>JAHSUH010005350.1:220000-837253 GCA_025388415.1 Cynanchum wilfordii | reverse complement strand
ATCTTGGGGATCTTTCAAAAGAATTCTCAATGAGAAATATATATATATATATATATATAATATATATATATATATATATATATATATATATATTATATTGATCTTCAAATCTTTAGCAAATCTCTAGTTGGTCCCTTGCTTTTAAAATTAATAATTTTAGCTTTTTTTTTAAAAAAAATGTCAAGTTGTTTATAATAAAAATTTTAATTTTATAAGAGCTTATAATGTAGTTCGGTTCAAATCTTTACTCATATATCTAACCGCTTAAAATTATGTTTAGAACTTTTTCATACAATGGACTAATTCGACTTGAATAACGATTAGTTTTAATGTAAATTTACCTTAACGATACCTCTATCATAGTTTGTTATTTGTTAATTATCAACGATACTATTTAATTAATTAAAAACCATCAATAAAATATTTTAAAAAATAAAAAAATTACAAAACAATTACCTATCAAAACAATTGTTATTGATATAAGATTACAATCATTATTTTAAAAAATTATAATAGAAGATGTAAAAAGTGATATTTTAATCACTTGTAACCTTTTTTTTTTTTTTTTTTTTGTGAATTCAATATTAAATAATACACAAATTAATTTATAATTATGCACTATCACTATGAATTTAGTGGCATTAACAATTAATTACTTGATAAAGTTATTGCTATATTAGTAAAAATATTACGAATTAATAATGAATACTTAAACTTATGTTTATATTGCATGTTACATATTTATATATTTATGGTATAAAATTGAATATAATGTTATAACCTAAAGTCCGACATCGCTCGCCTAAGAAATCTCTGAACGGTTATTCAATCGAGATTTGAAGTTGTTTACTCAATTACGTATTTTAAACATGTAAGACTCACCTGAAGTGAGCTAAAATAAACTATATTATTGACTTGTTTGCAATACAATATCATTAATTTGTGATCGATAAATTTAACTCCTACTCAATCAACTAAACTTTAGAATGAGTGACAAGTTACCTCCACGTAACAGAAATAAATAAATGCATGCATGGTACAAGTGAAAAGCATCAAATCACGGCGAGAACAAGACACGTACGTAGACTAAACCAGAAATTTTTTTTACGGCCAATATGTGATCGTCGCCGGTGAAAAAATATCAGGAAGAAAAATGGGGGGGAATTTGAGTAGTTTTATATAACACGTTGACGAAAAAGAGACGGTAATGAAAACCTGAAAAGACAGCTCTGTGGAGGAGAAAAAAATGGGGTCGTACCTTTAACGTCATCATCTGAATCAATGTCGGCTCACCGGGGAAGATAAGATAAGATAAGGTGTTGTTAAAAGGGTAAATACGTCATTTTCCCCAGAATACATATATGTGTATATATATATCTATATATATATTAGATATTGGTTTAAATTAAAAGAGTTTTATTCATTTCTTATTTTTGCTTGAGATTATATAATTTTGCATGTAATAGCACTTATACGCATTAATGACTCTTCTACTAGACTTTCAGTCATCATGATTTCAATTAATTCAGATTTGTCATAAGTTACGTTTGAAGAGTTCAACTCTTATTTAAAGAATCTCGTTCATGACGGATCTCGTTCACGTTCATAATAACCGTCAAACCATTGACATTTGTAAATGCGATTTCGATTTGTTGAAAATATAGGTTGAGTTTGATATATATCCCATAAAGATGTCTCTCATAAGACAGATTGGAGGGGAAAAAAAAAGGCCATTGAGGAAAATGATGATCCAGTGTAGTTGGTTCATTAGAATTTATAAAGCAAAATTAAGGCCCAATTGACTTGGACTGATCCAAATCCATCTAAACACTGCCTCGCTACGTGGGCCGGGGTGGGGGAGAATTTCAATTTTTTTAGTTTTGGTTTAGTAAAAGGTGTTTAGATAAACCCGGTAGTTTGAGAAAGTTAGTAAACGGACTTCTAATGCTTTCTCCAAGGGTGGTTAGCCCATGTTAAAAGCTCTGGGTCAGGCCCTAACCATCGAGTAAGAGTTGAACTCTGCGAGCGCTCCGCAGCCGAGTCCGAATTAGTCTCACCTAAAAGGTGAGGACACCGGGCTCCCCAAGTGGGTACCAAAAAAAAAAAGGTGTTTAGATGGGTCAAAATCATAGAAAGTACATTTAAATCAAATTTACATTCATACTAATTTCTTGTTCGAGTCGGGTTAATCTATTTCGAGAGAAATCTTATTCTAAAATTTTAAACAGCTTGTTGAGATTCATTTAAACCCCAAACTTTATTTAAGACATGAGAGTTCTTACTTGTTCACCTACACATTTGGGTTGAGAATTTCGATTTTATTAATTTAAATTTTACATGTATCATATTATGAATGAAAATCAAATTTGAATTAGTCGAAATAGTAGTTTTGGATATATATATATATGATGACCTAAAATAAAGAATATATAAGTATAAATTTTCCATACTTTTCTTAATATTTTTTTTAAAGTAAGATAAAAATTTTAAGTTCATTTTTATGGGTTTTATGTATAAATTAATTTTTTGACATTAATTAATATAGTTACATTTTTAGTTAAAATTTTAAATGAACTTCTCAATTTTTGAAATAACATTTTATACTAGGAAAGTATAGAAAATAATAATAACAATAATAAGGTGAACATTATGTTAATATGATCTTCATATAAAATATACATTTTTGCTAAACATGGTAGTACACATGATCAAACTATTTAGTATTATTTTCATTGTAACAAAAGAGATATTTCAAATTGACTATGAATACCAATACTCATTTTTATATATCATTATACACTCATATCACTTATCGATGTGAGATGAGGTATCACAAAGACCTTTTCTCGAGTAAAAGTTAAAATTTATGAGTGTAATTGGGAAAACGCATTGTGAATGCTACAAGAGGTCGAGAGTTCGACACTCGCCCTGAGCACCTTTTAAAGAGTTAGGGTGAGACCTTCCCCCGAGTAACATGGTCTAACTTAAATATCGGATGGTCTAACTTAAAAATGATTAACTTAAGAACATAATAAAAATTGTTCATCATAACTTTTGTCAAGAACTTGCAAGTCGGAATTGTGACACTTGTCAACTAAAATTCATTATTCCTTTTTTTTTTTAGAAAATTACTCCTTTTAAATATTTTCAGAATTAATTTATGAATATACTAGTGATACACTTCGTTCCCATTTGCGAAGTGTACCAAAAGTTAAGTTAAAAAATATATAATCTTTTGTTTTTAAATAGACAATATAAAAATTTTATTATTAACATTTCATATCATTACTTATTTTATTATAATTGTCACTATTTATCTACAAAATAATCATTATATATTTTATTAAGTTTAGATTTTATGAATATATACATAATATACATACGTACTAACTATTAAATTAATATTATAAAATTATTGAATCATATTGTGGTTTAATAGGTATATAAAATTTCAAAACTCAATATAAACTTACATAAAAATTGAAAAAAAAATTAAAAGAATAAATGATGAAGAACATTGCTTGTAGTTATTGAATTGATTAAAAAATCTATATCTCTAAAATCAACAATAAATTAATTTTTAATAATTTCTTTAACCATCATTTTAAAGAATTTTTTAATAATTTTTTTTTTTAAAAAAAATGAGTTGGAGATTTATGAGAAATTAATGTATAAAAAAAATGATAATTTTTTTTTTATTAAAGATAATATTTTAAAAAATTGTAGAGATATACAATAAATTTATTAAAGTTGGAAATATTAATATAAGAAAATAAAAGGTTGAAAAATACTTTTTTAAAAAAAACTTAGAGCTAAACATAATTACAAAGTGGTCAAGAAGGCGTAGCTCAATTGGTAGTACCCTCATTTATGACATGAGAGGTCATGAGTTCGAGACATGATAGATGTATATATATATATATAAATATCCAATCATGCAAATAGAAATTAGAGAAGGAAGTGTGTTTTTATATTATGTCATTCATATTTCTCAATATACAAATAGATACAAATGTGGATATATATAGCACCACCGTGCACTTTGTAAGTAACGAAGAAAAGGAAAAATGAGACTAACGTGTCTCCGAATAACAGGACCTAATCTATAAGAGGCAGCGGAAAACAAGGAAAAAGAATACATAAAATCATAAAATAATATGAAGGGTATTTTAGACTTTATTAGCCCCCCTCAAACTAATGGGGCGTGGAAGCACCGTTAGTTTGATTCGACGGTGTTGAAAAGAGGCTCGAGGAAGAGACTTGGTGAGATAATCAGCCAACCGACTTTGAGATGGAGTATGATTGATGAGGATAGATTTGCGAAGAACCCGTTCCTGTACAAAATGATAGTCTATCTCCACAAGTTTAGTTCGAGCATGAAACACAGGATGCGAAGCCATATGAATAGTACTGATATTGTCACGTCAGACCGGAGGAGAGGACAACGGAAAAGATAGTTCGGTAAGAAGAGATTGAATCCATGCAAGTTCGGCGGCACCATTTGCAAGTGCACGATACTCCGATTCGGTGCTTGATCGGGAGACTACTTTTTGTTTTGCAGATGACCATGAGATAAGGTTCCGGCCATGAAATATACAATATCCTCCCGTACTACGCCCGTCATCGGGGCAAGATGCCCAGTCTGCATCGGTGTAGCAAAACAAAGTATGAGACCTGTGTGATTGAAGAAAAATACCAAGGTTCCCTGTGCCACTTAAATAACAGAGTACCCGTTTTGCGGCCTACATGTGGGTCGTAGTAGGAGCATGCAAGAACCGGCATAACTTGTTCACAACAAAAGAAATATCGGGACGGGTAAAGGTACAATACTGCAATACTTCGATAGGATGTGACATCGGCCAGAGGAGCACCATCATATAAAGATAAAGAACCGAGAGCCATCGGAGCGGGTAAAGGCTTGGAATTGAGCATGCCGGTCTTGGAGAGAAGGTCGCAAATATATTTAGTCCGGCCGAGGTGAAGACCGAAGGAGAACGCCGAACTTCAACCCCTAGAAAAAAATGCAAGGACCCCAAATTCTTGATGGCAAACCGAGTATTTAAGTAAGGCAGAAGATCATCCATAACAGTGGAAGAAGAGCCCGTGAGTATGATGTCATCAACATAGATTAGCAAAAACAAAGTAACCTTAGCGGAACGATATATAAACGGTGAGGTATCCGCCTTTGACGCCACAAAGCCCCAAGAAAGAAGAGCGGCTAAACTTAAGAAACCATGCTCTAGGGGATTGTTTCAAACCATAAAGAGACTTTTGAAGTTTGCGGACATGATGTGGGAAAGAGGGATCAATAAAACCGGGTGGCCGTGACATAAAAACATTTTCGGAGAGGTCACCATGAAGAAACGCGTTCCGAACATCAAGTTGTATAATGGGCCAATGAAGAGAGGAAGCAATACCGAGAACAAGTCGAATGGTAACAAGTTTAATTACTGGAGAAAAAGTCTCATGGAAATCAATGCCGGGAGTCCGATGATAACCCTTAGCTACCAAACGAGCTTTAAATCGTCCACATTGCCATCAACATGAAGCTTGATGCGAAATACCCATTTACACTCAATCACCTTACTGTCGGATGGTCGAGGGACAAGAGTCCGGGTTTTCCGTGATTGTAAGGCATAGAATTCGGACTTCATAGCGGCTTACCAATTTGGATCTTGAGAAGCCTCGGAAAAAGAAGACGGCTCCATCGGAAGAGAAGAGGCCGGCCCAAAGAAGATACAAGGTTTGAAAATCCCAGCCTTAGCTCTCGTAATCATCGCATGAGTGTTAGCAAGAGGGGCTGGTGGAGGAGTAGAGGAATTATCGGAATCCGGAGAGGAAGATGGCGGAGGCGGTTGAGAAAGAGGAGGAGAAAGGGGAGATAATGGAGAGGAAGAAACCGCGGGGAATGGAGAGGAAGTCTTGGGAGGAGAAAGAAAAGGAAGAGAAGATATAGAGGGAAGAGAAATTTGAGGAGCGGATTTGGAAGATATTGTTGCACAAGGAAATGCGGACTCATTGAAAACAACGTGTCCGGTAACATATATGCGGCCGGTGTCCTACCGAAGGCATAGATAACCTTTATGATGATTACTGTAACCTAGAAATAGACATGGATGTGATCGAAAATCCATTTTATGTATGTTGTAATGGACGAAGAAATGGATAGCATTCACAACCAAACACCCGTAGGTGAGTATAAGAAGGATGTTTATGATATAAAATAGAATAAGGAGAGAAAGAAGACAATACTGGAGTAGGCATACGATTGATCCAATAAGTGGTTGTGGAGAATGCGTACGTCCAGTAGGTGAGAGGCATGGATGCATGTGCGAGAAGAGTAAGGCCGGTTTCAACAATGTGATGGTGTTTGCGCTCAACCCTACCATTTTGTTGAGACGTATAGGGACATGAAATTTCATGAAGAATACCAAGTTTAGAAAATAAAGAAAACAAAGGGCGAAACTCACCACCTCGGTCCGAACGGACTCTTTTGATATGAGTATTGAACCGAGTTTGAACTATTTTATGAAAGAATAAAAACTTGTTAGTAACCTCATCTTTTGAATGGAGAAAATAAATCCAAGAAAAACGAGAATGATCATCAACTATTAATAGAAAATAACGTGAACCAGTGACAAATAAAAAGGGAGAAGGTCCCCATACATCCATGTGGATTAAATCAAAAGGAATAGACGCTCTAGATGTAGGGAAAGAAAAAGGGAGACGATGGGACTTGCCCATTTGACATGAACGACAAACTTTGACTGTTTTGTTTTGTAGAAATAGGTACATTACATTGATGCAAAATAGTACCGACAATAGATTGAGAGGGATGCCCAAGACGGGAGTGTCGGAGATTGATGTCATTAACGGGGTGAAACACTGAAACGATGGAGATGATCGAGGAAAAGGAGAATGAAGACGATAGATGCCTTGATCAAGTATGCCCCGGAGTAGAATCGTTTGTGCACGATGTTTAACCGGAAAATGAGAAGGATAAAATTCGACATAAGCTTGATTATCACCGCAAAGTTTAGAAACACTTAATATATTTTTGGATATTTGAGGAGAGTAATACACATGAGAAAGAAAGATAGGAGTAGGAGAAATAGGCGGTGGCGCAGAACCAACATGTGAGATTGATATGGTCTTACCATTGCCAATTGTTACACGATCATTACCGGTGAGTTGCCGAGGATGCTCAAGCATGTTGAGATCCGGAGTGAAGTGATGAGATGCTCCGGAGTCCAAATACCGGTGAGGATCCGAGATGGTTTTAGGAGTTGCTACATGCGGACTTTGAGAGGAAGAAGACCGATGTTGACTTACATTAGCTTGAAAGGGACGAAAATTTGATGGACGAAAATTAGGAGGAGAGGGTTGAAACTATAGATTAGCTCTGTGATAGCGGATATTAGCCGTGTGACCGGGCTTGTTACATATCCGACAACGAGGTCGATTAGAAGAACGATTGTTCGGAGTGAAGGAATTAGGACGAAATGAATTTGGAGATTGAGTCGGAGTATCGGGTCTAAAGTGGAAAGGTTGTTTAGATATGAAATGTCCCGAATGTGGAAGAGGAGGACGAGGATTTGGAGAAGGCTGTTTTGGTCTTTGGTGAGGCGAAAAATTTGTGAAATTCGCTTGAAGGGAGCTCAACTCCTCGGCAGAAGTTTGTCGATCCAATTTGGCATCATATGCAAGAAGCGGGCTAAATACCTCCTCCATTGAAGGAGCTTCCGTGCGTGGCCGAACGGGAGATACAAAAGCATTGTATTCTCCGCCCAATCCGTTCGGTAAGTAGATTAATTGGTCACCGTGGCTCACTGGGTCACCTGCAACAGCCAAGTTATTACAAAGAGATTGAAATTTTTGAATGTAGGTAAGAGCACTCAAACCCTCTTTCTTAGTATTCTGCAGCTGTGTGCGCAACTCCGACAATCGGGAAAAAGAAGAAGTAGCAAAGATCCGAGTGAGAGCCCGGCAGATTTCATGAGCGGAAGAAATCCAACAATCCGCCCAAGCATTGTTTCACTAACGAGGCGTAGATCCAACTCATAATCAATCGATTATATCTTTGCCAAGTTACATAATCTGGATTTAGTTGAGTCGACGAAGAATCAACGTGTTTTGGTGGACATATTCCGGAACCATGAATAAATTCCTCCAATCCGTTGGCGATGATAATGTTGAGAAGTTGATTCCGCCAAACCAAAAAATTGTGCTCATCTAGTTTAACGACTAAAGGTCATCGACACGACAAACTTGGAAGTGGTGGTGTTGTAGAAACACCACCGTTAGCGAATCCGGAAGAATTTTCGGTTGACGCCATTTACAACGTCAAGAGAGGCTCCGATACCAAAATAGAAATTAGAGAAAGAAGTGTGTTTTTATATTATGTCTTTCATATTTCTCAATATACAAATAGATACAAAGGTGAATATATATAGCACCACTATGCACTTTGTAAGTAACGAAGAAAAGGAAAAATGAGACTAACGTGTCTCTGAATAACATGACCTAATCTATAAGAGCAGCATCGGAAAACAAAGAAAAAAATACATAAAATCATAAAATAATATGAAGGGTATTTTAGACTTTATAACATGTTGGAAAGCAAATATAATAATAATAAAATTGTGAATCCTTCTGGAATTCTTGAGAAGTTTCTAAAAGACAGCGGGGACCCTTCACAAAGAAACAACTGTCCCACAAATCTTTGACACCTTATGACTCACAGAACACAGGAAAAAGATCATAAAAAGTCTTCATCCTTCTCAGAAATTCTACACTAAATATCTCACTAGATCTAGAACTTTCCATTCCATTTCCATATATTATCACACTCACTCGGTAGATTATCAATTCTTGAAAGAACAGAAAATTCTCGAGAGAATCTCCCAAGATGATGATAATGATGACGACTTACTAAAAATGTTTCCCAAAACAAACCATAATCCAAGTTTGATTTGTCACTGTTAAACCTCATAATACTCGAAACTTTTTTTTGGCTAGAAATGGATTCTGTGATAGTGAAGTTAGAAGAAGAGAGCTTAGTGTATCCATGCAGCGGTGTTGGGGATGGTTCTGCTTCATCTTCTTCCCCACAACCTATGGAAGGATTGAACGAAATGGGTCCACCTCCATTCTTGACCAAGACGTATGAAATGGTGGAAGACCCTTCAACTGATTCAGTGATTTCATGGAGCAAGGCTAAGAACAGTTTCATTGTTTGGGATTCCCACAAATTTTCTACTACTCTGCTTCCTAGGTTCTTCAAGCACAACAATTTCTCAAGTTTCATTCGCCAGCTTAACACATATGTAAGTTAATTGATTCCCTTCTCGCAAATTCATCTGTTTTTTTGGATATGGTGGTTGTGTTCCAGCTCTAGTTTTATGATTAATTTCACTCGGGTTCGTTTTAATTTTGGATTTTGGATTATGATTAATACAATTCTTGATTGTTGGGACTTGATATCGACATTGGAGGACCCTTTTGGGTTTATTTCTTTTGATTGCTCTGAGTTTTTAGCATTTTGTTAGTTGTTTTGTATTAGATTTTGCTTGCCCTTTTTCTCTGTTATGTTTATGGTGAATGGGGATTGGTTGTTCGTGTTATCATAATTTTTGTTTTGAAGGAATGTTCTAGTGTTTGTTTTCCTTCTGATAATTTTTTGGGGCTAACCTGTATTTCCACTCTATAGAAGCATGTAGTTTTGCTGGTGTTTGCACAATTTCGATACGTTACAGCTCTATATGATGGAAGTGCGGATATCTTGAGATTCTGATGAGTTCTACTGGTTGTATTTGATGATTGTTCGATGACATGACTCTGGCATCTTTAGTGAAGATTTCAGAAAACTAGGTTAGGTTAATACTTACTCCTTGTTTGGCAGCATTAGGTTATCTCAACAGGTATACCTAAAGTTTGGTTTCCATCTCTAACATGTTTGATCAAATTTATTGCAGGGTTTTAGGAAAGTGGATCCAGATAAATGGGAATTTGCAAATGAGGGTTTTCTTGGTGGGCAGAAGCATCTTCTGAAAACCATTCGTAGGAGAAGGAATGCCACAAGTAGCTTGCACTCACAAGGTGGAGGCCCTTGTGTTGAATTAGGAAACTATGGATTGGATGAAGAGCTTGAAATATTGAAGAGGGATCGGAACTTGTTGATGGCTGAAATTGTGAAACTTAAGCAGCAACAACAGAACTCGAGGGATCAAGTCTTGGCAATGGAGGAAAGAGTGAGAGACAATGAGAAGAAGCAGCATCAGATGATGAGTTTCCTTGCGAGAGCTTTCTCTAATCCTACCTTTCTACAGCAATACACAGACAAATACGGGCAGGGAAAAGGGCAGCAACGTATCGAGATTGGTCAAAAGAGAAGACTCACACTGAGTCCTGATGAAGTTGGTTTTCATGATGTAGTATCAGTTTCAATGGGTAGTGATCAGCCTTTGAATTATGTGAGCCAAGATCAAGAAGAACTAGTGATCGAATCAGAGA
This sequence comes from Cynanchum wilfordii, assembly GCA_025388415.1. Classification (NCBI taxonomy): domain Eukaryota; kingdom Viridiplantae; phylum Streptophyta; class Magnoliopsida; order Gentianales; family Apocynaceae; genus Cynanchum; species Cynanchum wilfordii. The sequence continues at coordinate 826,741 of JAHSUH010005350.1, read as the reverse complement.
TGGAAACATTGTTTTCTGCTGCATTGGACTGTGAATCAAGCAGTAATGCGACCTTGAATGCATCATCTGTACCAACAACTAGCGCGTCCAACCTTGATCCAGTTACTGAAAATATTTGGGAGGAATTGCTCGGCGAAGATCTCATCACAGGAAATGATGTAGAAGAAGTATCAGATGGTGTGGAAGTGGAGGATTTGGTTGCGAATACTCCAGAAGATTGGGGTGAGGATTTTGATAAACTTGTTCATCAATTGGGATTTCTAAGCTAGGTTTGTGCAATCGAATGAAGTAGTTCATTGGCCTCCTTGAAAGCATTACCGTTTGTTATATATAATAATAATAATGTTATACATTATTCATTCTTACTTGGTATTGGATAAAAGTAACTTGGAAGTTGCATTGAAAGTTAAATAGGTGGGAGTGGTGATGCTTTGCAAGGAGGCCAAGAACTGATCCTGCTGTTGTATCCTTTATTACATTGTTTCTATATATATGTATGTATGATTCCTAATTTCTTGTTTGATGGAAAACTTGAGTAGGATCCCTTTTTTCACGTTCTACATTATTCTGGTATATTTTTGCAGGTGAAGAAGTTGAAGAAAAGCTGTGAGGATCTTCTGTCAATCTCCTTAATAACCTCAATCTTGTTTTGGTTTACTTTGGGCTACCTGGATAGTGCTGTTTGAGGATTCTTTTATGGTAATATTTATATCTATATATATATATATATATGTATATAAATTGTGGACACATATTGCCACTTCTGGTATATGCTTTCATGAAGATTTTGTTTGGTAATGGCTTGTTTTGATTAACTTACCATTTTGGCAGCTCAACTAGGGAAGGCATTCATCATTTTTCGTTTCCAAGGGAAGCGAATTAGTGAATATGGTACTGAGACCATGTTTTTAAAGTTTCGTTACTTATAGTTCTGAGTTATCCATTAATCTACTACCCTATGAGATCTTGAAGATTTGACAAATACAGGATTTTGGGTTGGTAGAAGAACTTGATTCTTGAATTGTTTCGCGAAAGCTTTTGGCATTCAAGAATGGAGAGGTGAGTGACATATACATATGATACATAGTTGGGAAGTTATGCTGTTCCAAGTCCAGTCCAGTGCCTATAGGTTAGTGGATGTTTTGTGGAAAGAGCTTTGTATGTATGGCATTATGATTCAGCATTAGTTGGTTAATGTCACACTTTGGCTACTATGATTTTCTTGTATATGTGTATATATATATATATATATATATATTTGGCCACTCTATTTCTTTATGATTCTCACAAGCCATCTTTACATTGAAGTAAAAAATTCCATTCGGAAAGAAAATTTTGAAAAAAGACTCATCAATACAATTGAGTGACTTGAAATATATATGATTTGACTGAAATTGAAATTGATGGCAATTACTTATAGAATATTGGAAAATTTAAAAAAAATTTTTTTTGATTAGAGTATTTGAGTTTGTGTCAAGTAACCAATTGACTATGAGCAGAAATGTTCATCATTTTCTGCAACAAAATGGAAAGTGGGAAATACTGTTAGCAATTATAGATTGGTGTTTTGGAGTCAGATTATATTGGCTAATTAGTATTGGTTTGAAGATCTCCCAGTAAAGAGGGAACTGCAATTTATAATGAAATTTGGGTGCTGCCATTGTTGTTAATGGGAAATTCTGATGTTTCCTATCTTTCTAATTCAAGGCCAATACTATCACTAGTCACCATAATTAATCATGTATCAGATTTTAAGGTTATTTCCTTAGCTAAACGACAAAATTTGGGGTGGAGGTGGTAAAATAAGTGATGAAAACGACAAATGCAATAATTTATCAGCATAATCCAAGGATCTGCTTACATAGTTCTATAATATTAATAATTTATAATATGTAAGTCCCTTGTTTTATTGGTAATAGAGAGTGGCTGCTGCTGTTAAAAATATGACAAACATTGAAACAAAGGAATCACAAGCTCTTTTATTCATGTCAGTCCAATTGGGCATATTCTTGTTCTTTCACCAATGGATACCAAAAGATTATATATATATATATATATATAAATACTTGCATGAGCCGGGCCGGGCCGGGGAGTGACGGCCGGTCTGTGCATGAATACTGTGAAGAAAAATGGAATTTGATGGAGAATTCAATTCAAAGGATGATTGAAGTACTGTGCTCTGTGATGGCCACTTTGATTTATAAATAACTTCATTTTCACGCTGACTTTAATTTTCTTTCATTAATGGAAGAATATAGGGAGCAGTTTTAGTGTGTGTTTCTTTTCAATGTTTTAACATAATGCAAATTGGGATTGCACTGTCTCTTTAACGCCAAAAACCCAAAACTTTACATATTAATAAATTCATACAAGGAAGAACTAATTAATAATTAAGGAACCAACAACTAGCGTGTTGGTGTATATCCTGTCATAAGCAAATGATATAGAAGATTAGGCCTATATATATTATATATATATATATATATAAAAATATAATTGTACGTATTAAGTCTAACTAGTCAAGTCAGTGTCAATTCTTTTTAAGTACAACGAGAGGATGATGTTAAATAGTTGATTATCGGTACCATCAAATTCATAATTGTGATGTAGGTACGAGTTAGGTCCTCATAATTTGATGAGTTTGATGATTTTAGAGAGATTGATGAGTTTGGTCCTCATAATTTGATCCCCACTGCTCTTGATCTTCAGCTTAAATTTCCATATATTGATCAGGCAAGTATACATATGCAATTCTCTCCTACTTGACAATATACTAATTACACATAAGATCTTTTGGTTTGTCTTTTGCTATTAGTGTTATATAAGAGTTAGAGTGATACTTTTTCTGGAACAAGAGACAAATTTTGTGAGACCCAAAGAATTTTCCAGAACCAGAGAAGTTCAAACGAAAGATTTGATCCAAATTGTAAAGAAGAAAAGCAAAGGCATCCATATGCAAACATTCCCTTTGGAATTGGACCTCGGAGTTGCTTGGGAGAAAAGTTTTCCTTACAAGAAATTAACTCTGATTCATTTGTATAGGAAATATATATTCCGTCACTCTCCAACCATGGAAAAACCTCCACAACTTGATTATGGAATAGTTCTTAGTTTTAAGCATTGCATCAAGGTTAGAGCTATTAAACGTACTAAATACTAATTCATGAGTTTTATTATATATTGCATGTAAACTTTAACTTTACCTTGCCATGCAAGCAAAATAAGAAAATAAAAATGAAAGTTTCCATTTTTAGTCATGAATCATGTCTTAGTCTTCTCCGTGTGTGTGTGTGTATATATATATATATATGAGGTTGTACTTTTTATATAATAATTTTTGTAAAAAAAAAGGGTTATCTAAGCCCTTGGTAAAGTACAATACAAAAATGCACTGTGAATATTATAATGGGGTTGTAAGTTTGACATTTGTTGTGCGTGTCATTTAAAAATTAAAATGAAGTTTTCATTTCGAACAAAAGTTAGACACCGCTTGCGGATACTGTCACAACCCGAATCGACAAAGCCCTCTTAGGTGGGGCCTAGTGAGGACGCTAGGCTTTAAGGAGGTGATGATACCTTGTCCTATATCGAAATGATAAGTAAATGAGTAATGATATATAAGAATGGACATATGTACTCATAGTCAACTCGGTGTATCTACCGGTGAGGACAACACCAAATAGTTGATTGTGGGTGCTACCAAGCTCATAGTTGTAACATGGTTTGCGGATCCAGGTCTAAGAGTTAGACTCTATAAGTACAACCTTAGTAAAATTCAAATTAGTCAAAAATAGTGATTCAAATATCAAATCTTCTAAAAAAAAACTTAAGTCATTTTAATTTTAGTTTTATCTTTTTTTGTCTTCTAATTTTCTTTCTAAACAATTAATGCTTTTTTCTTTTTTTAAAACATAGAACATAAAAGGTGTGTATAATATTAAAAAAAGGACAACTCTAATTTAATAAAAAAAAAATTAAGGTATCATTTTAGTTAAGAACACAAAGAAGAAATCTAACTATAAAAGACAAATTGGACTATTTACTCATAATTAATTAATTGAATCTAAGCTGATTTATGAGAAAAAAAACAAAAATAGTATTCAAAACGGAAAAAAAGTGGTAAAAATAAAAATTATTGGTTAGGAATTAATAGCTTTATGTTCTCATTGGGAGTAATTAAAATGTTGTCACTTTGTAAGAAGATTCCAAAAATGTTTCCCCACTATCCCAATACACTTATATTATATTATATTAACAAATACACGATTGGTTCAAGTGGAAGGAGTTTGATTTTCGTATTTAATATCTCGGATTCAAATTTAACCTATAAAGAGACAGTAGTAGAAAAAGCTTCCCCTCAATAAGGGGTCTGACACGACTCAACTCTTTTAATTAAGGTCACTTTCGGACAAAGAAAAATTACAATATATATATATATATATATATATTATATTACATGTTTTTGGGCGACATATTGTTAGAAAAATGGAAAGTCCACTTCCATTTTTCTGAGGTTAGTTTTGTTTTTGTCTGTCTCGTATAATGTATTCATTGGATTAAACACACACCACTCAGCTCTCAACAAATATTTTTAACAGTATTAGATCCTTCCTTCTTACCTGAAAAGACAAAATGATTATATATTATTCCCCAAACTGTGTAAATTTTTTTTTTTTTTTTTTTGAGAATTTTCCAAAATGGGGCATCTCGGGTCAAGTAGAGACCCACATTAATAAAATATTCAGCCACTTTGGGGGGTAGAGGATGGATATTTTATTAAAAAATTGGTCTCTCTTGTCAACTGGACCACACTTTTAAAACATTTTTACTAAAATATTTAAATATAATTTTCATAATCATTAATAATATATTTATTATTAATTATATCTTTATATTATATTATATTTAATAAAGTGATGTAAAAATTAATTAAAATTATAATATATTATAATATTAAAATAATATTTTATGTAATTATGTGAAGTAATTTTTATTTTGTGTTTATATATTCAATTAATTTTAATTTAAGATTTATTTTTATATTCTTGAATTAAGTAATTTAATAAATTTATATTATATATTGAATAAAATATTTTTATGTAAATATATAATATAAATTTATTAAATTATTTACTTAAAAACATAAATACAAGTTTTCAAATAAATAATAATAATTAGTTGAAAGAGTTAAAAAAAAAAAAATATAAGAATTTTTTGTTATTCAAGTGTGAAACGATTTTTTAAAAAATTATTAATGACTGTTATTTCATGTCATATTAGACTTTTTTTTAAAAAAAATCATCAAATATATAAAAGATTTTTTATTTGAATAAAATATTTTTTATGTCAATATATAATATAAATTTATTAAATTACTTAATTCAAAAAATAAAAAATCTTAAATTAAAATTAATTGAATATATAAACACAAATAAAAAAATTACTTCACATAATTACATAAAATATTATTTTAATATTATAATATATTATAATTTCAATTAATTTTACATCACTTTGTTAAATATAATATAAGTATAATGATAATAATTAATAATTAATATAATCTATATTATGAAAATTATATTAAAAAATGTTTATAAATTAATATTATTAGAAAATGATAAAATTAAAATTTATAAATAACTTTAAAAAATAGGAAATTATATGTAAATATTTTATTAAAAATTTCCCTTCTTTTTCGAATTTTCCAAGTTTGACCTCATTTTGGGAATAATCTCAAAATTTACACCATTTTGGGAATAAACCCGATTATATATACCCCTCCCACCCACCCGTAAAAATATCTTTAATTAATAATATATTTAAACTTATCTTATATTTTATAAGGTAAACTTCACCACACGATGCCATGTTCTTTAGCATCTAAAAATTTTTTGTTAACAAAGTGTCCTTCAAGATTTAAACGTTTCACTCATGCCCTTTTCAAGTTTGACCGTTAGTCAACCTTTTCTTTTTTGTGAGAAATTTTTGTCCATTACTTAAAAAAATAAACCCTAATTAAAAATTATGTAATTTTATAATTTTTTAAAAAAAATAAACCTAAAAATCTTAAATTTTGTTCCTTCTCTTCTTCTCTTCGACCTTTTTGTCGCCTTTGTACGGCGGCGGCGGATTCCTCCACCATTTTTCTTCTTCATTCCTCACCACATCCTACCCCCACAAAAATTTCAACAATCTCAATTATTTATTAAGTTCATTAAAAAGAAAAAAATCGATAAATAATTTCACCGTGGAAGATGGACCCCCCAAGAGAGGTCCCATCCTTCTTGTTGTGATAATTTTGCAATATATAGAGATGAAGTAGAGCAATTAGTGGAAGATGACAAACAACAAGAGAGATGAGGTGGAAGGGGGTTTTCGCGGGGTGAGAAAGCCATCCCCATTCTTGAATCCAGATCCAAAAAAATGGAAAGTGGGAAGAAAGAGCAAATGGAGTTGAGTAAGAATAAAAGAAATCCAAGAAGTCGGAATTTGGGTGTATCAGGTGCCATGGAAGAAGAAGAAGAGAGAGAAAAAAATTAGAATTGATGGGTTTATCAGTAGTGGAAGGAAGAAGGAGGAGAGAGAGAAAAAAAAATCTGGAATTTGGGGTGTATTAGTGAGAAGAAGAAGAAAAGATAAAGAAAATTCAGAATTTGGGATGTATTAGTGCAGAAGAAGAAGAAGAAGAGAGAGAAAAATCTGGAATTTGGGGTGTATTAGAAGAAGAAGAAGAAGAAGAAAAGAGAGAAAAAAAATTCAGAATTTGGGATGTATCAGTGCAGTCATGGAAGAAGAAGGAGAAGAAGAGAGAGAGAAAAGTTTGAAATTTGGGGGTGTATTAGTGAGAAGAAGAAGAAGAGAGAAAAAAAAAATTTAGGGTTTTAGATTTTATTTTATTTAACATTACAAAATTAACCTTTATAAAAATTAGGGTTTATTTTTTTAAGTAATGGACAAAAATGCTTCTACCCAAAACAGTAAAAATGGTTGAGTAACGGTCAACAATCCGACCTAACGATCAAACTTGACAGAGGGGCATGTAGTTGAACGTTTTAAATCTTAAAGGACACTTTGTTAACAAAAAAATTTTTGAGGTGCTAAACTTGGATTTTGGCATTTAAGGAGTGTCACCAAGATAATTTACCCTATTTTATATTATATATATATATACATATATAGTTTATAGTTTGTCATAATAGAAAAGAGTGTATTATAAATATTATACGAATTCACAAGTTCATTATTTGTTTTGTCATATAATAGCCAAAGTTGAAGTTTTCTTCTGAGTAAGAGTCGTTGTGTCATGTAAGAACTAGAATTCAAGTCTTCTCTAAGTGAGAGTTAGATTATGCGGGTATAGTTCGAGTTGAATCCAAATTAATCAAAATAGTAGATTCGGACAACCCTACTTTTATGACCTAAGAGGTTATAAATTCAAGGAAAAGTCGTTGTGTCATGTAAAATCAAGAGTTAATGCTACAACTTGAATCGAATCTAAATTAGTTAAAATAGTAACTTTGAATAACGCTTTTCTTATGAACAAAAACAATAACAAATTGAAGACACGATAAAATAAAAATACATAAAAATAAAATAAGGAAATATCAATCACACGTTTAGTAGTTAACCAAATAGGAGGAAATTTATCACTATATATTCAATTATTAAATACAATCAAAGATGTAATAATTTGATTTTCAACCATGATAATTGGTTGTCTTTTCCATTTGATTCATTTACTTTTTCAAACCATTATTTTAATACCTTGTTAGTTAAATTCTTTTATCACTTTTTCTTTTTTATTTCTAGAATTTTTTTCACCTCGAATATATGTTACTCCCAACATGATATTTATTTTTTATTTTTTTTTTTTAAAAAAAAAAGATATTTTTGGTGATGTCTTTTTTTCTTCTTCAAAGTGGAAGAAAAACCAACGAGAAAGTGAATCTTAGTAAAATTGGAGTTGATTTGCATCTATTAAGATATAATTATATTATTGATATCGTTTCAGTGTTAGAAGATATTTTAATGAATAAGAACAAAATATCTCTATATATATATATATATATATAAATATATGATGTATGTATTATAATCGGAGACCGGCGGCAGATCGGTTGAGCTAAAATGCTGACGGTGGTTGATGAATACGACAACGTTTTAAAAAAAGGAATCATAGTCACTTTTCAAGTCGGCATATTCCAGCTCTGTTTCACCTAGTTTACAAACAGTATTAGATTTGAATAATTCATGAAGGAAAAAGAAAAAGAATCTGTTCCTATAAGAATAAAGTATACTACTAGAAGGTTACAAGATAATCTCAATAATTTTAATTTATTTTTATTTTTATTTTATAGCACTTGTCTCGGCATAGAAAAAGATAAGTGAATGTATAATGATATATAAAAATAAATCTAGTTACTCATAGTTAATTCGGGTATTCCTTTTGGTATAGTGGAGATAATACCAAATAGTTAATCATAGATGTTGTCGGGCTTATAATCACGGCACGGGCTTGCGGGTTTGGGTCATACAGCACTGATAAGAGCACATTCCCAGCATAAAGATTGGAACTTTCACTTTGTTCATGGTACTCTCTAATTGGATTGTGAAGAACATGAAATGCATTTACTTGACAAAGAGACTTTTGATATTCACCGACAACTCGTATTTAAGTAATAAAGAGTTTGAAACTTGTGTATGAAAAAAGGAGCATTATCCTAAAAAGGGTTTTGGCTATATGTTATTCTTGAGAAAGAATTTTGACCGACTTAATTTTAGATTAGTGTGAGCAAAGTAATCAGCTTTATTAAAAAAAAATGCATTTTGATCAACTTGTGGAGGTAGAAAAAGGCAACTTTTATGATGGCCTGCTGAGGAATAACTTCAATTTTGATGCTGACTTTTTTTGGGTCTTATAAGTGTTTTCAACAGAGTGCAAGTTTGATTCCAGTGTCTGTTATGTCCATTCTGGGAATTTAGTTTGATCCTAAACAATGAGCATAAAAGTTTATTCTTTGATCAAAGAAAGTTCAATCCTTAGGAATCAAGGAAAAATGATAGAGAAGGGTTGCTTATCCATATTTTTTCTTGGACAGATGGAAGGAAAAAAAAAAAAAAAAAGTTATACATATATGTGGTTTTCATGTATGGCCCTTGAAAGATCAGGCAGATGGATATATTTTTTGCTGTTTTTAGATTAGTTTACTAATATTATTTTGGGAAAAAATATGTGAAGAGGGTCCACCATTTACCTGTCCTCATCATGAAACAAACGACTCAAAAGCCCTAAACTTTCCATATAAAAATTGCTCAAATTCATACAACAAAAAAAACCCAAGATCATCTTCCTCCTCTATATCATCTTCCTTTTGTGTGTGTGTTTTTTGGCAAGAAATTTTACATGGGTTTTTTGAGTTCAAGAATTCAAGAATTAATGTTTTCAGGTGAAGTTCCATTTGTAGCAGTTTTATGCACAACAGTTTTCTTGGCTGTGATTTTTGGGTATTTCTGTAAACCTTACTGGGGTGTAAGAAAGGTACCTGGTCCTCCAGTTCTTCCTCTTTTAGGACACCTTCCTTTGCTTGCTAAATATGGCCCTGAAGTTTTCTCAGTTCTTGCCAAAAAATATGGTCCAATTTTCAGGTGAGTTTTTCCCAAGATCATTCATTTTTCTTACAAAGAAACACACAAAAAAATGTTTTTTTAACAATGGAACTGTTTGTTTGTTGTCTTCTTCTCCAGCTTGGATATTATGTGTCAACAATGTTTTGTCTTTTTTTTCAACTTTTTTGGAAGAAGACAAAGCAAGCAACCATTGTGGTTGAGTGCTCATCACCATTATTGAGTTTTCTTGATCATCATGTCCAGTCAATTTTCCATCTTTTTTCTGTTTATATTTGTATTTGCACCAATTAGCAACAAGTCAATGTTTATATTGATCTTTTGTGGGAATATAATATATATATATATATATATATATATATATATATATATATATATATATTATGTATGTATAGGTTTCATATGGGCAGACAGCCTCTGGTGATTATTGCAGATGCAGAACTTTGTAGAGAAGTCGGGATTAAGAAATTCAAGTTCATAACCAATAGAAGTATTCCTTCACCTATAGCTGCTTCCCCTCTTCATCAGAAAGGCCTCTTCTTTACCAAGTAAACAAATATATATATATATATATATATATATATATATATGTATGTATGCATATTTCATTAAACTAAGGTTCTTGCTTGTCTGTGTCTTGACTGTGTTTTTGTTATTACAGGGATTCAAGATGGTCAACCATGAGAAACACAATACTTTCAGTATATCAGCCATCTCATCTTGCAAAGCTAGTGCCAACTATGCAATCATTTATAGAATCTGCTACTGAAAATCTTGATTCTCAGGGAGACATAATTTTCTCAGACCTATCACTAAAACTAGCTACTGATGTAATAGGACAAGCAGCTTTTGGAGTGGACTTTGGTTTATCAAAAAGCCCTCTAGAAGAATCTAGAAACAACAATAATTATGATAGCCTTAAACAAAAAAATGATAATGAAGTTCAAGATTTCATCAACCAACACATATACTCCACAACACAGCTTAAGATGGACTTATCAGGTTCCTTATCAATAATATTGGGATTGTTGATTCCGATTTTACAGGAGCCTTTTCGACAAATTCTTAAGAGGATTCCTGGAACAATGGACGGGAAAGTTGACAAAATTAATGAAAATTTGACTCGTCGATTAGATGAAATTGTTGCAAAGAGGATGCAAGGAAAAGGTTGTGATTCAAAGAATTTTCTGTCTCTGATTTTGAGTGCTAGAGAATCAGAAACTGCAGCAAAGCATGTTTTTACTCCTGATTATATAAGTGCTGTTACTTATGAACATTTACTGGCTGGATCAGCAACAACATCATTTACATTGTCTTCTATAATCTATCTGGTTTCTGGACATCCAGAAGTTGAGAAGAAGATGATCAGAGAAATTGATGAGTTTGGTCCTCATGATCAGATTCCCACTGCTCATGATCTTCAACTGAAGTTTCCATACATTGATCAGGCAAGAATAAATACATATACATATACATATATATATATATATATGTATATATATAGCCCTGAACTTATTGTCTGAGTACATTAGACAAGACAGGTTTTTTTTGATGAATCTGTCATTTCTTGATTGCAGGTGATCAAAGAGGCTATGAGATTCTACACAGTATCGCCATTAGTTGCAAGGGAAACATCCACACAAGTGGAGATTGGAGGCTATATTCTTCCAAAGGTTCTTTTTCTGTTTTCATTTCATTTGAAGACAATGATGGAGTAGAAGAGTAATAGTATAATTGATCTGTTTATGTATATATATATATATATATATATATATATATATATATATATATATATTTATGTATGTATGTATATATGCAGGGGACGTGGGTGTGGCTGGCTCTTGGAGTTCTTGCTAAAGACGTGAAGAATTTTCCAGAACCAGAGAAGTTTAAGCCAGAGAGATTTGATCCAAACTGTGAAGAAGAAAAGCAAAGGCATCCATATGCAAACATTCCCTTTGGAATTGGTCCTCGTGCATGCATTGGACAAAAATTCTCTTTGCAAGAACTTAAACTTTCACTCATTCATTTGTATAGAAAGTATATATTCCGCCATTCATCAACCATGGAAAAACCTTTGGGACTTGAATATGGCATAGTTCTAAACTTTAAGCATGGTGTCAAGGTAAGAGCCATCAGACGTACTTAAGAGCTTTTTACCTTTGGCCATACATGCCACAAGGAAGCAACAGTAGAAGTAAAGAACTTGAAGTTCTGGAAATCCAAATACTAGTGATATATACTATATATATATATATATTATATTACTAGACTAACACATATTGTTGTAGGTTTTGAAAGAAGCAATTTGTCAATAGTATGGATCTGCTGTAAGAATATGCTAGTACCACAATTACTGTTGGTTTGAACCTGTATTCAGAAAGAAGTTAACTAAGAATTTCAAATCACATACAAAAAGCAGAATATGTATATCACAAGATTTTGGCATTCCAGCAATGACTTCTTATATATAACAACAAGAAGCTGTTGTATTCTAAGCAATGAGTTTCATCCAAACCAGAGATAAAATCCCTTCCTTCCTAACTCAGTACTCACAGACATAATTATCCCTTTCCCTTAAGTTCATGGAGAACTTATCCATTCTAGAAGGCACGCAAAGAGGCCTCGACATATTACCCGAAGCAGAATCAGAGCCAGCACTGCTTTTAGAATCAGCATTGGAAAAAGCTGCTGACTTCTTAAGAAATTGATACTCATCCATGGATTGTCTTTGAATTCTTTGAAATCTTTGTTTGGCTTTAGTTGATTCAGTCAAGTTCATGTAGCTTGGCCTACTGTTATGGCTGTCTTCGGTAGTCCTATCTGATGTCAATGGAGTAGCAGATGTGCAAATTGAAGAAGAAGCTGAGCTCATATCGTATCTAAATTCAGAACTCGGGCTTGAGGATGACCGAGTAGCAGCAGCAGCTAAAGGTGGTTTTGCTGAAATCCTGGTTGTCATGTTGTTCTTTTTAACCCTAACAGAGCTCGGTTCAGACAACCTCGATTTATTACCTTTAAAGGAAGAATCAGTATTGGTCTTAGACTGTGGAGGAGTCTTCTCCAATTCACAATTGGATTGTTCCATCAGCCTATTTTCCCATGGCTTTGCTGCCATCCAACGTTCTAACCAGCTCCATCCCGAGCTGTTCTTGTCAAATTCATTGCTTTTAAGGGATGGAACTGATACTTTTGTTCTCAAATCAAAAGTTTGGCTAGACTTCAACTGCTGAAAAATCGAAAAAGGGTTCAGTTTTTCATTGCTCAATTCTAGAGAAGAAAATGCCAAAAAACCAATCTTTAGTACTACCTTGTGAGCAAGAGAATATGCAAGTGCCCTTTCTCTTTTAAAGGCTCCTTCTTGCCTCATATGTATCTTTGCCTTAACTACTTCAAGTGTTCCTCTACTATCACACCACCCTTCCTGAAAATTAATTTCTAAATTTAGATCCTAAACAAAAACAATTGAATTCAAGAAAGAACAGAAAATGACCTAAAACAGGACACAACCTAAGCAAAAGAGGATAATAACAAGAAAGAATCTATACCTCAGCTTGTTTTAAGTGTTCATCCTTGCCTCGGTGTTCATCCAGCAGCTTCTGCACAGCCTGCCCCTCAATAGATATTCGGACACGCCGAGCTCTAATCCTTGCCTGAACCCTAACCAGAGCCTGCATACACCTCAGGGTTACAGCAGCCTGCTTACGCACCTGCCTGCCACGAACTAAAGCTTGAAGTCTCACTAACCCTTTCAATGCCCTTAAAGCCCGTCTTGCCTAAAAATTAGAATCCAACATCAATTATGAGCAAAAAGATTTAATTTTTAATTTTCCTTTCTTCTTCTACAGTGAAAACTATGGTAAGAAAACAGGAAAAAGAAATTTACCAAGAATCCACGAAAAGCAGTTTGGATCCTTATTGCAGCCCATTCTTGCCTAACAGCCCTAAAATCTTTGGGAGGAGCTCTGACAACAGTTGCTACAGCTGCTGTAAAAGCATCATTGTTGACAGAAGCAGAATCAGAGCATTCTGAACCAGCAACAAAACTCCTGTTGTGGTGGTGACCTTTGAAACCCTTCCATGAGGAACTCCCCAAATCTCCTGATGAACTTCTCCATATCTTCCATTTCTTGCCCTTACTACCAACTTTCTCCTGTAAAAAAAAGGGGGGGGAAATTTTTTACTCTTTTTCTTTTTTCTACAGTAACTTCTAGAAGATAAGATAACATCTCCAGTGAAGAAATAACAAAGCACACATAACAGAAAGAATGAAATCTTTAGTCATTGGGTGAAAGAAAATGGCCCAAAAAAGGAAAAAAGAATGAATCTTTGCAAAAGATTTGAGCAAAAGCTTACATGGTCGTCTTTTTCAGATTTCTTGAGTCCTATTATAGATTTAACCCATTTTCCTGAAGCACCCATTTGGGTTGAACTATTTGATTTTTCAAGATTTCAGCTCCAGATTCTCACCCCCAAAAAGTCTGATTCTTTCCTTTTTCTTTTTAGATGTCTAAATAGGAGAGCAACAAGACAATGTAATTCCCAACAAGAACTAGACAAAGCTTTCAAGAAATCAAAGAAATAATTTTGCTAAAATAGCATGAAAACCAGAACAAAAATGAAGCACAAAAAAACCACTTTCTCAGAGAGAGAGAGAGAGAGAAATAAAAAAAACTTAACACACGGGGATTAATGGAACTCAAGACTCAGAGAAAAAAAAGGAATAATATGCCTTGGTAAAAATCCCACAAAACCAGCAAGAAAGAGAGAGCATGGGGTTGGTTGGTTGGAGGTTTTAGGTCGGGGAAGTGAATAATGGAATAATGGAGGAGGTAGTGGGGTGAGGGGTGGGGGATTGGGGGGGGAGATGTCCAATGAGCCGTTGCTCTTGATGTTTTTGAAATTCAAAAAACAAAAAAGAAGAAACTAACGGGCAAAAACAAGAACAATGGGGGGACATTACTCCCGCCCAAAATGAACAATGGAATTTTTTGGGAAAAAAAAAAAAAAAAAAAAAAGGAAAAACTTTTTGAAAAATCCTAAAAAGAGACAAATGGTGAAAAAGGTTGTAAGTAAAAAAACGACAAAAAAATGTTTAAGAGACAAAAGAATCAATAAAGTCAGTGAAGTTAAGATCTCTGCTGTGTTCTCTGCAAAAATTTTATCCAATAGTTCAACAGACTCCCAAATTCCTAAATCCTTTCATCAAAATGGTCAATATATATGTAAAGATAAAATGGGATCCTATGTTGGATATTGGTCCCCTTCTATTCACATTGGTGTTTTCTTTCAAAAAAATTAAAAAAATTTATTTTTTATTTTTTTACTCGATATCACTAATCAAGAAGGATCTATGCAAAAGATTCATAAAACTACAATATTTAGCTAAAATTATAGTATAAAGTCGTTCTTGACATATGTTGAACTCAGGTCCAATATCAATAAGTTGATTGTTTTGTTCATGTATCTTCCAAAAGGAAAAAAAATCTCTAAGAGTTGTTTCCTGAGTCCGAAAGAGAGTACTTGGGTTCTACCAATAACTAAAAAGTGTAGCATCCCTAAATCTAACTGGGGTTCGTGGTGGAGGAGGAACTGGATCGGAAAAAAGAGGGTTTCTAGATCTAGTTCGATTCAAGTAACGGATTTTAGCTAACCGAAAGAATCTTCCGATCAATCCAAGGGATCATTTGGATTCCATTAGTAATGAAGATCCGGAATATCACACATTGGTCAATCAAAGAGAGATTCAACAACTAAAAGAAAGATCGATTCTTTGGGATCCTTCTTTTCTTAAAACAAAACGAATAGAGATAGAATCGGATTGATTCCCGAAATGCCTTTCTAGCAATTCCTCAATATCTCGGCTATTCACAGGAAGCAATGTTATGATGCTTCCAAAAGAAATCAAAGAATTTCTAGGGATCCCTTCATTTGGTAAATCGGGTGAGACACCTATGTAAGATAAGTCGAACCAACTAAATTATTGTCATGTCATGTATTTTTCATTTTAAGATTAGTTACTCTAGCTAATTTATAATTTTCTAGATTTTTGAATATTTTACAAACTATAATTTAGATTTTATCTTTTTAATCGAATCTTTAACCTTCAAGCCAATATTATACTTTTGTACATACGAAATCTTGTTTTTATCTCACCATTCGCAATAAGAAAAATATTTCAAGTTAATAGTAAATACGTAAATCTATATTTATCTTTCATGATACATTCTTATATATTTACGATATAAAATGGAGTATCAAGTAATTAGTTAAAGCTAAGAGAATAGAGACGTTCTCATCATACAAACTTTCTCACTAACCTACTTCAGAATATTCTTAAAACTTTTGCCACTAAAAAGATAGGATGAGGGGAATAAGATAATATTCCCCAAAGGTTTTTTTTTTTGTCCAAATTATTCCATGACATGAATAATCAAACTTTTTCAAGATTAAAAGAACCTTAATTTATTTAACTTTTTAGATTCTTTTTCGTATCATATAACCGGGGTTCAAGGGTTTTAGGATATTTTCGCAAGTGCAAGTATACCCGCACCGTGAGACTTTCCTGAGTGAATTAGTGTGGACCGGGGGGGCCTCAGATACTCAAAAAAAAAATAATAAAGGAAAAAAAAAAATAATAATAATAATAAATATGTGGTGAGAAAGAACAAAATTTGTTGTCCACTTATAGAGCATTGAATTTGATACCCTTTTATCAAAAAAAAATCAGTGATTAACAAAAAATAAATAAATAAATAAAAACCCCTCCCATTGTCTGTGTATCCCTTGTCTCTTATCTTGTAAGTACTCTATTCGATTTTGAAAATGATAATTTCACTTCACTGCAATAACTGTATTATCTGTTTCCACTTTTAATCATTTTGAATTTGAATGCCTTTTTTTTTTTCTCTTACAGCTTTTGCATTTTTCTATTTTGGATTGTTTGATTCTAAGATACATACAAACATATATATACATAAATAATATATTCTATTTCATCTTAAACCTCTCGACTTCTTATAGCAAAAATCATATATATATATTTATTCATAAGCTTCCTATTTGTTTGATTAAAAATATTTTAAGGAAAGTTATAAGTTGGAATTCATATTAATATATGCAATCGTTAAAAATTTATAATTTGAGTTGTACTTTTGTAATAGACTTGGACTAGATGTGAACATGACTAAAGATATATTGTTGGAAGTATATATGTATATAGATTATAAATCTATTTCTTAATCAAATTTTAAGACTAAATGTTAGTTTATCAAGAAAAATTAATCAATTAATTAAGTTTGTCAAAGTGTACTTGAATTAACCTTAAAGTTCTTTAAATTTTAACTTTTGACGATCTTTAATTCTTGATATTCTTGAAATCTTATATAAACAACGAGTTATGATCTTCCAAAATCGGGGTTCTATTCGAGATATAGAGTTGACTACTCTCAATATTCTCCTAGGACGATAACTAATATTATATCATATTTCTAACTAACCTATCAAAGTTTAGAATAAAGTATCTACATACGTGAGCTCATACTAATTTCTGATACATATTAACTCAATAAACTTTACTAGATCACTTTAATAGGTCTAATAAAATATGATAGTCTTAAATATATAATTGACACATAAACCCACATAATTTATTGAAATAAATTCAATATGTATCTCATAATTTAAGACTTGTTTAGAATATCTCGCGCTATAAAAAAAGATTTCTAAAAAAACCTTTCTTAACACAAATAATAATAAACAATTTATAAATATTATACGAAATTTGAATTTAACATTAATTTGTAAAAATTAAGATGAGACATTATCTATAAACTTCCTCGTACACTTGTTGATGCACGTTAGGTTAGTTTGTAGAGAGGAGAGGAAAAGAAAGATTTTCCCAATTATAAAGTATTATTGTACCCTAAATATTCACGAAATGCTGCAATTCGAGGTTTGACTGACTCACATTAAACAAACAAACATGTCTTTGGATTTTTAGTTCCTCAATTCCGACACCAAACAGCCTCCATTTTTTAATCTTATTTCCACTTCATGTTTCCAAAGTAATGTTGTATTTGGATTGAGGTTTTCAGACAAGAAAAAAATGATTTTCAGACAAAAAATCTCTAATCAAAGTATTTTTCTCACTAAGGTACCAGGGATTTTAGATAAATCCTAAACTATAAACTATATGAGTATACTTTAAACCAATTTATATATAGATTAATTCGAAATTTAGTTCCTTACGGAAAGATTCGAAAATCTGACTCAAAATTTAAATATCGAAATATGAGTCAAGATGAGATTCAAACATTCAACTTCACTTGCCGAAATTGGAGTTCTCTCTCTTTCAACAATGTTTTCTTTAAAAAGATGTTTTTACTAAGAAAAAAACAACTACCATAGCTAAAAAGACTAAAAATATGTCATGACCAACAAGAATTCAGCTAAATAACTTTGAGACATTTTTACTCATTTCTGATCAGTTGAAAAAAAACAGCCTAACGAACAAAATTTTGCTTCTCCCCAAGTTCTTGAACTTCCAGCACAGAAGAAGTAAGGCTCATTTCTTACAACAATTGAATGAATCAAAGAATAATGATTGGGGAAGAAAAAATAATTCGATGAATCCGATCCGAGGACATGCCCAGGAGCAGGAGTGCACTAAAAACCAATCTCCCTAAATTAGTCATAAGGTATGACTTCGATGAATCCGATCCGAGGACATGCCCAGGAGCAGGAGTGCACTAAAAACCAATCTCCCTAAATTAGTCATAAGGTATGACTTCTAATATCAGATAGTCTACTTTTTATATATATATATATTAGTTCTGCAATGGTGCAGTGATCCTTGGGCTAGGAAGTCCCATATATGCAAGCCTAGGTGACATTCTGACCCTTGGACTTGGCCTTGGGGAAGGAATTGGAAAGTTGCTCCTGGATGGTGTTCCCTGATTGACCTTACTGTTATTACTAGGGGACAGATTCATTTTCTCCATGGCCTTGAATTGAAGTTCCATTGGATAATCACGAACACAGCCAATCCGGGGACCAACCCCGCTTGCCCACTTGCAAGATAATCGATTGGCCGGGTTGAATTTGGGTTCTTGAATGTTGCCTCCTGTCTTAATGGTGGCCACCATGCCATGATCATCTTCTTGATCATCATCATCATCATCAACATTTTGAGCATTTTCATCTGTTGATGTTGCAGATATGGAGAGATTTTCCATTGATGTTTCTTCTTGATCATTGGCTTTATTAGAGTATTTATCATCATCTACTGCATACCTCTGCATTTGAAAATTTAAAACAACAATCAAACACGGGCAAAGATACCTTGACAACAAGCATCCATACTTATAATCAAGAAGTTACGAGTTTGAGTCATGATAACGACAAAATATCATAAACTAGTGATATAGGTTTGGCAGGACTATGATGATAGAATGAAAATCCTATCGTATCATATTCATTTACCTTAACATTGGACAAGTCCACATGATGTTCTTCAAGAAAACTGATGAATTCCTTGAAATTGTCTTCAGTTGGAAGATAGTGACCACTGTATGGCCATATTGCCTGAAGGAAAAAAAAAAGTGAAACAGAATCAGACATAAATCCACAAGAAACCAAAGAAGGGATGATCTGAAGGGATTTCAAATCTTTAGCTTATGTTTTCATACCTCGAGAATTCCATCACGAGCAACTAATCTACCAGCAGCAGTTGTGGCACCTCCAGAAAGAAAACTCGAGTGCTGAAAGGCACCTTTTTTCTTCTGTCCAACATAGAGAGATCTTGATGTACTGAGAACAAAAATCCACTTTGAGCCTTCATTTGTGTTTAAAAGATTTCCACTTTGCTTGTATACTAACTTTCCGTCCTCGACAGTAACTTCATATGCTTCCCTCTCTTTCTACAAGATGATAAACCATAGTTGCATAACTAATCATATTCAAGTACTCATTCATTTATATCATACACGAAACGCAGCACAATCAAATAAGTCAAGAGACATATATATATATATCTTACTGGTCCGAGATATGCTATGCATTGGCGTTGCAGATCAACTCTTGGACAACTTTCGAGGTTTACTTCTTTACCATCACCAACATCCAACCTTCAAGAAAATACGAAAGTAATTAGAACATAGATAGTACTGGTATCAGGAGGATCTAAGAAAAATGGTCTTAAAAATAGTAGTCATACCAGTAGAAGAAAGGCTGAGAGCTTTTGCTGTCAGACCAAACATCATAGTAGAAATGCAAGTTATGTCCATAACGATGTCGAGGATCAATCTACAGGACAAAAAACAGCAATCTATTAATATATTATAAACTTTTAAGTTAATCTTATTGGATTTTCAGATAGTCTAATCTGATAATTAGCCACAATATATCGGTATCAGTTGACTGTCCAACTCAAGTTTTCTGTTTCAGAAAATCCAAGAATTGGCATTTTGTAAAGATTTTAGCCACAGCATGACAACTATTTATACTTGACAAAATATCAAAATAACTGTTCTCGATATTTTTTCCTAACTACACGATCTTTCCTTATATAAGGAAGACATAACCGAAGGAAAGAAATAAAGTTCTTGAGGGAATATAATCTTACAGCTTCAAGCCAATGCTGGAGAGCTAACTTTTGTGCCTTTTCATCCTTCAACAACCCTTTTCCAACCTGTGAAAGAAGCCAAATAATCTCATTTTATTAATCAATTTCTGCAACAATTCTTGACAAATCATCGTTATGTCTTACAATAATTTAGTATATCTATGGTAGAAATATCATTCATACCTTTGCAACTCTCATCCGGGCACGTGTCCATCGTGAGACAGCAGTTTCATGTTTGTTGATGTCAAAAAAGGACACTGAACTCCTATTAAGAGCAGCATAATCCAACACCTTCCACCTAAAAAAAGGTGGAAAAACAACCATTCAGAAACCAAATAAACAGAAAAGTAAAAAGAGACTTTGTTAAACTTTTCATGGGACAAACCAAAGTTCTTCAGCAACAACAGCACAATCAGCAAGGTTCCTTCTCGTACGATAACTCTTATAGACTTTCTGAACCTTAGTTGCTGCAGCATCAAGTTCACTAATAGGCCTTGGTGTTGAAGATAAAAAGACAGGTTCAAGAAGCAACATGCTAGGTTTAGACTTATGATTAGGCTTTTGATAATTATCCATCAGAGACATTAGATCCTTGTTGTACTCCCTTTTCACGAATAAATTAGTGATCGGAAAATCTCTCTTAAGCTTTGGTTTTACTGATTTCGAACTTTCATCTGAATCCTCAGACTTGTCAAGTGCCTTTTTCTTGAAGCTGACTGTTCTTAAAACCACTACTTCCCCATCTTTTCTTCCAAAACTCAGTGATCTCACAATGACAGTTTCCTTATTTTCTTCAAAACCAAATATCTGATATTCAACAATGTCATTCCATGCTGATAAGATTAAGGAAAGACAAAGTCCCATGTATGACGCCTTTGAACTAACTAATCCTGTTTAAAAAAATCAAATGGAAATTTATATTAGATTCCAAAATATCATTTATAGGTCCACCAACTTGCTCAAATTATTGCTTACAGACAGCATTGATAGGGAGACTATCTAAAAACAATGAATTAAATTTTGCATGAAAAGTACTTCAATTTAGTTGACATTTTCTTCCATTTGGTTCTACCAATTATAATATAGAGAGTATCAAAAAGAAGCCCCACTTCAATCAGCAGCCACAAAAAAAAATATATATATATATAGAAACATGAGGTAACAACTACCGTACCGACAATAATTGCAGGCAAAAGAAATCCAAATACTTCACCGAACAAGAAAACACCTAATCTGATCAAAATATAAGCTGTAAATTAAGTTCTAACAAAACCAATTTCAAGATTTACAAAAAGAAAAAAAAAAAAAGAGAGAAGCCCAGAACCATTAATTCATCATGCAAAAACAAAATCAAGAAATCCATGCAAAGCAGTAAAAAAAAAAGGTCTTTTCTTTTTTTTTTTTTCTGTTACTACTTTTATCAATTTCTTGTTGTTAATCTTCTACCTTGAAATGGCAAAATGACTTGTAGTATTTCCCTTTTTCCTCCACCCACCTTCCTTCTGCAGAATCTTGAAATAGAATAGAACAAGAATGAATTGACTAATCCCTAAAACAAAAATAATACAACTCACTTGATTAACCCACTTTGAACACACACACTATATATAGGGTTACCAAAAAAGATATGGACTTTGAATGATCCAAAGTCTTGGTCTTTTTGTCAGAGTGGCAACTGTACCAATCACAAACAACAAAATGAGCACGTAAATTAAAAATTAGTAGCAAGAAGGAAGGTCTTCTGAACCTTCTATGAAGTTTAATGGAAGCTTTGAAGAAGCAACATTTGAAGCTCGTGTAATAAACATTTGGTGCAAAAAAGAGTCTTTCTACTTTCTGGCTAGTTGTGAAGTTTGTCCCACTGAAATTTTTTGGGCAAAGAAAATAATTGAGATCACTCTTTTCAAAGGGACCATCTTTGACGGGAACATGGCTAACAAAATCTCTTCTTTTTTTGTTTTCCCCCTTTTTTTATAGTATTTTCTAAGACATCTTGATTTACAAGTATGCTCAGAAAATGCGCTCTGGCTGAGAATTTTACAGGGTTTGAACTTAATTTTCCCTTTCAGGAATGTGAAATAGACTTGTTTTGAGTTCAATAAATTTGCATTTATCACATAAAAGAAACATTTTACTAACTTTATATCAACATTGGTCAAGAAGAAGTAACTAGTTGAAAATTATGGAAGGTCATGATTTTTTTAATATATATATATATATATATATATATTAACATTGTGTTAATTAGGGTTTATAAATATCATTACTCAACTTGAGTTATTTGGAAAATAAGTAATGAGTAATTGATGAATTTGATTCTAAATAAATTTATATTTGACAAATTTAGTTCTAAAATATATTTTTTTTTAATTTTAAAGTCCAAAACTTTTTTACTTAGGAAAACTAAGGTTCTTTTTCACAAATTTTGTTATTTTTTTTTTAAATTTAAAGATTTGTATGATTTATTGAATAAAAAGAAATGTATTTTACGTGAAATATGTTTTTATATGTATTGTTTTGTTACCTTTCGATAATATTTTGTGAATGAGTGTTGCAATTCTTTTTTATTCTAAATTTATAAATATTTCAAGTAAAGTGACTTAATTATTCTTTCTTTAATCGATTAAAAACACACAAATCTTTAAATTTTAAAAAAAAAAAAATTTTGTGAAAAAAGCGTTAGTTGCTAAAAAAAAGTTTTTTTTTATAAAAAAAGATTAAATTTGTTTACCACATAAATTTGTTTGAGACCAAATTCACTAATTACTCAATAAGTAATAAAATTATCCAATATTGTTGTCCATTGCTTAATAAACGACATCAACTAATACCATCTGTCACCTTAGGTGTTGGTATCCTCGCTAACTTATGTATTAGAAATTCTAGGTTTAAAACCTAGGCATCCCTTGCTTAATAATGATATTTTTGCTTTTGGGGGGTCTCGTGAGTTTAAAAATATAATTATAATGGATTTCTCTACTTATTAATAGTTTTTTTTTTTTTTTTTTTTTGATAATTTATCCGTATTCGATAATTACTTTAGATCCCAACTAAATCGAATCTTGACCCCCTAAACCCCGTGCACGTTGTCCAAGCATTATTTTTTGAGTTTTTTTGGTAATCTATCCGTATACGCTATCACTTTAGACCCCATCTAAACCCAATTCGAATGTTCCCATTGGAGGAGCTATCCCTCCCCCATAATCCCCCAAAAAAAATGTCCAAACCCAATATCTTACGTATGTGAAACAAAGCTCCTTTCACTTGGGTTTTTTTTTTTTTTTTTTTTTTTTGAGTGGGATGACTTTGTGGGCTTGGCCTATCATGCTTTATGTTTGAACCGATGACTTTGATGGGTCAGGTAGACAAAGTTTTGGGCTTAGACCCCTCGTAGTATTTGGGCCTATTAAGTACTTTTTTTTTTCTTAGACGCGAATGTCTTAAATGAGTCACAAATTATGATAGAATAATTTTAAGTTAAATCTACATCTATACCCTTTTTTTTTTATTCCACCAATTATTTTCGATGAGTTTAATAATCATACTTTTAAACCATACTTATATCTAAAATAATTTTGGATCGAGACACTTAGAATTCTTATAGGAGATAAATTGTAATTCCAAATTTTAAATAGTTGCATATGTAAATACAAGCTCAATCCTACAATATCACTCAAGTTAGAAGAGCTCGTTGTCCAATCACTTATCCTTTAAAATTTTAAGTTCGAATTTTTTCAATAGAGAAACAAGTATTGAGAGAACTCGACATTGCAAAATGGTAAAAAAAAAAAAATTAATTAT
This sequence comes from Cynanchum wilfordii, assembly GCA_025388415.1. Lineage (NCBI taxonomy): Eukaryota > Viridiplantae > Streptophyta > Magnoliopsida > Gentianales > Apocynaceae > Cynanchum > Cynanchum wilfordii. Next base: position 802,689 of record JAHSUH010005350.1, on the reverse strand, counting down.
TTAGTATTATTAGATTCTAATGATTTTTATTCCCCATGTCATATTTTATATTTTCATAATTTTTTTTTGAATTTTATATTATGTATATTTGGATAAATTATTATTTATATATATAATTATCTTCAATTGGACAATCCTTAACGGACCGACATTTTAATGTAAACAAAAATCATGTGGTCCAAAGCCAATAAAATGTAAAGAATCCACGGGCCGATTTGGGCCGATTCTATTTTTTGCCAACTTTTACCCACAAAATCCATACTATAAATAGATGCATAACCCCTCTTTTCCTTCTCTACCAGCGACTCTCGCACAATTTCTATCTCTGAGCGGCTGCTGAAGCTTGTAAGGTCATTCTGTGCCTTACCCCGCCGCCGACCTATCTTCTCCAATTTTTAGGTATTTTTTCTTTCTTAAGCATTCTTAGGTATTTTATGGATTGATTAATCATCCTTCATTCTTTCTGTTAGTAAGAACTTCTTAAAAATTTCGTTTCTGTTCAGTTTTAATTTATTTTGTATTTTTTGCTAATTTTTTGAGTAATTTTGATCATCTATGATAGATCCAGATCCGATTTGATTTTGTTGTTTGTTTATTTTTTTAAAGAACCAGAATTAATATTGGTATTATTAGCTTACGATAATTATTTGTGATTAAATTTTCTTCCTTTTTTGGGTAAAAGCTTTCGTGTTTTGAGTTTTGTTCTTTATTTATATGTTTAAAAACGTGTTTCTTCTTTCGATTCTTTATAAAAGAACCAGCTTTTGATAATCTTTTTTTATTTCAGTCGTTCTTTATTTTGGTTTTTCGTTGTTTGTTTTTTAATCAATCCGGTTTTATGTGTGGGAAAAATATTTGAGACTTTTTTTTAATAAACGAATAAATTTCATGTATTACTTTTGAGATTTGTTGTGCTACTGATTGAATCCATGTTTACTTTCAGTAGTATCACTAAATTCTCAGTTTGTTTATTTGGTCTCTGTTTCAATCTTCTGACCCTTTGTTATGCTTACTGGCAGATTTTTTCTTTTCTGTGGTATACTAATCAACAGTCAAGATGGTAAGAAATATCTCCACTACCCTACTATCTACTCAATCTCTTATTTTTGGAGAAAGTGGTTTACTGATGTATAAATTATGGGATGTACCTGCAGGTGAAGTTCACAGCCGATGAGCTCCGTAGGATTATGGACTACAAGCACAATATTCGTAATATGTCTGTCATTGCACACGTCGATCATGGTATGAACAATGACTTTCTAATCTTTTTTTCTTGTGTGTGTACATGCTAAGCAGATCATTAGCCATCTCCTCTCAGACTTTTAAAAGTAGTAGAATATGAAAGTTCCGGATTTTCTTTTACTGGTTAATCTGTCTCTTGGAAGAAATAATTAGGGCTTCATGTTTCAATGCTTATCATTGGTTTGTTAATTAACGGGCCTCAAAGTTCAAAATGCTAGTACTTAAATTGCCTTCTTGCAGGGAAGTCTACTCTTACGGATTCTCTTGTGGCTGCTGCTGGTATCATTGCTCAAGAAGTTGCTGGTGATGTCCGTATGACTGATACTAGAGCAGATGAGGCTGAGCGTGGTATCACAATCAAGTCCACTGGAATTTCTCTTTACTATGAGATGACTGATGAAGCTCTTCAAGGCTTCAAGGGAGACCGTCAGGGCAATGAGTACCTCATCAACCTTATTGATTCTCCTGGACATGTTGACTTCTCATCTGAAGTTACAGCTGCCCTTCGTATCACTGATGGTGCTCTGGTTGTTGTTGATTGTATTGAGGGAGTCTGTGTCCAGACAGAAACTGTGCTCCGTCAGGCCCTTGGTGAGAGGATTCGACCTGTTTTAACCGTTAACAAGATGGACAGGTGTTTCCTTGAGCTTCAGGTTGATGGAGAGGAAGCTTACCAAACTTTCCAGAAGGTTATTGAGAATGCTAATGTTATCATGGCTACCTATGAAGATCCTCTTCTTGGAGATGTCCAAGTTTATCCAGAGAAAGGAACAGTTGCATTTTCTGCTGGGTTGCATGGCTGGGCATTTACTTTGAGCAACTTTGCCAAGATGTATGCCTCTAAGTTTGGTGTTGATGAGTCAAAGATGATGGAAAGACTTTGGGGTGAGAATTTCTTTGACCCTGCTACCAAGAAGTGGACAAATAAGAACACTGGATCTGCTACATGCAAGCGTGGTTTCGTACAGTTCTGCTATGAGCCTATCAAGCAGATCATCAACACTTGCATGAATGATCAGAAAGATAAGCTATGGCCCATGTTGACGAAGCTTGGTGTCACCATGAAGTCTGAAGAGAAAGACTTGATGGCTAAGGCTTTGATGAAGCGTGTCATGCAGACATGGCTTCCAGCAAGTACCGCTTTACTAGAAATGATGATCTATCATCTTCCATCGCCTGCCAAGGCCCAGAGGTATCGTGTGGAGAACTTGTATGAAGGGCCTCTTGATGATGCTTATGCAAATGCTATCAGGAACTGTGATCCTGAGGGCCCTCTTATGCTATATGTTTCCAAGATGATTCCAGCATCAGATAAAGGACGATTTTTTGCTTTTGGACGTGTTTTCTCCGGTAAGGTTTCTACTGGTTTGAAAGTGAGAATCATGGGTCCCAACTATGTTCCTGGAGAAAAGAAGGATCTCTATGTGAAGAATGTCCAGAGGACTGTTATCTGGATGGGTAAAAGGCAGGAAACTGTTGAAGATGTACCTTGTGGTAACACAGTTGCTTTGGTTGGTTTGGACCAGTTCATCACCAAGAATGCTACTTTGACAAATGAGAAGGAAACTGATGCTCATCCAATTCGTGCAATGAAGTTCTCTGTCTCCCCTGTTGTGCGTGTTGCTGTTCAGTGCAAGGTTGCCTCTGATCTTCCCAAGCTTGTTGAAGGTTTGAAACGTTTGGCCAAATCTGATCCTATGGTTGTCTGTTCAATTGAAGAGTCTGGAGAACACATTATTGCTGGTGCTGGTGAACTGCATCTTGAGATCTGTTTGAAGGATCTGCAAGATGATTTCATGGGTGGTGCTGAGATTATCAAGTCTGACCCAGTCGTGTCTTTCCGTGAGACAGTCCTTGAGAAGTCTTGCCGTACTGTCATGAGCAAATCTCCCAACAAGCATAACCGTCTGTACATGGAAGCCAGACCCTTGGAAGAAGGACTTGCAGAGGCCATTGATGATGGGCGCATTGGTCCAAGAGATGATCCTAAGAACCGTGCCAAGATCTTGTCTGAGGAGTTTGGTTGGGACAAGGATCTTGCAAAGAAGATCTGGTGTTTTGGTCCTGAGACCACTGGTCCAAACATGGTAGTGGATATGTGTAAGGGAGTACAATACTTGAATGAAATTAAGGATTCTGTTGTTGCAGGTTTCCAGTGGGCTTCCAAAGAAGGTGCATTGGCTGAAGAAAACATGAGAGGTATTTGCTTTGAGGTCTGTGATGTTGTTCTTCATGCTGATGCTATTCACAGAGGTGGTGGGCAGGTTATTCCTACAGCTAGAAGGGTTATCTATGCTTCCCAAATTACTGCCAAGCCCCGCCTCCTAGAACCCGTCTACCTGGTGGAAATCCAAGCACCTGAGCAAGCACTTGGTGGTATCTACAGTGTTCTGAATCAGAAACGTGGTCACGTCTTTGAGGAAATGCAGAGGCCTGGAACACCCTTGTACAACATCAAGGCCTACCTTCCTGTCATTGAGTCATTTGGTTTCTCAAGTACATTGAGAGCTTCTACTTCTGGACAAGCTTTCCCACAATGTGTGTTTGACCATTGGGACATGATGTCCTCTGATCCATTGGAGCCTGGCTCCCAAGCTTCTCAACTTGTTGCTGACATCAGAAAGAGGAAGGGTTTGAAGGAGCAGATGACTCCACTTTCAGAATTTGAGGACAAGCTGTAAATCAGCCGGTGGTACTTCTCTCTGTTTTTTTTCATGGATATGCTCATGGGAAGCTTGGGCAGTAGAATTTTGTCATTTTGTTTTGTTTTTACTTTGGTCAGGACTACTACTACTTCATTTAGGTTTCCGAGTGAGGTTAATTATATAGCCCATGTTCTGCCGTGAGACAGTTAATTAGGATGTTTTTAGATGAGACTTTTAAATTTTCTGTGGTGTTTTATGCTATGTTTTCTACTATTTTTTCTTGAACCATTGAACTTGGATCGACATTTTCTCTTGGGCACTATTTTTAATGTAATATTTCCTTTTCCATATCCTATATTGCCTTTTGTCCTTTCTTATATTTTTATAAGTTCTGTCAGGAAAAATTATTTAGAGCTCTAAAATCTGTCTTATTGGTACAGAGGTAAAATAAGTTCAATATTCTGTGTTTTCATTGAAATGTAAAGATTTTCCTTTTGGTACAATTAGGCTTCAATATGTATGTTTACGAAATTTCAATGTAAGATGCAGAAATCTGATTCAATATAATAATATATATATAGCTGACATGTAATCTGATTTAATATTTGGATACCATATCCGATATAGTCTAACCAAAAAAAAATATGTAATATTATCCTTCTATATTACATTTTCTAGACAACTAGAGTTTCAAAGATTCTCCCAAACATGGGGAATACAAAACATTAAGTTCTTACAACATATGGTTATTATGCTGAAGATGCCGAGGAGGACTTTGTTTTCTGCCGAGGAGGTATCCGCAGCCAGGTCTTCATCATGTCATATGCAGTAAAACCGATAGCAACCGATGGAACAATCTGAAGAAAATCATCAGCAGGTTAATATAATTGTAGTTTGATTTAAAAAAAAAACTCACATTAGAGGTTTTATAGAGTTCATCCATCACAATCTGAATTTGCCTATAATATAGTAGAAATACACATATATTTTAATCTTTGGGGATCAAGCTTAACTTTTACTTGGACTAATGGATTATTGGTATATATATATATATATATATATATATGTAGGTGATTGCACAAAGGTATACTAGACTTGCTATTTAGGCTTAGTGGTCATTTATGTCACTATTTGAAATATTATTTCTTCATTTAGTCTAGCTGGAATGAGGATTAAGCTTATAATGTAAATCAAAAAGGTTCAAAATGAAGGTTATTACCTTCATATAATTGATGCTAAGGCCAGCAAACAACTGTTTCCAACCTTGATCACGGACAATGGTAGTTAGTCCATCCAATGTGTTCCGATATGCGCCACTCGATTGTGTTGAAGGTCGTAGATGCTCAACCTGAAAGGAACCCTCTTAAGATTAACTTGGAACCCATAATAATCTACTAATTTCTTATCCATGAGTTCCACTAGATTCTTCCAATACTATTCCAGATAGAAAAATAAGCCAAGAGCAGCTAAGAAATACCTGCATTTGTCTTCTAACGACATCCAAGGGGTATGTGAATGTCTGCCCGAATAAACCAGCTAAGGCTCCACAAGATAACCGCATCAAGATAGACTTTTGGTGCTCTTCAGGAACATGTCTTTTGAGTTCCTCGTACACATAGAACTTCAGTCCAGCATAGGGAAGTATACCAATGAGTGTTGGACCTGATTAGGCGTAAGGCGACATAATAAATTTGGGTGTAAATGTATGGAAACAGTAGCAAAGAAATGAGAAATCTACTAAACCACGCAAGTGGTTGAGATGAATGAATATATATATATATATACCTACTCCCCGATACAGGCCACGAGCTCCCCCTTCTTTATATACACTTGCAATCACATTTCTTATGCCAGTATATGCAGGCTGTAAGTGAAAATTTCCCATACCATTTGGTAAGCTTCTGCTGGTGTTAACCTGTGGAAAGGGAAGAGAAAAAACAACGAAACCAAAGTCTAAGAGAAAGCTCCAACAATAAACGATACAAGTTAAAACTCCTAATAACAATTTGCTGTCTGCAGCAAACCAAACATTTCTAATTCCTTGAAGTACTAAAGACTTGCAATCCTGGTTTCTATCCCATCCTAAGAACCAATTACTTCATAGACACCTAAAGCATTTTGAATTTTCAAGTAGCAAAAGAATTGGAACTGGAGATTATGGTCAGAAATTTACATCTGAGTGTCCCAATTCTTACATATAAGTAGTTTTTTTTTTTTTTTTTTTTTGAGAAATTACATATAACTAGTTATGTGTAGAAACTTTTACAACTTCTCACTGCAAGGAAGTAAAAAATAAAAAATGATTATGTCAACTGAATACCTGATATGCGAGTTTAGTACGAGCCAAATCCAAGGGATAAGTACACAGAACTGCTGTTCCTCCAGCTGCAGAGCCAGCCAAAAGATCCACGACAGGCCCTGTTCCTAAGGTGGGGCAGTTGTCTAAAATCCAAACTCGATACTGCTCATATGTCATGAAATGTAGTGCAGCATATGGAACAATACGAAGCACACTAGCACCATTTCCTCTGAAAGACAAGATGCAACTCAGTAAATGATTACATGAGGATGGACCAAGAGTAGATAATTACAGATCTCTTATACTCACTTGTAAAATCCCAAGACCCCTTCATGTTTCAGCATTTTCTTTAGAGATTGATAAACACCAAGAGAATGAAATCCTTCTGTTCTTGTCTGTAGAAGTTCAGAATGGGGAATTTTCCATAGAGGCAGATTAGGAAGGTCTAAATTACTAAAGAAGATTAACAAAAAGCACAAATATTCAACAATTATTAACTTATCAGAAGATCACTGCAACTAACTAATTCACTTCTCCACTAAACAAATGATGGGTAGATATCAGTTCACAATACTTATTTGGATGATAAAGACACACCATATAGACAAATTTAGCGATTCACCACCATCCGGGCCATTCTTTGTCAAAGTTATCTTCATTTTAAAACTCCTAGAGAGCAGCAAGTAGAATATTTCACAAGAAAACAATATATTTTGACTCCCTGCTTCACATTTTTCACTCAGCATCTCATGCAATTTACTGTGCAACACAAACAATGAATTCAAAATTTCTACGCCTATACCAATTCTGTAGATAATAAAATGGCAAAAAAACAAGTTCAATATCCAGCATAAACAATAGATAAGAAAACCATCAGATTTTCTCGTTGTCTTTAGTCAGGAGTATATCAACACATTATCTAAAAACCAACTTTGTTTAAAGGAAAATGCTAAGTAGCAGATTTTATTTTAAGAGTTCAAAGCTGAAAGAACAAAGAATTACCTGCAAAAGTATCTTTGTTCTTTCAAGTGGAGCAACAGCAGTTTTAGCAAATGCTCCGGCTGCACCTCCAGCAATCAGTTCCTTAACATAAACTGGTAAATGATCAACAAAGTAAACTTGCTCACAGGCAGCAGATCCCTCCACTAATCCTGCCACATTCCTAGACAAAGTAGATCCTTGGGAAGAATCCATCCTAGCTTCTAACACTCAAAACCCCAAGATTATGAACAAAAAGAAGCAAGAACAAATCTATTGTTCTATCCCAATTAACAAAAAAATTTTAAAAAAAAAAAAATTTTGGACCAATTTATCCACCCTGCAATTTGAAGAACTCCTTATCCCATCGATCCCTTGGGATACAGAAGGAGAATACTTTTTGCTCAATCGGCAACTCCAATGGCCTGGGAACAACCGGAGTTATAGACGGTATGTTCACAAGCCGGCCCACCTCTTTAGTAATACTAACAAGATACATCAAACACACAAAAATGATCAGAGAACCAACCACAGAATCCTCTCAATTAAGATTGCAAAACCGTGGATCAATATCAAAATTCATCATTCCCACAAATAGAAAAAAAAAAAACCGAACTATTAGAACACAAAAACCCTTCTTTTTGAAAGATAAATCCACTCCAATTTTTTCAAAATCAAATCTAAAATGAAATTCACAACCCAATTTTAATAATGAACAAAGAAAAGAATCGGACTTCTCAAGAATCGCCCAGATGGATCCGTGGCCAAATGAATCAATACCCTTAAAAGGAGCTTCTCGATACAAAATCAAGGCAGAATCTACGTTTAGTGGTGGGAGGATATGTCCTATGAAAACAAAAATATTCTTGTTTTGCTTTGTTTATAAAAAAGAATTTTTGCACTCTTGCGGAATCCAAACCTATCTTGGAAGATAAAACATTTGGCGTTGCCTAATGCTTGCCTTCTTCTGGGAATATATATATATATATATATATATGTGTGTGTGTGTGTGTAACTTTATAGACTTTTGAAAAGCAGGTAGGCGCGTTCGTTATAGGTTCTTTTAAGGTTGACGCAGGGATGCTTCCATGGCTGGGAATGGCATTTCTTGATTCCAAAATTGGTGGGGTCTTAACTGTTAGGTTGGGGGAAACGGAAGTGGTTCTTAATTTCGCCGGCGGAAGGACGAATCAAATGGACTAAATTCACTTTTTTTCAGGCTTTCACACGGTATACCACCACGTGGAATGACCTGAAACCCAGCATTCTTTAAAAAAACAAAGAAACCGTTTTTTTTTGTGTTTTTTTTTCTTCTTTTTTTCCCTAAATCAAAATAACCTAACCCAAACACACGTGTGACTAACAAGGAGCTCTTATATGTTAACTAAGGTCAAACATTCAAACATCTTACTCATATTGTTTAAAATTTAAGACGATTCGACTTAAACAAAGATTAATGAATTGGTTTAAAAATAATTTTTTATAATTTATGACCTATTTAAAATACTCTATGCCATAAGAAAAAAATTTAAATAATCCACTCTTATATATATATATATATATATCTTCCGCCAATTTTTGCGATTAAAAAATTGATTAATAGTTATGTAACTTTGAGAGGATACTTTAGTCTAAATTTTATATAGCGGATCACAATAAATGTTAAATTAGTAATCATGTTGCATTTATCATTTAATGTATATATATATATATATATAGATACAATTGCGAGTTTTTATCTTTAAAATCTCATTATGAAAATTTTTATTTTTGAGAGAATTTTAAATATTAGATAAGTCTATTATTCAAAATACAATTTATTTGAAAATATGAAGTTTTTTGATTAAAATGATAAAAGTTTTAGGAAATAGGTCATACCATTTTTAACCTTAACACATTATATATATATATATAAACATTATAGAAACTACATAAATCTTTTTCATTTTTTTTAGTTTCTAGTGCAAAAATATTAACACAAAATATTTTCGATGAGTTTCAACAATATAAATGACATCTTGAAATCATGTATACATTCAAACTAATTTTCATTTGAGTTAAATAAGTCATAATAAGAGATAAGTTCTATATCAAATTTAACAATTACATACAAAATAAATACGCGTTTAATTTAAAATATTTTTGATAAATTAATCATAATTTATATTGAATAACCATAAACATTTGTTATATTTGACGAGAGAGTGTAAAATAAGAAAAGACTCTCGAGAAAATATTTTTAAACTTTCAAACGCGGGATAATAACCAAAGCAATACTGCAAATATTCATAAGGAACCCGGTTTCCATCTCTAAGCTCCGGAGGTTTTATCCGCGTTTTCCCAAATCCATCTTCACAAGTATCAACGTCGGTCATGGCCGCAGTTATTTCTGTAGCCAAAGTGGATAGATCTTTCAAGGATTCTCTCTTCCTCCAGAGCCGTGTAGAGGATCTCGGGGCCTAAGGCGAAATTTTTTGGTTTTAGTTTTTTTTTTTTTAGTTTTTGAGATAATTAGTTATTATATATTTACAATCAATATATTCTAACATTTCATTTTCAATAGATAAAATAACTAATTCATTTAATCTATTTTGTGTATCTTAAATAGGATTTGATTAATTTTAATTTAGAAAACCTTTTTTCTTCTTAGCAACCCTTTTACAAGTATTGTTAATAATATTCTATATGCAATATATGTATTTGGAAAACAATCTAATACTTTAACATAATTTAATATATCTATAGGACTATTAATTTCTTTTGTTAAAACTTTTTCAATATTTTTAATTCAAAAATAAATCAAATCCATCAATATCTGAATAATCATTAAATTTTAAATGACTTTCAAGATTAATACAACATTTTTTTAATGTTTCTTCATTCAAAGTTTTGAATTTTTGTAAATCAAATAAAAAACCAAAAATATTTTCATATTCTAACAAGTGTTCAAATCTAGTTTCAAGTGAACATATTGATTTATCAACAATATATAAAAAATATTCAATGCGAAAAGAATCTTCAAGAGAATGCATAGTCTCATTATTATTATTATCATCAAATTGTTTTTTTTTTGTAAATTATGCGTTTTTCACGAAATTTAGGTTCAATATCCATTTCAATAGCCATTGATTTGCGGTTCATTCAAAACCATTCTCCATATAATTTTTAAAATAACTAATTAGACCTTTTAGTTGATCTATAACTACATCTATATGCATTTCTTTAGATTGTAAACTTTTACTCACAATATTAACAGCAAATAATATGTCAATACCAAATATTCATTCCTAACAAAAATTTAATTCAATCCAATAGCTCATGTTAGTAATATGTTATGGACTTGTTTCATGACATTTAAGTTTTGAACTAAGATTCTTCCAATCCCTAGTGTCTTGATTAATGAATTGATTACTTATACCTTTTGAATCAAACAACTTGCAACAAAAACAATAAACTTTATATAAATATTTTGAATATACTAGTCATCGTCTATCATGTATTTCTCTATTAGATAATCTACGTTTGTAAAATAAATGGAGAGAAATGTCTATTATCTTTATCTTTTTGGAAATTGTATATCTTTATATCTTATTGAACCTTTTCTATAATCAAGTCTCTAAATTTTGTATTAATAATATTCCAATTTCCCCGGATCATAAATATTTTCATTAATTTCATTTCTACTATCTAATTTTTCTTTTTCTAAATATTCATCATTTTCATCATCTAAATTAGTTTTAGTAACATTTTGAACATTTTATTCTCTTTCTCTCTCATTATTATTATTATTATCTAATAAATCAATATATTTTTTAATTCATGTTCTACTACTTCATTATTTGTACTAATTACGTCATCTTTTTTATTACCAACAACAAATTTATCAAGTGCACATCGTTGTGATTCTATGAGTTTCTCAATTCTTCTTTTTTTTTTTTTTTTTCATAACCGTAATCGTATTTTCTATTTGACATTATAGATAAAAACTAAACAATAAAAAGTTTTAACACACTATTAAAAAAATAGAAAATACAAAAAAATTGAGTGGAAGAGAGTCCAATCTCAATCAATAACAAACAAAATTAACAAAATAGTAATATATTCTATAAAAATAAAAAAGATAAAACCTGTTTAAACTTGAAGATAAGACTTCTTTTCCGGAGATAATGCCTTTTTGCTTTTAGATTTGAAATTCAAGATTGAATAATCGATCTACTAAATATTTGGAAGGCTCGTTTTTGGTAGATCAGGATTCAGGGATAATATATACTTTTGTTGATTTTGATTTGGGAATAATATATATTTTGTTGATTTTGGAAGATCTCGATAGTATATTTTTGGAAGATATACTCAATATTTAGAAGATTTAAAAGTACTCAAGAATTTGTTTGTATTCTTCGAAAGTAATTGAAGATTAGAATATTTATTATTCAAGATAAAGACTCTATATAATAATAAATTTTTTATTTACCAAAAAAAAATAATAATTTTTTTTTTAAAAAAAACAGACCAACGGTTCTATTCTCAATTCCAACGTTCTATTTCTCAAATTCCAAAGATTTTATTTCTCAAAAAAAAAAAAAATAAAAATAAAAATAAAAATAAAATTTAATTTTTGGGGCTCCTGCCGATGCGGGGCCTGGCTTCCTCCAGACTTGAAATTGCCATACCGTAAGTCTCCGAGCAGTCTCTGTACTTCACTTTCAACGACGGATCTGTCGTTCCGTTCACCAGAGAATCCACCAGTTTTTTCGTACTTTCGGCGCTCGATCGCCCGCCGTCGATTGCTTTTATGCATAATTCAACTGGAGTTGCTGATGGTGAGTGATCGGATTTGAAGAAACTCAAACAGAATGACTGAATTTTAGTTTCCGCGCAGATTTCGTCGACCAAATCTGCAGATACAAAGCTTCCGCCGCCGATGGAAAACAGAGATAGCAGCAGAACTGCGGCGGAGAATCGAGTAAGTCTGATCACCATAATTTTTCTTCTTAATGTCTTTGCTTTTATAATCTGTTGATGATTTGGGGAAGAAACAATACCTGGTGAATTTATATAGCCATTTCCATGAGATTTTGTTAGTTTCTGTTACATTGCTCTTTGTTGGAAATATAAATTGTTCTTGTCATGAGATTGTTGTGATCACACATTAATCATTTTACACGCGATACAAAATAGATGATTAATTTCTATTTATATAATTTTTAAATTAATTAAAATTTTAAAATTATTTGTTGCTTTTAATTTATGTAAATTTTAACTAAAAAAAATATTTTTATTGTTATAAATAAAAATTAATAACATATTTTAAAATAAATATTAAGAATTTATTTTACTTTACATAAAAAATATAGTAATTAGATATGACAAATTTTTCTTTGGTTTGGTTCTCAAAAAAAAAAAAAAAAAAAAAAATACAACTTTGTATATGTACTTGCCAATTTAGTGACATTATTTCATCTATATCACCTTTATTGAGGCATAGACGAAACATCTATATGAGACAATGCGCAACAGGCATGGAAGAAGCATGCATGAAACGTCTATTTACTAATAATGAAGGTCGTATGATATATATTATTGGATACATGAGGTTTTAGGGAAAAAATATATATTCTTACTTAATAACATTTAGTAAAGAACTATATATGATAACCTCAAAGATCTTTTAAACGAGTTTAGTACACATTTCAATTTCTCTATTACACTAAACATTACAAAACATCCAAATTAATTTGATTTAATGTGAGGAGTTTTAAGGAGTTTGAAATTCTTTTTGTATCCCGATCTTCATCCGACTAATTGAAATATTTGGGAAGCCAAACCAACTAGATTATTATTTTTTTAACAAAAGTTTGAAATTCTTATCTTTTACACAATGACACAATTTAAATAAAAAATTTTTTTTTTTTTTTTTTATGAATAAAAGTTGCATATTCTAATAAAAGTAACTAAATTTGATTTTTTTTTTTTTGGGGGGGACATGTATGTTTAATTGTTGTTTTTATAAATCATAATTTATAGAACCATAAACAGTTGTTATTTGTCGAGATCAGTGATGAAGAAAAAGGAGAAAGGATAAAATAAAGTCCGTCAGCCAGACAATTAGAATTTAATAAACTTACAAAAGATTGGAAATAACTAAAGCAACGCTACAAACATTTGTGAGGAAATTGTTTCCGTCTTTAAGCTTAGGATTAATCGCCGTTTTTCCAATTCCATCTTCACAGGTGTCAACATCAGTCATGGCAGCAGACACCTTTATATTCAAAGTGCTTGGATCATTCAATGATTTTCTAGCATCGTCAAGGTTGGAAACCGCATCGTCGTAATTCTCCGAGCAGGATTTGTACTTCGCTTTCAATGACGGATCGGTGGTTCCTTTCACGAGAGAGTCGATCAGTTTTTTCGTGTCGCCGGCGCTTGATCGTGCTCTGTCGATTGATTTTATGCCCAAATTCACCAGAGTTGCTGAGTGATCTGATTTGAAGAAATCCAAACAGAAAGAAGGATTTCGAGATTTGGCGCAGATGTCACCGACCAAATCGGCTGATACGAAGCTGCCGATACCGATGCATAGAGACAACAGAAAAATTGCTACGGAGAAACTGGTAATTCTCACCATCTTCTTCCTCACTGTTTTTACCTTTTGTTTTTTCTTTCGAAAAACAAATGCTCTGAATATGATTTGAAGGGAAGCAAAGCTGCAAACGAGGTGAATTTATGGTTAGACAGAATATTGTGATTTAATGCCTGATTTTTTTTTTGTAATTTCTAATAAATTGGTATTTCATTAATCATTTTTTTGGAAACGGAAAGATTGTGTGATTGATTATTGATTCTGTTACATTGCTCCTTGAGTTCATCTCTTTTTTACCATGTAATATTTTTTGGGGGGGAAAACTTTAATGAGAAAGATTATTTCATCATAAATAAGAAAAGTTCTGATTTGTCCACATTCTGATTTTGAATCAATTAATATCATACGGATGCATATGATAGATTAGTCACATCTCAAATTGGGGAAAAACTTGGATTTGATTTGATGTGATTTTTATTTAATTTCTATTTAATGTTTGTAAATTCCTAGTTTTTTTTTTTAATTAAAAGGGGAATTATGCGAGACCCGGAATTGGGGGAAAATAAAGCTATATATATATATATGGAAATTAACAATGAATGATAAAATAATGCCAAATTAACAAATATCTCTTTAAGTATATATATATATATATTCACAAAAAAATTATCCGTGAATAAAGTCCTTTCCGTCAATTCTGAAGTATATTTTTGCCAGTAATGATTTTATTTCTAATCTTTTATGTTACTTATTATTAATTAGCACTATAATAAATATTACTCGAAAAAAAATAGGCACATAGCTGATTTTTTTTTTTTTTTTGACAACAACACATAATTTGGTCACAACGAATTCAATACTCTTAAGACTCAAAAATACCTTTTTTTTTTTTTTTGTTTTGAAAAAACTGCTAATTTTCACTTCCCGAGCAAATGAAAAAGCTATTATTTTCCAGCTCTACTTCTTCCCCTTTTTTTTTTTTTGCTGTAATCTTTTTAGTGGTCCTTGATGACATTCTTCCTGACATTCTCACTGTTTTCTAGGTTTATATTTTTTCAACAAAGAAATCTTCTTTAATTTCAATTAAAATTATATATATATATAAAGTTATAGGAATATATTCCAAAACTTCTAAATTAAGATGATTGAAACGAATAAAGCTGACCTTCCATTTCTTTTACAAGGTTTCATTTTTTTTTTTTTTTTTAAAAAATATTGAAATGTATATATATTTGATGGAAAATTAGTAAGTTTAATTTTTTTTCTTTTTTTTAAGCAGAATATTATTTGTTTATATTTTGACTAAATTTTTAATCAAGTTAATTTAATCAAATAAGTTCTATCTGAACTCCCTATCAATAGATAGCTTAGCATCATTCATCTTTGGTGTAAGAGCACTCAATTAATGAGCTATTATACACTCTTTCAAGGATGCTATTTTTAGACAACCTCATGAGTGTCTTTTCATTACTTACCTCCTTTATGACTAAGCAATTAGTTACGGGCTTTAACTAGTGATTCGGGTTGTTTCCCTATCAAACTTATCTCATCTCTTGTCGCCTCATTTGCTGACTTGACTCATTTTATTTGGGGTTATATCTAATGTTCAAAATTTGCTTCGATTTGATGCCCTAAATGTCGAATAACTATTGTTGACTTAAGGAATGATAAAAGAGTGGGAAAATATTAAATAAAAATGAAGTAGAAGAATCGAGATTCCAAATGAACAAATTAAAAGGATCATTCCGATTCTTGAAGATTAAGGGGGACAAAGATCTCTTGTTCTTAGTGTAAGATCGTGATTGCATCCCCTATGTTTGTTAAAGAGAATAATCTTCTCCTTTGAGAATAATAAAAAATGGAAAGTATTCAATTGGAACATGAAAATGTGACTAAATTGGTCTTAGTTACTCTTTGGAGCGGAGTGGATTTTCGAACTCAAAAAGGGATGAATTCGAAAGAATTGAACGAGGAGTTGTATGAATGAGCAATTCAATAAGCGAGTTTGGATCGAATCGGTTATCAATACCAATTCGATTTGAGCTCTTGGAATTCGAATAAGTTCAACAACATATCATGAAATCTTGGCAATCTTCTCTATTTAATGAATGGGGAGTTTGCTTTTAACATTTCAACTCACTCCCCGATTATATGTTTCAACAAAAATCATAGATTAGAAACCTCTAACAAAATGCCCACTTGTTATCGAGTAGATAAAGTACCTTGGCGACTTACCTTTTCAGTGACTTTGGCAAGAGAATCTAGTACTCCTTGATAATAAATATCTGAACTGGTTGTTGGCTGTTCAAAAATTCTTGTTTAGAAATTTCATACCATCCATGCAAGGAATGAGTAATCTCTTAATGCATTTGAGGAAAACCAACTAGCTTCAAGTTGCATTTCACCTCTACCCACAACTTATGTACTCATTCTTCAACATCGGTCCTTCAAACCTCTGCTTAATTTCATCCAAGCTTCATCCCGATATGATCAATCTAAATTCAAAATTTATCCAAAAAAATAAACTTTAATATGAATAAAAAGATCAAAAAACCATCACAAAAACTAATATACTATATAAAAATTAAAAAACCAGGACAGAATGTTTAAAAAAAAAAAAAAAAAAAAAAAAAGCCTGTGAAGATGAAAAGAGTGGTCATTTGCTGAAGATCCATCATCATTAAACACAAATTAATTATTTGGGGGAAAAAGAAATTCTGATCAATCCACTGTACAACAAATGAATCATTTCCTACCTCTTTGATTAATTAATTAATGAATAAATCAATGAATGAATGAATCAGCATGATCGCTAATGGAATTCTGTCTCGACAATGGCTTCGACGAACTCTTGGGATGATAAGTCGAGATTCTGTTTCCCTTTTCATCGTAAAGTATGGTTTCTTCGTCTTCGTCTGGTATTTTACATTTCTCGCCTAAAATAATCGTTTTCTTCCAAATTGAATCTTCGTGTTTCAATAATTTCTTGTCTTTATCTTTCCTCTTTTCAAAATCGCCGATCTGATGATTATCCCTTTTCGATGCCTGTCTCGATCCCAATCCATTTCCAAAGACCCTCATACTCATACTCGTCGGCAATTTCGTCGCCGACGACGTCGTCTGAGAAGACGTCGACGCCGTTGAGTCAGACCTGAAATGGTAAGAAATCGTACTTGATAAATGACGCCGTCCAGGCGGCGGCGGCAACGGTTGTTGTTGTTGGCTCGATATCGACGATGCGTCGTCGTTTTGAATATTATTATTATTATTATTATTATTATTTTCTTTTGTTAGTTCTTCTTTTAATAATTCCTGTGATGATGAATAGTAATCCTTCTGGGCTGTGGTTGTTCCGTCTTCGTTGTTGTTGTTGTTATTATTTTCTTGAACTTCGTTGATGATGGTGGCGGTTGGTGGTGGCGGTTCTGATTTTTTCCAGGATAGAGAGCCACATAAAGATGAAAATATGGCAAATGTTGCAGCAATACATGCAATGAACATTGCCACTGATACAAAATGGTAATCTTGATTTACACCATTAATTGTTTCACCAATAGGAAGGAATTTCCTTCCCATTATATATATAATATATAAATGGGTGAGGAGGGAAGAGGGAAGCAAGCTAGAGGAGAGGAGGACAAAGAAATATATTTTCTTTCTCCCTTTCTGCCTGATTCTCTCTCTCTCAAACACTTCCTTTCCACATTCTTAGGTATAAAAAAAAAAAAAAATTTAGTGCAAAAAGGGTTTCTTTGGTGGTTGTTCTTGAAGATCATCAAGAAAACAAGATGTCATTTTTTTTTTTTTGGGTTTTTTTTTTTTTTTTTTTTTTTTTTTTTTTGGTTTTGCTATGATTGATCTAATTTGTTATCCGAAACAGATGGCTCAAATGGAGGAAAGGAAGGCTCAAAAGGTGAGGCCCAAAACCAAAGTTTTGTTTCCATTTCAATAAAGCATATTGGTCGTTAAAGTTAGTTATATGTTTTGATTCCAATTCCAAAAGGGTTGGATTGGAATTGTAAAATAATTGTAAATCTTTGGTGCACATTATTCGTAGGTTTAAGAAGACTAGCAATGAAGAATACTAATTTTATTTTTTTTTTTTTTTTTTTTTTTTTTTTTTTTTTTTTTTTTTTTTTTTTTTTTTTTTTTTTTTTTTTTTTTTTTTTTTTTTTTTTTTTTTTTTTTTTTTTTTTTTTTTTCCCCCCCCCCCCCCCCCCCCCCCCCCCCCCCCCCCCCCCCCCCCCCCCCCCCCCCCCCCCCCCCCCCCCCCCCCCCCCCCCCCCCCCCCCCCCCCCCCCCCCCCCCCCCCTTTTTTTTTTTTTTTTTTTTTTTTTTTTTTTTTTTTTTTTTTTTTTTTTTTTTTTTTTTTTTTTTTTTTTTTTTTTTTTTTTTTTTTTTTTTTTTTTTTTTTTTTTTTTTTTTTTTTTTTTTTTTTTTTTTTTTTTTTTTTTTTTTTTTTTTTTTTTTTTTTTTTTTTTTTTTTTTTTTTTTTTTTTTTTTTTTTTTTTTTTTTTTTTTTTTTTTTTTTTTTTTTTTTTTTTTTTTTTTTTTTTTTTTTTTTTTTTTTTTTTTTTTTTTTTTTTTTTGTGGGACTTTGGGTAGAAATCCACCCCAACACCTTTTTTCATTCATTCATGGGAATTGTAGTTGTTTAGTAATTCCTTTTCTTTTTTTTTCTTGGTACAAAGTGTTATAAATATGTCTTAATTATGAGCGATATCTTTAAATCATTTTCATATTCATACTATATTTATATTCAAACTAATATTCGTTTGAGCCAGATAGGTTCATTGTGAAAGATAAATTTTAACTATAAATTTTAAATAACTATATATATAAGTATGGATTCAGTTTCACAACCTTACTAATTTGAATTACATTTTTTAACACTATAACCTTAAACTTACTATAAGAATGCATTGTTTAGATGGTAAAAGTTTTACTTATAACCGAAAAAAATCATAAATTTAAGTCAGGTTGAAAGTGAAAAAACCTAAATTTTTTTAAGCGTCATCATTTTAAATAAATATTAAATGCATGTCTAAGTAAAACTCTAAACACCAATAGAAGTAGGAGGAGAGGATAGGAGCGAAATCTATCTTAATTAATGGGATTCAATCATATAATTTTACATCTGATATTTTTATTTTTATGTCAAGTTTATTCATATTTTATCAATTGAGTTTTCTTTTTTATTTACAAGAAAATAAAACTATTTTTGTTTGGATGATGAGTCAGATTAGAACACACTACACCTAGAGAGATTCTATGTCTGGTGTACCCTATACAGACTTTGCAAAAATTACCATTTTGCCCTTATTTTTTCCTAATTTTGCAATTTTGCCCCAAAACTTTCCTGAAATAAAAATTTCGTAATTAAATGTTTATATTCAACTAATTACAACCAATTAATACCATAATTAACTCAAATTGAACACAATTATCATACCAAAAACACGATATAAAATCGAGTTATCAAATACCCCACACTTAGCTTTTTGCTTGTCCCCAAGCAAACCACTAAATATAGTTTGAAGAAACACATATAACTCAACTAATCATGCTCATCAATTAAGCACATGAGGTGTTCAACAATTCAAACTGGTCAAAAAATCAGAATGGACTATCAAAGAGTGAATTACTCATTATGCCTCATCAAATGTATCACTCACTTGGGACGCCCGGTGTCCCCACCTGTGAGGGTCCGATCCAGAGATTTTTTTTAACATGGTGCTAACCACCCCAAGGGGATTCGAAACCTCGATCATCCGCCCTGGAGGAAGCATTAGGAGTCCGCGCACCAACTCCCCCAAGCTACCGGGTTACCGTTTTAGTTAAATGTTCATTACATGAATTATTTTTTGAGTATGATATAACATTATAAAAATAAAAATATCAGAATTTTTATTTTTTTAAAGAATTTAAGATTTAGTTTTAGAAAGTAAAATAATTATTAATATGAAATTAAGAATTACCTTTTTGAATCCAACTACTAAGTAATTTAACATTTATTTTATTTTTCAGACAAAATTAACTACACTTTCAATAGGTTAAGGGTCAATTTTAAAATAAATTTTTATTGGTCCGTATGTCACCTCATCAAATATAATCAAATTCATTATCATACAATACAATAATAAAGTATTTATTATTTCATAAAAAAAAAGCATTTATTATATAATTATAAAACTTATAATTTTTTAAATTAAAATCTTACTGAATAATTGTATGTATATATAAAAAATATTTTATATATGTTCAGTCATTTAAATATTAGGACTATTATAAAAAAGAAATATGATAGAGAGGGAGACATTATAAAATGATCATATTATAACTTAAGGTCTAATAAAAATAGGAAATGAAAAAAAAATCTCATAAATATTAGTAATGGATATCAAAAATTTTAAAATATAAGTATAGAGAATTATTCATACTAGATTAATGTATATTTCATAAATCCTATAAACAAAATCACAAACTATACATACTTTCAAATATTTTATTAATCTATTTATAAACGTTAAATTTTTAAGTTTAACTCACTACAACAAATTTAGCTTGTAGCAACATTTTGTTTACAATACTTTTAATTAAGTGATGTATAATTACACAAGTAGAAATACTTCAAGTAATATGTATCTAAATATAAATATTGATGCATGATGTAGTTACATTTTTAGTAATTATTGCTTAGATATACTAATAATTTAATTTTTTTAGCAACATATAACATAAGTGTTACCATAAAAGGTTTTTTTTTTTTTATAACAATACTAATTACACTTTTCATAACTATTTCTAAATATAATATATCAGTACGTAATAAATATTGAAAGACTTTTTATAACTGTTTTAATATATATTTATTTAAAATTTAATTTTTTTAGACATAAAAGAAAAAAGTCATTTTAACATAATCTTCTTCTAAATATATATATATCTTTTAAAAAAATAACATAAAATTTTGAGGTTACATGGAGGTTATATCCGTAGTGGAAGTTGTTTTTTTTTTAACAAGTTGAATTTCATTAAAATAAAAAATAGTAACAAAATGAATAATTATTGGTAATATAAAACAAAACCATATAGTGGAATCTTAAAAGTTATCTTAATGACATATATTTATAATAGTAAAATTTATAAAAATAAATAGCACATATTTACCATATATATATATATATATATATTTCAAATTTTCTTTTATTTCTTAAAACTTCAATATCTAAGTAAAATACAAAGACTAATAAAAAGAAGAAAAAAAAATTCTTCAATTTCCCTCAATTCCTAAAAACTTCAATATCTTTTAAAATTCAACTCTTTTCATATTCTCAATCTTCCCAACAACATCTTCAAACTGGAATTTGTAGCAGAGTGTAAGCTAATTCCCAAACAAATCAAGCTTGAAAATTGCTAGGTTCCGAAGCCAAAAAAAGCATTAGTTCAAAGGTACTTTACTTTCTTCTTCATCACTTTCTTTGGATTTCAGCTTTACTATAATTGATTATAGTTTTTTTTTTGAGAAAAGAGAGGAACTTTCATTCATGATACATTCCGTCAATTAGAATGTAAAATAGGTAAAACAAGAGGATGTGATGAAACATTCCAGATTACATTATGAGAAAGATTTAATCCTATTTTTGCTAGTTAGTGTGTTGCTTCATTTGTAGAACGATGATCATACTGAACCTTAAGTGTTGAGGCAGACTCAAGTTCACGCTTAAAAGAATCTAGTAAACCCCCAATGGCCGATAAATTGCGCCCTTTTTGTTGCGGTTGGGAAATCAGTCCCTGACAATCGGAAGAGATAAGAAGAGAGAAATTCCATAAATCTGCTATGTGTATAAAGCTCCGCTGCAAAGCCAAAAACTCCGTGTGCTCGGCAAATATAACCTTCTCCAAAGGACCAGCTCCAGAACGAAGAATCTTGCCCTCAGCATCCCTCAAGGTAAAACCAAAACTGCTTCCAGTTGAGCAGAAAGAAGCATCGACATTCAATTTAACCCATCCCGACGGAGGGGCCCCCCATTTTGAGCAGGGAACGGCTTGCACCAGCTGTGCGTCTGTACCATCCTCACTGGCCTGCTGGAAAATATGGAGATAATCAAGTTCACGAGATACAGTATCACGCGATAACAAAACCCGACCAGAAAAAAGCTTAGCGTTACGAGATTTCCATATGCCCCATAAACACATAATATATTTCCAAAGAAACATGCACTACCTACTAAAAACACAGAAAAGGGGGGAAAAAAACATCAGAATGTGAGTAAGAAAGCAAACCCCTCCAATCCAACCCCAACAAAAATGATTAAAAAATAATAATAAAAAAACTTAAAAAGATTATTTTAACTATAATTGTTATAGTTAAAATAATCTTTTTAAGTTTTTTAATCATTTTTGTTGGGATTGGATTGGAGGATTGCTTTCTTACTCACATTCTGGTGTTTTTTTTCCCCCCTTTTCCGTGTTTTTAGTAGGTAGTGCATGTTTCTTTGTTTTGCATGGCAGTATAATATGTATAGGTACATTAGTTTTATATAATCTCAGTTTCTTTACTGTTTCTATTTTCAGTACATACATATAAATGTATATGTAGTACACTTTAATTGAAATTTAGTACAGAAGGTGTGCATTTGTTCTTTTTGATTTATAACTATTTTTCAGAAGCATTAGATATAGAAATATATCTGTACAGCTTTGGCAAATTTTTGATTCTGTCCAGTATAGTAGTTATACACATATGTTTCCTCTGCTGCATCTTAAGTCCAGCAACTTCAGTATGCTAACTACTGTTGAAGTAGGCTTGTATTAGAATTTATGGAGTGAATTCCATGGTTAATATTTTTATTAATGAAAAATTATAAAATTAATCATTAGAGGAATCTCCATTTATTTATTTATTAAGTTATTAAAGAACGATGAACATGGATAAAAGTTGGATGAATTATTCAAGGAGGTCCAATAAAGATCAAACAAATATAGACACAATCAAACAAATTATAGACGAGGAATAATAAAGACAAGGGATAATAAACCTTTCTTTTTAACATAAAAAAAGAAAAAAGAAAAACCCTTATAAACAAATATGTCAACATAAATGTGAATTTCAACCAGAATACTTTCTGCATGATAGATAATTAAGTATACAAACTTTGTTACCTTAAATTTTTATGATTTTTCATCTGGGAATGTTCCTTGTGCTATCTTTTCTGCTATACTTGAGGAAAACAGTGGCAGAACATGAAGCATTCAAACTCATTAGTTCAAGAAGCATAATTTTCCATTGCCCTTGCCAACTTGATACACATATAAAGTTGATATACATATAGAAGAAGAAATTTATAATTTGAAGACAATTCTGATTTTGGGTCCTCATTTCTCAATTGGAGAATCGGAACAAGGAACTACTGTCAGGCACTTGTGAGGTTGAAAATAAAATTCTGATTGCTCTCTTGGGAGGTATGCGCTTCTGACCATTTTGTGGTTTCAATTGATACATGCAGGATCATTATACTAGTCAAAGTGGTGTGTGTTGCATTTGTTACAAGTGCCTATATTGGTGAGTTTCCTCGTAATTCTTATGATTGATATTCTGCAAGAAGAGTATAAATGGTTTATTGTAGGATCGTAGATTGTGTCTATATTTTTTAGTTAATGTTAGTTTAATTTTATATATTTATTAAATAAATTTTTTTTATTGCATATGGATGTGTAAAGATACCATTCATATCATATACTATCATATTGAAGTACTTATAATTTGGTTTTAATTGTTATTTGAAAGTGATAATTCATTTACCTCTTATTTTTAGAATATTTCTTGTAGAGTTTTGTTTTAGTTTCATAGTTTTTTAGTGTTTCTTTTGTTTGGTCCTTTGCAACCTAATCTAAAATATATAAAATCACATAATAAGTAAAAATAAAGTCTATGTTTGGTTAGTATGTAAATAGTATTCTAGATAGTTTTTCTTATGTTTTTAATACTCTTTGAGTTATGTAGGTGAAACAATGCATATTGTAAAAGCAAAGAGAGGAGAACACAACAATGAAATTAGTGTGGGGAATACAAGATGGAGAACAATTGAAGATGAAGGTAAATAAATTTGGTCAACCTATTCGAAGTATGTCTCTAAGCTAACTCATTTCTTAGGGACACTAGCAAGAAATGGTAGATTGTACAATTATTGCTTTCTATTATGTAATGCATTTTTTTTTTTTTATTTATGTTTTATACACACTAATATTATTATCACTTTTATATTTATGGAGATATGTGAAGAATTTATAAATGGATGACTTTTTTTTTTTTTTTGAAGAATGAATGATTCTATTCTATACATTTAAAATGATAGATAATTATATTAAAACATTTGAATATATTTATACTATGGAACATATGAATATATTACAATAGTTACACAATTAAGGTATCAATGAATATGATAAGATTTAATTTAAAGTATTGTTAATGTAAGCAAATACGACACTATATAATGTAGTTATAAAGACATATAGACACACTTTAATTGCATCAAAACACATTAAAATAATGTATTAAAAACTATATCTAAATATTATTAATGGTATACATTGTAGAGTGGTAAAATATAAGAATAGTAATACTTAAAGGTATGATATTAATTATATAATGGTGCAAGTATAAAGTGTATCAATATTAGATATTTTGTTACATGTTCACGTGTAAATAGATACACATCTTAAAACAATTATAAGTGATAAGAAAATAAATTAATGCAACATTTACAATTGTAACAACATTTGATTATAACATCATAATAACTATATCTAAAATAACAATATTCAACAATTTTAATTGTATCTAAAACCTAATTTTTAACAACACTCATAAGTATTATTTAATGTATAGCAACATTCACTTATACAACACTTTTTAAAACTACATAAAAAAAAATATATCTAAATCTAACAATTACAACACTTTCAAGTGTTCCTACAAGTTAAATTTGTTGTAGTGACTTATATTTGAGGTAAAAAATATATATAAAATGGTCAATAAAGTGTAGCTCAGTTGATAAGTACTATCACTTATGACCTGGAGGTGAATATCATAAAAAAAAAAATGCACAAAATACATGGTGAGGGAATGAAGAGAACTATTTTGTAAAAGAAGATAAGAGTTTTTCCCAAAATTGGCCATGTTTTAAAAATTCACTCCGTGTTTGGCCATGTTTTTGAAACTATTTCTCAATCGCCATAACTCATTCGTGAATGAGTTATATCGGGTCCCCTAACAAAAAAAAAAATTTTATTTCATCTCTCCTCATTTTCTCTCTTCCTCTCCCTCTCTCCTCTTTTTTCCGGTCAACGGTTGGCGGTTTTTTTTTTTTTCATTTCCTCTCTTCTTTTTCTTTCCCCAATATTTTCATCTCTCTCAAACAATATCTCCTAAACCCTATTTTCATCTCTCTCAAACATCTCCTAAAAACCCTAGATTTGAATCGATCGCCGCCGCCGAAAACCCACCGCCTGAAGAAGCTTTCCATCTTACCTTCTCATTTTGATTTGACAAACAGGTATGAGGCTTTCCTACATATCTATAGATATAGATATATATATAGGCGGGTTGTATATAGTCTCCTTCTTGCTATGTTTCTTCTTTTTCTCAATTATTTTGATTTTTGGGAGTTCTTTGGGAGTTCTTAAATTTGTAATAAATTGCAATTTCGAAAGTTGATTTCAATCTCAGCAAAGTAGTTTCCTGTTTTAGGTATGTTCACCGAATAAATTATATATAGATATAAATATAGATATATATATATATGCGGGCTGGGTTTGATATATATATATAGATATAGATATAGATATATATATATATGTGGGTGGGTTTGATATATATATATATAGATATAGATATATATATATATATGCAGACTGGGTTTGATATATATATATATATAAATATAGATATAGATATAGATATATATATATATATATATATATATATATATATATATATATGGGGGGGGTTTTATATATATATATATATATAGATATATATAGATAGATATAGATATATATATATATATGCGGGGTGGGTTTGATATATATATATATATATAGATATATATAGATAGATATAGATATATATATATATATATGCGGGGTGGGTTTGATATATATATATATATATATATATATATATATATATATATATATATATATATATATATATATATATATATATATATATATATATATATATGCGGGGGCTTGATATTATGACCCGACATATGAGTCGATGGCACAAGTTCTTCTATTATGACCCGACATATGACAGTTACCACATCTTGGAGGAGAATCCGGATTTCTTGAATCCATTGAACCTCGATACCTCCCGGAGCGTAAACGACCGGACCACCACTCTTCATATTATGTTTATTGCGGTGGAGTACAAATGGGGCTTCATTCCACGGTTCTTCATTTGCAACAGGATAAAAATTTGCCTCGTAAATCGGCTTGTAATTAGAGCTTGAGTAAAATGACATAACAAATGAAGTTGGATCCCATCCACGATGTCGACATACTGCAAATACATGAGAACAAGGTATTCCAAATATCGACCATTTATTACAACTACAAGATTGTTCATTGATGTTGATTGTGTAAGCATTATTTCCCCTTCCATCTCCCCTCATTGGTGTACTAACCCTATATATTCCAGTTTGATTATTGTAATAAAAAACAGTATGCCCTCTAGCTTTTTTTTCATTCTTAACATATTGTCTCCAAATTATAGATGGAAAAGCATATATAGTGTGTCTGCCTCATCCCGATATTTACTAAAATAATGTACAAGTTTGTCATAAACGAACTCGACCAAAGCCTTCAAAGGTAAGGCACGACACTTCTTCAAGACATTATTTAATGATTCGGATAGATTTGTCGTCAAACAACCATACCTGTAACCGCCATCATGTGCTAGTGTCCATTTTTCTTTATCTATGGCAGCCAAATAATTAAATGCTTCCGGTGTTCCTCATTTTGATCTCTTCCATAAACTCAGTAAATTTTGTGACCTTGCTGGTTGATCCCGCCTTATACATCAAATCGATAGCTCTTTCCTTTTGAATGTCACCTTGAAGTTTGCCCTTACATGTCGTAAACAAAACCGATGGACTGCGTATGGTGGTTGCCATTCGGGTTGATGACTAATTGCACTCAAAATACCCTTATGCCTATCGGAAATTAAGCATACAATCCTATTAAGTACCACATAATGTCGCAGAAGTCGTAAAAAACCAACTCCAACTTGCGGTAGTTTCTTCATCAACAATTGCAAATGCCAAGGGATATATATGGTTGTTTGCATCCCAACTACTTGCAATTAGGAGAACGCTTTTATATGCACCTCTAAGAAATGTACCATCTATAGAAATGACAGTCGACAATGGGCAAAACCGGAAATAGATGCCTTGAAAGACCAAAACATGTAGTTAAATACCTTATCATTTTCAACACTTGGATTCATGGTGTTTCCAATGTAAGATTGTGTCTGAATTTGCATCTTGTAAGGCATGCATATACTTTGGTAATACTTTAAAAGTGTTTTCCCAACTCCCGAACAACATTTCAACTGCAGCTTTCCTTGCGTGCCATCCTTTCTTGTAAGAACAATTACATTGGAATACGTTGTGCACTTCTTTTTGGATGACACTCACATGAGTCTCCGGGTCATTCCTTATGAGATGTAGGATGCTTCTTGCAATATACTTATGTGTCAAATTTCTATGGTTATTGTTCACAACTCGCATGATACACGTGTGATCATGATTTAAAACCGAAATCCGCCACCGATTGAATGATTGTTTCCAAATGACTCGAACATACCAACTACATGGATTTTGTGTAGTCTTGTTCTTGCATTCAGTTGTCCAGCTGGTACTCTTACTTTTGATAACGGTAAATTCTCGACCTTGTTTTATGTGCCACATTCTTACAACATAAACGACTTGAGCCTTATCAGTAAATCTCATTCCCAATGTCAACTCCGTATCTTTTCCCGACCATCTATGTATATTAATATGTTC
This sequence comes from Cynanchum wilfordii, assembly GCA_025388415.1. Classification (NCBI taxonomy): domain Eukaryota; kingdom Viridiplantae; phylum Streptophyta; class Magnoliopsida; order Gentianales; family Apocynaceae; genus Cynanchum; species Cynanchum wilfordii. The sequence goes on along the minus strand of JAHSUH010005350.1, from coordinate 774,870 downwards.
CCCTTCAATGTCTTCATGCAAAGGTTCACGACCCCATATCACTATAACATGGATATGAATGAAATGATGAAGTAGGATTTGAACATTGTGGATTGACATTATTCCGGTTGTCTTCATTGTCTAAATCACATCCATCATCATTTGGTCCATCACTATCGGGTTCCCCATCAAAATCCGAAGTTGCCCCTAAACAATCCATAAATACGGGATCATCATCGGTTGATTGTTGAGATGTCATGGGATTTACATTCAAATTTATATGTGTCGTTTCATTCGTCGTTGCTTGATATGGTCTTGAAGCATTTGATGCCCCCAATGTTGTTGAACATGAGTTACTACTAGTCGAAGAAGCTATCTCATTCGCCCTTGTATCATATGGATTGAATGAAACATTCTTTGGAATTGACAAGTTGGTTGGTATTGGAAATGTGAAATCATTGTCAACACATGTATTGTTTTGCATCGTATTTGATTGCACCACATGTGTTGGAGATCCATGAATAATTGGTGAAGAAGGAGGATCGATGTGAACTTCTTGAACCAAAACACTAACACCCACAATCTTGAAGTCACTTGGTATAGACCAAATATGTTCCATATCTTCCTCATCTCGTGACCTCAATGGCATTGTATTGGACAAATGAACAACCTCTTACAACACCCGAAAGCGTAGTATGAACTTTAAGTTCGTTGTTGTCATATCAATACCTCTATAGTTGCAAACCTTATGAACAATATCGAATAAGACACTTGTCTCCTAAACACCCATGATTTTTTTTTGACCCTTCAAAATATGGATTTCCATTTCCATCGTAAAAAATACTAGAATCCCAAAAGAAGTTTAGTCTAATTGGTTCCTCCAATAATGCCATCTAAAAATTGCAAAAAAAAATCAATAAATTAAAAATTTCCATATATAAACACAACTAAAAAACTCTAAACCTAAATAAATCACCACCTAAAAATCTAATTATAATTGATATGTACAAGAAAAAATTCATTAAAAATATAATAAAAGTCAAGATTTGCCCAACTTGAGTCATAAATCCTAAAAAAAAAATTATATAAAGAGATGATATATATTATGTAAATAAATACATAAATAAACACAAATAAAAAACCTTAAACCCTAAATAAATCACCACTAAAAATGTAAATATAATACAATCAACCATAAATAATTGATATGTACAAGAAAAAATTCATTAAAAATACAATAAAAGTCAAGATTTGCCCAACTTGAGTCATAAACCCTAAAAATTATTAAAATAAGTCATATCATATAAAGAGATGATATATATTTTGCAATTAAATAAAATGTTAAAATTTGGTAGTTATACTTACAATGTGGTTGAAATTCCTTGGGTAGATCTTTGAGAGAACAAATTTGGAGAGATATTTTATGGAGAGAAATTTTGGAGAGAGAAATTTTAGAGAGAGAAATTTTGGAGAGAAATTGAAGTTTATTTCAGTTTAAAAGGGATCTAAAATTTTCAAACTATGACTCATTCCTAAAATGAGTCATAGTATTAAAATACATATATATATATGTATATATATATTATATCCGGTAAATAAAAAAAAAAAAAAAGAAACAGAAACCGCAATTGTTGACGGAAAAGAGAGGAGAGAGAAGGAGAGGAAAGAGAAAATGAGGAGAGAGGAAATAAAATTTTTTTGTCGGTGGGACCCAATATAACTCATTCACGGAATGAGTTATGGCATCGGTGGGAAATAGTTTCAAAAACATGACCAAACACGGAGTGACTTTTTAAAACATGGCCAGTTTTGGGAAAAACTCTAGAAGATAATTCTAAACCTCGAGCTGCAAGTAAAAGTAAATGCGCCGAAACATTAGAAGAACGAGAAGTATAAATTAAGGAAAAAGGATTAAATAGTTATATCATCTTTTAATATATTTAATAGGAAAGATAAATTAGAAAATAGGCTCTAAATTATAGACCTTTGGTAAAATTGATCCCTTAATTAATTTTTTGGTGGAATTGATCCATATAGTATGTAAATATTGTGAGATTAGTTTTTTCATCCAAAAATATGTTAAAATAGTCGTTAAATTAAAAAAAAAAAAAACAAGTGCATTTATGTCATTACACTTCTTTAATATACTTAAACTTGTGAAAGATCCAATTATAATCGATTTAGAAGTATATATATATATATATATATATTTAAATATTATATTACAAGAGAATGGTAGAGAGAGTATAATACAAATGGTGGAGGGTAATGAAGCTCACAAAGCAAGATTCTTTGAAGGAGAAGGAGTGCTTTTCACGCTACATACCTCTAATTTAATATGCAACATAACATGTCATACATGATTTCATACCACTTTTTTTTTAATCTTATTTTTATTATTGTATTAGAAAATATCTTAGAAAATATTGTATAAATATTGAAAATTTTTATGTAGAATTAATTTTTCTTATTTTATACATTGATAGTAGATAATCGAGAAAATTATAGAGGTTATAAAATTCAGAGTTTTAACTAATTTGAATTTGAGAAAAAAAAATTTTTCTTTGATTATTATATAACACTTATAACGAGCTTACAAGGTAATTACAAAATTGTGTTTGTGTTAAGGGAGATGTAAAATTTGTGGTTAGATACAAAATATAGGAGTTTTTAGGGGAATACGGTTCTACAAGATTGAGGAAGATTTGAGGATATTCACTACAATTCTCTATTTGGAATTAATATAAGTATACCTTTCAAAGAAGGCAAAAAAACAAGAAAGGTACTACACTACTAAAGAAGCAATTATATATATATATATATATATATTAATATATAATGAGACTATGGGAGGGGACTCTTGAACGATTTCTTGTACATAAATTGTTTTTGTTAATTAATAAATCTTTAAAAGCCGACAGATTATAAAGAGAAAGTGGTATGTGGGCTTTTCTGCCGTCACGTATGTTTTTCTGTATATATATATATATGTGTGTGTTTGTGTGTGTGTACTGATTTCTTGACTTCAATTGCTTTTATTCATCTATTTAAGCAATACCCAGATTGTCTTTTGTATCCATTTGGCTGTAATATCTCATCTTTTGTTTTTGGATTTGGTTATCTTTTAGACGCCAAGGACTTGTTCCAAAGCAAATTTCATATTAGACTTAGTAATAATAATACTTCCCCCCTTATATTGTGTTTGAAGGTTGTTGAATTTCTTTTGGTTTTTGGAACTCAGGAAGTGTAAAAGAAAGATAAAAGCTTGAATGGAAAACAACGCGAGAAGCAAATTCAATAGAATCTGTGTCTTCTGTGGAAGCAATCAAGGGCACAGGAAAGTTTTCAGTGATGCCGCTGTTGAATTGGGAAATGAACTGGTTGGTCTACTTCTAGTGAGACAACAATCAATCTTTCTTATGATTGACAGTTATGGTGGCTTTTATGTTATTTCTTTTGTCAAAAGTTTTAGTCTTTTTTATGTGAAAGCAGGAAAAAATTTATGAATTGAGCTTGTTATATAAGAGGGACTATTGGAATTTGAATTTGACTTCTGGGGTTGAAGAAATTCTCTGTGTTTTTTCTACCATTGTGTTAACGATGAATGAATGCTAGTCTTCCCCCCTGACCCCTTTCTAAATGTCAAAGATTGTGTGCATACGTGTGTATGTGTGTGTGGTTTTTTTTCTTTGAATTCATGGCTTTTTTCTTGCTTATTTTGACTTGTTTCCAGAAAGTTATGAGACTGTTGTTCTTGTTTGATTTTTGTGAATGTTTATTGCAGATAAGTAGGAAGATAGATTTGGTTTATGGGGGAGGAAGTGTTGGTTTGATGGGGATGATATCCCAGAGAGTGTACGATGGTGGTTGCCATGTTCTTGGGTAAATAATCAAATACTAATTATGTTTGGTAATTTTTACTGATGCAGTTCATTAATTCATTCATTCTTGATTGCTGTTAAAAAAATATGCAGGGTGATTCCAAGAGCCCTTGTTCCTGTTGAGGTATTGCTTTATTATTGCTATTACAATTTGATTCTTTATGTTCATCTTTCTTATGGAAAAAAGAGTGTTCAAAATCTTCACTATCTTCTGTTTCATTCCTGCTTCATATAATAAACTGAAATGATTTCAGAATCTACAATGTTTAGAACTTCTTGTTAGGTGAAATCTTGCTCCTGTTTTATGAACACTGTAACTATTCCAGACTACATGATACTATTAAACTAAGAATTAGGTGGTTTGTATTTGAGGCAAGATCCTGGCTTGTGGAGGAAAACAGTTTGTTTACATTATATGTAGTGTGGATATATACTTGTTTTTTCTGCAATGGAAGAAGTTTTAATATGAGAAAGCTTGGCAGATATCTGGAGCATCTGTTGGAGATGTAAAAATTGTTTCTGACATGCATGAGCGTAAAGCTGAAATGGCTCGGGAAGCTGATGCATTCATTGCTCTTCCTGGTGAGTAATCTAAGAAAGAATAATGCTAGAAGGTTTTGAAGCTGTAAGGAAGCTTATGAACTCTATTATTTTGTGCCTTAGGTGGTTATGGAACTATGGAAGAGACATTGGAAATGATAACTTGGTTACAACTTGGAATCCATAAAAAACCGGTGGCTTATCTTCACTTCTCTCTCATGCAAATTCAAAAAATAATAAATCGTTTCTTCTCGTGCACTTATTGGTTATAATAATTCATATTGCAGGTTGGTTTGCTCAATGTAGATGGTTACTATAACTGTTTGCTGGCATTGTTTGATAATGGTGTTAACGAAGGTTTCATCAAGCCTAATGCTCGAAACATATTTGTCTCTGCTTCAAATGTCAAAGAACTTTTGGATAAGATGGAGGTACTTAAAACATATTATTTTGTCTTTATGAAGTCCAGGGCAGTAGCTAATTATGTGGGTTGATATCATGTCGAAAAATGAATCTCAAGTCTAAGTTCTTCAATAAATGATTGTGCTGAGTATAATACATTCATGAGATCCCCACCTCTGCCCCTAACCACCAACCTTATCAATGTTGTCTATTGGGTTCACATTTATTTCTTGCTTGAATGATTAAATGAACTTGCTCTTCAGCTGGTTTGGATTATGTTTTCCTTATCTTCTTTCAGTAGTATATGTCAATACATATATATATATATATATATATAGTCGCGTGAAATGTGCAACTAGTGTACTTTGTTTTTGATTTGGATGTTGAATATTGCAGCAATACATTCCATCATATGACCATGTTGCCCCTCATGAAAGCTGGCAGATGGAAGAGTTGGGTAATTATCCGAGTGAACGGAATCCACAATGAAATGCTTCTTCCTTGTGTGATATATATAGGCCTATATATATATATATATATATTCCTGATGTGATTCAACATAATTTTTGAGTTTAGACTAAGATTCTGGACTCAGAAGGGGGGAGGGGGCCGCTACACATAAATGCATTACCTGTGTATCCTCCAATCATTCTTTGTGGTTTGAATTGTTAGTAGAATCAACTTCTTTTGCTGTTTCCCATAGCTTCTACTCTAGATTTTGTTTAATAATGGTCAATCAATGCACTATTTTTTTTTTTTTGTTGTCATATTGGCTTTACACTCTGTGATGCATATCTGTATGTATTTTGTTCAAAAAGACAAGGTATTACAATGTCATATGAATTGGTCCTACTTTGTAGTTTTTTAGCCACCCCTTTCAATGAATGCAATTACTGGCATTATGAAGTCTTATGGGGTGGTGGGGGTGTGGGGGAAGAGAGAGAGAGAGGGTAGCCCTTTATGGAGAATTTGGCAGTGGAACTAAGTAAACTTAGCATTCAAACTTTGATGGTAGATTTCAACCATCAAGAAATCCTGGATTTTGTTTGCTGCAAATACCATGTCTGTCTTCCCTGCTTAGTCATTACATATATATAGAATTAAGTAAAATTTTATCAGTTCATTGATAATCAGTCTCACTTATAACATAAATATCATGGGCTCAAGTCTTATGTGAGGCAATACTCATGAAAGTTTATCTAAAATGGCTAAAATGACAAGTGGGTTTAAGTCATAACTGAGGTAAAACCCCTAAAATGGCTAAAATGACAAGAAAATGTAGTTCAATGATAAACAGTTTCAACCGTAATATAAATGACATAGGCTCGAGTCATAACTAAGGAAAATGATAACAAGATGTAGTTTCAACTATGATATAAATGACATGGGCTCAAGTCATACCTCATGGAAAGCCCCCTCAAAAGTTTACCTTAAAAAGAAAAAAAATATGAAGCCATGGTGATTGTTGAAAGCTACACATATACTTGATATTGGTTGGTGATAATGAGAAGTATTTGGACCTTTTCAAATGCTCAACTTTTACTTGGTCTACATTAACCTACTACAATAGGAATGCATTATAGAAATGGGAATGCCTAATCTAAGTCAACACATTTTGCGTCAGCATTTTGTCCATGTAAACTTAGCATTCAAGCTAACTTCAGGATGATGTTATTACTTCTTGCTCTCTCTCTCTATATATATAGTATATTTATATTTATATATATCATATTGAAAATTTATATAAAGAAAAGGTTGAGGTGATTTTTCTTTTGACAGTGATATGGGGTTTAGCTCTGTCACCTTTCCATTATATGATAGACATGGGGTCAGATCTCTTTGAGTCAATTTTATGCTTTTCTTTAGCAGCAAACCAGATGTCCATCTTCTTCTTCCATCTATACTACAGAAGGAATGAATTGGAGTTGTTAAAAGTTTACATTTTTAACTTTGCCACAAATAGTAAGTTACTTGTAAATTTTTATTCGATTTTTATTGTGAGTGTTACATAAAAGTTTATAGCTCCAAAAAATGTTTAACTACTTCAACCAATTTAAATTCTGTCATGATTGTGGTATTAACTATTATTTGAAGAAAAACTTCATAGCATATGTTATATAATGTTTATTGTGAGTGTCAAACTTACGACTTTGTATATCATTCCGAGTAATGTTATTATCATTATTGGTTGGCAAATTGAGAAGTGGACAATTTGTCCTATACTATGTATTGGAAGATAGAAGTCAAAAAACATGGTGTTGCTCTCCAGTGAAATTCAATTAATGCATGTTTGCCCCTTTGTAATGTACAAGACTTGTCTATTTTCATCAACATGTACTGACACTTGCAGCTCACATGCATTTCTACTTATTATTTGGCCACCTATTAATACTTTATTTTTTTTAAAAAAAAAAAAAAATTTATCTTATTTTCAAATTTCAAAATGAATAATAATAGATTTAACTGTTAAATCATTAGAATGAAATTTGATCTTATTTTCAAAGTGGAATTGATTAATTTTCAATTGAGCTAAATTTGATATAATTTATTTCTAAATTTATCAAGTCAATTGAACCTAAGGTGAAATAAGTTAGTAAACAGCTTTTTTATTCTCTTAATTTTTATTGTCTTTGAGAATTTGGGTCAAAATTTACTATTTGCAAGAGACTTACTTGATTCGAATGAAAATTATACTTTCGTTATGAATATCGAGTTACAAAATAATTCTCGAATATTAGAAACTTTTGGTTTGACATGGTAGAAAAACGCATTGTGAATGCCATACGAGATTACGAGTTTAACACTCAGTTGTTAGCTCCACATTAAAATATATTTCGTATGAATACCACGAGAGTTACAAAATAATTCTCGAATATTAGAAACTTTTGGCTTGATATGTGAAAAGCCCTGAATGTCATACGAGACGAGTTTTTAAGTTGGTTAGCTCCACATTAAGAGTTAGAGTAAACTTAAAGAAGAGTTACTCCTAGGTCAAATTCAAATTCACATTAATTGAAGCTAACATCGAATAATCTAAAACTTAAATCCAATGCAAGTCAATTGATCGAAATGAAATTTTTTTTCATATATTAAAATTCTTTTGTCAAATGTCAGTTTCATGAGTACTACGTTATTTTTGGAGCTTTTTAAGGTGACTCTTTTAGCAAGCTGTAGCAATGGAAGGGAATGGGAAGGGGGAAGGGGGCCTTTAAGTCTGAAGATTTTATTATGTTCCCAAGTGTCGTTTGTTCACCTTTTTCATCACGCGGAATACTGTCCTTCTTTGCCCACCTTCTTCTTCTTCTTCTTCTTCAACGAAAAAAAAGGCTGGAAATCATCTCAATTTCACGTATCAAATTGATTGCAATGACAAAAGTAGGCCATTCCCTGTCTTTCATTTCATATTTTTTTTATTAGATACATGACAGGTTTCTTTCCCTTTCCACTTAGATTACTCCATATCTTACACACTTTTCTCTTTCAACATTCCATTTTTCTCAAATATAGAAAATAAGCCTTCATAGAATGTATAGGACTAACAATATTGAACTCAACACGAAAATTAGACACAAAAAAGATATAATATGATTAGTCTAAATACTTTTATGTAAATTGTCACCACTACACACACAACAAAAAGAAGTGGGATCTTGATAAAATGGCTCAATGAGTGAGATTTAGGATAAATTTAGGTTAATTGAGCTAAAAAGTCATCTACTTTGTGATATATTTCACTGTTTTCTCTTTTCAAGATCATCATCATCCTAGAAAAAAAGAATCAAGAAATTAAGCAATTAAGCCCCCAGATGGGGATAAAAGCAACTTGTATAAACGTGCAAACCACATTTACAACCAAAAAAACAGAAAAAGAAACTTATCAGCTAACAAGGGTGGCGTTGGATCTTCTTCTTCGACATCTGGGAATGAAATCAAGGTTTCTCTTTAGGTGGAGATTGTATCAAATGATGCAGTGTGGTTGCCTGGATAACAGTACTTGGACTAGGATCTCTAGTACGGATTGAGCTGGGATGCCTGACACCAAGGTTCCTGTCAACAACACTGGCTCGCATTAAACGTCGCAACGGGCGTGGAAGGATTCGGATCAATCGTGCAGATGATACTAGTATAACTACACCAATAATGATAAACAGCCTGCATCAGAAAACACTATTCTTTAGATAATAATGAACCTTTAGTTTAAAGTAGAAATGACTTGGACAATTGACAAGGCATATTCACCAAAAACAGTATTCTTATCTCCAACATATGCTGTACCCTCAAATATTACAAGTAGAATATCGTAGATATGGATGGACATATATCTAATAGTAACAGGGAAAATTACCATCCAAGTAAAAGCGAAAAACGAGCTGTTGGCGCTGAAGGCAGTTTTTCACCCAATGCAAGCATTCCAGCAAGTACACCCGTCACAATTGATGCAACAGCAGCACATGTAGACACTACAATTGCTCTTCCATGCTTCAATCCCTGTGTCTGTTTTACAACACAAAAGGCACTATCATAAAGGTAGCTCCATAATAAACGAACGGATGAATCCTATATTGTCCACCTGATAAACTTTTACAGAAGCAAAGGAGCTGGCAACTGACAATTTATTAAGGTAGGGCTACCCTCATTTTACATAAACAAAAATGAAATGGCAAGAAAACAGAAAAGATTCTCTCCTACTATGAAATAGCTCAACTGCACTAAGTACCTGGTAAACAAATCCACAAGCACTGCAGCATATACTGATTGAAATACAAATGGGAACCAGTAACCTTGAGAAGCCTTGTTCCAAGAAAACAAATCCCATCTTTGATATTACAGATGAAATCCTGCATGTAACAATTTTAGTTTTTCTTAAGTAAAGCATCACACAAATGAAGAAATCACAAAATAATAGAAATGCGCCCATGGCCTCTACCCTGGAAATCAAATATCACACAACCATAGATAACAATAAATTCCTATAAGTGACAGTCTGTTAATAACAAAAACATTTATCCTGTTTAATAACCTCTGGGACCTACTTATGTGAAGCAAAGGAACTTCATCAAAATTCAGAAAGTTGGAAACTATTATAAGAATGTCTATAGAGTCGGTTATGGAAGGATAGACCTCTGATCCATTGTCTTGTTTGTTAGAAAAAAAAAAAAAAAAAAAAAAAAAATAATAAGAAGAAAGGAAAAATGTATTTCACCTTTTTCCTTTTTACTTGTCACAAAATGTATTTTCATGTTCTTTAGGAAAAATGTAAATTTCAGAAAGAAAGATCGAAATGACCCTCATAAATTAATTAATGCATCAGTAACAGAAGCTTTAATTAGAACTGTCAAATGATAGCAAGAAAAACTAGTTAATGCTATCTTGACTTTTAAAAATCAGGTAAAGGAAACATTGAAATCACCATCTTGTAACAAGGTCTTCCTTTAAAAATAATTATAAGAAATACTAAAGGGAGTATGTAGCATGGCATAGCTTTACTTTAGAAAAATTAAAAATATTTGAAGAAAGGATATATTTACATAATCATCACTGGGACAAAATGAATTACATATTTAAATGACTTCTACTAGGAAAAGCGAGGAAGAGCACGATGAGTGAGAATTTTCAAGATAGAGCAGTACCCAAATAAAATGCCAGATTCCAAGCCATAAATTATTTCTTCAACCACTTCGTATTGTATCTGCATGGTGCATAGTGAGAGTGCAGAAGACATATCAAGAATAAGGAGGTCAGTCATAACGAAAAGGAAAGAGAAGATAGTAAATGAGAATCACCAGCTCTTGTTCTCTACGTTGACGTCTGTATACACGAAGCCATCCACTGAGAAGAACCTATAACCAGGAAAGAGTTCATGAAGGAAACAACAAATATACCATGACATGGCAAAAAATGTTTTGGTTGATGATCTCAATTTCAATTTCAGAATTTTTTTATGAGAAACCTTTTGTTTTCAAGATATTTTGGTTTCAAAGAACAAATTTGATATCTTTTTGACATTTCGTAGCCCCATCTCCAAAACTTATTTTCCTTTTCATTTCCCCAATGAGTTCAGCCCTTTTGAATTCAAGAATGTGAAACGCAAAATATCAGCACAAAGAGTTTTTAGCCAAATTTCACATTTTTGAAAGAAGAGTATAAATGGAAGAATCCAATCAAATATCACTTTATTTCCAAAAGATATTCCTTATTTTTTTTTTTTTTTTTTGTAGAACTTTAAATATTTTCTGTCCTGGGCACTATTACAACTTAGCAACACCAAATCAAAGTTGTAAATAAGATAACAGATATAGATACACTGTAAATGCAGGGAAATTAGTTATACAAATAACAGAACGTTTCATGTGTGCCAATTCAACCTGAAAGTAAAGTTGATCATATTTCCATTATTATCTTAATCTTGAATGCTCCCAGGGTGAGATTTCCTCAAAAGATATATAAACAAATTAAGACTCTTATCTTCATCAGGACTCCCTTGCCTGGAACAATTAAGGAAAAATTCCTTCTATTCTATTTTCACTCACTTCTTCATGGTTACCAGGCCAATTCCTCCCCACCCACCCCCTCACCCCTTTTTTCCTTTTCTCCTCAGTTACTTCTGGGAACAGTTTCTCTGGCTTCCTCTTGTTACATTCCTTATTTTTGCATTGGACAGCAGACAGCCATTGATCTGCATCCTAATCTTTGTATATCATCACTAATTCCAGTCACCAAGAAAGCTTGTAAGAGTATTCTTTGCTTTTCAATTATGTTCTGAAACCATTATGCTGTGGCTAAATAATTATCAGTATGTAATTTATTACTTTCTTCAAGCGAAATTGATATCCACTTTCCTAACTAACACATTTTTCATACATTTCCACCTATAACCCCCTCAATTTAAGGACTCCATACTCCAGTAACACAGAGACTGACCTACTTTATTTCAGTTCAAAGTCAAAAATGGATTTTCAATTTTGGTTGGAGGAAGTAAAAACTGAAGCCTTGGGAGGGAACATAAGCTTGCCAACTTGAGTTATCTTGGGAACATAGTTTCAAGATTGAATAAAATGGAAATCCAGGATAAATGGAACTGGTCAATCAGGTTCTTTAAGGATTTGTGTAAATGGCGTGCATAATCTTTTCCTGTTAACTATCTAAACAGGCATAAAATATTATGGTATCCACAGAGCCCCTGCCTACTAGTTATGACAAATGATGGATTTCCTTCATCGAACATTTGATTTGGCAGTTAGTTTTTTTTTTTTTTTTTAATTAACAATAATTTTGAGAAATGTTAGTCTGGGAGATTTTTAATGAAGATGGGGTTATTTTTGTTTGGGTGAAGAACTCCAGAAATTTTAGATTTATTTCCATATTTTGAACTAAGTGGAAAATATAATAAATATTTCAGCAATAGTACGTATCACATACTCAAAGCATCAGTATTGTTTCAACGACAAACTACAGTCATGTTTTCTAGCAAACAAAAAAGAATTATGAGTTGGTGCATGGGGTTTGATACCTACAAACAAGATTGAAACCACAAATGCAAGCCATGGCAACTGAAATATTGAGATGGAAGAAGCCTTTTGCTCCTCTCCTCCAGCCCCTACACCTGTATAGAAGACAACATAAAATAATTAAAACTTCAAGAAGAGGTCAAAAGTAAAAGCAGATAAAAATTTTCATCTAATATTCCAGAAAAACTTTCTGGATCATGCAGAAGCACTTGCTTGGGAAGTAAAAAATATGTTGTATATGTACCACATTAGGCAACATGATTTCACAGTTCAATTCTAAGTTCAATGACTAATCAGAAAAAATGAAGCACATACTTAAAATATTAATGCAAAAACAAAGAATCATTCTCCTCTCAAATTAGATTTGGTGATTCATCAAAACAAAAATTACCAGAACTTAAGCTTCAAAGCATAGCTGAAGTGGAAAATTCAAAGAATAGGCAATACCTATAGTGCCAATGCCCGCTAAAGCAATTCCTATCCAGTCAACAGCATTCATCCTCTCCTTCAGATAAAAATGAGAAAAGACTGAAAGGATGGCAAGTCCACAGCCTGAAACTGGTTGAATAACAGAAACCTGAAACAATAATCAGTTAGAAAATTCATATGACCAGTCGAAAAAATGTGATAGTCAAACTTCCTAAATCTCTCTTACTAACAATGCAACAATAAATCTTATAAAAGAGGGATACAAATTTGATCACATTACTTTATGAACTGAATCATTCAAAAAGTAAAAAGGAACTATAAGGTTGGAGGTGATTATTTACAGGAGCCTGGGAGAGAGCCAGCAACATCAAGAAAGCTCCAAATATATCCATCAAGAAGCCCATAACCCAAGCTTTATTGAAGGCATATGCTCTTAAAACCTGCAAGAGTAAGTCATACATCAAATAAATTTTGGGCTTTCCATGCAACAAAGATCGTAATTCCTCCTTTCTCATTTTAGTTACACATTTTAAGAAAAGTACTAAAATTGACATAATTTTAAAGACAAAAAAAAAAAAAAATCTTTGTTTGATATATAAACTGTAAATGTGCACACCAAATCTGAGAACCTGAAGCTTCAGTAATCTAAAATCTAGATAGTTTATACAACATGCATTTCACAAGGTAATGCAGCCCTACAGTTAGCAAAAAATACAAAGTCCCTATTGGTTCCTCAAAATCTATTTACCACAGCAGAAACAAAACCAGAATCAAAGAAACATATGTTTGCTTTTATACTTTGGATGGAGTACCTAAGGAAATTACAAACTTTGGCTAGACTAGGGAACTGGAATCGGTCAAAGGAAAAAGGCATGTTATGTGATACAGCAGCAATAAAAATTCATTAAGTCATTATTTTCCTCAACCTCTCTCTGCTTATATATGCCTTACATAGTCAATGGAACTTTTTAGATTTTAACCCAAATTCCATGTATTAATTCTTTTTACAATTGGGTTCCTCCACAACATTAACAACAAAATATTGAATAACAGAACCAAAGTAAACTTCAAAATAGGCAATCATAAAAGAGCTATCCCTACTTTGATTGGCATCAAATAGGTCCAACAAATTTCAGTCACAGTTGCTAAAAAAATCAATAAAAGGATCTTCTTCTTTTTTTCTCGTGTTTAATTATTCTGTAAACCTTACTTCTGCTAGACAACATTTGGAATCTGAACAGGTGAAGAAACTAAATTCCTTTCCATCCCACTGCAAGAACTAAAATCCCAAGAACCAGCTACCCCATTAATTGATCTTCAATTCTTTGCGTCAAATAAATTACTCAGGGGCATTTCAAACATATCTCGAAATCAATGGCGTTACATGACCCACAACACCAACCTTTCTAATTGATGCAAATTCAAACGTTTATTACATAGGCATCAGTGTCTTCATTTATAAAGATTATAAAAAAATAAATGAATAAATAAAGAACCCAATTACAAATAGGGGGAAAAAAAAGAAAGGACAAAAATTTCAATAAATCAGACACATGCAATCAAAAAAATAAATAAATAAAAACAAAGAAAAAGAAGGAATTTTGAATAGAATAGCAAAAACCTTGAACTTGAAGGAGAGTGGTGGGAGAATAATGGTGCCCTTTTTCTGAAGGACTTTGCCGATGTTATTACCGGCTGTAGCAGCTACGGTTAGGCAGATCGACTCCCACATCCTTTCTCTGCCTGGTGATTTTTCTTCTCTCTGCCTCTGCTTCTCCCTCTCTCTCTCTCTCTCTCTCTCTCTATATATATATATATATATTAAATTTTGTAATGGAATTTCTTGGTTTTCTGCTTTTATACGCTTTCCCTCTTGCAAAGATCTCTCCAATGGATGATGGCCTCCTCCTGTATTTCTTCTCCTTCCTTCCTTCCCTCCCCCTCCTTTATTAAAAAGGCATATTCCGGGACTCCCAAAAATCACAACAATTCTTTCCATTAATAATTTTTGAGTAGTAAATAAATTTATAATTGGTAACTTTATATTATCATTTTTAAAATATAAAAAATAAATAAAAAAAAATTAATGTGGATTTAATTTTTTCTTTTTTTACTCAAATGTATTTGATTTATCCGTTATTTTAATGTAATATTTATAAAATATTTTATTTGTATAGATAATGAATATATGTATTTATAAAAGTATATGTAGATATATAAATTTTATTTATATATTTAAATATTATTATTTATATATTTTAAATATATATTTATATTTATATTTTATATATTTGAATAGTAAAAGATTTACCCTTGAGTGACACGTGGCAGCTTTATAGTCATTGATGGTCACTCTATCTATAAATAGAGAGTTTTTTCCTCAAATGGTCATATTTTTTTAAATCACTCCGTGTTTAACCCTTTTTGAAACTATTTCCCCTTCTTGACTCATTTTGTTGTGAATGAGTCATTCCTCCACTAACAAAAAAAATTTTTCTCTCTCTTTTTTTTTCCTCTTTTTCTCTCTCCTTCTCTTTCCGTCTACAATTCACGCCGTTTCGTTTTTTTTATTTCCAGTTGTAATATATATATATATATTAATACTATGACTCATTCCGAGAATGAGTCATAGTTCTAAAATTTCAGATCCCTTTTTAAACTCAAAATGAACTTCACTTTCTCTCCAAAATTTCTCTCCAAATTTGTTCTCTCAAGAACTATTCAAGGAATTTCAACCACATATTGTAAGTATAACTAACAAATCTTAATATTTTATTTAATTACGTAATATATATCATCTCTTTATATGACTTATTTTAATATTTTTTTAGGGGGGTTTTGACTCAAGTTGGGCAAATCTTGACTTTTATTGTATTGAAAATATGAATTTGTCATGTACATATCAATTATTTATGGTT
Source organism: Cynanchum wilfordii (assembly GCA_025388415.1). NCBI lineage: Eukaryota > Viridiplantae > Streptophyta > Magnoliopsida > Gentianales > Apocynaceae > Cynanchum > Cynanchum wilfordii. The sequence continues at coordinate 759,213 of JAHSUH010005350.1, read as the reverse complement.
GATTGTATTATATTTATATTTTTAAGGTAGTGATTTCTTTAGGGTTTTGAGTTTTTTATTTGTGTTTATTTGTGTATTTAATTACATAATATATATCATCTTTTTATATGACTTATTTTAAATTTTTTTTTTTTGTTTATGACTCAAGTTGGGCAAATCTTGACTTTTATTTTATTTTTAATGAATTTTTCTTGTACATATCAATTATTTATGGTTGATTGTATTAAATTTAGATTTTTGGTGGTGATTTCTTTAGGTTTAGAGTTTTTTATTTGTGTTTATAAAGAAACATTATATATGGAAATTTTTAATATATTGATTTTTTTTTTTGCAATTTTTAGATGGCATTGTTGGAGCAACCAATTAGACTAAATTTCTTTTGGGATTCTAGTATTCTTTACGATGTAAATGGAAATTCATATTTTGAAGGGCCAGCAAAAAAATCATGGGTGTTAGGAGACAAGTGTCTTATTCCGATATTGTTCAAAAGGTTTGCAACTATAGAGGTATTGATATGACAACAACGAACTTAAAGTTCATACTACGCTTTCCGGGTGTTGTAAGAGGCTTTCCAATTTGTCCAATACAGTGCCATTGAGGTCATAGATGAGGAAGATATGGAACATATTTGGTCAATACCAAGTGACTTTAAGATTGTGGGTGTTAGTGTTTTGGTTCAGAAGTTCACATCGATCCTCCTTCTTCACCAATAATTCATGAATCTCCAACACATGTGGTGTAATCAAATATGATGCAAAACAATACATGTGTTGACAATGATTTCACATTTCCAATTCCGACCAACTTGTCAAATCAAACAATGTTTCATTCAATCCATATGCTACACGGGCGAATGAGATAACTTCTTCGACTAGTAGTAACTCATGTTCAACCGCAATGGGGGCATCAAATGCTTCAAGATCATATCAAGCAACAGAGAATGAAACGACACATATAAATTTGAATGTAAATCCCATGACATCTCAACAATCAACAAATGATGATCCCACATTTATGGATTGTTTAGGGGCAACTTCGGATTTTGATGGGGAACCGGCTAGCGATGGACCAAATGATGATGGGAAGACGCTCTCATGCCCACAATCTGTAAAGAAAAATTATTCAAATTAATATTAGAATTCAACTTTCAATTAATTTAACTTGAAAAAATTTTCAATTTAAATTACATATTACCCGAAGTAGTACCACCTGGACTAAATCTCTCACGGGCCTCGCATTTTGATGCCATACACATTGACCGATACAAGTAAGCAAGGACTCCACTACCCCAACTCAAATTACCAAGCATCCTTCAAATTTTCTAAATGAATAAGATATCTAAGGTTAATTCTATTACTCGTGCGATCCGTGAATAATAAACATCCAATCAGTAATAGCGCTAAGGAGCGTGAGTACTGCACTAATTGTTCTTCAAATGCATTGGGTGGTAACAAAACCGATAAATGTCTATCTAAGGCGCTCTTTCTCATTCTATTTCCCGTTATTTCATCCATTCTAGGCATAAAACCCAAAAGCCTCTCACATAAATCTTGCAAATATTCAGTATTACCCACAATTTTTGGCCCGATAATGGGCGCTCCATCAATAGGCAGACCCCATAACAATGCAATATCTTGTAGTGTGATAGTCACCTCACCGCATGAGAGGTGAAATGTATGTGTCTCCGGTCTCCACCTTTCTACAAGTGCAATAACTAAACTATGATCAACTACAAAGTACCCAACACGTGCTACCCCCCAAACCCAACAATATCTAACAACTCCTTCACCCTAGTTGGAGCTATGTTATACAATTCAAAAAAACGAGAATCAAATCTCCTCACACCTAATGCATTATCAATCGTCTCTTTTTCACCAGCCCAAATTAAAGATGTCCTATGCTCATTTTGCTCATTCAAAACAACTGGACTCATTGGACCCGGATATACTTATGTAGAATTCGCCATCTACATAAACATCAAATAAAAAATTATATGTTATTGAGACGTTCAAGTATTGAATTATATGTTATTGAATTATAAAATTTAATATGTTATTAGTTTAGTTTTATATGTTAAAAAGAAATAATAACTAAAAGAAATATAGAAAATTTGATATGTTATTAGTTTAGTTTTATATGTTATAGTTTAGTTTTGAACAAGGTCATAAAAGTAGATTCCATTTAATTGATAAAATTTTCTACAAGGCCACATGATAGTACATCTGTAAAAGTACTTTTGAAGTTTTACAACATTACAAAAAAGGGATAAAGACAGATGATGCAGCACTAATTGATAACTAATTAAGCAATAGTAGCATATCGAGAGTTTCAATAGCTTATATAGCAATAGTATGTATGTATGTAATATATATATATATATAAATTAACACATGCACCACCCCTATTATCTTGCAAAGCCAATCTCCTAAAAGGTCCCACAGGTCTAGAAGTATAGAATATGTTGTAGATTCGCCGACGAGAAAGAGTTTACCACTTACCCTTGATACCCTAGCGTTGGCGCAGATCTATGGACAACGGCAACGGCGGCATTCTGTCGTAATCGATCCGAATCGATCTATGGACGGCGGCGGCGATCAATTCAGCGTCGGCGGAAAATTCTAGGTTTTTTTTTTGTTGTTCCGGAGGATGAGAGGAAAATAGGGGGAAAGGAAATTTGAGAAGAAGAGAGGAAAAAGAAAAGAACAAAAAAAGAAGAAGAAGAAACGTCACTCAATTGTAGACGGTAAGAGGAGGAGAGAGAAGGAGAGGAAAGAGAAAATGGGGAGAGAAAAAAAAAATTTGTCAGTGGGATCCAGAATAACTCATTCTGTGAATGAGTTAAAGCCAGATTGGGAAATAGTTTCAAAAACATGGCCAAAAACGGAGTGATTTTAAAAAGTATGGCCATTTTGGGAAATTACTCATAAATAGATAACAAATTTCCTCAAGAAAAAGTTACAAACACTCATTCACTCACTCACACTCAAGAAGCTAAGAAGTTGAGAGATATTCGAAGGATACCGAACCTCTGTCGAAATCCGCCCTTCCTCTCTAAATCCAAATCCATTCCGAGACAAAGTCCAAAGCCCTTGGAAGAAGAAATCAAATTGTTCGATAGATCGAGATCAAACCCAAAAACCCTCGACATCGAATTCATTCCGAGATCCAACCCAAAAAGCCCCTCGGAAGAAATCAAAACAATTGGATCGAGACAAGCCCAAAACGTCCCTCGAATCCACGACGGATTGAATCAACGGATCCATAGAGATTGGACCCTATAAATTTAAATTGTTCATAATTGTTGTATTCAATTATTATATTTTTAATTTTAATTTTATAGAAAATAAAAGAAATTATTGTCTACAATATATTAAATAAGTATGTATAAGAGGAAAGCATAATCAAGAAGGCCCAACTCCATTCGAGACATAATAGAAGTTAGAATTTTTCAAAAAAAAAAAAAAATAAATATGATAAATATATAATATTTTTTTAAAAAAAAATTACAATAAAAATTTAAATGCATCCATAAAAATTTATATCAATTGATCTCAAAATTAAGTAGTGTATTTTATTGATATTTGAATTGAATATTGTTAAATGTTTTTATATTTTTAAATAATTATAAAATTATTTTTTTAATAATAAATTTAATATAAGTATGTCAGTAATAAAAATGCCAAGTATAGTGTAAAATTAATTTCTTTTAGACCCAAAATAAATTATATTATTTTTCTTTTTTTTTTTTTGAACTATAGAAAGTGCTCAATTGTTGCTTGTACAACTGTCATATCTAAAATTAATTATTTGTTTATTTTTTTAAAAAAAATAGATAGAAATATACAAACATTAAGTTCTTAAAATTTTTGTTAAATTTTTTTTTATTTTAAATAAAAATAACGATACAAATTAAGATTAAATAATAAAATGAAAAGACAAAATAATAAAAATAAAATAATAAGGAAAGAAAAATTAAAAGTCATATGTACAAGTTGTTGAAATATAAAAAAGACTATATCTATAAAAAAAAAGAAATATAAAGATTATAAAGAGTAAAGAATATCATAAAAATATTTACCAAAAAAAAATAATGAATATCATAAAAATTACAAATAGTGCCACTAAAGATGGAGAATAAGAAATTATAAAGTCCTTAAATTTAATAAAAATTTACAAATGAGTATAAACACAACTTTCTTCGTTTCTCTGCAAAATTAATCAAAGTGTATGTATGTTAATTCAATTTACATTGTGGCATATCTCAATAAGATCCGTTGATTCAATTCTAGCTTTTTGATCTTGATCTCAACCCATCAAATAATTTGTGGGCTGGATTTGACTCGAGGATCTTTGGACGACTTGATCTCAAAATGAATTTGATTGAAAGTTCAGTATTCTTCAAGATATCTATTTGTATGTGTCTTCCTTTCTTGAAGGGACCTTTATTCATCTATTTAATAAAAAGGGTGACATGAAGAGCCTATTGATAGGCTTGACGCCCTGACCACATGGCCAATATTATATTAAATATATTATACATTTAATAGAATAGTTGGTGAGTTTAGTCTCAAACATATTTACTTTTGGCGAGTTTAGTTCTAAATTTTTTTTTTACTTTTAAATATATATTTTTAATAAAAATATATATATTTTAGACTAAACTTATCAAAAGTAAATTTGTTTGTGACCAAATTTACCAATTATTCATATTTAATATATAAACAAACTTTTCAATAGCTACCGTAAATATTTGAAAAAATATAATATATATATTGGGAAAAAAAATCAAATAGAAAGACAAATATTAAAATATTATAGATGCAATTTTTTTTTTTAACTTTTAAAAAAAATTAAAAAAATTTATTTAACATAAATTAAATTTTAAAAAAAATTATAAAGTTTAAACTAAATCTATTTAAAAACATAAAAAATTACAAAATTCATAGAATTTTTTTTTTTTTGGGGGGAATAGAAAAAGGGGGGTTTTTTGTTTTTTTGTTGGGGGGGGGGGCCCCCCCCCCCCCCCAACCTCAAGTTGACACAAAATTCATAGAATTGAAAATTTTGTATCTAAATATTTGAAATGAACCCTAGGTAAATCTGCTTTTGGGGTTTGGTGATAATTGAACCTGACAGAACAAGAACCAAAAAAAAAAAAAAAAAAAAATTAAGAACAAGATGACTGAAAATTTGAAACTACTACTCACTTGGTTGCAGAACAGCAATATTATCGCCAGAAGCACCAGAACGGAAAAAACTGATTTCTCTCTCTACAGAAACAGAGGACTACTCGTCTAAAGAAATTATCGAGGGACAATTCTTGAGGGAGGCAAAGGTCGGAATGTAAGGAAGAAATTGATAATTTTCCAACAATAACCGCTTCTCTTCATCTTTCCAAATTAATCTTAGGGTTAGCAGTTTAAAATTGTAAGCAAAGATAATTTGTGTTTCAGTATCATGAAACAACATTTCTTCATTTCCAACTGTTAATACCTTAATGGTCGAGTTTGGGTTTCTGCTTCTATCAAAGTTGCTAAACTCACGAACAGGAATACCAATGTTGTGAGTTTTGATCCAATTAGGTTTAAGTTCTTGTTTTTTACCAATCAAATTCAGAGTCCATATATTGAAGATGCGGACGGAATGAATAATTTCAATTTGAACAAAAGATAGACGACGGCCATCGATGTTGATGATATGCATATTCCCATGCACTTGAGACTCGTGGCAACCATGGAGAGAATTAGGGTTTGGGTGTGGCAGAAAACTGAACTCCTCTGTTGTAATATTGAAAGCCAAGATCAATTGTTCACACGATATATATTTTAGCTGCCAATAAATATTAGCATTATCTACCACCAGAGGATGACCATAAACAAAATAATCATAGTTATATGGCAAAGATTTGGGTCTTTTCAAAGGTTTGCAACACGGTTGAGAACCTAGGTATAGTATTTCAAATTCATCATAATCATCATTATGTCGTCCAAATTTATTCAAAATAACACAATATTCCTTAATCCGTAGGTTAAAAAACAATGCCCAAAATCTATATCTTGTTTTTGATACGTCGATTTTAACATTTTCTCCCGTAATTGGATTACAGATGATAAAACCAAAATCAAGCTTTAATAGATCCATAACTCGATCCATCCATACTTGATCCCTTAATAGACCCCTCATTTGATCCATTACATGATCCATGACTATTAAACCGCTAAAGGAACAGAGGTTAAACATTCTACTAGTGTACCTTAATTTGCCATCTTCGGATTTGGGAATTCCTTCGAGAAATATCGGTTCGGTTCTTCCTAGTAGTTCCCATTTATCTATTATCATCAATTGATGATTACTGAAGATGATTCTATCCTTATCCTTAAACGATCCGTTGAGCCCAAAGAGAAACATCGAAGAAGAAGAAGAAGAAGAATCGTGTTCGTGTTCCTTTGATCTCATGAGATCTGTGTGTTTGTCCTTGAAATGCTGCGACGAGATTAAATCCTTCCATTTTCTGCAGACTCCCCGAAGCTTCAACAATTGATGAGCGGGGACTCTGGCGAGGATCTCTATTACTGCATCTTCTGGTAAATAGCAGCGTACCATCATCATGACAAGTTTTAATCCTTTAAGATGGTCATGGTGATGGTGATAAGAATTCTTAGAATGTAGAATCTGCATAGGGAAAGGAGGAGTTTTTCTGAATCAGAGCTTTTTTTTCCGAAAATTATCATTATACGGAAACAGAGTACTTCAACTTTTGAATCCTCAAGATGATGGTGCGGAGAATAAGGCTGCAGTTTTTATAGGATATAATATATATCATATATATATATATTTTTTTTTTTTAAAATCTTAAAATATGATAGGATTTGTGAGAAATTTTTTAAAAACTGGTCAATCAAGATCTGGGAAAAAACAAAAAATTTAAAAAAAACCCAATTCAATTAAAGGATATAAATTCTTTATAATAAAACGCGTCATTAAATACGACATGAATTTTTTTGACATATAAAGTAAATTTAACAATGATAAAAGGAAAGATAAGAATGAATAAAAAAAAAAAAAAATAATATTAATATTGTCATTAAAAACTCTATTCTTATATATAATAGGACCATTAGAAATATATAATCTTATGTATAATAGATATATAATTTAATATAATTATATTAATATTTATGTTGTACTATTATATTAGTGTAACTTTGTAAATTGAGATGTAAAAAACGCATAAAATAATGATTCAAAATGTCATGAATTTGAGACGTGTTAAAAGTGAAGATGATTTTTTTTTCTTAAACTAATAGTATTTACTATCGACAATAATGATTAATTTCTTTCGCAACTGGTGCTTTTCTATTAGAAGCAAAGAGTTGTCTACCGAATGTGTTAGAGATCAAATTTCTAACCTTATAATTAATTAAGGGACATTACAAGCAATGAGCACGTCACACCCGATGTTTTTTTTTTGTAAATGGATAGTTAATCATTGCATTCATCATCCAAAAGAGTTACACTAGACTCTTCCCCCTCACAAAAAATACCGGGGGGAAGATGATCAATATTAAGCACACCACAGAAATCATGTAACTTAGCCCATTTAGCAAGATTATGAACGAGAAGAATTAAACTGTCTGTTTACATGATTCAACCTCCAAAGAGGGTGGGACTTCAAAAAGGTTTTCCCTACTCTAATCTTGTCCTTTACTCTCCAATCTTCTTCCGAAGTGCACCCTTTGACAGCAAAAATCGCTTCTAGAGAATCACCCTCAAACGCCACTTTCCGCACTGCCAACTTATCCCCAATCTCAAACGCAAGGATGACGACTAATAGTTCTTCGCACAAAAACATTAGGCACATGAAATTTCTCTGTCCAAGCCCCCAACATCTTGCCATGATGATCTCTAAGTACAACCCCTGCATAGGCCTTGGCATCTACAAATCTGCATCCATGTTGAATTTAAGTTCCCCACGTCACACCCGATGTTGAATCATAACAATGATGCCATCTAATTCTCCGAATCACAAAGCAAGGAGTATGTTGAGTTTTATTTAGTTTTAAACTTTTTGATTGGTACAATACGAAAATATATTATAAATATTATACGATATAATGAGTTTAATATTTTTTACAAGTCAAATGAGTTCTTCTAAATTTTTAATTAAGAGTTAGACTTTGTAAGCGCAATTTAGACTGAATACATATTAGTTGAAGCAATGACTTCATATATTAAATAGTCTTTTTTTTTTTGCTTTTTTCAAACCCAATAGCTATTTTGGACCTCAAGTAATCTAAAGTCAAGTCGCATCATATCCATGGTTCAAAGTTTCGGCCGAGTTGTCTCTAGATTGTAGTTTTCCGATACAAAGAGATAAAAAAACCGAAATGATGCTAATTTGGTCTGATTCAATCTTAACTTGGTTTGACTCGGTTACCGAGTCACTTATAAGACAATCAGCCATGGAAGAAAATGAAGAAGAAGAAATGGAAGAAGAAAGGTCAAAAGAAGAAAGAGGAAAAGTATTACACACTAATCTAGAAATAATATATAATATATATAATATATTATATAATTTTTTTTGAAGAAATATATCTTGGTCCCCGTGAGACTTCTTTTTCTAAAAAAAATATTATATATATTATAAATGTGTAATAGAAAAGAAAAAATGCACAAATTTCCAAAAAATCAATATATATTATAAATTTTATATAAAAGTGCACAAATTTTATAAATAGACATATGTTATTATTTCATATGTTTATTATTTCATATATTTATATATAAAATTATGATTAATTATCATTGTTAATAAATTTTATATTAAAACTATTGTATTATTTATATTTTTAATTATATAAAAGAAATTTCATATCATCACATACGATAATCAAATCACCGATATTCACCGATACCGATATAGATCGGTGGCTTCCTAGATGATGACCGAAACCGATACTTTGAACCATTATCATATTTTTATTGGAGAAACTCTTCCTATATTTTTCTTTTCTTACGCAAGATTCAAATCAAACTCAGACACATTACGTAGGAAGAATCAAAGAGATATGGAATAGTCCAACAAAAAATAAGGTTCATTGAGATTTCATAAATATGGCCCAAAAGTTCATAAGCCCAGCCCATTTTGTATGATCCTCTTGAAGCTTGGCCTGTGGATGATTCATGAACATAATCTTTTGAACCATAACAAAAGCCCAACAAAAATTTCCCAGAAAGGATCCCGCCAAAAAGAAAGGGGATTACTTATTTTCTTCCCCTTCGTCCTCCCAAGTCAAAAAAAGAAGGAGGTTGAATACTCAACAGCATTAATGGAGGCAGAAAAGTATCCCAAAGGTAGTAGAAAAACACCAATTGAGAGAAGGAAAAGCAACATAAAAGACGCTTGGGTGAAAAGGACATGCGGGGAGTACAAAAGGGAAAAAGGTAAGAAAAGGACCATATTATAATTTTAGCTTCTTTATTTTTAGAGTTATCATAACTCCAACTAATTCAAATTGCGATAATTCTTACATAATACTCAAAGCAAATATCGACATTTAATCTCATATAATATCTTTCCTTAGACCTTTCTTATTTTTGCAGATTTAAGTCCTACTATATAATATCACAAATTTGATACGTATTATCATTGTTTTATATAGTGGGTGTGTCATGGAAACTGGTTGTTTTACATTTTTCTATTTAGGGTTACTATCAACAGTGAGAAGAAATCTCCGGCACCAGAGAAAAAGCAAGATATTCATTAATAAACTTTAATCATTAATAAAAAGTAATGGTGATAACTCCTGCAATAAATCATCAATTCAAAAAAAAAAAAAAAATTTACACCAGAAAACCTTCATTCAAAATCTTGCCTCCCAAAGTACATACAACATACATGAAATTCAATCTTTTGATTTCATATTCATATTCATATATATATATATATATAACTTCTCTAAGAAATTAGAGAAGACACAAAATCGTTCTTAGCATGAATCAAACTCTCGATAGAGAAACTTAAATAAGAGAAGAGAATCACACTAATTGAACTAACACCGATGAACGGAAAAATAATAATCACTTTAGTTACAATCGAGAATTCTTAGGACATCATTTTGAAAATCATATATGATTATAAGGGATGAAATTACAGACATAAGGGAGAAATTTGACGAATTATCTTGAAGAAAAAAAAAAAAAAAAAAGGGAGGGGAAATTTACCACCAGCCATAAACAACTTGTGTATACTTATCTTTAAGCCATCTAAAACTTCTTCTAAAAGAACCTTTAACTTTACCTTCAACAGAGTAAACTTTATAGCTAGCAACTCTTTTCTTCCTCTGAAACTCAGGATCGTTAAAACTCCATGATTTTGAAGAAGAAATATTTGACCCATTACCGCTCTTCACTTTCTTCAGCTTCCAGTCCCTCAGTTGACCCGGCGGCGGAGGCAGCGGCAGCGGCGGAGGAGGAGGAATTGAAGAAGCACTGTTAGACCTGAAATCATGATGATTATTATTATTATTATTGTAAGCAGAGATCGAGTTGGGTGCGACGTCGTATCGAATGTTGTAGATCATGTCCATATGATTCCGGTCATCCGAATATGAATAAGATCTTGATCTGCTGTAATCTTCTGCCATGGATTTACGGATTTTGCTGCTGCAGAGCAAAAAAAAAAAAAAAAAAAAAAAACAAAAGGGGGAAGGGAGAGCTTAGAGAAATAATGTTTATGTGAGAAATTTTGAAAATAGAAAAGAGGGGACCATTTTTATTGGGAATTAGTCAAACTATTGGAAATCCAAATTTGACTAGAATAGAGTGGCTCAATGTATGTATATATATATATTACCTAAATATATTTTTAGATAAGTTTTTGAAAATATGGGCAATATGATGGTAGTTAAGGATTGGGAGGTCGTGACTATGAGTTTGTCAAAAATATTGCAAAAGATAAATATTTTGTATTATCATTGTTTTATTAAAACGATATATCGAATTGATTATGAGTAATTAAATTTATTTTTATATATTATATTACATTTTTATGTATTCTTACGATATAAAATAGAGTATCACAAATTAAGATTTTTTTGTTGCATACCATCGAGTTGATGTGTTTTTAAGTTTAAAAAACTAACACATCATTTGTCTTTATTATTCTTTTAACAAAAATAATTAATTTAAATAAAAACAGAAAAATAAAAATATTACATTCCAAATTTTGGATGGTTAATTTAAAGTTTAGACAACCCTTGTCTTGGTGGTACAATAAAAAAACAGATTATGAATGCTACACTAAATCAATGGTTCGACACTCTCGTGAGCACCATGTAAGAAACGGGAGACTTTTTTCCGAATAAGAGTTGGACTCTGCGGATGCAATCCGAACCGAATCTAAATTAGTTAGAGTTTAAACAAAATTAATTTACATAAATACCCTTCTTTTTTTATTCTTTTACTTTTTGCAATGAAATTTTCTTTAAAAATTAATTTTGTATGGTATAAAGTATACGTAATATAATTTTATTACAATTTTATTTCTCATACGTTTGATGACATCATGTTGCAAGTTTTCTTCATCTAAAAAATAAAGGGACATTTTTAAATTTTTTTAATATTTTTTAGAGAGAAAAAAAAATCATATTTTTCTTAGATAAATAAACTATTACTAGTAATATTTTTTAGAGCAACCTTTTACTACAATTAAGAAAAATCATTTTCATATTTATTATAAAAGATAAGACTAAGAATGAAAATACAAGAAAATCGATGGCAAACCTTATTTCCTATTCGTCAGTCGACTAAGTCACTCTGCCACGTATGAATTAAAATAATTAGCACGTAAAATCCCTCTTTTTAGTCCCGTCCAAAGACTTAAAAAAGTCTTTTCTTTCCCAAAAAAAAAAAAAAAAGAGAAATTTTTGGTTTTTCGGTTTTTTTCAATTATTCGTGTTTGGATCCAACTAATTTGGAGTCAAGTCTTGTCCTACACCTATTTTTCGTTTTCTTAGGCAAATGTTTGAACTCAAAATCTTGCGTAAGGAGAAACAAACTTTTTTCCACTTGTACCAACAGAGGTTGATTTTTTAAATAGTGTTAAATCTTGTCTAGTGAGAGAATAGAGTACCAATTCTAATAAGTCTTTGATTTAACACAATGAAAAAACACATTATGAATGCTACAAGAGGTCGGAGGTTCGACACTCGCAATGAACGTCATTTAAGAGTCAAGGTAAGACCTTCTCCTTGAATAAGAGTTGTACTCTGCGAGCGCAATTTAAGTCGAATTTAAATTAATCAGAATCATGATAGCTCCGAATATCGGATGGTTTAACAAAAATAAAGAGTATCAAATCCAATAGTACTGTGTTTTTTAGTCCCTTGGAATGTCTTTAATCACACCAATAATGAATATAATGTTCTCTAGGGTTTTGTGGTGCAACATTAAAAACTAGTAGTGGAATTTCATGAAAAAGACTACCACTACACACACACACTATATATATATATAATGTGTATGTATATATAGGTATTGAGCACTCAATTAGGAGGTTGATCATAGGTGATCACAAAGACAGAAAATAGTAGCTCATAATATGCTTTGTTTCCCACATGATGTTTTTTTTTTTTTTTCTTTTCTTTCTATCATGTTCATCAATTTTGTTCATTTGTCTATTTTGAGAGAACCAAACCAACAGCCATTGAATGGATGGATGAAAGGAATGGAACTTATTTTTCTGACCCCCCACCCCATACACACCAATCAATATATATATATATATAAATGTCTAAGAAGTAAGAAAGCAAGAAAAGGAAGATAAGGATTATAAGGTCCTTCATAGTTGGTGATGCTTTTCCAAGACATGTCCAAGAACTAGCTATAGAGTAATATGTGGACTAGAATAATAACAATAATAATAATAATAAACATTTAGTGTGACTCCTTTTATTTCGATATCTTCATTTAGTTTGTCAAATGAAAAGTCTTGAGTTTGACTCATATCAAAGATTTTATGATTTTATGCTGCATTTTCAATAAAGTACTGAAGGAACCCAGCAACTTGGGGGAGTTGGTAAGCGGACTCCTAAAACTTCTCCTCGGGATGGATGGTCGAGGGTTCGAATCCCCCCGAAGTGTGGTTAGCGCCACGTTGAAAAGCTCTAGGTCGGATCCTCACCCTAGAGTAAGAGTTGGACTATGCGAGCGCACCTCAGGTCGAATTCGGATTAGTCGGCCCGTGTGGATTCGGATACCGAATGCTTAAGCAAAGTACTGTAATCTTAAAAATCTCTTCATATGAATCTCTTTCGAATTAGTCGATAAGAATATCGGATTACCTTAATATAAATTGTTAAATAGGCACCATTGGTAATTGGAGAAATATTTTGTTTATTTTGAGAAGAGTGATTATGATCTTTAATCTTCCTTAAAAAAAAACTTTCATAATTTAAATTTACTTTTTAAATCATTTTTTATATTTATCTTTTTCTCTCAAAAAGTTCATTGGACCATTTTTCTTTGAATTCATAAAAATCATACAATTTTTATTACAAAAAAAAAAAAAGAGACAAAAAAGTACATAATTGTATAATTTATGGTGATTATATGATCCAATTAAGAACAATAATCTTGGGGGAGATTTTTGGGTACAACAATGCCCAAACATTAATTGCACAACTAAAATAAGGAGTTTACCAACTTAACCAAATGAACAAAGACCAAGTCTACCAAGTTATAACTAATTTTGGGAAGAAGTCTATGTACCTTTAACCATGAAGTTGTAACCACTTTTTTTTTTTTTTTTTTTTTAATTAATTCTAATTTTTATTATGTCTCGAACTCATGACTTCTCATGTCATAAGTTGTAACCACTTTTGATGACTCAAGTTTGGAAGGATTATATGCATCTAATTTATAATATTTATTACTTCTATTTATTTATTTATTTATATGAACAAAGAGTGTAATAGTAACTCTACCTCGTTGTAATATATATACACATATATATATATATATATAAATGTGTCACTCTTTTCTAAAAATTCTCTCTCTAAAATTCAAAACCTCTAACATCTTCTTATTGTTCTTGTTGAGGGTGTTGTCCCTCAATAGAAATCCTTTTTTTTTTTTTTTTTTTTTTTTTTTTGGGTTTATTGTGTTGTGTCATTTTTTTTAAAAAAAAAATTAATTTCTCATTTGTTTAGTTTATCTTTCTATTTATTTATTTGGTATTCTTGCTATCATAATATCTCGTATGCGAAAGGCCTCAACTAATACTTAAATATTAGGTTTTTCTTCTCTTTTTTTGATACTCACTTGGGGCGCTCGGTGTCCCTACCTTTTTGGTGAGACTAATCCGGACTCGGCCTGCAGAGCGCTCGCAGAGTTCAACTCTTACTTGAGGGTTAGGTCTGCTCGGAGCTTTTTAATATGACGCTAACCACCCCAGGGGATTCGAAACCTCGATCATCCGCCCTGGGGAAGCATTAGAAGTCCGGTTTTTTTTTTCTTCTCTTTTAGAAGAAAAATTTGTTAAACTTAAATTAGATCTAAGCCTTTTATTTTTTTTTTTGGTCTTACTTTAAGGTAATATATGAAATTTTTTGTGTCCAAAATGAATTAGGTTGTTGGTGTTGAAGGAAAAAAGCAAAATCAAACCTTCCTTGCAAATGCAACTAGCAGCTCGAAGATTTAGATATAATGTTAATTTATTTAAAACTAAATTTTTTTTCAGGTTTCTTTTTATCTCGATGATATTAATATGATAATCTTATTTACAATAAAAATAAATCTTACTTGAATTGTTGTATCAGTGTTCGATGTGCTGTCAAGCCTTTTCCTTATTAGACAAATGCAAATGCACAACTTTGTCAGGTCCCTCTCCTACAAACTGTCTGATGGTCGTCCTGTCCATCTTACTATTTGTTTTTCTTGAAAATTTTTTTTCTCCCGATTGATATATACATACATATATATTATATCATATAAAATTCGATTAGTCGCCTTGACCATCCTAAACATTCACTTGGCCAAACTATTTTGCATGACAATCAATGTAATAAAATCCAATGTTTTAAGGTGAATATTCTGTGTGTTCTTGTTGCAAGAACAAGAGCATTAAGAATGATCTTTGTGTACATTCCAAAGCATATGTAACACAAAATAGTTGGGCAAAGAGATCTTTTTTATGATGAACATTAGAAGAAGATGGTGCAAATTCTCTTTGATTTTTGCCAACAATGGAAAGAATTATCACTTGCAGCAAAAGAGAAATGAAAGACGTTCAATTGCAAAATCTAACTCTTGCTCGAGAAAAATCTAACCATGAGTCAAACCCGCGACTTATTTCTCTCTTTATTTGGAACACAATGCATAGATTTTCAAGTAGGTAATTTTCCAGAAGGCTAAAGATATGGCATACATTAAGGGTACAGACCAAGGATTCTTAATACTACCATGCTTGAGCAAAATTACCTTGTCATAGACAAAAAACAAAGAGTCAACTGGAGAGCTCAATAAATATCATCAATTCAGACATAACCAGATCAGTTATTTTCGGCACTTACAATACAAAAAAAAAAACAACCAACAAAATTTGCAAAATAAAGGAGAGGTTCAAACTTAAAAACCAAACATAAAGATGCAAGTCCCTTTGCAAATCAGGAGAGACTTACACCTAACCTAATAATCCATCCAAGTCTGGTACATACTTTAAACTAGCCTACGGGGAATAAGATATCGAGAATTACTTCAAAGAAGGAAAAACTTTTTTTACCTTGCCATATCAAAACCACATCTCAAAGGAGGTCAGCAACATTGGCTGGGAGCTCCTCGATTACAACGTTATAAAACTTCTGTATGTCAAAGAGCATTCGCTCATCATCTCGGGTCACAAAGTTGATGGCAACACCCTTCCTTCCAAATCGTCCACTACGACCAATACGATGCAGGTAGTTCTCAGGCTGAGTTGGGAGATCGTAGTTGATAACAAGTGAAACTTGCTGAACATCAATACCACGAGCAAGAAGATCAGTTGTGATGAGCACACGAGATGATCCAGATCGGAATTCACGCATAATGATGTCTCTTGTGTTCTGATCCATGTCTCCATGAGTGGCTGAGACTGTGTGATCACGTCCACGCATCTTGTCAGTCAGCCAGTCCACCTTACGCCTGGTATTCACGAAGATGACAGATTGTGTTATGGCCAGGGTCTCATAAAGGTCACACAGGGTTTCAAGCTTCCACTCTTCCTTCTCTACATTCACGTAGAACTGTTTGATACCCTCAAGAGTAAGCTCATCACGCTTCACAAGAATCCTTACAGGCTTGTTCATGAACTTCCTTGTGATTTCAAGTGCCTCAGGAGGCATTGTAGCTGAGAACACACCAACCTGAATCTTTGGTGGCAGAAGCTGGAAGATATCGTAAATCTGAAAAGAAACACAACCATCAAGTTAAGACAAAACTTATGAGCTATCCTTGCTTAACAAAGATATAAAAACAATTACTAATTAATGTAATGACAAGAAAATATATATCTCACCCTGACTTCAGAGTATTATATTTATTCTTGTAGACGAATTGAACAGACATACAGCAGCTAATGTCTGTCTATAATAACTTTTGATAATTAGAATTTGAAGCAAATGAAATACTGACCTGATCCTTAAAACCTCTTGAAAGCATTTCATCAGCTTCATCAAGAACGAACATCTTAATATAATCAGGTCGAAGGGATTGCCTCCTCAACATGTCAAAAACACGACCAGGAGTACCAACCACGACATGAACTCCACTGGAGAGAATGCGCTGATCCTCGCGAACACTTGTTCCACCAACACAAGCATGAACCTTCACACCAAGATAGTCACCCAATGCTCTCATAACCTTCTCAATTTGTTGTGCAAGTTCACGGGTGGGAGCAAGAACCAAAGCTTGACATTCAACCAAGTTATAGTCAAGTTGCTGAAGAATTCCTGAACAGAATGTAGCTGTCTTGCCAGTTCCTGATTGTGCCTGCTGAATGACATCAAGTCCCTTGCAGAAGGGAACAATTCCTCTTTGCTGGATAGCAGAGGGCTTCTCAAAACCTTTCAAAACATAACAAATTGGTTACCATTCACCCTTCACTATTCCACACAAATTATTTCTGTGAAGAGTCCTGAATTACTCTATACCAACTAATAAATTCACATAGCTTTAAAAAAGAAAAAAGGTCAAAACTTCAAGGCAGCAAATAAACTATGGTAAACAAAATTGCACCTGAACCTTTAGATGTGATCAACAGAAACAATTATCTAGCAAAGATAGGAACATAAGCATTTAAGGTATCTGTCCCAGAATAGAAAGTGGCAATTAAAATTTTTTGCTCCAGACTGCAAGGGGAGCCCATAATTGTGTCAAAGGCAATCACACCGGATACAAACACTAAATAGATGCAAGTAATACCCTTTTTTTCTTTTCTCTTCCCAATGTGAAGGGATGGAAAACATGGACAAAAGTTTCAAAAATGTAAGTCAAGTCTAAGTAGCAATCATATCCACTACATACCATAAGCATAGATGCCCCTAAGAAGATTTTCTTGCAATCCCATGGCATCAAAGCTGTCATAAACTTCATCATATGATGTGAAAAAATCTTGCCCATCAGTGTTAAGTCTGCACAAATTTCAGGAAATCCAAATTTAGGATCATAAAATGAATAAATTATATCAATATTTAGATCACTTTGATAGGGCCAAGAAGATGAACAAGAGAAAGGAGGGTAAGCTAAACACAAGGCAACATATTCTAGCATGCGCGGAGCAGAGTAACATACAGAACAGAACTTACAGCTCTGTCATCTTTGCATCATACTGATGTGCATCAAACTGAGAACCTTCAGGTGCTTGTCCAGCCATGACTGCATAAGAAAAAATCTCACCATCACAAGACATGCAGAAATTGTTCATAGACATAAACACCATAGTAAAAGAGAAAGCATTGTATAAGGACAGATGCACATCACATTAAATACAACAATGGAAACTCAGCACAGTATGAACAGACAAAGAAACAAAAGTTCCGTCAGGTCTCATGCAAAAGAGTTATTTGTCCAATCCTTCTCATACAATCTAAAAATCCAAATTCTAGCAAGTTCTGGTTTTCAAGAACTCACATGCACTTTGCATACATATCACCATATTTAAGTTTACCAATCTAACACAACCAAGAAACTAGTTCAAATATTAAATAGTGTTCATAGGTCCAAACCAAACCTTGGAAGGTTTTCTATTTCATAAAAATGTTGAATGTTTTTATTTGAGGTGGGAAAAGAACACAATCTTTGATGGATTCCTGTTAGGCACTAAGAAGTAGTAACTTTCACATAAGGACCTTGAAGCTTAAAAATGGATAACACAAAAGAATACAAAACATAAAACAACATGCCGCCTTGTCAAGAAGGAATTCTACAAAAAATCGAAAACAGACCTAAAAAATCACGACTTACCAAACTTAAGAATATACAGGACACGACCCTATTTGATAACAGAAAATCGGCAGACAAAGCCAGCTTCTTAGAGAAAATTTTTCCAAAACAGAATAGTTCTGATTCCCATAAATCTTGCTAAGATAAACACATTAAATTTTCTCAGCCCCGAGCTACTGCAAAGCTAAAACTGTTTAAATTAACTGAAGAATAACCACAAATCTTCAGCATACATGCCAAGAAAATCAGCACAGATCTCCAACCAAGATCACCCAACAGGAAAAAAAAGATTTAAATCGAAGAACCCAAATGAAGAATAATCAGATAACCCATAAAAAAATCGGCGCCAGACAATCATCAGACCTAAACACACGAAATTTCCAACAAATCTATGCTCAAAAAAACAGACCAAGACGCCGAAAAAAATATAAACAGAGAAAAATTAATCAAGAAATACCTGTTGATAGCAGTAAAGAGATGAAGATCTAAAGATTTTAGTTAAAAAAAGATGCGATTTTTGGCTTGTTAATGCTAATTTTTTTTCCAAAACTCCTCGGATCTATGCCGCGGAGTTGAGGAAGGAGAGAAAAGAGTAGCAGTAGTGAAAGAGGGGGAAAAAAAGACTGCTGGAATAGGTATTTTTATGGGGCACAGGCTGTGTAGTAAAGAAAGAAAAAGAAGAAAAAGCAGAAGTTTTTAGGGATTTGGATTTCCTCTCCCACTGATGCTTTGTCTTCTTATAGTGGAATTCCAACTTTACCCTTGTGGGTAACACTAGACGACGTCGTCATGATGTTATTTGTAATGAGACGCTGTCGTTTAATACTGGACCTGGATATCCAATGCGAGTTTTGTTTGACCGTGGATTGGCAAGGGCTTTCTTATGGGCTTTTATGTTTGGACACCTGGTGATTTCTGAATGGGCTGATTTTAATTTTAGAGTCCAAAGTTTGTGATAGAATGGACTCTGATTTATTATTATTTTCTAATCGGAAGATTTGTAATTCCATAAAAACGATATTTTTTAAGTTATGTTTATATCTAAATTAATTTTTGTTTAAGTGGAAGAGAGATAATATTTTGCCTTAAATTTTTTTGTTAGATCATCCGATATTCAAAATCACTACTTTCACTAGTTTAGATTCAGTTAAGATTGTGTTCGTAGAGTCTAATTCTTATTCGAGAGGAAATTTGACATTAAATTTTAAACAGTTGCAATACATGACCACAAGTTATATTCTACAATTTCACTTTAGATAGAAGAAATTTTTATCAATTAATTTGTGTCTTGTGACGAACACTTGTTGGTCCAAGTAAAAGGAGTTTAATTCGTCATATGCAAGGTCTCGAGTTCGAACATTACGTATAGAGAAACATATATAAGGAGAGTTTTTCCCTCAATAGAGGTTTGACGTAACTCGACTCTGATTTAATTGATATCTAAAATAGCTACTGGGTATCAATAAATTACAAAAAAAAATAAAAAATTATGTATTGTGATTATTATTATTTTTTTCCTCTCCCGAATTATGCTCAAGTTTGAATCATAATTTTGTGATAATGACATTACAATTTTTTTTTCTTAAACTAATAATAACTCACAAGGTTAAAAATGTCTTTTTACTTAAAGATTGAACATAGGTATATTTTGTATTGATATTACTTTATAGATGACAATGCTTTACTTTTTTTTTGATGAATAACAATGCTTTACTATAGCTTAAGAAAATTAAATTATTGAATTAAAAATGAGTCAAAAGGTTAAATTCTTTTTGTAATATCAATAAACAAATGTATTGAAGGTTGGAAATTTCATTACCTGTCAAATCAGAGATTTTTCAATCAAAATACACTTGGGACGCAAGTTTTTCCATCAGTCCCATTTTAATTCTCATCCTTACCTTATATTTTGGGGTAAAGTATTTTATTAACACCTTTTAAATTTCGGAATCTAAGTTTAACACCTAAACTTTTTTTGTCGCTCTAGCGACATTCAAACTTTCAAAACGTCAAGTCCCCTTTTTTCTGTGCTGGACGGGGGCATTTTTGTCCGCTGCAATTTTTTAAAAATTTTTTTTCTTTTTCTTCTTATCTTGTCTTCCTCTCTCTCTCTTCTTCTTTCTACTTCTTTTGCCGTTTTCTTCTCTCTCTCATTCTTCTTTCTACTTCTTCTACGGTCCTCTTCTCTCTTCTTCTCTCTCCTTCTTCTTTCTTCTTCTTTCTACTTCTTCTGCCGCCTTCTTTCTTCTTCTTCTTTGCTCTCCCCCATAATTTTTCTTCAATTTCAAAAATTGGTCACGGGATTGGGCTTTGAAATTGAAAATGAGTTTGTTTGAAATTTTAAAGAAAAAAGCGATTCGGGGGTTCGAAACTTTTTTCCTTTTTGGTTTTTTTTTTGATGATTTTTCTTCTTCTTCTTTTTTGGGGCAAACAAATGAGATAATATTTTTAATAAAGAATTGGTGGGAAAAGATATAAATTTTGGAAAAAGATTTGAATTTTTAAAAATAAAAAAATTAAATTTTGAAAAGAAATGTGAATTTTTGAAGAAGATATAAATTTAAAAGATATAAATTTTGGAAAAATATTTGAATTTTGAAAAATAAAAAAATTGAATTTTGAAAAGAAATGTGAATTTTGGAAGAAGATATAAATTTTTGGAAAAAAAATATAAATTTTGAAAAAAAAAAAAGAAGTAGAAAGAAGAAGAAGAGAGAAAGAAGAATACGGCGGAAGAAGTAGAAAGAAGAAGAAAAAATAAGAAGAAGAGAGAGAAGAAGACGACAGAAGAAGGAAAAAAAAAATTTTAAAAAACTGCAACGGACAAAAATGCCCCCGCCTAGCATAGTGAAAAAGGGGACTTGACGGGAAAAATTATTGACCTAATGGTCAAATTGACGGGGCTTATTCGGGCGTTTTGAAAGTTTGAGTGTCACTAGGGTGACAAAAAAAGTTTAGGTGTTAAACTTGGATTCCGAGATTTTAAAGGTGTTAGTAAAATATTTTACCCTATTTTGAGAGAATTGTGTTTTTCTAACAAAATAACTTATAATTTGAAACACAAATTATGTGTGTATATATATATATATATATGTCGTGATTGTAAATTATTAAAATCTCAAGAATTCTTTTTTTTTTTTGGTAAATGGGTATTTCATTCAAATGAAGACGGAAAAAGCAGGAAATGAAACAACAACAAAACAAGGAATCAAGTTGTCTCGTCCTCCCAAAAATCCAGAGGTAAAGTTTGGAGATCAACTTGTCCACAAAAACCTGAGTGAGACGCCCATCTAGCTAATCTATGCGCAAAAACATTCCCGGATCTGGGTATAAAGTTTAGATGCCAAAAAAATTACTACTACACAACTTTCTGCCAAAATCAATACACTATTTAGCTCGCCAGTCTTCCCTATCAGTAACACCCGAGAGCGCCAGGATCATGTTAAGTGCATCCCCTTCTAATGTAAACTAATAAGGACTTCTTTTAACTTAGGTGAGGTCGTAAATTTGAACTATCATTCATATATATACATTTAAAATTTTGGATTTGAGCTTATCTATCACAAAAGACTTGAATAAAAATTAATTTCAATGTCAGCATATCTTAAAAATGCAACTCGTAGTTGGATCCATTGAAGATATCTTGTGAAATCTCGAGAAGTTATATATATATATATATATATATATATATATATATATATATATATATATCTTATATATATAAGATTGCAAGTTTCTAATGACATATATCTTGTAATTTTGTTGAACTTTTTGGACTTTGTTGTGTTTTTTTTTTTTTTTTTTTTTTTGGATAAATCATCATCATGACATTGTTGCAATTTGCTTAATGTTCTTTGGTCTTTTTGTCTCATTTTGTTTAAAGTTTCTTTTTTTTTCTTAAATTTTTTTTTTTTTTTTTTACAACTTTTCACTTTATCATTATTAATTTTAATTTATATTCATTTTTAAAGGCCTTTTCTTATATATTTAATGACTTTTTTTTTAAAAAAAATATTTTCACTTCTTAATTTTTTTTTCGCTTTTCATTTCCTCTTTATTTTCTTATATCTTATATATATAACATTACAATTTTCTAATGGCTTGAGTTATAATTTTATTGAATTTTTGAATTTTAATGTTTTTTTTGTCTTTATTTTATGATGATGTTTAGGATTTTTTATTTTTATTTTAAGTTTTTTTAATTAAACATTTATGTACAATAACCTTTCATATTCTTTATGATGATGCTTAGGTTTTTTATTTTATTTCAAATTTTTTTAATTACATTAATGTCTAATAAACTTTCATATTCTTTATTATGATGTTTAGAAAAAAATTTTAATTAAATATTTATGTATCATTTCACATTCTTATTATAACATTTCAATTTTTTTTCTAATTTTTTGTTATTATACTTTGTATCAAAATATGTAATTATAGTCGTGTGTTTAGAGATTTCTTTTCTCTTTAATTTTTTTAAATTAAACATTTATGTCTAATAACCTTTCATATTCTTTATTATGATGTTTAGGAGTTTTTTTTTAAAAAAAAAAATTAAATATTTATGTATCATTTCACATTCTTATTATAACCTTTTAATTTTAAATTTTTTTTCTAATTTTTTTGATACTATATTTTGTATCAAAATATTTAATTATGACCGTGTTTTGGATTTTTTTCACTTTAATTTTTTTTTTTAAAAATAAAACATTTATGTCTAA
Organism: Cynanchum wilfordii; assembly: GCA_025388415.1. Lineage (NCBI taxonomy): Eukaryota > Viridiplantae > Streptophyta > Magnoliopsida > Gentianales > Apocynaceae > Cynanchum > Cynanchum wilfordii. Next base: position 736,015 of record JAHSUH010005350.1, on the reverse strand, counting down.
CGACCTCTCATATCCTTTATTATGACTTTTTTTTTTAATTATATTTTGTACCAAAAAATGTAATTATAATGTTTAAGGGTTTTTTTTTCCCTTAACCTTCCTCATAATGTGAGTAGAGACATTAAATTTAAAATTTATAAAATATTTTTCCTCTAATTTATATTAATATTTTTGTTATTATCAACTATTTTTAAATTTTTAAATGATAAAAAAAAATACATTTTGTTCTCTATTATATTTTAAATATTTTTTTCTATTTATTTTTTTTAAAAATACATTTCATAAGCAAATACTTATCATATTATATGAAATCTTTTAAAAGACTTTCTTTAATTGCTATTACATAATTAATCTAAATTTTTGTAATTTGTTTTATCATTATATTGATCTTTTAATTTATAGGTATATATACAATTTTTTTTTCTACTTCAATAAAAGTTTTTAATGTAAGATTACAAAGTTTTATATAATAGTATTTTAATTCTTTTGATATCTTTTAACTTTTTATTATTCTTTATGATTAAATAATATATTTTAAATATTACAATTTTTATATAAAATGTAAAAAAAAAATAATTGATAAATCAATGAAAAAAATTAACTATAGGTTGAAAAAAAAAATTATAAAATAGGCATCCACCTGGGTGTGGGTTGTCCATCTAGTATATATATATATATATATATTTCTTTCTTAAACTTCAACTTTGAAACGGATTGATTTCACTTTGGACCACTGGAGGAGTTTGAATAGAGAAATGATTAAAGCCCAAAATAATTCAAACCAAAAGAATGATTAAAGCCCAAAATATAAGATTATATTTATGGCCCAAAGCCCAAAGAATTAAAGTCTCATTTTGTCACTGAATATCGTTTTGAGAATATTAGTTATGTTTTTTTTTTTTTAATTAATTATTTATTTATTATACCCACTTGGGGTCCGGTGCCCCCACCTTATTTGGTGGGACTAATCCGAACTCGGCCGGCGGAGCGCTCGCGAAGTTCAACTCTTACTCGAAGGTGAGGGCCTGACTCGGAGTTTTTTTAACATGGCGCTAACCACACCAGGGGGATTCGAAACCTTGATCATCCGCTCTAGAAGAAGCATTAGGAGTTCGCGCATCAACTCCCCCAATCTACCGGGTTATCGTTTTGAGAATAATAGTTATGTTTTTAGTGACCCGATACCCTCAATAACTAATTTAGGAGATATTTGTAGGAGAAAACTCACAAGACTACAATTAAAATTGCAGCACAAAGTTGTCCATGGCGCGAGTCGAACTCAAGATATCTCATTTGATAAGGCTGGTGAGACAACTAAGTAAGAGAAATTAAACCAACCAAGTTATTACATTTTCTTAGAATAATCTTATTTGATACAATAAAAAGGTTTATTATAATTAATATTACATGATCATGAGTTTGATATTTATTATAAGCATTACACAAAAAGTAAAAAGTAAAAAGCCGAACTTAGACTTTACATACATAATTCAAACCGTATTTAAATTAATTAAAAACGCTGGATACCATCATCTAAAAGGAAGAAAAAAAAAATCATTTTGAGAAGGATGTTACTCTTAATCTAATATGTTGTTCCACTTTCAAGAAAAAAAAAAAAAAATCAAAATAATAATACATTCTAAATCTCTCTCTCACACACTTTTCTTTTAGTAAGAGTGGTTCTTCTTACTTCTTTTTCTTTTTTGAGAAGGGAAATAAAAGCACGAAAGGGTTCTATATATATATATATATATATATATTTATACGTACCTTGGACCACCCTAGGGTTTTGTCAATATAAAAAATCATCTTATTAATAATCTTGCTTCCCCAAATATTCATACATTACTATTAATCGAAACTATATATATATATATATATATATAGAGAGAGAGAGAGTAACCATTGGATAGCACTTTTGACATTCACAAAATATATACAACTCTATATTTATTTTGTGTGTCGTCAACTATATACATAGATATATATGGTGTGTATATTTACATCTATATATTTATTTTTGGATAATACATCTATTTATTAGATAGGATTTATTATTAGTTTTTTTTTAAAATTTTATAAATAATGTGGAATGGAATTCTCCCAACTTTCTCTTTTTCTTCATTCTTCATTATATTGTACAGTTCCAAGTTGCAAAAATAATGTACAAATATATATATATATATATGATCTCGGATTTCAATATATCTATCAAAAAAAAATAAAGTAAATCGAGAATTTCTCCTCAATCACTCCTCTAATACTTAAGTCACCACAAAACAATGTTCATAAAGATTTATTATTCCAAAAAATGTAATTTATTGAAATCCAAGATAAAATTGGAGTCTTACTTGCTTAGTTTAATGGAATTATATGTCATTCTTTGGTTGTTGACATCATTCTCAATACATACACTACATATATATATCTTATATATATAAGATGCTAAGTTTCTAATGGCATATATTTTGTAATTTTGTCCAATTCTTTGGACTTTGTTTTTTTTTTTTTTTTTTTTTTTTTTTTTTTTTTTTGGGTAAATGATGGCATTGTTGTAATTTGCTTAATTTTCTTTGGTCTTTTTGTCTCATTCAATGTTTTTTTGACTTTTAAATTTATGATTCATTAAATAATTTAATAATATAAAAGGTAATGCTTAATAACTTTTATTTTTTTCTTAATTTTTTATTTTATTGTCATAATTGTAATTAAATTAAACTTTTAGTTTTTTATATTTTAATTCTCAATTAATGCTTAATAAATTTTAATTTTTTAATTGACTTTTTTTTTTAACTTTTTTCTACATTTTTATCTTAATTTTATATTTTTTAATATTATTTTTAAACATTTTTATTTATTTTTTATTTTTTATAATATTGTAATCAATTATCTATTTTTATTTTTTAAGATTACAATAGTTGACTTTTTTATGGCACTCTTCTAATTATTTCTAACTCTTAATTGTTTTTATTTATTATTTAATATTTTTCAACCTTTTATTTTTTTGATATTTATATTTTTAACTTTAATTAATTTATTACTTATTATAACTTTTAAAATAGTATCTTTGATAAAAATAATTATCACTTAATTATTTTTAACTTTTAAATTATTTCATTTGTTGATTTTAGAGATATGAGTTTTTAGTCCGTCTAGAAACTTACAAAATATATGTCATTAGAAACTTACCATCTTATATATATATATATACATGCATTTGTTTTCTCCTTCTCAAGTCATACTTTTTTTTTTTTAATATTTGTCTTTCTTCTCTATATAACTTTAAGTTTTTATTTTTATTGCTTATATTTTTATGTTTTTTTTTTTCTAATCCATACTTCTATATAATTTTGCTTTTTTATTTTAAATTTTATTGTTTTATGCAGCTATTCTGAAAAATCTGTGGGCTTGATTATTGCCCCGATGTAATGGATTATGTAAGAAACAAAAGTAGTTCGAAGCCCAAAATCTCTAGAATTAAGGTGGTAGCAAATTTTGATATTTCTTAAATTGAAGTAAATTTGGTTAAATTAAGGTATTAAATATTTAGAGTAATTTTTGTTAAATTTTGTATTTAATAAATATTTTTGCTAACTAATATTTGCAATTCAGTTATTTTGTTAAATTTTTATTTAAACTTAATAAAAATTTTGCAATTCTGTTTATTATTAAGTTTTAGTTTTGCAATAACCTAATTTTTCATTTTAAAATTTCATCATCAAACTTCTATTTTGGTTCTCTGATTCCTTATATTTTGATCCACATTTTTTAATTTCTTCTCTAATAAGTTTTCTAATAGCATGATTTTGTAAGTTTTTTTAACTTTTTGAATTTTATTGTCTTTTTATATCTTTGTCTTCTTATATTTTATATTTTTAATATCATTTTAATTGTAATTTATGTTACTTTTGTTTGGTTTCTTTTAATTCATTAAATTTTAACTTTCAAAACTTTTCATTGGTATTCTACTTTATTTTTTAAATTTAATTTTTTATATGTAATTAATCATATTTATGTTATTTATTAAATATTAAATTTTTAATTTTTTTAATAATTTAATGGGTGAAATATAAAGTAACCATTATTAGTAATTTGAACAATTATGTATCCTTTATTATAATTTTAAAATACTATGTTATATAATAAAATTTTAATTTTTAATTATATAAATATTTAATAAATAGATAAATATAATTATATATGATAAAATTTATCAATTTATTTATATATACTTTATTTTAATATTAAAAATTTTTAAATCAATAATTTATTGTAAATGAAAAATAAAAAATAGATAATTCCGCACCTGCGGAATGTTCAACTAGTATATATATATGTTTGTGAAATTAAAGGGGTTGACCTAAGCTCACACTATCCACTTCATGTATTGGATAATATAGCATTGTAAAGAATAAAGATAAAAGAGGAATCACAAACTTATATACTTTCCTCTCCAATCTTTCGAATTGTACCCAAATATATACATAGATATATATATATATATATATATATATATATATATATATATATATATATATATATATTCTACGATTAGTGAAAGCAACCAACTATGGAGATTTTTAGATTTTAGTGATGATATCATATCTACATTATTTTTAGCTTCTTCTATAAGTTTCAATAAAAAATGTTGATAGTTACTTAATTCCATATAATAATATTGATGTAACAATGATATATATGTGCTTGATGGGAATATATATATATGAAAACTTTTTAGGTAAGAAATCACTATTAGAAAAACTTAATATAGCGCCGAAATTTTATGATGGCCTTTGAGCCATCGCCGATTACAAAGGTATAGTGACATCTTAAAAAATTCGTCACTAATAGCGACAAAATTTTACGATAGACTTTGAGCTGTTTCCGATTGCAAAAGTATAGCGACGACTTAAAAAAATCTATCACTAATAGCGAAAAATTTTACGACTGCCTTTGAGCCGTCGCTGAATGCAAAGTTATAACAACGACTTAAAAATTCTGCCACTAATAGCGACGACACAACGATGGCTTAAAAACCGTCTGGCTAATAGCGGCGAATTTTTTGACCTTTCTAGATAATTAGTATACGGCACAACGATAGATTATGAATTCATCGCTAATAGTGATGGACATTTGTGACGGTACAATGACGGCTTAAAATTTGCACTAGTCACTTTAACTACCGTCGACGGATTTGCAACCACCAAATGACCGTTTTAATAATATATATCTCAAAATGACCGTTTTAATAATATATATATCTCAATCATATATCATTTTAAGCAATTAAAGAATAATAAAAAATATATATTTATAGTTTAGGGGGATATTTGTACCAATTTGTATTTAATTTAGTTTCTTCTTCTAAATAAAGGAAACCAACTTGCAACCAATTTCGTTTCTTAAAAAGTAGTTCTATTGCTACAAGGACTTTTAAATATATATATATATATATATAAATACTATTACTTAAATTTATTTATTATCCGAATAAATATTGCTACAAGGACTTTTTTCGATAAATTAAAGAATTTTGTTTCTTAATCACAATTAATGTTTAATAACTTTATTTTTTTAACCTTTTTTTTATTAGTATAATTGCAATTAAATTAAATTTTGAGAGTTTTTTATCTTTAAATTCTCAATTAATGCTTAATAAATTTTAATTTTTTATGAATTTTCTTTTATTTATTAAATTTTACTATATTTTTATCTTAATTTTATTTTTTTTAAAAAAAAATTATTTTAATTTTATTTTATTATTTGTAACCAATTATCTACTCTCTTTTTTTAAGATTATAAAAGTTGTCCAGAAGGTGTAGTTTTTCTTTATTGCACTCTTATAATTATTTCTAACTCTTACGAAATTTTCTGTTTTCTTATTTTTCGTTTGTGATAAATTGTTTATTTAAAATTTTAAATATTAAAATATATATATAAAAAAATTATATATAATTATATTATCTATTCATTAGATATTTATATAATTAAAAATTATAATTTTGTTTTATAACATAGTATTTTAATAGTTAGTTTATATTTCACCTATTAAACTTACTAAAAATTAAAAAAATTAATTTATCATTTAATAATTTTTTATACTCTATTAATTTACAGTATAATATTAATTTATATATATAATGATCATGAATTCAATCGATTAAATATAGAAAATAGGCTTTAAATAAAAAATACAAAAATTTACAACAAGTTCAAAAGTTTATATGAAACTAAAATTTATTTATTTAAACACATAAAATAATAATTTTAATTTTATTAATATAATAATAATAAAAGTTTATAATTATACTTAACCAAGGGTGCACTAAATCCTAACAAATTATATATATATATATATATATGAATAAGATTCATATGATTGTATTTTTCTTTATATGTATTTTTGCGGCTTAGCACAAAAATAGGATTTTCTTTTGTCTTGTCTTAGGAGTATTTTATTTTTTTTTTTATTAATTTATACAAAATCATAAATAAGTATTAATAGAAAATTATCTGTTTAATATTAAGAATATTTCATATGTCTTGTTCTTGTATTTATACTTAAATTTATGTAAAAATATTATTTCCTAATATAAAGAAAACATTTTTCACTATCCTTTTGTCATTATTATTTTTTACCTTTCTCATTATTAGGAAATTTGTAGGATAAATTATGTAATTTACCACTTAAAAAAATTTTAAAAATTTAAATTTTATTAAAAATATAAAGTTTTTATATTTAAATTTTTTGTTTAAAAATAAAATGATGTTGAGTAATAATAATATTACTTTGTTGATAATAAGTGCATTGATTTTTTTTTATTACTTTATCGATTCATAAATATTAATGTTTTACCAATTTTTTTTTTTTTTTAAAAAAATATCAATTTTTTTGCTAAATATAGGGTTTTGCTTTTAATTGGATGTGCATCAGAACTTATAACATTATCTATATACCATTCTAAATCCTTATCATATTTATAGAACAATAAATAAATAAATAAATAATATATATATATATATATATATATATATATATATATATATACTAGATAAACAATGTACATCAAGGTGCGGAATTATCTAGTTTTTATTTATAGATTGTAATAAATTATATTTAAAATTTAATAATTCTTTATATGTTATAACATAAGGTTAATAAATATATATATATATATATATATATAATAATATGGAATTCAATCAAATAAATATAATAAATGGACATAAATAAAAAATTAAGAAATTTATAAAAAAAAATTTAAAAAATGAAAGAATTCGATAAAATTTACTGGATAGAAAATAAGATTAAAAAAAGAATACCGCCAATTTATTTAACTCTTTATTTAATGTTGTTGAATTTATTATTAATATCATTTTTTTATTTTATTTAAATAATGTTTTGTATTTGTAGAACTCATTTCGATGGGATGAAAATGATAGTGCATTGATTTGAAGAAATTGAGAGAAGACTTGTCTAAGAAGGCTATCAGATACTTTTTTTAGGGATAAAGTAAAATATGCAAATTCATGTCCTCCATCATGGGTAGATTTATAGCATTGGAAACAACTTCTTTCTCATTGGAATCCTACTGAATTTAAGAAAATCTCCTCATCTGCAAAAAGGAACAGATCTTTAGTTGGCGCTAGCCATACTGGTGGGTCGAAATCCTTTACAGAGCATGAAGATCGTGCGGTTAGTAACTACTTTACTAAGATACATTAACTAGTTCGTGAAAGTGTTATTTTATATAATGTCGTAAATTATAATATTTTGAAAAGAGAATATGGATATAGAGTATAATATTTTGACATGAAAATATGGATATAGATTATAATATTTTGACATGAGAATATGACTTATATTTTGTATTTTGTTCTTAAGTTAGGTATAGTGGTGTTTGTTTCTTTCTTATGTGGTTGGTTTCAATTGGTTCATCTTATTTTTATGTATTGAATTCTTTTTAGTTGGCTACTTCAGATCTTGCAAACATCTTCATATTCTTGTTTTTTTCTTAACTCTCTTCTTATGCAATTCAACTATGAAATGTCTAAACTTTTTATTTTCTTTATTCTTAATGATATTATTTTTTTCTCTTTTGACTAATGTAGCGACAAGAACTTGGACCAAATTTTGAATATAAGGAATTGTTTTAACGTTTGCATGTATTTTAATATGAGCCAATGAAGGGCGAGTTTGTTAGTGAGCGCTCCAAGAAAGGCAGTGGTAATATTCTCTTATCCATTTACATTGCATGATTAGTGTTTACATTTGTAATAGAATACATGTAACTATTATTTTTCTTTATCTATTTTTAGCAATAGTGTGCTTAATTTTTATGCAAGTCATTGTACTTATATAAATATTGTTTTTCTCATATCTTTTTAATAACATTTATAAATTTCAGGATGACTTCATTCGACTTAAAGAGCAATATTCACAGGCATCTTCATCCTCAACCTCTGTAGAGAATTCTATCACTCCCGATGATAAACAATTATTTATTGAGGCATGTGGTGGTTTCAAGAAGGGTCTAGTTTATGGCTTAGGATCAGAATCCATTCAAGTAAGGCATCGATTAAATGAGTCAAAGTCCACAACCACTACAGCGGAGGAGGTAGAAGAGCTTTGAAACAAATTAGCTAAACTGGAAGAGAAGGAAAAGGAGAAATATCAACATTTTTACAGTTATCTACAAAAGATTGTGCAACATGTTGGATCATCTTTACCACCAATTCCATCTATTCTTGTAGATGTTGATGATGAAGGTAATGGTCTTACTCCACTTGATAAACATCCATCTCCTAGCACTCATGATGATCTTGATCCACCACCACCGGGCTCTTTGTAGCACTATCGCCTACTATATATTACTAGAATGGCATTTAGAATGATTGTTATTATTGCAATTTTATATACATTTTACTAGAAATATTATTATATATGACATTTAATGTTATGTGATTTAGATATATTTAAATGGTCTTTTTTTATATATATATATATATATATTCATTTAAATTTTTCAGGTATTTAATAAATAATATTATAAAATTATCATATTAAAAATAATAAAAATTAAAATTTAAAAAAATAGTGATTTGTGACGCAGAAAATCCGTCGCAAATAGCGTTGGTCTTGGATAGTCAAAAATTCGTCGCAAATAGCGTTGCTCTTGGGTAGTCAAAAATCCGTTGCAAATAGGGATGGTCTTGGGTAGTCGAAAATCTATCTCAAATAGCAACGAGTGTGCGTAGTTGCAAATCTGTCGCATATAGCTTTGGCCTAAGGGGGTCGAAAATCCGTTACAAGTAGTGATGGCCTTGGGTTGTTAAAAATCCAACACGCAAACAACAACGACCTCCGGTAATCAAAAATCTGTCGCAAATAGCTTTGACCTTAAGGGGTCAAAAATCCCGCACTAGCATTGGCCTTGGGTTGTCGAAAATCATACAAAACAACAACGCCTTAGGTCGAATCGTTTGCAACTAGCGACGGCCTTAGGTTGTCAAAAATGTAATGCAAACAACAACGGTCTTTGGTAGTCGAAAATTTGTCACAAATAGCGACGATTGTGCATCGTTGCAAATCCGTCACAAATAGTGACCGAATCTTGATGTCGTCGCTATCAGCTACGAAGATTTTAGCGACAGTCATATTGTCGCAAAAATCCGTCACAAATGCCATTTTGTGACGGATTTGTAATGGATATGACCGTCACTAAAATTGAATTTTCTTGTAGTGAATAACAAATTATTAAAATTTATAAAAATACAATATAAAATAGTTTATATGTACGAGGTTGAAGATTTAACACTCATTGTGAGCGCCATGTAAAAATGAGGATGAGACATTCCCTAAATAAGAGTTGAACTTTGCCGAGGCAAATCAGGCTGAATCTGAATTAATCGAGGTCGTGATGGTTTTAGAAATCATATGATTTAACAAAAAAAAAATAAAAATATTTATTAGAAATGTATAAGGTAATGTTATATATGAAAGATAACTTGGAGGAAAAAGGTAAATAAATGCCTATTCTAAGGTTTTTTTTTTTTTTGCATTTTAAAATTGATAGAATTTGAATTTATACACACAATACACTTTTTCATGTGTATATCAAATATAAATTTTTCTTAAGTATAAAAATTTAAGATATATATATATATATATATATATATATATATATATATATATTATATATATATAATATATAAATAATAAAAATATTGTCATATGGTGAAGTTTGGTCAGATAGAACATGTTTTATCAATTATCTCATAAAGATAGAGAGAGTATATTTTTGTGTTAAATTATCATGTAAAATGTAGCTTTAAAACTTGTATTATATACCGTAATATGCCGAGTTATACATATATATCATATATATATAAGATTACAACTTTTTTAATGGCATTAGTTTACAATTTTGTTAAACTTTATATAAAATGATAATTTATATTTTTGTTTAACATAATTTATAATCTATATTCATATTTATATTATTTTTAAATTACAATATTAATAATTTATTCTTAATAATATTTTAGATTTTTTTTTTATTTTATATTTCTAATTTTGTTTTATCATCTTTATATATATATAAATTATTCATTTTAAATCTCTTGTCTTTTTTTTTTTGAATATTAAATCTAAAACTTATATATGCAACAATTGTAAATATTTGTTATTACAATTTAAGTTTTATTTTTAAAATTTAAATTTTTATATTCTAATAATCACAACAAAAACAATATAATTTCTTTTATTTATATTAGATACTTTTATATTAAATTATCGATAAAAAAATAAGATTTGCATTTAAAAGTACGAAAATATATAACCATATTCAATTCAAATATCAATGCAACTAAATTTTTAAAAATAAAATTAATTTTAAGATCAACTAATATATTATACCAAAAGCATATAAATCTTTAAATTTTTATTGTAAATTAAAATAAAAATTATATATTTAACTTTTTCTCTCATGTATATATACTTTATTATATATATATATTTCTTATTCACATAAATAATAATATATATATATATAATAATAATATATTCCCCCCCCCCCGGGCGGTATGTAAAAACTAATAAATTTATAATATATATATATATATATATATATATCGCTTGAAATATCGTTTAGAAAAATTATACATATATATATATATATAAAAAGAGAGAGAGAGAGAGATTATGAAGGTTTTGTGGATAGGGTAAAGCTAGAAGAAAAAGAAAAGGAAAAATAAAGAAAGAAAAAATGCTAAATTCTGGAAGGCCACTTGTAAGCGATAATGAAAAGAGAGAAAACCTTTCATTTCCGCTAGTGTATAATCTTATATAAGATCACGAGTTTTATATTCATTGTAAATACTAATTAAAGTGAAAATTTCGAACAAAAGTTAGATTCTAATTTAAGACAATTTAAATTAATTATAATAATAAATTTAAAAATCGAATAATAAAAAAAAAATTAAAAAAGGAAGAGAGGGCAAAGAACATGCACGACCAATCGCGGATGATCAACTACCAACTATTTATTAATCATAATTTAATAAACTTAAATGCGGAAGTGATTAACAAACAAGGATCCTAATAGGACAATTAAATTAACCAAATCATACATATGACATAATTGTTAAATTATAGTAAAAGATAGGAAAAATACTAAACTCTAACTTGAAGATTCTATAGTCTTATTTGTTATTCTTTGATCAATCCCAAAAATGTTTTCTATGTCAAATCCATAATACTTCAATTCGCTCTTTGAAGATATAATAACGATTTGTTAAATATTCAATATTTAACCCTTAAATGAGAGAGTTCTTGTGTTTTCATAAAGGGAAAAGAAAGAGGAAATGTGTTTACCACCCCTCAACACTTTGTCTTTTTATAACTTAATGTCATGAGGATTTTACTCTCAATAATTACACCTTCAATACTACCATTAATCATCACCGTAAGTATAACAATAACAATTATTAATTACTTCAATACTACACTAATCATCACCGTGTTATATAAATCAATTAGAAATTAAATTTCTAACACCATTTACCTTCAAGAAGATGCTTATCATTATTGAGACCGAGTGGACACCCATTCACACATACACACACAAAAGTATATATATTTCTTTTCTTTTCTTTTCTTTTCTTTGGTGAAAGAAATATTATATTATATATGTATATTTCACCGATGCAACTTAGCAGCAAGGAATCAAATCATATATATATATATATGATATATATGGAAGGGCTATGTATGTATGGGTCTGTATGTAAGCAATGTTCAGATCATCATCATCTTCCAGTGGAATCGATCCCTGAAGGGAAAGTTTTGAGAATTTGAGATCTTATAAAAGAAATGCGCACTTCCATAAAGGGAAAGTTTAATAATTTGTTTATCTTTTTCTCTGTTGTAATGATACCCACCCCGACCCCCCCACGCCACCCACCCCCACCATCTGTCATCATTTCAGTCAAGAAATTTTCATGTCATGAGTGACCTATTCATTCATTAGGAGATGATCGATCAAAAGAGTGACTAATTAACTAATTAATTATTTTTATATATATATATATATATATATACTACCTCTCATGCATGCAAGTGCGCGCGAACCCAGCCGCCCACTGCCCTCTCTCTCTTTCTCTCACACACTGTTCAATCATGCACCCGTTCTTTCATTGACAGGTAATATATAATATTCCTTCAAATTTTTTTGTCATATAGAAGACGTAGTTTTTTTTTTTAAAAATGTTAACTTATTGTTGGGTTCTTTTCCACATATTGGGTAAGAAAAGAGAAATTTGTCATCAATTAAAGGTTTTTCCTTGTAATTCTTGTGTCATTGTAAAAAATTTTCATGAATTTTTTTTTTTGACTTGGGTTGCCCCAGTGGGTTTTCTCCCATAGGTCCAGACTACTCATTTGACAAATTAGGTAAAAGTACCTAAATAAGTAAAAAGGAGCCATGACAGCCCTACCAGTTGTTCCAAACACTTCATCAAAACAAAAAATATAAACCCTAAAATATATTTTTATATATGTTGAATGACCTAATCCACACTATAGGGGTTATGCTCGACTACAAACTCCCATTTTTCTCAAAAAAAAAATTTTAACAATTAAGTCGCATTACAAATATTTTAGGTCATTTAATAATAAAATTTCGATCACAATATCTAACAATCTTTATGGGAAAAAAAATTAAAGAATATTTTAATCTTTTCAATTAAAAGCTACATCAATTTTTTTTATAAAAATATATAAAATATATGAAAAAAAAAATTGGAGATGATAATATTGGAATAGAACTTGTGTTGACTTAAAAAAAAAAAAAAAAAAAAAAAACTTGTGTTATTGAATTGATAATATCTGTGTCGACCATGACTTAATGCACTACTGTTGGTAATGTGTTCTTTATAAGAAGGTCCCAAGGTGCAATAAAACTGCACTGATGGCAGAAACTTTATTTATTTTTATATTTTATATATATATATATATATATATATATATATATAAGAGTGATGCTTGGATATCAGTTGTGGACACCCTGTTTAAACTTTTATTTTGTTTGTTTCATATGTATATATATATATACATGGGGTTGCAGATGGATTGAATCTGGTCATAAAACAATAATATTGGTGCTTGAAATAATAATCAACTCAAAATTATTATTAATAATATTCGAATTAAACAAGTCTTGCATATGAAATTGAACTGAGATTTAATTTCAAAAGGGATATATATATATATATATATATATATATATATATATATATATATATATATATAAAATTATATATTATTTTCCTTCAAGATTTATTAAAAAAAGGAATAAGTCATGAAAAAACATGCATGATATCTGAGTTTGTTTCCAAAATTCAAACAATGAAAAAAACATAATTGAAAAATAATGATTTATGCTGTTGGATGAATATTATATATGAACTATTTTACGGATAGAAAATCAATATTTTATTTCCAAAAAAAATTAAATTGAAAATGAAATATCTAAATATTATATATACAGTAGAACCTCTCTAATTCGTCACCTTTGAGACTAGGGGTATGGTCGGAATGCAAAAAAGGTCGGATTATCATAATATACAAAAAAATTTTATTTATGTACATATGTAATACGTACTAAAAATTTGAATGTAAACGTTATACAAGTATGTATATAGACATATGTAGTAAAAAATTACTTAGAAAAAAAGTCAGTTATAGATTTTTGTTTAGCAAATGAAATTCTAGAATTAGCTGCAATATTCCTCCATTTCTTGATCCAAAAAATGTCCATAGGTGTTGAGGTTGAGTTCTACTCGATGTACTGAAGGGCAATATCAAAAGCATTCTTGGCGTCAATGTGTGAAATTCGGGTAGGGGGTTCATCAAGCATCACCGTCTGAATCCTCGTTCGCAGTTTCTTCACCATTATTTTCCAAAATTGGGAGAAATTTGTCTTTCTTTTATTTTTGTGGCTTGCCTTTTGTTGCCCATGATTGCCAATATATATATATACATGTATCTATACATACAACATAATATATATATCTATATATATATATATAAAGTAGAGGGAACACGGAGTAAATAAGGGAAAAGTGAAAAAGGAAAATAATGATAATATGGTCGGATCTCAATGGGGGGGCGGGCGCCGGGGGGGGGGGGGGGGGGGGGTTATTAGTATTATTTCCAACACAAGTGTAATACTATTGAGATATTTTTGAGATTTTTGGGATATTCTCTTAATATTTTGTATATATGTTTGAGAGTAATTTTAGGAATTAGATTAGATTTACATATCTAGTTTAGTTTCCTTTTGTTTTCTATTATTTTGTATATATATATTTGCCTACATTATATCAAATGAACAAGGATTCTTGGTTTCTTCATGGTATCAGAGCCCCAAGGCTAAGATACACGATCGGTAATGGCAGACGGTAATGAAACCACTAAGCCTCCACCTCCACCTATTCCTTCTCGAAATGATCACACTTCTCCTTTCTTTCTTGGCTCACAAGACAGGCCTGGAGATCTCATCACTCTGGTTCTTCTTCGACATGATAATTATGATGAATGGGCAAGGACTTGCGTCTTGCTCTGTTATCCCGGCGGAAATATGGTTTCGTCAACGACTCGATTATGGAACCTCAAGCACCTTTCACAATGGAGGATTGGCTTACTATCCATTCAATGCTTGTTTCATGGCTAATGAACACTATTGATCCAGAGGTTAAGTCTACTATTTCTTTTTATGATGATGCTAAACTTTTGTGGGATGAATTGCGGGCTCGTTTCTCAATTGTTAATGGCCCCGTCATACTAGATTTGGCGTTTGGCTGTGTGAGCAATCCAAAAACATGTTGGTTTCTTCATATTTTGGAAAATTAAAAGTTTTATGGGAGGAATTGGCTAACCATGAACCTATTATAACTTGTAAGTGTGGGAAATGTGAATGTAATTTGGGTAAAGAACATGAAAAATGACGGAGTAATGAGCGTTTTTATCAATTTTTGATGGGTTTAAATTCCGATTATTATGCTCCTTTACGTACTACTTTGTTGTCTCAAGAACCTCTTCCTTCTCTTGATCGTGCCTTTCAAAAAATTGCTCAAGAAGAACTTGTTCGTGGCATCATACAAGTTCGTGAATCTCAACCGGAAGTGGTGGGTTTCATTGTTTGTCCGGAAGGGTGTAACCGAGCAAAATTAGATAAGATTGATAAATCAGGGCTATTGTTGGCCACGTTCACCATACTGCATATATTCTACTTCTTGGGTATCCAAAATGGTGGGGTGACCGACTCAAGGAATTCCTCATGCTCGTAGCAAAGGAGGTGGTGGTCGTGGTATAGACTCACCCGCAGCTGGTCATGGTTGAGGGCGGGGGGGACCAGCCGGCGGGCGGTGGCGATAGATGACAGCCTCATGATGGTTGCACCTTCAGTCAATGGGCAAAGAAACTCTTCCAATGATACAACTACCACATCAAATATTGCTGCCTCACTTCCTCATCTAAGTGCAACACAATTGCAAACTATTGCTACTATGTTTGGTAATACTCATTCCTCTACCGACCGTTTACATGGTGAGTCTTCTAGGATTTCTTGGATTATTGATACGAGTGCTTCTAATCATGTGACGGGGGATGAATCTTGTTTGTTTAATGTTCATGATATTGTTGCATGTCCCGCCTGGACTCCCCTGATGGTCAGTAAAACTAATTGCTACTAAAGAAGGAAGTGTGAGACTCTTGGAAGGTTTATTTCTTAAAAATGTTCTTTATGTCCCTAAATTGCATTTGCAACTTAATTTTGGTTACACAACTTATTGATGACATGCACTGTTTTGTGCACTTTTCTTCTAATATATGTGTTATACAGGCCCGTCAATCGAGGAAGTTGATTGGCACGGGTGAACGGATAGATGGACTTTACTACTTCCCTCGACCGCCTGCGCGAAGCTATCTTAGTGGGTGGTTCTTCACCTTTGTTGGAACTTTGGCATCAACGTCTTGGACATCCTTCAAAGAAAGTCGTAAAGTCCTTACCTTTCCTACGTGATTCTAGTGATATTAAATAAGGCATGTGATGTATGTCCTCGTGCCAAACAAACTCGTGATTCTTTTTCTCTTAGTGATCATAAGGCTTCTCGAATTTTTGAATTAATTCATTGTGACTTATGGGGTCCTTACAATCCTGTTTCTTCATGTGAGGCTCGTTATTTTTTGACTATTGTGGATGATTTTTCCCGAGCTATATGGGTATATTTATTGATTGATAAATTGGAGGTGTTTAAACAGTTTATGTCATTTTTTGCTATGGTTGATCGACAATTTGGTCAAAAGGTTAAGATTGTTCGGAGTGATTATGGGATAGAATTTAATTGTTTGCATGGTTATTTTCTTTCCAATGGGATTCTCTTTCAAACCTCTTGTGTGGGGAAACCACAACAAAATGGTAGAGTTGAACGTCATTATTTTAACAGTGACCACGGGCCTTACGTTTTCAAAGTCATCTTCCTCTTTATTTTTGGGGTGAATGTGTCTTAGCTGCTTCTCATTCGATCAATCGAACACCCTCAAATATTCTTCAGAATAAAACTCCCTATGAAATATTATTTCACACTTTACCAAATTTTGATGACTTGAGAGTGTTTGGTTCTTTGTGTTATGCCCATAATCCACGAGCTAAGAATGATAAATTTGCATGTCAGCAATCAAAAATGTCTCTTTGTTGGGTATCCGTTTGGTAAGGATGGAGACTTTTTGATCTATAGACTAAAAGTTTCTTTATTTCTAGGGAAGTTAAATTCTTTGAAAATCAATTTCCTTTTGCAGAAAATGATTCTTCTATTATTCCCTCTACATATAATTATGGCAGCATGTTTTTTTAGTGATGATGACTTTGACTTTAATACACGTTAATACGTAAATTATTGTATTTTTTACTTTATTAATTAATCTTGAATCGTTGTTTAGAACACGACTTAAATTTTTTATATTTATATTTATAGATAAATTCGCTTACTTTTGAGTAGTAACGCTTCTTTGATACAATCACATATATGGAGTTTGTGTGAAGAAAAGAACACATTAGTATAGCTGTTAATTTCCTTTATTCTTCTTCTTTTCTCTAATTATTAAAACAAAAAAGAAAGAATATATATATATATATATATAATATATATATATATATATACATATGTGTGTGTATGTATGTATGTCTATACATATGAGAGCAAGGTAGAAGAGAAGAAATGAAACCCTTAACCTTTAAAAGGTGAAAATCCAGGGACCCTTTAATTTTTGTAGCGATGATTTGGAACATTAATATTGACAAATGATTCTTTTCTTAATTATTAAATCATTAATTAATGTAAAAGCATCTATACTTTAAGCTGCTTTAGCGCCGTAGAAGATCTTGGCGTGGGTTGGTGCTTCTCAGAGCCTGTTCATTTCCAATTGGTTCAATCAATTCCTTATTTATTTTAATATGTATGTATGTATATGTATATGTATATGTATACGTATATATATATATATATATAATTTTTTGCCTTTATCTTTTTCTTTATCTTTCTCCAAAGAGAAGAGAAAGGGGGCCTGCATGCCCATGCTCATTATACCATTCTTTCTTTTTCCCAAGTATAATATATATATATATATATATATATATTTGTGTTCAAAATGTCTTCTGCATCTTTTTCTTCTTCTTGTTCTGTTGACAAATGTAATATTAAATTCATCAACTCCAAGTGGAATGATTCCATTTCCTTTTATCAAACCTAATGCAAAGAAGCATATATCCAAATCTCTCTAAATTGAAAGGGGTTCTTCCACATGGATGGTTTCTAGTGACTTTGAGAGTTGATTCCATCTAGATTTTCTAGCTATATATATATATATATATAAATATATATATATATATTAATATATATTATATATATATATATATTATATTAAACACAACAGAGGATAACATTTGGTACACTGTTAATTAATTAAAACATCATATACTATATTTTAAACAATAGAGTCTATTATTTTGTATTGTTCTCTTAAGTCATATCCCATTCCTCTTTTTGGTACATACTGCATTCAGGTGCACAACTTCTAAAATAAAATGAAAAGAAGAATTGTAGTAGCAAATTGGAGGAACTAACATTTATTTATAATGCTATATTGAGGTAAATAATCCAAAAGATGTTAGCAAGGACATGAAGAAGAGTATAAAATATTATTCAATGAACTATATATCTACTTTATTATTTTGATTTGAATGTTGTGGTATATATATATATATATATATATATATATATATATATATGTATATGAAATGGTTGGAGGGACTTTTATATATAGATTTAGTTTAAGGCAATTATCTTTATAACATTTCATTTGTCAACTATTATCATAGACATTTATTTATTTTTATGTGAAAAGAGGTGAATAAATGAAAAGTTACTAATTAATTATTATTTAAAATTAATTAAAAATATATATAAGATAGGTATAGATATTTATTGTTAATTCAAATATCGTTTTGATACGAGGAAATCAATGGTTAAGTAGTTGATTGTATTGCTGTTATGACTATGATAAATTACGATATATATAGTTATACTGCAGATAGAGTCGTAAACAAACCAAAATTGTTCGCGAACAAAACTCATTTTCGTTTATTAAACAAACAAACTCAAACAATTTTTTATGTTCAATTAATTTTCAA
This sequence comes from Cynanchum wilfordii, assembly GCA_025388415.1. Classification (NCBI taxonomy): domain Eukaryota; kingdom Viridiplantae; phylum Streptophyta; class Magnoliopsida; order Gentianales; family Apocynaceae; genus Cynanchum; species Cynanchum wilfordii. The sequence goes on along the minus strand of JAHSUH010005350.1, from coordinate 716,765 downwards.
GCATTCTCGAATAGTGTTCGTGAACATAATCAAGCGTTCTTGAACAAATTATAAATATTTATATATTATTAAAAAAAAATTCTTAATATTTAAATTAGGGTATATATATAAGTTTTTTCTCCATTTTCCCCTAATCTATAGTGACGGTTCCCATTTCTTTACTTTCTCTAGAGTACAAACTTAACTCTCCTTCTACCTTCTTGACAAACCCTAAAAAAATGGCAGTTCCCCTTTCCTTACTTTCTCCTAGAGCTATAAACAAACAAAACTGTTCGTGAACAAAGCTCATTCGAGCTTATTTATACTTCGTTCGAGCTCGTTCGTTTATTAAACAAACCAAGTTCAAACAATTTTTTAAGTTCGATTAATTTTCAAGTCTACTCGAAGCTCGTTCGAAAATTAAACAAACCAAGCTCAAACTTGATGTTCGATTCGGCTCGGCTCGTTTACAACCCTAACTGCAGATTTAAGAGTTTAGATTACGACAATTGATATCAAAATAAGTAATAAGTTCATAGGAAAATTGGCATAAATAGTCCCCAAACTATAGACGTTTGGTGACATTGGTCCCCAAACTATTTTTTTAGTGGGATTGGTCCCTGAACTATAAAAAAATTTGGACATTGGTCATTCCGTTAAAAATTCTGTTAAATCACCGTTAAGTTGAAAAAAAAACTTAAAAACATTTATGTTATTACACTATTTAAATATAATTAATAATATATAATATATTAATTGGTGCGGAGAAGAAGTTCATGGCGGATTCGATGGCAAGAGGACCTGGAATGGCCGGTCCTTGTGCTCTTCCTCCTCCCTTTGATGCTTCGTCACTGTAGAAATTTCTTAGAAGAAAGGCGGATTCGATAAGAAATGTAAAATTATTGGAGCAGAATTACTGAGAACATTATCCTATAATGTATAATATATATATATATATATATATATATTATTAATTATATTTAAATAGTGTAATAATATATATGTCTTTAAGTTTTTTTTTACTTAACGTAATGATTTTTAAATATTATTTTAATAGAATGACCAATGTCACCAAATGTCTATAGTTTGGGGACTATTTATGCCAATTTGCTTAAGTTCATAATATAGGAACTAAATGCTCCAACTATGTGAAGAAGTCAACTCCAGGGTTCTAGATGACCATTAGTAAACCAAGATTTAAGCCAATAAATTGGGCCCTAGCTAATAGGGATTTTAAATCTTAAGGGTAAATGTATTATCAATAATTTGTATTGTCAAATCCATCTATATAATGGCATAGTGGTATTCCGAGCAGGTTGTCACACTTGATATATATGTAATTTAAGTATTTTTATGATTAAAAAAAATTAAAAATAAGTATTTATATATATTTGACAAATCCCATCCTCTTCACGCAATATCCCGAAGTGGAGAGACATCCCATCCTCATCCCTTAATGTATAATATATATATATATATACGTATCTATCTTCCTCTCCATAAAATAAAAAAATAAAAAAAAACATTTCTCGTAATTTTGTGATCCAGACATAGTATCTACGGTGCATGCTGAGACTCGACAGCAGCAGCAAATGCTTTATTAACTGAGGGTCTGAAAATGAATTGAAGACTATCAATCTATTAGTGATCCATTTAATACATACATACATATATAAATATATATATTATATGTATGTATATAATCCATATGCATGTGAAATCAGTGTGGTTGCAGTGCAGTGGAGATGAATGAATGAATGGGATAGGTTTTAGTTTTACAAGATGCATTGGTAAAAGTAGTACTGCTACAGTTGAACTTTGAAATATATTTATGAATGTGGTTGGATTTCTCTCTCTCTCTCTCTCTCTCTCTCTTCTCTCTTCTGTGGAATGTGACGATCTTCCAAAACAAAGATAACTACAAACCGATCTATAGAACACTTTCGCCATTCCATCAACTATATAATACGTCATTTGTTCATATATATCCTTTACAAAAAGTAGTAAAAAATATATTTTAATTTCTTTACTTTGGAGAAGTTTGTAGAGATTCCTGAAATAGACTTTCGAGATTTAGAAAACAGTTAAATTAATATGCCTCTCTATTTTTCTTTTTTTGATAATTCAGTATTCATATCAATTAGTTTGAAAGTTCATGATCACGGGTACTTGATCCTATGATCTTTCGCAATCTAATACAAAAAGAAATGGGTTATTAAGACATTTTTAAATGCGCTTTTCTTGTTTTTGGACGTTTGATATAAAAGTTTCAACTCTAACCGCCTTAATATGCTCAAGACATTTATTTTTAAAGTTTTTTTTTTTAATCTTACTTTTAATTATTTAAATATTTATTTTTAACTACATATGCAAAATAGAATAATAAAATATATATATATATATATCACATATACAATAATTTAATATATAGATTTCAATTGAAAAAAAATTTATAAATACACTTTAATATTTTTAATGTGACTAGTAAAATTATAAAATTATAAAATTATAAAATTATTTCTATTTCTCTCCAAATATGACAAATAAAAAATAGATGGAGTATTGAAATAATAATAATAAAGATATATTGAAAAATATAAAATTTTGCGTTTCTTTTAATTGAAAAGATTAAAATATTATGTGAATTTTACTTTCTTTAAAGAATATTTAGAGAGTATAAGTTTTAAAATATTAATTATATGAGTATAAAATTAAAAATTATTTTAATTTTATAATATAAAAAAAATTAAAAAAAATCACAAATATATGACAAATAAAAAATTTTAAAAAAAAAACCAGAGTGAGTAACTGTAAAATAAATAAATAAATTAAAGATATCTTGTTGAAGGACGATCAAAAAAGATTATTCTTTTAGCTTTTTTTACTTCTCATCCAACAAATCTTTATTTTTTAAAGAAACTGCTAAAATTAATATGTACAAAAGAAAAAAAAAAATTGAAGGGTTTCTAAACTGCTAAATTATTATAGAAATTGATGAATGTGATCATTAATGTCTATGTTTTTATTTTTAGTGTAATTGATATTATGAGACTGTTTAAAGTGGGACCCACGTAAAAGTAGAAGTATGAAACTCGATGCATTTTAAATTTATAAGAAGATTATTATTATTGATCGAAACCACTAAATAAAAAAAAGATAACACCATGTGTCCACTAGGAATATCAATCTTTTTATTTCAATATCTCTCTCTCAAGGATGTGGGAAGTGGCCAATAAAATAATAAGGGGGACATGGAAAGATAAACCTATATTATGCATTTATTCCAGACGAAATGGAATCATCTCTTTCCATTTTGCTATAAAAAGCCACCACCATTATCACCACCCTCATATCAAATAAATTCAAAAGCTGTGTTCCTTTCTAATGGAACAGTAGCATTAGCAGTAGTATTAGTTTTGTAGTTCTTTTTCTCCATCAAAATTAGGGTTTCTTTTCTTTTTTCCTTTCTTGATGATTTTTTTCCCCCTACAAAAGCTGCCGTTTCTAATTTCAAATCCCTAGTTAGTTAGGTTTTCCAAAGAAACTGGTGCTGTTTATTTGGGCGAAAACCCTGATGTGGGATTCTTACAAAAAGAAGGGTAAAATTATAAGGGGAGGTGACAGAAGAGAGTGAGCACACATGGTGTTTTCTTGCATGTTTTAATTTCTTCCATGCTTGAAACTATGCGTGCTCACCCTCTATCTGTCACCCCCACTCCTCTCTCTCTCTCTCTCTATATATATATATATGTATATTAGTATGTGCTTATATTTATTTCATCAGGGATTCTTTTCAAGAATCATATATATGATGCATGATCTGCAGCAAACTGAGAGAGTACTAAAAATCCCAGCAAGGAAAGGAAAAAAAGAAAAGATTTTTCTGGAAGTTTCAAGATTTACCTGATGTGATCCGCATTTTCTTTACTTGCTGTCTTCTGGTAAGTGCTCATTATATATGATATATACATATATATTATAGCAGCATTAATTTTTCTTAGCCCTATTCTAAGAACACTTAAAAGATTTTTTTTTTTGGTAATTTTCTTTTATCTTGTGTAGTCTTCTCACCGATGAGTGCCATGGGAAGAAAAAAAGAAAGCAAGAAGAAGATAAAGCACAAACAATAAACGCCCAGCATGATTGCCCCCTTTTTTTTCCTTTCTCTTCTTTTTTTTTTTTTCAGCAGATAAAATTGACTTTCTATATATATATATATGTAGCTTTAGTTTTTTGGGGTCGGGAGTTGGATGTTTGAGTGTTGTTGATCATCAAGTGGGGTGACTATGAATATGATGTTTAATTATTTGTGTTCTTTTTCACTATTTCTGGGAGACATGACTTTGTTGATGTGCCCTAATAAGCTAATAATAATCCAATTAATATATATATATTTATATGTATAAGTATGGATATGAGCTAATCAAAATTGTCATTATCATTTGACTTGGAATCCGTTACTTGTTGGTTCCAACTCACTGAGTCATCATCAAATCATACATATATAGTAATTTGTGGTTCTTATGTCAAATCCACTAACTTCCTATATACTATACATACATACATATACATATATATCAACCTGAGATGACTCAAATCCATTTGCCCTTTCCTTTTTGGTCTTCACCCTTTTTTGACTTTAATTGTTGGTTCTTAGGGGGAGTGATCTCTGTGCTCATGACCTAATATTTTTCTTTTTCATATCAAAATGGTTCCTCTCTCTTTCTGTGTGTGTATATATATATATATATGCATTCCTATGATGATATAAAATAACTAGTAATTAATCATGTTGTATGGTACTATGTTCCATGTTTTTATAATTCTGAATATCACAAAATGGTTTAGAAAAACTCTTGTGTGTATATATATATTTGTGTTTTTGCAAGATTTTCAATTCCCTGAATATATATATGACCGTTCATATTAGTTGATTTGATTCTTCTAATGGGGTTTTTTTTTTTTTTCTGTGTTTGTATGTGTGTGTGAGTTTAAAATATCCTGCATGTGTTGAATCTTGTTTGATCTCAAAATACTACTATAAGAAAGTTCATAGACTATTTGCTCATGACATTACACTCACACACACACACACATATATGTATATATATATATATATTGTATTATTGTATTGCAGGAACTTCATTAGACAGTTACTAAAAAATTAGCATATCTTGGAAGAAGTAATATAGGAGTAGGGAAAATATCAGTAGAAGGTAAAAAATTTTAAAAAGGGGACTGTTTGTGGTGTTCAAAAGTCATTTCCCAATTTGCCAAAAAAATGTTTTGAACTTTGTGAATGTCAGTTCCCAATTCCTCTTTGAGGAATTCCTTTGGCACTTTTTTTTTTTTTTTGGATTAATACACTTCTGAACTTTGTACATACATATATATATATATATATATATATATATATATATTTATAAGTACTCTATATAATCTCTTTTGCCCATGAATCAGTGCAGGTGTCATGATGCAAGCCACATGCAAACAAAGAGAGACATTGTGCCTTCCTTTCTTTTTTTCTTTCTTGAATCTGCAAAAATCTGCTAAAATAAAGCTCATGTTTTTTAGGTTTAAAGATCTGCCATCCTCTTAGGGGACCATATATATATATATATACATATGTATATATGTATACAATTTCTGTGGTTTTTAATGGCCCCTAACGTGGGTGAAAGTTTTGCCAAAATCTTTTCCGTAACATTATTTTGAATGGAAAAATATATATACATATATTTATATTTGTACCATGTAAATGTCCACAATATATATATATATATATTTCTTTTCTGTATTCACAATTGTCAGCTTCTATATTTTCTCCTTGTAAGGAAGTATATATATATAAATTAAATATGAATGGTATCGTTAAATATAATTAGTTTGTAGCATGAAATTTCACGTAAAAGTTCAGAATAATATGTAAGTTTTAACCCATCTTTAACTTTCATGAGTACATAGTATTTGATTTTTCACATTTTTCTCAATAAAAGAAGAATATTACTCATAACAATTTCCAAATATATATATATATATATATATATATATATATATAACTAAGTAATTCTATAAAGGCTAACAATCTTTTCCAAATTTATACATTTCTCCACTATCCCCTCATTTTAAAGGATAATTTGAAAATTTTGTCCTTAATTTGCATACTCAAACCAATTATATATATATTAAGCCAACAAAACTCCAAGGCGCGGGTGATATAGTAAGGGGCTGTCTTACTTGGTTTACTTATGTGTATGCAACTGTTTAAAATTATGGTCAAAGATTTCTTCTCGCAAGGAACCAACCCAACTCAAACGAGAATTAGTTTGGATGTGGATTGACTTAAGGTGCCTCTCGTAGTTAGTTGCCCTTAATTAGCAATTATATATATATATATATATATATATTAAGCCAACAAGGTGAGATAACAGTGCTAGAGATGTCCAATGTACACTTAGAAATGTTTGAAACGAAAGATAAAACTTAATTGGCTAAAATGTGCAAGTAAGGTTATCTGAAGAAGACTTTTTCTATTGTGCTCTAACTCTGAATTAAAATATCAAATTTGTAATTTTGTATAACATTATTCACTTTGTGCCAAGAGCTCAAGGAGGATTGAGTTTATATTGGAATCAAGAATGGCAATTCAAATCATTTCAATTTTCCATTTTGGGAAAAAATCTACATGACTGGAAAGTCTAACCATCACCATGCAAAAAAGTTCTAATTATCATTTCATAGAACAAAAGATTATGAAAGTAGAAAAACAAGACATCTGTGCAAATGGTCTGCAAATAATAAGTCAATCTCATTCCCACACAAGGGATCAATTTGAGGCTAACAGCCCCCTAGTAAAAAGAAGAATTTCCCTCAAATTTTATGAATATCCTTATAATTAAAATGGCAATTTTGTCAAAGCTACACTGTAAAATACATGACATTGAGAGCTGTAGAAAAAGAACAATGGTCATTTTGATCCTTAGAAAACCAACCATTGATGATGCTTTGAACAGAGCTACTGGAGATTTGATCTGCAGCAGGCCATCTATCAATCAACTTGAAACCAAACTGGGATGCTGCAGCAAGGATAGATGGCTCGTCAACTCTCCGAAAAACGTGACACAGAATAAAAGCAGGTTCTCTGCCATTGCTTTTCTGCACTGCAATCAGCTCTCTTGCTGTTGCAAACAATGGTGAGATAGCTTCAGAGACATAAGTTACATCTGTGCCAATGATAATATCAAAACCTGCATTGTTCATCTGCTTGATGTTAGCTATGTCAGTTTGATTCCCCCATTCGAGTCTTTTTGTAAACATGTTTGGATTCAAAGGTGATTCAAGATTGGAAGCTATATTTTGTTTCAGTAAGTCAAGGGCTTTTGCATCCCCATCGGTGGCAACCACGAGTTCAGCAGATTCAGCAGCAACCATTGAACAAATTCCCCCACAACCACATCCGAGTTCTAGAACCTTCTTTCCTGCAACAATGGTTTTATTTGCAGCAAGAACAGAAGCCATCAGTCTAGAAGACTCCCATAGCATCAAACCAGTTGATTTGCAGGTGTGCTGATACTCTTTGGAAAGCATTTTTATCTTGAAATTGTAATCTCTTATCATCACATCAAGAATCTAAGACGACCGTAAAAGCAGAATGAATCATTCAACTTGAGTTATTAATCCCAGAATCGTAGAAAATCATTCCATAAATAGCAACAAAAATTAAAACTAGAAGAAAAGAAGACATACCTCTTCACTAGAAGAAGTAATACCAAACATTTCAATAGCCATTCCTTCAGACATGTCAATTTCGCTCTCCTTTGGATCAGCTTTTTGAGTAATATCCTTGATCTGAGGCCTAACATTATCCATTTTCACATTGGTAGAATTGCCACCTGAACTGATGCGAAATACAGCTTGAACCCAACGCCTAGAAAAAATAAAAGAAGAAAAAGAAATAATAGAATGCACGATTATCAACATAAATAAAGAAACTTAATAACAGAAACAAAATATTCACCAGAAAAACGAGGGGTAATCAGTTACCTGTTCATGGTTATCTCTCTAGCACGATTTTCAACTTGTTTACAACATAAGATATGTTCTTCAGTATCAAATCCATTTGATTTGAATAAGTTGGTCAAAGATTCATCAGAGAAATAGAAAGCACGCTGGAAAAAAGAGGTGGAAGAGCTCAGAGGATTGCTAGCTAAGACGTATTTACTTCAAAAGAAAATTTTTTGTTTTACTGATTCAGAGGTAGCTGTTTATTGTGCTAAGTTGAACTTACAGTTCCATCGCCCCTAACATAAAAGTTCTCGCTGATCTTCTGATCCTTGCAAGTGAGCCTTTCCTGTCAACACAATTAGCATAAGAATAACTGATGGAAAGACAAATTCCAGTAAAAAGAAGTAGCATTCATACAAAAGTATTGAAAATGAGTACAGAATGAATATTCAAAAATATAATATTATATATACACTTTGTGGAGAACAGAACTGAACCTGAGCAAGGTCACCAGTTGCATAATCACGAAATAACACAAAACCATTTGGCTGGGAAACAGAAAGATTAACTAATCAGGTTAAGAAATCATATTTTCCGAGAAAGTTCAGTCTTATATTGCAGAATCGTGTAAAGAAGTTCCTGACCTTCAGAACTTTTCTGATATTTTGCAACACTAGGGGCATCTTTTCTGGAGATACTGCAGACAAGACAAATATCTGCTTATAACAAGTCAGCTAATTCATCAAATAATACAAGTATACTATCTTATGAGAAGAAAAATCAATGGCTTGAATAGTTAAATAGGAATACAATGGTTAAATAACTTGTTATCCACTAGAAAACTTTGACTAGTAGTATTTCATTTTAAGTACCATGGTGACAATATCAACGGAAGATGGAGGTATCTTCTCACTCAGATCATCGGCCGTAAGATCACATTCAAAAGCATTAATCTTTGAGTCATTGAACTCCTTATGCCTCTGCAATTGATTTATAAACAGAAAGATAAAACTCAATAAAAACTCTGGAGTCACGGGTAGGTATCAAGTATAAGTATAAACAGAAAATTTGTTATCATTTCAACCACTCAACAAGAAATTGAACCATTGAGTTAAAATTGCTTGAGTTTAAGGTAAGACTAGAGGACATTATATATATCCACAAATGCAGTCATCCGCCATCGGGAAGCAAGATCTGTTAAATTTGCTTTTTTCTTTTCACACCCAACTTTGACCTTGTAACCAAGTGGATAACAAAGCTTTGTTGGGAAATCTTTCAAAAGTCCACTAAGTTTGGAAGATATAGATCCAAAGCTGCAAATCTAAAATCCTAAACAAAAAAATTATACCATTGGCAGGAAGATATAAGTCAGCTACTCTACTCTCAAATGGAGAATCAAAATTTATTTCAGTCATTGGAGAATTGACAGCATTAACTAGGTTGCTTGTGTTTTTGTTCCAAGGATAATTAAATTTTGTCTACTAGGTATGATCATATACAGCACAAATAAATAATCAATCTCCCCAAACACCACCCTCCCCCCAACTTATCAAAGTTGCAAATAAATGAATAAATGATCAGTCATCCGCCATCGGGAAGCAAGATCTGTTAAATTTGCTTTTTTCTTTTCACACCCAACTTTGACCTTGTAACCAAGTGCATAACAAAGCTCTGTTGGGAAATCTTTCAAAAATCCTCTAAGTTTGTAAGATATAGATCCAAAGCTGCAAATCTAAAATCCTAAACAAAAAATTATACCATTGGCAGGAAGATATAAGTCAGCTACTCTACTCTCAAATGGAGAATCAAAATTTATTTCGGTCATTGGAGAATTGACAGCATTAACTAGGTTCGGGAAGCAAGATCTGTTAAATTTGCTTTTTTCTTTTCACACCCAACTTTGACCTTGTAACCAAGTGGATAACAAAGCTTTGTTGGGAAATCTTTCAAAAGTCCTCTAAGTTTGGAAGATATAGATCCAAAGCTGCAAATCTAAAATCCTAAACAAAAAATTATACCATTGGCAGGAAGATATAAGTCAGCTACTCTACTCTCAAATGGAGAATCAAAATTTATTTCAGTCATTGGAGAATTGACAGCATTAACTAGGTTGCTTGTTTTTGTTCCAAGGATAATTAAATTTTGTCTACTAGGTATGATCATATACAACACAAATAAATATTCAATCTCCCCAAACACCACCCTCCCCCCCCCCCAACATATCAAAGTTGCAAATAAATGAATAAATGATCAGTCATCCGCCATCGGGAAGCAAGATCTGTTAAATTTTCTTTTTTCTTTTCACACCCAACTTTGACCTTGTAACCAAGTGCATAACAAAGCTTTGTTGGGAAATCTTTCAAAAGTCCTCTAAGTTTGGAAGATATAGATCCAAAGCTGCAAATCTAAAATCCTAAACAAAAAATTATACCATTGGCAGGAAGATATAAGTCAGCTACTCTACTCTCAAATGGAGAATCAAAATTTATTTCAGTCATTAGAGAATTGACAGCATTAACTAGGTTGTTTGTTTTTGTTCCAAGGATAATTAAATTTTGTCTACTAGGTATGATCATATACAGCACAAATAAATAATCAATCTCCCCAAACACCACCCCCCCCCAACTTATCAAAGTTGCAAATAAAGGAATAAATGATCAGTCATCCGCCATCGGGAAGCAAGATCTGTTAAATTTGCTTTTTTCTTTTCACACCCAACTTTGACCTTGTAACCAAGTGCATAACAAAGCTCTGTTGGGAAATCTTTCAAAAATCCTCTAAGTTTGTAAGATATAGATCCAAAGCTGCAAATCTAAAATCCTAAACAAAAAATTATACCATTGGCAGGAAGATATAAGTCAGCTACTCTACTCTCAAATGGAGAATCAAAATTTATTTCGGTCATTGGAGAATTGACAGCATTAACTAGGTTCGGGAAGCAAGATCTGTTAAATTTGCTTTTTTTTTTTCACACCCAACTTTGACCTTGTAACCAAGTGGATAACAAAGCTTTGTTGGGAAATCTTTCAAAAGTCCTCTAAGTTTGGAAGATATAGATCCAAAGCTGCAAATCTAAAATCCTAAACAAAAAAATTATACCATTGGCAGGAAGATATAAGTCAGCTACTCTACTCTCAAATGGAGAATCAAAATTTATTTCAGTCATTGGAGAATTGACAGCATTAACTAGGTTGCTTGTTTTTGTTCCAAGGATAATTAAATTTTGTCTACTAGGTATGATCATATACAACACAAATAAATATTCAATCTCCCCAAACACCACCCTCCCCCCCCCCCCCCCCAACATATCAAAGTTGCAAATAAATGAATAAATGATCAGTCATCCGCCATCGGGAAGCAAGATCTGTTAAATTTTCTTTTTTCTTTTCACACCCAACTTTGACCTTGTAACCAAGTGCATAACAAAGCTTTGTTGGGAAATCTTTCAAAAGTCTTCTAAGTTTGGAAGATATAGATCCAAAGCTGCAAATCTAAAATCCTAAACAAAAAATTATACTATTGGCAGGAAGATATAAGTCAGCTACTCTACTCTCAAATGGAGAATCAAAATTTATTTCGGTCATTGGAGAATTGACAGCATTAACTAGGTTCGGGAAGCAAGATCTGTTAAATTTGCTTTTTTCTTTTCACACCCAACTTTGACCTTGTAACCAAGTGGATAACAAAGCTTTGTTGGGAAATCTTTCAAAAGTCCTCTAAGTTTGGAAGATATAGATCCAAAGCTGCAAATCTAAAATCCTAAACAAAAAATTATACCATTGGCAGGAAGATATAAGTCAGCTACTCTACTCTCAAATGGAGAATCAAAATTTATTTCATTCATTAGAGAATTGACAGCATTAACTAGGTTGTTTGTTTTTGTTCCAAGGATAATTAAATTTTGTCTACTAGGTATGATCATATACAGCACAAATAAATAATCAATCTCCCCAAACACCACCCTCCCCCCCCCCCCAACTTATCAAAGTTGCAAATAAATGAATAAATGATCAGTCATCCGCCATCGGGAAGCAAGATCTGTTAAATTTGCTTTTTTCTTTTCACACCCAACTTTGACCTTGTAACCAAGTGCATTACAAAGCTTTGTTGGGAAATCTTTCAAAAATCCTCTAAGTTTGTAAGATATAGATCCAAAGCTGCAAATCTAAAATCCTAAACAAAAAATTATACCATTGGCAGGAAGATATAAGTCAGCTACTCTACTCTCAAATGGAGAATCAAAATTTATTTCGGTCATTAGAGAATTGACAGCATTAACTAGGTTCGGGAAGCAAGATCTGTTAAATTTGCTTTTTTCTTTTCACACCCAACTTTGACCTTGTAACCAAATGGATAACAAAGCTTTGTTGGGAAATCTTTCAAAAGTCCTCTAAGTTTGGAAGATATAGATCCAAAGCTGCAAATCTAAAATCCTAAACAAAAAATTATACCATTGGCAGGAAGATATAAGTCAGCTACTCTACTCTCAAATGGAGAATCAAAATTTATTTCGGTCATTAGAGAATTGACAGCATTAACTAGGTTGCTTGTTTTTGTTCCAAGGATAATTAAATTTTGTCTACTAGGTATGATCATATGCAGCACAAATAAATAATCAATCTCCCCAAACACCACCCCCCCCCCCCAAAAAAAAGAAAAAAAAAAAAAAAAAAAAGGGGGCAAGAAAAGGCAAGAGAAATATACATATCATATCTATATAATTAATTCAGAGGCCAGGGTGGAGGCCATAGTTAGTGAAAAAGGTAACAAACCTTAACCAAATCCACAGCACGAGGAGAAAAATCACATGCATGTACAAATATATCAGGATATAGAGAGAGTAAAGGGAAGACAGTGTTCCCAGCTCCACAGCCAATCTGATAAATCGAAAGAAAAATCACCATCAGAAGTATTGCACTTAAAGTAACAAAATAAATTCTCTTGAACAAGATGTACAGGAAGTATATAGGGGAATGCTAGTTTAAACAAGATTTCCTATTGCATTAGTATCCTGCTAGGACAGAGTGCACAATAATTCTATCAAGAAAAGCACAACCGCACTTTGATGTACTGAAGGAAGTGTGAATTTATATTTCAGAGGTCTTACAATACAATATTTGGAATGCCTCATACCATTGGTTTAGTAATAAAAGTTTCACAGTTAGAAAATAAATCTTGGAGGTTGTACATATAAAATATCAATTTATCATGGTGTAACATAGTTATATTTTCAATATTATTTCTGTGACTCAGAAAATTAACCAATAACTAGCAAAGTATGCACATAAAACAGAACTACATAATCAAAATCTTTGTTATGGGTGCGTATATATGCAACAATTTACACACAACAGCACAATTAGCTGTGCCACATTCCGTGTGCAGGATTCTATCAGATGTCCTATTTACTCGTGAAAAACATTTCAATAAGTAGTATAATAAAATCTTTTTCCCCAGGGAAGCAAGCAATAAACTTAGATAGTGGACATAGATCACCAACCATGGACATGTGAAAATATTGGAGTAACCCAAGAAAGGGGATTAACTTACCTCCAGAAGGACTCTTTTTCCCGTCCCCTGTAAACGGAGATGATACATGAGATAAAGTCAATGATTCATTTATTAGTTCTAAATGTACATCCAAACTAGAATTATAGGCCTGCTTACTTACAGAAAAGTAGTTTCCCCATTCCTTGTCTAAGTAGTTCCGATCCTTAAAGAACTGATGAAATGGAAAATATAGCATGAGTAAGACATTTGTGTATCAGAAGCAGATTACTATTAGCCTGGAAGCACTGAAAAACTTATCCTAGACAAGAAGTTAGTCAAAGTGTAGAAGATTTTAGATACTTGAATCTTGCTAAGAGCCGTTAAGCAGATTAAAAAAAAAGGTCACCTAGAAGACATATTCCTAATATGGAAATAGGGCCTGGAAATCATTATGCGAATCCCAACCAGAGAAGGTTATAGAATTACACATAAAAGTTAAGTGTCCCTTAATAAACTCCTGCCCTTGCAACCGAAACTTTTATGCATGTCTTTAACACCTCCCCTATTGAAGATTTTCTGTCACGAATAATTACCAATATGCAACTGAATGAAACCTTAAGAAGTAGGGACAAGAAACTAACCTTATCTTGATGCCGTTTGTAGAATGAATCCCAGTACTTCTTTGCTTCTCGCTCGTACTTCTCTGCAACAATGTTAAGAAACAATAAACAAAAATCATATTCAGAAACTATATAAACAAGGCCAAATTTGAATCTGCACAAACAAACTGAACCATGTATAGATTGTTGTACACAGAGAAAGAGAGAACCTTTCCAGAATGGAGAAATTTCACCATTTGAGATAGGGTATATTTGTATCCTTGGTTGTGGCTGTGGACATTTATCAGACTCCATAACCGAAAAACCTTTCCTAAAACTATCAGAGAGTAAAAATGTCAACAATAAAGAAGTTGGATTTTGACAAACCACAAACTAGAAACTACATTCAGGCATTAAACTTGTTTATGTTTTTCATTTTCAACAGCATGTAATTGACTTGGTTGGAATCCTCATTTTTTGAAGTAAAAATAACATAAAACCATCTAAACAGAAGTTAACCGTACTTGAATTATACTCAGAAAAATACACAATCTCCATAGAAGGGAAGGTAAAGTAATAATAAGTATATATTTGAAGTATAAAACTTGTACTGATATTGGGTTTTGCCAAAACAATCAGATTAAGCTATGAAGACAGAAACTTCAACAAAAACAACATCCAAAGTATCAGGAATCAAGAAAATCATTGCAATTAATTTTCACTAACATATACGCTCATAATTTAACAAGCATCACTATCATATATATATATATATATATATGTGTGATTAAAATATTACTCTTTTCAGCGGAAAGAAGTTTTTTTACGTGGCAATGACAAACGAATTGTGTAGCTAATTCTTACCCGCCGGCCGCCGCGGGAGAGAAGATTCCGAGATCCGCTGTTTGTTTTCAGGTGGAGATTCGATGACGTATAACTCTGAATCCCGGGGGACGACGGCGGGGATTTTTGCTAAATACTTCTTCTTTTTTTCTGTTTTATTCAATGTATTTTATTTTATTTTATTTTATTTTATTTAAATTTTTTTTTTTTTAAAAAAAAAAAAAAAAGAGTGTAATTTAATTAATAAACTCAGATTACGGTAAAAATGTCTAAATTTTCAAAAATATAATTTATATATATATCAAACTAAATGTTTTACATTAATCCTAAATCCTTTCAGAAAAAAAAAAAAAAAATATATATATATATATATATTCATCCTAAATGAAACAACTGCAAGCATCTTTCATGGATTTATTGTTATAAAAGAATAAACTTTGATCTACCCCACCCCTGCCATAAACAAATAAATAAATAAAAACCTGACTTGGACCAAAATTAAAAAAAAAAAAAAAAAAAACACTCAAATGTTCATCATCAGATTCACATTCCACATTCAACAGACAATGGTGTATCGAGAATGGCGGTATAACAGCAGCATCATTCAAAATTTCCTGTATTGCACGAATCAACTCTTTTAAGACTACACCTTTCACAGTCATAGAGGCAAGATCTGCTGAAATTTTTACAGTAGGTTGTATACATTCCTCAATTTACCTTCCTAGTGTTTGCCTACAAGTAAAATAGCATCCTAAAGTAAGTAATAACTACGTACAAAAATCAGCATCCTTTTCTCCACACTAAAATGGTCACTTTTAATTCCTCATGGACGGACCTTGAAGCTGCTGCCCAACCACAGAAGAAGTTTCAAGAAAAGAGATCGTGAGGAATGTCGACTTTAAATACAAATCTGACGAGGCATGGCCAGAGAATTTGAGTATACAACACCTATTCATTCATTATGTTGCAAACATCTTTCATGGATTCGGGATCTTTTCTCCATCTTCTGGCGTGGTATTATTCTGCTCTTTTTCTTTTTCCTCCAGGTTGTCACTGCTCGTTCGTTCTGTACTTGGCATAACCCCATTTTCCACCACATGCAAATTACCATTTTCTGATATATTCTTTCCCTCTGCATTGTGAACTGGCTTTGGGAGCTCTCTTGCAGAAGAGGTTGATAAAAGCCGGACAAGTCCATCAAACAAGTTCTTGCCATCTGTTATTAGAGTAGCTCCACCAGAATAACAACGACCAAAACATGTGGCACAATGAGGAAAAACAACCTAGAACAAAAAGCTATATCAGTTTTAAGTTATTCCTCAAGAGAAAAGATTGAGCCAAAAAAAATCTAGGGCATGAATCTAAAAGACTTCACCTCCATGAATGCCCGACAAAGTGATAGGAAGAGGCCAGACTCATTTTCTCTGAGCATTCGAGTTGTATTGTATCTTAACAAAGAATCACATACACTCTGTAATCCTTTCACCAGTTCTTGTGCGAGAATGTGTTTCAAACTCAATGGTGCACAAGGACGCAGTTCATTCATTGCTGCAGACACACCTGAAACCACAGGAGAAAGTCAATTAAACCAGCCAAAGAAATCATTCACAACAAAGGATTCTAAGAAACATGTCAAATCTTTAGTAAACTAAGGAAAATGTAAGTGTGAAATAACTGTGGAAACAAATACAAAAGAATTTAGGCATCTAGTTTGGCCTTGTTTTCAATTCAAGATGACAAGTGAAAATAGTTCTCAGCTAAGAAGTTGTAAGGAGTTGCCAAAACTAGAACAAGTCAAAATTGTTCACTAGAGCTGGCCAAGTGACGGAACTTGATGAGGTTATCCAATATATTATGAAATTCACAGGTTCTGAACGGACACTAGCTCATAAGCAGCAAGGTCATGCAGAAAATAACTCATATTTCTCCTTGCTTCCAGGCTAAATTAATGGCACATCAAACAATATATACATAAAGATATAAGTGTATGTGGCTGTGTGCATATATACATATAATAAGCACTAGGTCTAGCAATAATGTTTTACAGTTTGAACATTTTGTACAGATCTTTTGATCTGACATCCCATTTATCTTTAGATTGAAAAAACTGTTTAATAGAACATATTTTCAGGTATGAGACAAAGCTAGCAAATATTGTCAATTTCCAGCAGAGGAATAGAATTTACCAAATCCAGAGAAGAAAAGTGGAGAAATTATGAAAAATAAATATCTCTCTTAAGTTTGAATAACAGTACCATTCACAAAAACAGCTAAGGGAGGATGCTCCATGAGATTTGAAGGAGGTGTAACATCTTCCTGACTTTCTTCACCAAAACTGCTGGTAGAGAAGCCAACTGCTGGAAGTGGAACCCAGCGATGAGAATCCAGAATTAACTGAACCCAAGAATTAAATATCAGGAATCAGATGGCAAAAATGCTAGGTAAACAATCCAGGAATGCTTTAGTTTGAGAAAACAGAGCCAATTTTAGGGCATAAGTAAATATAATCCTTAATTACATTAAATCCAATTGGGGTAACCAACTCTTTGAGATACCTGGAAATTCTGAACGGCTGTGCTCATATTTTTTGAGAATAAATTAAGAACTGCCCTGCTCAAAAAGAACAAATCCAGATACTCATGACAAGGTTTTCCTGAATATTTCAATGGGAGTATTACCCAAGAGAGAGCGTATACTTACTCTTCAAAAAGTGGAGGAAGCAAGCCTCGAAAATCCAATCCAACCCAGCCAAGTCCCATAGCACAGTACTGTAAATACAAATACAATATATAGCACTCTCACCAAACAGAATATATATAGAATATATCATCTTTTGAAGAACAAAGGGCTAACTCTTGCTGCCCTTCTAGACAAACAGTAATATTATGGGGAACAAAAAAAGGTTGAAAATATTTCCAGCCCTGATATCAAAATCATATCATCAGTACCTTTCAAATTCATCTCTACTCAAAGAAGCTTTACACTTGTTCTACTATCTTCAAAACTCCATGCAGTACCAATGGGAACAGTTAGCTAAAGACACCAGATTCTTGCCAATAAAACTCAACTTATGGTGAGAAACTTCTAGGACTTGGAGGGCATAAAATACCAAAAATCTTAAGTATAATTGAAAAATATTAAAAGTCAAATATGATGTAAATGACAATTAATCAAATATTTTACATTTAAATCTTTGATGTGACCCTCCATGAGGATCATTTTGAAATTTTGAAATGCTCAGATGAGCACTATAACAGGTACACAGGCATGTCAAAGTAAGCTGGAGAAACATTTAACTTTGAAACAAAATGCCTCAGAGGTTGACACGAGTAGGGAAGGACACAGAATTTTATAGGTGTAGGATTAATTTAAATTGACAAGTTTAGCACCACGATTTCCAAAACAGGAACTTATAGTTTCCATTAGAATTGAAGTTCAAAAGCAATGTGAAGTCAGAGACAGAGAAAAATTCAAGTGAAAAAGAAGCATTACACAAATATACACAGGTGAATGAGAATAACACGGTAAAACTCAAGAAAATAAATTCTAACCATGGATTGCTCCAAAATATTAGATAAAGATCCTCCTTCAGTTATTTTGGGTAGCATGACCTTCAGAGCTTTAAGGTGTAATGAGATTTGGTGTGTGGCCCAACTAAAGAGAAGCCCACCATCATGGTTTTCTTCACTTCCTGATGTATCATCAGTAAAAATCGCACGATATTGGTTAACAACATCAAAAAGATGCATTCTGTGGCAGCTTATCATCCCTTTTAAATATTCATAAGCATTTCTCTGGTCTAGTTCATCAAGAATGCTAGTAAGCCATGCCTCACGACATCTCAAAAACTGTTCATGTGAATGGAATAAAATCATGATCAGACAGTGAACTCAGAAAGGTAATTTGCATAGGAAAATTTACCGAAGGATTGATGTGGAAGCTTAATAAGTTACCTGCAGGCGCATCTCATACTCACTAAATACTCCAATTCGACGCAAATATCCAATAATACGCAGACACTCTGGCAACTTTGAGGGGAAAAGGAACAAAAAACATAAATGAGACTGGCATAAATTAAAACTCAAGTTCCCATGTGAATGATACTATCACCTCTAACTTAAATTTCAACAAATTACCTGAATATTTGATCTAAGTTTTTGAAGAAGCTGAGAAAGAAGAGACTGGGTGGTCTGCCGAACTTCCAAAGCAAGTGCCTGAATAACTGGTAACCTTTTTTTTTTGTGGGGGGAGTAGGGGAGCAGGGGAAGGAGCAAAAGAAAAAGAACTAAATCGTCAGTGTGTGGGTCCAAATAAAGCTGACCGATGAGGATGGTGGAAAAGAAAATAGGGTAAGAAATCTAACTAACTTTGGGTGCATTGTTGCCAGTTTGGCAACATAAGCTTCTAAATCCAGAGCTTCATCATAGTTTCCATTGCGTACACACCTACAGAACAAAGGACATCCAGCCTCTAAGAATAACTAATATTAAATGGAATAAGAAACAACAAAGAGAAAACATTGTAGGTGTACACAAATACCCTCACATGAGAAGGAGAACATGCCCTTTGCACCCACCCCACCCCATAAAAAATATAAAATAAAAATAAAAATGCAAAGAAAGGCAACAACAACCAATAGGAAAAGTTAAGGGTACCACATCTTGGATTTAGCTTATGAATTCCAAACTTAACTGCTATAGGTTCAATCTCAACCATAAAAAATGAAAGCTAAGCATAACATGATAGCAACAAAAAAATTATTTATTGTGTGTTTGTTCGCCTCACATTATTAAGATGAATCCTTCTATTGGTGACACTGAGGATCTTGGTGCTCAGAAAAATCAGCACCTCCAAAGAAGTCTCTTCTCTTCAAACATAAAGACATGAATATTACCAGTGTACAGATATGAAACAGCTAGAGGAGAATCAATAAAAATGTGAATTAAGAAGAGAACACCAAAAAATTTGCATTAGAATTAGAATTTTATCCCGAAGAAAACAAAAAAAAAAAAAACAAATGAAGATATGCACATGCTAAGAAACTACATAATGAGTAGTTTCACAAAAATCGAGTTCTAGCAGTAGTTTTTACCTATATTGTAATTAGTTATATCATAACATACTTCTCAATCCATTCATTTACATGTGAATGCCATATCAGTCCTGGAGCAGTAGATTCAATTAATATGCTATTCTTATCACATGGGCAACTACTTACGTGTCCATAAGCTGTGGAATCTCGAGCAGGTCCAGCAAAGTACTATGATTTGACAGAAGGGTTTGGTTCATCTTTCTCTTTTCCAATATTTGTTCTCCAGATTCAACAAATTCAGTGCAACCAGAATTAAGCTTTGGGATCTCAGCTATCTGAGAAACAAGAAAGAGACCTTTAAGTTCACAAAAGCGTATTACCTAGCAGAATAAAAAGGTGAAACGTGCTAAATCATATCTTAGTAGGAAATAAATATTTATCATAGTAGAATTCATTGTGACTTTACACTGGAATGTCAACCACAAGACCAAAAGTTAGAGACAAAAATTTGACCAGTGAAAATAGGGTTAGTATTAAGACAATTTCTTGCTGAGGTTAATAACAGGAATCAACAAACAGTTACTGTAGCATCATCGATCCAGTATGACTTCCACCCAAAGATAAGAAGGAGAAAATGTATGAACATAATTGTACGAGACAGAGCAGTGAACATGTGTAACTATTAACACAAGTTCTTGCTGAGATAAATTACAGGAATAACTAAAGAGAGGCATTTAGCTGTAGCATAATCTATCCATATTGAGTTCCATGCAAAAATTCAGCTAAAAGGTCACACAACAATCTTTTTGGAAAAAGTTAAACTGTAACTAATCACAGAGCAACCGATGTCTAATCTCATCAAATAGAAAATACTCTTAAAAAATATGGAGTCAATTTTTTTTCTAAGGTATTGGCTACTCTTTCAACTGGTACATGAGAAACAAGATTTTTTTAATGCTTTCTTGCATATAGGAGTCAGTTGGCAGTTGGACAAGAAATATACAGTGTGGAACTGATCCTATCTTCATAAATTGTTTAATGGAACACTTGGCATGAAAGGAAATCATGATAATAGATTCTATTTGAAAGAAAAGAAAAATCTAAGGGCCTATACACACTAAAATTTACTTCTCCACAAGATAGCAATGACCATGAGAGCCTTGAAAATAATAGCGTATGTTATTCCCTTCAATTATAATCTGCACCAAAAACCCGATTTCACCATTCAATGCAGGAAGAGACTGTGCCATCCAGGCCACAGACCATCAAAACTTCCAAAAGAAGCCTAAAAATTTCCTATCCTTGAGTTTTAGTGAGATTATAAACTCAAATTCACAAAAATGTTTAGGAAGTTATTCAAAGTTAAATACCAATCACTTATCCGCATCAAGGATCAAATCATTTGTATTCACATCATATCTATATCAAGATTCCAGAAGAAGGGAAAATGACATTGGGCCCAACTGTTTTCTTCAATAACCTCTAGCTCAAAATTTGATAATTGATTAATAATATGATACAGTAAATTAACCAGCTATCCTCCTTGTGCTTTCTAGAGTCAAGAGTCCAGAAGAAAGATCTAGAGCACACTTAAGATCCTATGAAGAGAAGAAAACAAACATCTCATAGATTCTAAATGATCTTAGATTGTTCTACATAAGCTTTCAACTTATGCAGCAGAAAATAAAGTAAAAGATGAAAGTATTAAGTTTTTCTCTTGGTTGTCCTTTAACACATAGATAGACAATAGAGAGCAGATTGCTCCACTTTCTATCTAATACCATCTCTTCAGAAACTACAAAATATGAAGCACGCGTGAAGAAGAGAAAACTCAGTCGGGAATCATTTCTTACATCAGCTTTACCCTGGATAAAACATTTTCCCCTTTTCCTTAAATACAAGAACAGAAATAACAAGGTCTAAAGTATGTTATGATACTCACTTATTTTCTGTTATTTCTCAGCCGCAGAAGAATGGGAGATAAAAAATTCCATATTTTATATCCTGTACTGCTTTGCATGACAAAGAGAAATGATGACTGCTTTATCTTCTTTCATTTTTCTCATCATTAAGTTTTCCATCCAAACTCCTAAAGTACCATAAATTTACAGATTTCAAGAAATGAAACCAAGATAGCACACACCGGTCTGCACCAAGAAACTTGAGATCAAAAGTATATTAAGTTACTCCTCATTCTAACTCAAACTCGTATTTATGCTGAAAGACAATAAACAAACATGCTATTTAGGTTGCACCCCACGCATACTCGTTACCTGGAAATCCACAAGGGCAATGACTTACTATTGAGCCAATTATTCAAGAACATAATTAGCCTACATAAATCGCTCGATCACTCTGGCCAGTTCTCATTTCATTCAATAAGTTGAGAGTGCTGAATACTAGCTAATTTAAAAATAAATATCATATCAAGAATCATTTATTATCCAAGTTACAAACTAAAAAATACAATTAGTCTGAGGTTTTTTCCTGGGGCTATGTCCACCACAGACCCAAGAAAAATAAAACAACTGAAATAGATCAAATAAAATTAAAAGGCCTCTTTTTCAAAAGAACAAACGAAATTCTGTAAAATTACCAAAGTATCAAGGTGTTTGTGAGTCGAAGAAATTTCTTCTTTAATTGAATGCAATGCATCAGCTGCTGAAATGAAGGCGCGGTAGTTCCCTACCGCCACCTCTTGCATCTGTCGTTTTATCCTCTCGGCATCTACTCTTAATAGCTCCGGTTCCTGCATTATCAATCAATTCCAAATAAAATTAACCATACAAAAAGAAGGAAGAGGAAAAAAAATAAAAATAAAAATAAAAAATCTCGCATTCCTACACTTCCGTGCATTTAATTCCACAATTACAAGAATAAACAAAGAGAGAACCTTATGGAGGCGATCGAGAGTGAAGGAGAGAAGTTCAGAGACATATGGCTGCTGAGAGGCGGAGGCGGAGGCGAGGGGGAGGAGACTAGCGACTGCTGAAGAACCGTCTTGTAATGGAGCTTCTGAAGACTCCATTGCCGGAATAATCAGGTTGGCGATCAGATCTCCGGCACGAACTCTCTCAACTGCCAACAGAGCAGTGAATATAGAGGAGGAGATCTGTGATTCAGTCACCGTTGCTTGCCGCTCCGAGTCACCAAAACCGTTTTCTGCGGTTTTCGCCCTTTTTGCTGGTTTTTTTCTTTTCTTTTAAGGGTAAATTTTCAATAAACTCCTTTAACTTCTATCTTGAACATAATTCGCCCTTCAACTTTCAATTGTTTCCGTTCATGTCCCCATAGTTCTTATAATTCAAATCAATTCTTTAGAGGGGAATTTATAAATATAAATAAATAGCTAAAATGACCCCTCATATTTTAATTTTTTTTAATTAAGTCTTTTTTATTTTGTTTTGAATGAATTGGTCTTTTAATAAATTTTGAGTGTCTAAATTATTATTTTTTTATGTATTTTTTTCTTTAATATATATAGAATTCATAATCTCTAATCTCGACTATGAAAAAGAGATACAAGTCGTATATAGGAGAATTATTGACACAAAAGTACAAAAAGGTACTTTCAAATGTATAAAAAATATCAAGAACGAAAAATAAAATTACACATAACTAATACGTTATTCATATTTTTTTCTCTTTTATCTAAAGACCCTAAAGTTCTCTAACTCAAGGAAGAAACTTCTTCCATTCTTGAGTCATCTCTCATTTGACTTAATTATCATAAAGTTCTCTCGAGATAAAAATCTTCAACGTGAAACCTTCATACGTAATTCTTCCTATGACAATGGGTTCATCTCATCCAACCTCCTTATCATCATAATTCGAGTGTGTTTAATTAGAATTTGTCTCATTTAATAGTTCGTCAATTAGCTTTTAATTTTTGAAGAAACTCTTATCATAATTGTACTAGAATTGGATGAATTCCAAATTATGGAATGTCACCTTTAAATTAAATTTACATTTAAACTAATCTCGTTTGAGTCGGATTAATCCCTTTATGAGAGGAAGCTCTGATCCAAATTTTAAACAACTGCATATATAAATTGAAATTCAAACTATCAACCTCACTTAAACTAAGAGAGTTACTAGGAGACACAATATATTTGGTGAATAAATAAAGTAAGATAATTTTATTCTTTTAACTTCACATGATATGAATATTATATGAGATTATGAGTTAGACACTTTATGTGAGTGTTAAAAATCGATGTAATATTTTATCACGAACAAGAATCATTAAATATCAAATTATCTAACAATTTTTTAAATTTTTTTAAAATTTTTTTTTTTTGTTGAGAAGCATAGAACCCTAAAGAAGAAATCTAGCAGTTTGAAGGAGTTGGTAAACGGACTCCTAAAACTTCTCCTCGGGACGAATCCCCTTGAGAGGGTTAGCGCCACGTTAAAAAACTCTGGGTCAGACCCTTACCCTCGAGTAAGAGTTGGACTCTGCGAGCGCACCCCAAACCGAATCTGGATTAGTCGGTCCGTATAAGTTCGGATAACGGATGCTTATGAAAAAAAAAAAAATTAAAAGAAGAAAAATGTACTCGTGGTGACAGTTGGATTGGTCAGTCACTCGCAGGGAGGCCCGCGCCAACTGTAAAAAACCTAAAAAGTCAAAAAGTGATGGGAAACATGGTAAAAGGACATTTATTTATTATTTTTTTATAATTTAAAAGAAGGATATTTAATTAAGAATACATTTCAGCAATTTACTAAAAATACAATCCAAATTGCTTTAATATAAGTTAAATTCAAAATTTTTTATTTGAAAATCATATTAATTGGGTTATTATCTTTTTACTATCATCAAATGTGGATTGCAGGATAATAAAGATATATATATTTTTGGTCGGTTAATTATCGATATTTTGAAATCACTTTTGTGCCACCAACTAATTTGAAAGTTTTTCTTATATCCATTTCTTCTTAGACACACTAAAAATTCGAGATTTTGTATAAGTAGAATTAAACTCTTTCTATGTATTGCTTCCATATATGTATATATATATATCTTCATGTATAATATACATGGACCACCAAAAAGAGGAAAAACAGAGGAAAAAAAAAAAGAAATAATGCAGTTGCTTTTCTACTATTGCCCCCTTTCAATGCAATGCAAAGCTGAGATTCCAACTTTTTTTTTTTTTTTTTATAGCAATGATGTTCGATTTTTACTCGATTAATTTAACACTGTGATTTAATAGCACTATGACTAAAATGAATGTCGAACTCCAACCCTTTGGAAAAGGAAAGTGTTTAAGGACAACCTTGCTTCCAACTTGGCCACAAACACTTGACAGATTCCAACTTTATTTATTTCTCTTACTTCATTTAAAAGTTTCATAAAGTCTGAAAAAAATAATAATAATAAATTTAAATTATGTTATAATTAAAAAAAAAATCTCAAAATTAAATAAGAACTTAAAATGATGAATCTTTATATACATTGTTGATCAAGAACTAGGATTATGAAATGATTTTTCAATAATGCATGGAACAAAATCACACCAAAAAATTAATCCAATACAATATTATGCAGAAAAACTACAATACAAAATATATATTATATAATTTTCAAGAATTTTTACTAACTAGCTATATATATATATATATATATATGGAGTTTTATCTTGCTTTTTTTTTTTTGTTTTATGGGTAATTAACTGAGCTGTTAAGCATTATATGTATATATATTATATTATATTAGCTAAAGAAAAAAGTGCAACAATAATTACACAAGAATTGACAGCAGCAGAATTAACGTGATTGCAAATGATGATCCCTTTAGATAACAAGACGACGACGCATTGGAAGCGTAATAGTAATAGTAAGGGTAGGAATAATTCCGTTGATTCATACCATTAGGTGTTTGAATCGACGGCATGTAACCTGAGCTCGGTGGCGGCAATGGCAATGTTCCAGCTCCGCCCCAAGAAACGAAGGACGGCGGCGGCGGAGGAGGTGGCGGCGGCGCTGATTTTTCCGCAACACCGCCGGAAGGTGGAGAATTATAATAAGGCAATGATGATTCAGGCGTCGGTGAAGGGAAATAGTACGGTAATTGTGGAGGAAGAGGAGTTGGAGGGGAGTGACGGTGGTGGTGGACTTCCGGTGGTGGCGCCGTCGATGGAGGTGGGAATAAAATTGGCAATGCCGGCGACGTCGACGTCGACGGAGGTGGTGGTGGTGTAGATGTTGGTATCGTTGTTGGTGGTGATGGCGGTGTTGACGGTGAACAGATTACTGGACACGTTTCGCAATCGCTGATGCAGAACAAACTATTACCGCCGCTGCCAGCCGCGTTTCCAAGTCCGGGAACTACTGGAGGCGCTGGCTCGGAATGTACTACTCGAGCGAACATTACGCAAAGTAAGAGAATCCATAAGTTTCTTCTGAAAGATGAGAAGTTATTGAAATGTTCCATCTGGTTTTAGCTAAGTTGTATCACTCAAAATGTGGGATATCAATATTATTAGTCTTGGGAGGGAAGAACGAACTACTGGTAAATATATATATATATATATTTTAATTCCAATTTATATTCTCAACGCACACAAGTGTGTATATTAGGGAGAGGAAACAAGAAAAGGGGCTAACTAAATGATGCATGCTTTTTCCAACCATAATCGATGTGTATGTTGATTTCAAAATATAATATATATATATATATATATATATATATTTGTTTTTATTAATTTGAAATGGATATAATTTGATGAAATTCTTTTAATATTTATTCCTCTATATATAAATTTGATTTAATTATTTTAGTTGTTATTTATATATATATATATATTTTTTTTTCCATCTTTTTTTTCTTATATTATTTTCTTGTGATCATTTCAATGATTTCAATTCTTAATTAATTCAATTTTTATTCATAATGTTTTTTTTTCTTTTTACAATTATGATTAAAAAAATTTAAAATGGTAATTTAAAAATAATATGAAAATTATAAAAATGGTAAAGCAAGAAGCACTATGACAAATTAACAATTACGCCCGCACTTTGGAGTGGGACCCATCCCTTATTTTGGCGAGTATAACAAAACATTACCTATTTGGAGATTTTAACAAATATATTTTTCACGTATTCCAAGAGTGGAAGACTTTTTCACAGCATCCCTTTTGACTTTCCCAACCAATGTCCCCATAATACATACACATATATATATATATATATATATAATTTTTTTTTTGTAATTTTTTTTTTTTCCCGAGTATATATATATTGTAAGAGTTATTATAAATTTTTGTATGTAAATCACAATTTATTATCTATTAAGTTTCTTTAATATTTAACTAACATGAATTATAATTTTTTTTTTTTAAAAAAATCTGTATCTAATAGTCACTTTTGAGTTCAATTAAAGTGGAATCGTGTCACTTTGAATTCCTATTAAAAAAGCTCTTCCTACACTAATCTCTTTATAAATAAAATTACAACTCAAAACATCACATATGGAGAACCTAACTCTTTCTATTTAGAGCGACAAGTGTTGGTAACATGAATTATATATAAAACCCAGACACAATTTATAAATTATAAATATATATATTATATAACTATCAAAAAAAAATTATATATATTATATATATTTAAAATTTAATTATGTACTACATATTTCCATTATGCCTTTCTCCAGACACAATTCTTCTAGAGGGCATCAATGCTGCCCATGGTTTGTTTTTCTTTCTTTTTTTTTTTTCAAACTTTATGCTTTGTATATGCTTTTCTTGGATAAGAGTACTTTAAGATCCCACTTTGATCTTTTACTCTCAAGAAAAGAATTTCACCATCTTTTGATGCACATTCTATGGAGGAGTAACCCTTATATATATAAAAATAATAATTTTATTTTTTTATGATTCTTATTGCGATATTAAGTGAACCACCTCTGTAAATTATATTTATATTAAATTAATTTTTGTTTGAGCACGTAAGATACTGTAATATAAATATTAACTTAACTTTTAAACAAAAATATATAAGAATTTCTTATTAGTTCACAAGCTTATCAAGATCTGGTCTATTCTTCCAATCATAATATTTCTATACCCAATTATCATTTTCATCTTTCCAATCATATTTTGACACCTAGTTCATTATGATCTAGTTCCATTGCGTTCTTATTTACATTGGTTATGCACAATGTATGATCTTTCTCAACTCTGGTCTAATATACTTACCTTAAATATTATTAAATAATAATAATAATGAAAAAATAAAGCAGAATTTCTGATATGAAGACAGATGATTCTTGTCCATCTCATCAAGTATTCATAGTCTTAGTTCCCATGGGAGGAAAAAAAAGAAAAAAAGGAAAAAAACCAAGCAAAAATGTAAATATTTTGCTCATATTTTTCATGTGCAGGGTGCTGTGGATATCATATCATCATCATCAGGTGTTATCATCATTACCTGAGTTGCTGCTAGCTAGACTCTGCAAATTCTTTCAACCTGTAAAGCTCTGGCACTATCTCTGAACCAAGATCTGGTCTATCCTTCTTTCTCAATGAAACACATTTCAGTGCTAATTGTGCAAACATAAAAGTTTCTTCCATAGGCCAATCTGATATAGAAGGGTCAACTAGGTCTGAAAATGATCCTTCTTCTATAGATTTCTCAACATGATGTGTTAGACCCATTGGTGGCCTTGCTGTGATCATTTGTAGTAACATGACTCCGAGTGAGTATACATCTGATTTGGTCCCTAGTTTACCTGTTTGTTGATATTCAGGATCTATGTAGAAAAATGTTCCTGCAGCTGCAGTCATACGATACTGTGTCACACTGTCTGCTACTGAAGGTGGAACTAAACGTGCTAGCCCAACATCACTGATCTTGCATACGAAGTTGTGGTCTAGAAGAATGTTTGCTGGCTTAATGTCTCGATGGACGATTGGTTCAGGTTTCCTTTGGTGTAAAAAGTGTAGAGCCGTGGCGATATCAGCTGCAAGTTTGAAGCGAATTCTCCATGGTATAGGTGGAGTATTGCTTTTGCGAAACAGACGATCTTCCAAGCTACCATTGCTCATGAATTCATACACCAGACATCCATATTCAGGGCATGCACCTAGGAGGAGGACCAAATTTGGATGTCTAGTCCCACATAAAACCTCTATCTGTAACAGACACACACACACACACATATAGATATATACACATATTAAGATGAATCAATTATATAAATAAGAACTAACAAAAATGTATGTAATATGTTGTAATGACTTGCTGTGAACTAGAAACTGAGAAGCATATACATACCTCTTGTTGGAACTGCCTCTTTCCTCCTCCTGCATTTGATCTTAGAACTTTAATGGCAACTGGGGTGTGATCAAGTTTACCTTTAAAAACTGGACCATAACCACCTTCTCCAATTTTCAACAAACTTGAAAATTTATTTGTAGCAATTTCTATTTCTTGTATTGTGTATCTACGATAACGAATATCATTTCGGAATAGAACAGTTAATGCTTTGTTCTTTTCTTTTGTTTCTTTCTTGACCCGCAGCTCAGCTAACTTTCTTCTCCGTCCTTCAATCTCAGCTAACCTTTGTGCTTTAATTGCCACTTCATAGGCAGCTTCACATATAGTCTTTTCTATGTCAGCAAGTGCAAAAGTAGCTTTTCCAATAATTTGAGCTCGCTCAGACACTTCACAACCTTTCAACGTCAGTTGTTGCATAGCTTCAACCTAAAAAATGCAAATGTAAGATAACTATATCGTATTTAAATCACCAAAGGGTTGTAATAATTCAGATCACAATGTTGAAATTAAGTTCCTGAAAACATATTTAATGATAAAATTCTATAAAGGAACACAGTAATGCATTATACACATCTTTCATTACCTTCTGCTTGATTGAGATTCCTTCCCTGCAGGCTGCATTATACTTCTGCAACGTCTCCTTAAGTTGGAGTTTCAATTTTTTCATCTCAATTACTAGTTCTTTCTGCCATTATGAATTTGAATTAGTCAATTTACGAAAGAATTAAAGATAAAAAGTAATGATTTCACATTAATTTCATGTAAAGATTAAAGAAAATGCTAACAGGAAGAATCCTAAGCAAATGATTACACACTTCTTTATACCACTTACAGCATTTGATTCGCAAAGCATATTCTCCGCACTTTCTAATAGCTTTTCCGTTTCCAGGTCTGGTAGAGGAGAATCAACAGATTTGAGGTGAAATAATTTAGAGAAATTATTACCATCGAGGAGAGAACCGTTTCTGGTTGAATTGATTGAAGCAGTGAAAGAACTGCCAATGTTGTCAATTGATTGATTAATAGCTCTTATCCTGGATTCCATGCCCTTTTCCCCTCCATTCATAGACTTCACCCTATTTCCAATCACAAAAGTAAAATTACTTAGAAACTCAAGAAGACAGGAAACCCGAACCCCCCCAGTTCTTTTGTGTATTTGGGGGGCAAGTCAAAGAGTGTGTCTTTCATGGGATGTATCCTTTTGTACATTAGCCATCACCATGCTCAATGAAACAAGCTTTCCAGTACTTTTAGACATGTTCATAAACTTAGGAAATCTCTCTCTCTCTCTATATATATGTATATTCAGAATCTTATGAGCAAAATGGAAATGGAAACCTATCAACATATTACAATTTCATCCATCATGTACCTGGGACTATCAATATCTGTGCTAGATAACATCAGACGTGACCGTACTTGTGGAGATTTTTGCTTTGGTGGAGTAGAATAACTTTCTGCTGGTCTGATAGAATCTGGCTGCCCATTAGATATCACATATACTGAGCAAAAATCTGGGACAGTGTTGTTCATGATAGTTGGTAAATCATTAGTCCAAAACTTCCTACATTAGGCAAAATACCAAGAATGTATTCAGTGTACATTTTTCTAATACTACAAGGCTTGTTGCTAACATCCCTGCCAAAGACTAATATATATATATATATATCTATATATACCTTGCAGTTGGACTCCTTTTTGATGCACCAAGAACAATACCAGCTACATGATTCTTAGTTATATATTCCAAAATCGCTGCGGCAACATCAACATCCTCAAGAACAACTTCTTGAGCTGCAATCTGCATTTCTCTCAATATTAATTAAGCATCCAAAACACACACATATATGATTTTCTGTTATGCTTTAGTTTCAAATCTTCTGCAGATCATGTTCTTGCAAAATGATCAATTCATTCCAGCTATGCACAAAAGAATTAAAAACAAAATAAAAATCGAACTTCTCAAACAGATTTCCCCCATATCTCCCCTGGCAATAATCATTAAGCAAAACAGAAACGTTAATGCTCGAATGACTCATTTACCAATAACAAATACCTTTTTACGCGCACAATATACTCTACACGATTTGAATATCTGTTGAACATCATTGTTGTTGGATCCAACATTCCCTGAAAAGGATTCAAAATTTAAGATGAAAAAATGAAATCCCAAGGCATAAAAAAAATACTGATCATAATTCACGCATTTTATCAAACAGTTTGCATACGCACACATACATATATATATATAAGAAAACAGAAGGTACCTACGAGGTCGTGGAGAGTTGAGCCTAACATGAACCAAAACAAGAGAATAATTTGTTTTCACGAGATTATCGATTGCCCATTTAACCGCAGAGACGCTGTTCTTGTCTCTATCAAATGCAACAACTATGACATTAGAGAGATGATTAGGTGATGATGGCGATAATGATGATGGCGATGATGACGATGATGATGATGACGACGTCGGCGATGACGACGACGACGACGACGAGGAGTATAATGATAGGTGAGAAGCCATTCTAATTTCTTTTTCCCGTAGAACCACCGGCCGGGATTAAGGCCGACGCACCGCCGCCGTAGACAATTATTTCCGCCACCTTTTGCCCGGCAAAGTGGGTGAATGAAAATTGAAAAGAAAGAAGAAGAACAGAGGTGAATGCCACCTTTGTCTCTCTTCTTCTTCTTGCGTTATTTTTTAACTAATTATAACGGTATCTATTAATCTACTTCTATCTTTTTTTCTTTTTCTTTTTTTTTTTCATTTTATCTGGGAAAATTAATCTATTTTATCTCAAACAAATGAAATTATTATTATTATTATTTTATTTCTACAAATTAGTATTTTCTCAAAATTGATCAATATTTGATCTATTATATTAAATTTGGAAACTATTTTTATAACAAATTTTATTTGATTTTCTGAATAATAGACAAAATTGCCTTTGTAAAAAGAGCATTTGAAAAATTTTATTAATGGGACATTTTAAAAGTTTGAGTAGTGCAAAGATGATAAAAAATTTAGGTGTTAAACTTAATTGACAAATTGGTCAATTTCATTCCTAATTTATATAATTTTTGAGATTTCATTTTTTTTAAAACTTTTGGATAATTTCATCCTTATCTTTATAATTTTGGAAAATTTCATCATTCCGT
Organism: Cynanchum wilfordii; assembly: GCA_025388415.1. NCBI lineage: Eukaryota > Viridiplantae > Streptophyta > Magnoliopsida > Gentianales > Apocynaceae > Cynanchum > Cynanchum wilfordii. The sequence continues at coordinate 684,374 of JAHSUH010005350.1, read as the reverse complement.
TAATTTTATTATTGGTCAACGGTTAGTCAACGACTATGTTTAATAAATATCTCAAAGGATAAAAATGTCAATTCACTTAAAAAAACTCAATTTCTTACTTTCCCAATTCAATACGATTCCCTCCCTTTCCACCATCTTCCGGGAGGAGGAGAGGAAGATGGTGGAAAGGGAGGGTATCGTATGAAATTGGGGAAAGTAAGGAATTTAGTTGTTTTTTTTTTATATAAGTGAATTGACATTTTTACATTTTTAGATAATTATTTTTATTAAACATAATCGTTGACTAATAATAAAATTAACAGAAGGATGAAATTTGAAAATTATAAAAATAATGATGAAATTATCTAAAAATTTAAAAATAGATGAAATCGTAAAAATTATATCGATTAGGGATAAAATTAATCAATTTGTTAACTTAATTTGAAATTGTTTAAAGGATATTTATGTCATTACATGCGTTTTCAAGACATAAGTATTTATTTTCTTATACCTTGAATGCAAAACTTAGAAAAAAAATATATTTAATTATAATAATTGTATATCTTTTAAATTTAATAAATGTATTAATCACGTATCAATTAAAAATTACAAGAAATATAAAATTTTATTGTTTAAGAAAAAAAACGATAATAGTTGAGATGGAGGAAAGCTATACGGCGTCGCTTCTAAGGCGAGCAATTCTGCCTGCGAAACTATCCCGGGTTTTATCCACGTCGTGTACTGCCGCGGACAACCTTGTTGACAGTGGCGGTGGAGGGGTAACGGATCACCAAATCATCGAAGTAAAATCGACGGTTAAAAATGTCGACGGTCTACGTATTAGAACCGCCGACAAAGGGGAAGGTGATATTGACGACCAATTATGGGCCACTGGATATTGAACTATGGCCGAGAGAAGCTCCGAAAGCTGTGAGAAACTTTGTGCAGCTTTGCCTTGAAGGTTACTATGACAATACCATCTTTCACCGTATCATCAAGTCTTTCCTCATTCAAGGCGGTGACCCTACCGGCACTGGAAAAGGTTGAATTTTTTACTTTTATCTGCATAGTGATTTTCTTCGAATTTAGTCGAATTATTTCGTTCATTTTTGTATATTTGTTTGTTTCCTAAATGTTTGTGTTTTAATGTTTTGAAAATTGGATGTGTTTGCTCTTCTGGTGATTTCAACTTTACAATTACTTTGTGTTCACTTTTGGATGATGATATTGAATCCCTTTCCTATTATATGAGTATGAATTCTACGATTGGAAATATTTTTGAACATTTTGTTCTTTGAATGTGCAAGTGTAACTACTTTGGAGTTTTATGTGTAACAATAACTTTGCAGTTGTAAAATCTTTAAATAGTCTTCATGCATTACTCTAATGAACAGAACGAAAGCTTGCTTTTAGTTTGTTCGCATAGAGGTGCAGGATTTACTTGCAAGTACCTCGATTGGCCTGTTGTAACTTGTAATGTTTACATGTTTGCAGGAGGAGAAAGTATATATGGTGGTGAATTTCCTGATGAGTTCCATTCTCGTTTAAGATTTAAGCATCGGGGTCTGGTTGCATGTGCTGGTTCTGGTTCACCGAATACAAATGGAAGCCAATTCTTTATAACTCTTGATCGATGTGATTGGCTTGATAAAAAACACACAATCTTTGGAAAAGTAATCACATCTCCTCTATCTGTTTGTCAGGATTGGTTTTCTTTAGCTGATTCATCATTTACATGTATGCTTTTTCTTTTTGCAGGTAACAGGAGATTCAATATATAATCTACTTAGAATAGGTGAATTGGAAACTGATAAGGAAGACCGACCAGTGGAGTCTCCTCCAAAAATACTCTCAGTTGAGGCATGTACTTCTGCTGTTGTTGTGAATTCATATTCTTTTATGATGGAAAACTATTGAAAATTATTTATACTTGACTTTTTTGAGTTGCTTTCAATAAATGGTACTTTCATATCATTTGAATTTTGAATAAGTTTTTATTTTAATTATATCTAAATTAATTAACAGAGGAAATATGAGAAATCCATTGCTATCCATAATGTTGGTAATTCAATAATACTATAAAGTGGCTTGCACAATATCTATGGTTTGTTATAGAACAATATACTTGTTCTTCATCATTTCATTTAGCACTATGGCTATTTAAAGTACTGCTTTGCTCAATTCCTTCCATTTTTTGGTTATCGTGTGATCCAAGGCATTCCCTCTTTTCTATTAATCTAGAAATTGTGTTATACATATGCAATTTATTTTCATTTTTGAAGTATAAAATTCCAAATCCATGATATGATCAATTCCATTGTACTTTTTTTGGTGGTGCAAATGGATATTCATTTAAACTGTACATTTTCTCTAAAATTAAAGATGGGGTTGAATTTCACAAATTTTGATACTGTTGAAAACAACCCTTTGTTCCTTTTTCTGGAAATGTAAATCAATGCGGTTAACTTCATTGCTCCTAAACTTTTTGTGTGTGAATGAATGTTTGTGTTATCTGAATTTTAGTAGAATAAAGCTGAAATATTAAACTAGTTTTTTTTTTTTTTTTGCAAAGTTCTCCTCACTGGGAAAATGTAGGATTAAGAATAGAATACGGCTATACATTTAAGTACCTTACTGCCTGTTCATATGCTTTGTAATCACTCTAGGTATTGTGGAACCCATTTGAAGATATTGTTCCTAGGGGAGCACCTTTGAAGTCTTTGCCTTCTTCTAAAGCTGAAAAGGATAAGAATGATATCAAACAGAAGGCTACAAAGTAAGTGATATAATTGATTGTTGTTATGCAAAAACTTAACGCTTACGATGATTTAACTTTTTCTGTTTATTGTTCCATTCTATCTGTTAATGTAGAAAGTTGAATTTGCTTTCATTTGGAGAAGAAGCAGAAGAAGAGGAGAATGAATTGGCTAATGTCAACACCAAGATTAGAAGCAGTCATGATGTATTAGACGATCCTCGTCTCCTGAAAGGAGAAATTCATAGTAATGATTTGGTAAGATTACCGTATGGTTATTTCGTTTTTGATGATATGATAGTATTCCAAGGACTTCAGCCCCATGTAGGATAGTTTTGAAATTGCCAAAACTAAATGATATGCAATTCTTCTAAATTTTTATTTCTGGGGACACTAAGACTTGCTATAGAAAACTTCTTTTTTGGACTATGTTCATTTTATAAAACCGTACCTCTATGCAAGTCTGCTAAAGGATCCATGTTAAGGTAGGATTCACCTTTCCATGGTTCAGTACGATTTGTAGCTATTCACCTCTGTTAATATTTTAAATCTAAGTTTATTTAGTTATTTTACTTCTCATTGTTTGCAGCATGTCGGATTTCCATGGATATACTTAGAACCCTTCCGAAGGGGCATGATTCTGTTAAAGGCAATATGCTGCATAACCACTTGATAGCCTCAAATTCTCTTAGATATTTCTTATGGAACTTAGTGAATCTGAAAGATCAAATTATGTTAGCATGAAGTATCACGATGTACTTTATTGCATTGCTGTGAAACATTTTACAACAATAATTCTGAACATTCTGATTTAGCCATGATAGAAATTAGGATTGCTTGTTTGGAATTTCAACACAGGATGTTTTATGATGATGGATATAACTTTGTTATAACTATTGTTTTCTGAACTTCCTCAGCATAAAGTAAAGTTAACTTCAAGCCAGTAGAATTTCAAAAATTTTAGGGTCCATTTGGACAAGCATTTTTCTCAAGAAAAATTGCATTTATGTTTTAGCAGGAAACTAATTTAAATGTATTTTTAGAATTCGAAGTTTCTATAGAAATATTATAACTTTAATGAACACAATTGAAAATTTCAAAAGTTGGTCAAAGTTTAAAAGCAATATATATATATTTCCAAAAATGAAGGGGAAAAAAATTGTGCAAATGGATCCTTAGAAATTTGAACCTTTTTGCTATCTGATTGTCTATCAATACCCATGTGCAAGTTTTAGAGGTTTGTTGAAAACAAAAATATCTGATGAACTAATGGAAAGTATTGTAAACTACCTTTCCATAAATGCTTGAAGATGAGGACATGGTTATATATCTCCTAAATCATAACATTGTTAAACTTTTAGAAGGCACTGTGTACTATATTTTCTCGGTAACTAATGAATAGTATAGTGTATTTATTTATGCAGAATCCTTCTGAAGTAAAATTAAGAAGGGATGCACAGTTATCAGTCAGAGAAGCTTTAGGTTCAAAGAAGGAAGAGTTGCAGAGAGATGCAGATGCTATTTCTGAAGCTCTTGATGACAGTGATAATGATGAAGGTAGCTTTGATGCACGAATGCGTCAACAAATACTAAGCAAACGGAAGGAGCTTGGCGATTTGCCAACAAGGAAGTTGCATAAAGGTCAGCTTATTATCTACATATGAAGATTAGAGGAGTATATTGCTCCATTTCTAAATGAATGTCCTTGTTTGTCTTGGCAAAAATGTACAGGAGCTAATTGTCCATCTTTTGTCAATCACTGAAATTAAATTGCCTTTCCAGAGTAATATGCAGTAACTGCACAGCCTTAAGAGGAATGTATTAACAAAAAGAAGCTTTATGCTCCAATTTGGAAACATTTATCCAAGTTGACAATCTCATTTAGGAGAAGAATGAGATCTTGAAATACATTGTATATAATTTTCAGTTCAAGTTACAACGCTTTTTTGTTCTCTTCACGGGACATTTCTAAACAATGTCCGCTTCTTTTTAAGTAACCTGCTTTTCAATCTACTTTCTCACCATTACCCTTGCCTGAAAAGAAAATTCAATGCAAATCTAAAACTTTTCTTCAAGCTGCACTGCTTTGATTGCTACATTAATTTCACTATCATATTTGTATAGTTTTAACATAAACAACTACCTTGTGTGTTTTTCCCTTATTCTTGGGCACTTCCATATTTAGTACATCATACACACATTATATTTATGTATGACTTGTATAGGTTACTGAAACTTCTGATGACATTTTCTCTTGATTTCAGAGAGTTCAACTGCAAAAAATCGTGATCCATCTCCACCACGGTAAGATCAATTGAATTGAATTTTGGTATTCTCCTGCCTGACAAAAGGATTAGTCAACTTTACACAGTTGCATATACAGCCTTGTAGCTTTATCCATCACTCTTCTTCCCACACCACATGAAAATCTTGTGGGCTCTGTCCTTATCAGCCTTATAGCTATTTTCTGCTGCATTTCATGCATTTTAGGGACAATCTTTTGGAACATTACTCTTGCAAGTAATAGTGTTGATGACATGCTTTCAACTGGTTATAGGAGAATGGTTTCAAAAATTTGATGCAAGCTGAATTTGTAGATTATGCTTTAGTTTCAGAAGAGGGATCCGAGAGCATACTAACAGGGTGTATCCCACTTGAACGCATGTCTCTTGAATCTGGAATTCCATTTACTATTATCTGAGTTAGATTCTGTTTGCTTGTCATTCATATTATTGCAATACTTTCTGAAACCCCTTAACACTGAGATGAATAACATTACAATTATCTTCCTATCAGGTTCCCTGTAAAACATGATGATGACCCACCAAAAGTTGAGAAGCTGGCTTTGAAGAAAAAGGGCATAGGATCAGAAGCTAGAGCAGAACGTGTGGCTAAAGCTGATGCAGACTTACAATTATTGAATAATGCTGAACGAGAAAGACAGTTACAGAAGCAAAAGAAGCGCAGACGCCAAGGACATGAGGAAGAAGTATGTGGTAGAGTTTATGTTGTGCTTTATTTGTCATTTTAGGAACTCTGTCTCTGCTCTCCAAATAGGTTAGAATTCAAGAAATCATAATAGGTAAAGAAGTGGGATAATCTATTGTCTGATTAATTTATAACAGAAACTGAAGTAAAGGAAATCAGAACATAGATTATTGTGTTACTTGAGGAAACCGCATTTACTATTCAATACAAAAAGGCTAAGAAGATATAGAAAATTTGTCAGTTGGATAACATTAATCTATCCTTTTACAATAATCTTTCTGTATTTTTCTTAAAAAATAATTTCTAATTATTTGGATTTAGATTTATTCACACTATTGGAAACACTTAATGCTATTGTAGAGCATACCTTTTCTTTTGGCAAGCCCTCTGTACTCATATTGGACTAAAATATAAGCAGTGTGTAGTTGTATGTTTTAACTTTTCCTTGGCTATTTTCTTACACATGAATGACAATGTGTCTGTGTGTATGACTGCAGATGTTAGAAAGACTGAAGAAATTCCAATCAAGCCTCTCTTCCAAATCCAGTGAATCTAAAGATGAAAATGCAGGTAGGAAAGAGGAATTGTCAGATTGGATGTCAGCTCAACTAAAGTTTGCTCGCGAGATTGGAAAGGTATTCTTCATTTTCCTTTTGTACTCCTGGATTTATGATTAGCACATTTATACTTGTGTATTTTATTTTCCCACCATTTTGTATCTGAGCTGTTATAAGAGCATTGTGGATGCAAAGTTATATCTGAATAATTCTGACAATTTTTATGGGATAAAAATAACTAATTTCTATTCCCAAAATCAATAAAAATATCTTTTGAAGAAAAAGCTTCAAATACGTGGCATTTCAGTGTATTTTCTGCATTGTGATTATGTTTATATTTATTCTTTGCATTGTGACACAGGATAATATGTCCCGGAGTGATGACCCCAATGACTATGTAGTGCATGATCCTCTTCTGGAAAAAGGAAAAGAGAAGTTCAACAAAATGCAAGCCAAGGAAAAGCGAAGACAAAGAGAATGGGCTGGCAAATCTCTTACTTAAATATCACATACCTCCTGTTTAGATATGCAAAAGGTAACAAATTTTCCTTCATATAGATCAGTCTACCTCTACATATCTAATTGTAATTTTAGAACTTTTGTGTAAACTAGAAAAAGGAAAATATATCTGCTCCAGATGCAAGATAAGTGTAAGTGTTACAGAGAACTCAGAACTATTGTGCTACAATGTTTAAATTAATTCTCCAGGATTCCTAAACTAAGACACTTTTATTGGATTTATTATATTACATTTAAAGTTCCTCTTTTAAACTTGAAATGTGCATTTGAAGTATGTGAGACTGCACAATATCATTAAACTGTATACATGATATATATATATATATATATATTGCGATTTAACTGTGTTTTTTTTAAAAAAAAAAAAAAACACACTAGTAATACAGGGAATGTTGAGCAGGAGAAGTCAATATTCTTATCATTTGTGGAGAATTGAGAAGGGGCACGACTTAAACTGTGGTTAGATGTAAAGACAAAAATCCAAACCGGCCAAATAGTCAACAAAAATACAAGAATAAACACATGGGACAGAAGTACAACACGGTTCCTTTCAGGTGTGAACGCCTTCGAATTGGATTTCGGCCCAACCATCACCGCGACCGTCATTTTCTTCTGACCACTTCGATTTTCTTCTGACCACCTCGATATTCTTCATTAACATTTTTTTTTCTTTTTCATTAACTTTTTTTAATCATATTTTTTAAAAAATTATTATACTAATATTTTACATTTTTTTTTTTTTAAAATTAAATAAAAAGACTTAAATATATTTTTTTTTTTTTAAAATGCAATCATACATTTATCGATAGTATGGTCAGTTTTAAAAAAAAATTAAAACTAATAATGATTTATATATAATTATTTTTAGAAAAGGATATATATATATATAAAAGTTGAATAAAATTTTTAATAAGTTTTTAGAAGATAGATAATTTGAGACGAAATGAATGTAAATGCAATGCATGTGTGGAGCAAGTAGCTTGTACACATCGGAGACCTTGATATGCGTAGAGATTCCAACATCCCTTCTTTGACTTCCCTTCCTTTTGAGCAAATATTTAATCTTAGAAAAAAAAAAAAAAAAAAGCAAATTTCACTAATTGTAAATAAATTTATACTTGTATTCATATATATATATATATATATATATATATATAAACTATTGTCTTGATACAGTAAAAAAACATATTATAAATATTATATAAAATTGAGAATTTGACACTTTAAAAAACATATTATAAATATTACACTGTAAGAGTAGAACTCAAAATTCTCATTAACTTTAACAAAGAGTAAACATCTTTTTTGGGTCAATCTTTCCCGCATTAGATGGATGGATATATATATATATATATATATATATATATATATATTATTAGGTGTATAATGAGAAAAATGTTGTAAGTGCAAGCAGACCAACTAATAAAATGCAGACATAGAACTATGGGATTTTTAGGACTTTTTTTCTTCATCTTTTTCTTTTGGCCAAAATTGTCCAAGTACTGTTAGGAACTCTATGTAGAACATATTCCTTCAAGTTTAAGCAAATCACCACTTCTCTAAAAGAGAACTTGACTCATTCTTCTCATGCACAGATTTCTTTCTTCCTTTGTTGAATCTCAATATATATACATATATATATAATAGTATTATAAAGATGGAGATTTAAGAAAATGTAATTAATTAATTTAATTTTAATGCTTCAATATGGACTTTACTATAGTAGTAATAGAAAATTAGGGTTTAATAATAATCCATTGAGTATGTATTATTCAATCAAAATCTTTTATATTATTATATTTATTGAATCAGATTCTTAATATGAAATATTTTAATTAGTTTGTTGTATTATATTATGAAGGTCACGTGATGCAACAACCGCACAACCACCTAACTCTTATACTCCTAAGAGTTGAAATAGGCCACTTGGCGCTCCAACTTTACGATTCTAGCGTCCTACTCCTCACTCCCCTCCTCCCGTAGAGCCCTAATCAACTGCTCGGAGTGTTTGTAGGTCGTCTTGCTGCTCACTTCCCTCATCCCTCAACCCCTTGGACTCCTTCCTCGCAATCCAAAGCTTCTTCCTAAGCCTCCTGAGTTTCGAATCTATAAAGATAATCTAATTAAGTCATTTGTTTGACATAATAGTAAAACACATTGTAAATTTTACATGAAATTGTAGGCTTGATACTTATTTTGAAAGTAATATAAAAGTTTCCAAATAAGTTCAAATTTATATTAGTCGAAATAATGATTTTCAATAGTGGATGTGGTAATAAAACAAGGGAATCTATTAAATGAGTTGTGGCGAGTGGTCGTCAAGATGCCACACCCTAAAGGTTGGGAGTTCGCAGCCTAATGAGTTTCGAATCTGCTATAGTCTCTATCAATTTAATCATAGTGAAGGTTTCCAGTTTTTTTAAAAAAAAAAAAACAAGGGAATCTAACTTTTTTTTGGTAATGGTGGAAACTGATGTATTTGTATAGGTAAGGAATGGATGGAGAAAGTCAAAATCAGACAATGATATTCACTTGTTTCCTACTTTGCTGACTTTTAAATACTTACTTGTTTTTCCACTTTTTTATTTATTGTTCTATTAATGAATTTTTTGATCAATTTTATTTTCTCCACTATTTTTATATATTTAAGACTATATATATACATATTTTATATTGAGAGAGTATTATATTAAATGTTATTGATTTGTTGTCAACCTTTAAAACATTTCTTTAAATATTTTTAGACAATTAATCTTAAAATTAATTTTTTTAGTTTAAATTAAAATTAATTAAAAACAACTTAATATTATTTTTTTTTATTTTTAGAAAGTAATAGATGAGAGGACTAATGAATTAGTTGTGATGTTAAGTGGTCCCTTTCAAATAAGGACTTAATTAGGAAAAAAATTTATGGACGCAATAAATACAAACTTTATAAATTTAATTTTCTTATAATTATTTTAAAATTATAATTTTTTTAAAAATTAAGAATTATAAAAGTTTTTTTTTTTTAATTTTTTTTAAACCACAATTTTTTTTTCTCTAAATAATCTAAAATAACACTAATATGTGTACATTTGACCTCAAAGAGGAAGAAAAAAGACTTATCAATTGATAAAACATCATCAAAATCAAGAAATGAAAAAAAAAAAAAAAAAAACGATATATTACATTAATAGGTCCAAAAGTTAGAATATATATACATACATATACATACACATATATATTATTATATATATTAGTTGATGAAGTAATACAAAATGATGAAAGAAGGAAAATCAAAGAGTTCCAAAAGAAGAAAAGGCCAAAACCATGGCAAAATCAAAATGTCCAACCGCGTAGTTGTCAAACTCTCTTGCACCTACTTCTTTTTTATCTAATCAATCTGTTACTCCAAAATATAATATATATATATATAATAATCCAATCCTCTGAAGCTTCTCCTGTATTCCAAAAGCTGCGTTCACACCTTTCTTCATAGTTCATACACGTTTTCTTGAAAGTTGAAACCCCACAAGAATCAGGTAATATTAGTAGTATATATATAAAATTATATGCTGCAAAACTTTTTTACCTCTGTATATGTGTAAAGATATCAACTTTCAGTTTCAAGAATTGACCCCATTTACTTTATTATTATTTTTATTATTTTTATAAATATTTGGGGAAATTCTCTTACTTGTGTTCACATTTCCATTCACACATTCTTTCATACAGTTTATGTGCAAGTTTGGTGAGTTGGGGCTCTTATCTTTTTATATGAAAGTTTCCTGTTTTCTGTGTGAGGATTGAATTGGGATTTTTTGCTGTTTTTGTTTTTTTTTTTTTTTTCTTTGGGTTTCAATAGTTTTTTGGGGAAAGGCGGTGAAAGATTGATTTTTAAGGAAATGAATGATAACAAAAGGAGGCGGAGGAGGAAGGAGAGTGCAGCTGTACCCATAAATGAGGTTAGGGATGGAGATGGTGAGAGTAATGATCATAGTCAAATTGATGTTGAAAAACAAGATGGGGTGAAGACTAAGGAGTTGAAAGAGATTATAACTTCCTTGATATTGCTTGAGGAGCAAGAAAAGAGAGATCAGGAAGAAATTGAAAAGGAGGAGAAAGAGGAGAAGCTTTTCTTTGACACTAATCACGAAAGGAAGGCAAGGGAGATGTTGGATTACTATTCCCAGTTACAAGAGTGTCACAAAGAATCAGATCTTAAAGATGGGGTAAGAAAAAGAAAAGGCAGGGCAAATAATGTTTTGACTGCAACAGCTCTTACAGCTGCTGCTGCTGATGCTGTGGTGGAACATGATGGTAAGGAGGATAATTACGGAGGTGGTGAGAATGGTGAGAAAGGAACAAAAGGAGCACCACAAAGGCGGTTATGGGTGAAAAACAGATCAAAAGCTTGGTGGGATCAATGCAACAGTGCTGAATTTCCTGAAGAGGAATTCAGGAAAGCATTTCGAATGGGGAAAGACACTTTCGAAATGATATGCAATGATTTGAGCTCAGCAGTTGCTAAAGAAAACACTATGTTAAGAGATGCTGTTCCTGTTAGGCAAAGGGTAGCTGTGTGTATATGGAGATTAGCTACTGGTGAACCACTTAGGCTTGTATCCAAGAGATTTGGTTTAGGCATATCCACTTGTCATAAACTTGTTCTTGAGGTTTGTTCAGCAATAAGGACTGTTTTGATGCCAAAGTATCTTCAATGGCCTGATGAGGAATCAGGCAGAAGGATTAAGGATGAGTATGAATTAATTTCAAGTATACCTAATGTTGTGGGATCAATGTATACTACTCATATTCCAATAATTGCTCCTAAGATTAGTGTGGCAGCTTACTTTAACAAAAGACATACAGAGAGAAATCAGAAGACATCATATTCAATCACTGTTCAAGGTGTCGTTGATCCAAAAGGGGTTTTTACTGATGTATGCATTGGTTGGCCTGGTTCCATGCCTGATGATCAGGTTTTGGAGAAATCTGCCTTATACCAAAGAGCAAATCAAGGGCTATTAAAGAATGTCTGGATTGTTGGTGGTACTGGTTACCCTCTGATGGATTGGGTATTAGTACCTTATACACAGCAACACCTAACTTGGACTCAGCATGCTTTTAACGAAAAAATTGGGGATCTTCAGGGAATAGCAAAAGAGGCATTTGCAAGATTGAAAGGAAGATGGAGCTGTTTGCAGAGAAGAACTGAAGTGAAACTTCAGGACTTGCCTGTGGTGCTTGGAGCATGCTGTGTTTTACATAATATTTGTGAAATGAGAAACGAAGCAATGGATCCGGAACTGAACTTTGATCTCGTTGATGATGAGATGGTTCCAGAGGTTCCATTGAGATCAGTAAATGCAATGAAAGCCAGAGATGCTATTGCTCATAATCTTTTGCACCATAACCATGCTGGAACTTCATTCCTCTCATAAAATGAAAAAAAAAAAAAAATCACAGGTTGTACTGATTTTTTCCTTCTGAAGTTGCTTATATTTGATTTTTACATTTGTTATTGTACAATTACATTTAGTTATTATTTATCAGAAATAGTTGACTGAAATATAGGTGTTCTTCAATTTTTTATACTGCAAAGTTGGGATTATTGTCTTCTAGGCTGAAGTTGTATACACCATCATAGACACAGGAGTTAATATATAGAAAGTTTTCATACTTCAATCCAATTGACAATTATAGACAAATTAAATTTACTTCTAAATTTATTTTTCAGTAACTTTCTTATTCTTCCAATGGATTAGATTTGTTTAAGGTTATCCATTCCTCATTTTGACTTGATTGATGAATGATGAAACTAATAAGGAATCTCACTCCCTCAATGTCTCTGAGTCATCTTGTATACCATCAATCGTTTTTATATAACAGGTTCCATATGGTTGGTTAACTGGAGTTCTTGCATTACAATGGTGGGATGGAAAGTGAAGGAAAGAAAGATGTCATTCCGGATTCTGGTAGCTGGAGCAAACTAGAATTTTCTCTCCCCATGCAAGAGAAGTATGAGTATGAGAAGGTATATTTCTTGCAGTTTCTTCTTGAAGTGAAGGAGGAGTATGTGTATATATATATATATATATATAGTTGTATGTGTGTATCTTTTTTGCTTATATAAGCTGATGATCCAGAAACATGGTAGAATTTAAAATCTTGTTGATCTAGTAAAACTTGTGAGAAAGAATGACTTCCTCAAGTCATATTTTTCATTTATGACACAGTCTTCTGGAATCATGGTTTGGTTTCCTAAAGTCAAAAGAGCTTTTATTACTATAAATGGTCGGTTTTATCTTTTAAAAGTAGAGTAGATTTAACAATCCTTCATTGATTTGATAGGGAAAAAATATTAGACTCTCAAAATTACAATATAAATTGTATATAAAGCCATTTATAGCATGCGTCGAATTCAGATATTTTACTTGACAAATTAAATCAACTAAACTATTACTTTTTCACAATTTCGTATTGTGGAGTGCAATAATTGGCTCATAACCATCTTGATATATTGGGACATATAGAATGAGTCATCAACCTTCCTTCCCTAGTTGCTTTTTTATTTTTTAATTTTCTTTGGAGGGACCATAATGTGGTCAACATAACATTATTACTCATCTGGAAATCCTCCGGATTGCTTGCTAATTTTGTCAAAAGCATAGCATCAATTGCCATCATGTATAGGTAGATCGAGATCCTAATACATCTTCTAAAAAATAAAAATAAGAAATATGTATCAATTAATAAGTGACATTTATAATTATAACTTATAAGTGACATTTATTATTTGTCAATTATAAGTGACATTTATAATTAGAACTTATTGAAAATATCTCATATCATAAAGAAAAACGAAAACAAAAATGTATTAAATGGAAAAAAAAGAACCTTGCTTGCTGATCATTAGATTTCATAATTGATCTTTGCAAGACAAGGTTTTTCCCATGTTAATAGGGACAATGACAAAATAACGGAAAAACATCAGAGTCAAATCATGAACAAAAACTCATATAAAGTTGGAAAATACTAAAAAAATTTCCTTCAAGATTAAAATATATAAAAAAATATGACTACAAATGTAATATGAGATCATCTCTAATAAAAATCGAACTAAAACCTTTTAATTTGACAAATCACATAAATATACTTGAAAAAGAGAATTGCGTCAATCTAACTATCACCTTACTTAAATGTGAAAAAATAATAGCCTAATTGATTTTGTTTCTCTTACTTAAATGTTTCACTTACCTTGCCAAGTGATGGACATGAATTTGATATATATCAAAAACGATTTTATGCTGTAATTTCAATTAGAATCTTGAGAGTATCCTACCATGAATCTCTCTCGGATTAGTGTATGAGGAGGATACCATGTATAAAAAAAAAAATCTAAAATGTTTTCATTCAACAATTGGCCACCTGCTTCTCCTTACCACATCAATTACCAAATGGTGTCATTCAAAACAGTTCAATGTACATAATTGAGCTGCACATTTTCTTGGAATCCTAAGCACACTGGCAGTATGGAATGGCATCCTATCTGTCTCTCTCTCTTAAGGGGGATCAGGTTGTGGTGGTTGGTTTCACAGTTGAACTGAAGAATTTAATACACAAGATAATTTCCCTTCTTCCACCTTTGCTTTCTAGTTATGCACAACAATACACAAACCACAGGGCCACAGAGAGAAGACAAAATATGCAGCAACAGAAAAGGAGAACATAAAATATATATATATATATATACATACACACATTTTAAAAAATGGGTTTGCCCATTCTACCTTCAACAATGTTATCTTTAAGCAGCAGAAACCGAAAATATACAAGAAATAGTTGAAGAGAAAAAATAAAAAGATAAATGAGGGAGATACAACTCAGGATGGTGGAATAGTCAAGCATTCTCAAATAATCTAATTATAATCGGAGCTACAGATGATTCCATATTCAATCAGTAGGTTAAGGGAAAGGAGTATAGAGAATAACATAATTTTCACGACTTCATTGAATAGAATCTGTCCTACAGGCTTATAACTATGCACAAAAGGAAGAATATCCCACAGTACTACGAATGTCATAAATAATTACTACACACTTCCAAGTCACTGATCATCTTGATGAGAAGGTAGCCGGAAAGGAAAATGAGCAAAGCAGATTTTTAATACAGGGGTATCAGGTTTTCGGTCATCAAACTTGTAACCTGCAATGTATAAGGTTATCAAATTCTGAACATGGGTTCCATATAACTGAATCTTTAGTGCAGAAAGCATTGAGTTCAATACATCACATACATCTACATTAATGCCGCACTCCAGTCTTTCGTGAAAGAACAAAACATCTCAACAGTAATATTATTATAAAGGGATATGATTTCGTAATTGATGATAATTTAAATTCCGGTAATTCATAGATGTTAGGCTAAACAACAACTGATAAAGAATGTGACACAAGTAAAATTAGCAAATAAGAAGCATTTCCATGTGGTGCTGAGTGAATGATTTCAATAAGTTCAAAAGAAGTACAAAACCTTGTAGGGCCTCCAAAGCAGCAAGAGCACATCTTGTATCAGTGAACTCAACGAAGCACAATACCATGGCTTTATCTCCACTCTGCCACATACTTATTGGTTAAGATACATATTCCCATATCAACAGGACTTACTAAGGAAATCTTCAATTGTGTGAATCAAAAGTCAAAATTCACATCAGTAGAGTTTCAGAGAGAGAGATTGGAGATGTATGAAAGGTCATGCAGCTCTTCTTGGGGATGTACTAATTATTAGATGCAGATGAGAAAATGAAAGGAAAATTGATGAAAACATTGATTATAGTCAGTCAGGAAGCTTCAGATGTTCAATAAAATTGAGTCCATATAGAAAAATCATTAAACCCACATAACATAAAGTTCTTTCTAAAACACTTGGAATCCCAAATGATATTTGCCATACCGAGCAAAAATAAAATAAAATCCATAATAAAAATTGATCACAAGAAGGATAAAGAAGCATAATTACATATTGCAATTACAGAAGTATTGTCTCTTGTATAATAATTTCAAAAGGATAAGGGCATTCTTACATGTCTGGGCTCCTTATGAACAACTCTAAGGTCTCTGAATCCAAGGAAAGGACGAAAAAGATCTGCTTTTGAGTCAAGGAATTAAATTGCACAGTACAGACAGCACAAGATAAACCATCCATAACCAAAAAAAAAAAAAAAACACCATCCTTTCTCCAGATATTGATTCTGGGGTGCTATCAACAGTATACTAAACTAATACTGTGAACAAAATCAACTATATTTGGCAACAAAAGATCTTCAATAGTGCAATGCACGAAGGTTTTTGAAAAATCTCAAGGACCTAGGTATCATCATGATGTCAATCAAATAAATAATGGACAGGTATACAATAATGTAGAAGGAAAAGTGTATACTTTAAGTTTATTTGAAGAAAGAGAAAGAAACATTAGAAAATGAAAGTAATATAAAGGATACGACCTACTTCTCTTCTTGTACAGTCAGTTGGAAGCCCATCAACAAAAAGAATGTTAGACTCTCCTCCTCCAACTGCATCTGCCCTTCTCGAAGGATTTGGCTTTTCATAGATTCTTTCTTCGATATTAGGGATAATACCAGGAGGAACATTCCTTCTTTGCCCCAGTAAGCTTGGATCTCTAAAAGGAGAGGGGTATTCTTTATGTCTGATCCCAATGGTTAGCCCACTACCAGCAGAAGGCTCAGGCTGAATACCCCTAATACCATCTATGCCATACGCACCAGGATGTGATGGTAGGAACTAAAAGTAGAACACAAGTGTATGTTCACAATGGGAATATATTAAAAACAGATAAACCCTATAAAATGTAACATTCTTACATCTTTCTTTAATAAATCTGCACTACTCAGAGCATCATTGGAGCTCCTCTGGGGAAAAGTGGTTAAGGTAGAAGCCTCTGCTGATAAGTGGCCAGGAATCCTTCGTTTTGGGGTGCTACCTGCAAAGATCCATGTGGTTAAATATATATATAAACAAAATTTGTGAAAACAGCAAGCTCTACTAGGCGAGTCTTCTTAGTGGAGCAAAATGCTGATCATTTCCCTAGGAAATCTGATCCCAACTGCTTGATAGCCTCATAAGGACATGACAAGCTAATCAGAAGCCCATTTACTTACTTTTCTAGAGGAAAGTTCACCAATTTCTTTAATAATGATAGGAAGACATGGAATATTAAACAATGACAGTACTTCTGACGATCATCAACCATTAGGAAATAATTTAACTAAATATGCAGGATAACTATAAAAGCAGGGAACTTAAGGCCAAATGTTTTTCATAACACCTTAAATCATATGGACCTAACAAATCCAGTTCAAGAGCCGTTGCTAAAAAAGATAACCATAACCTGTGCAACAACCAATTTCCCTAGTGTAAAACCTCACATTATGAAATTTGAATCAGCTTCACATTCCTGGTTAGCAAATCAAATTCTATAATTGCCAAAGCTTGTTCAACCCCAAAATACAAGAAAATGCACACATTTCTTTGACTTGTCTGCCAATTAAAACCTCTGGTAAAGGATCAAATTCCATTGAATTCTTGTCTCAAAAAATATTGGGACTTGAAACAGATTCATTCTTTCAATGGTTCCTCTCGAAGTCACATTCTACCAAAGATTCTTAATTCCATAATGCACCTCTCCTATTCTTTGTAACCTTTTTCCAGCAAATCATGCCACAAAGCTAATTTTTTTATATACCTTAAAATCTCTAACTCCTCTCTAATTGAATATAAATTCTCCTTTTTAACCAAACACACCTCCAAAAAGGTTTTAACCATCAGTTGCCTGTAACTGTTACTCTATGATCCTTAATTGCAACCTGCTAAAGGGCTAATAGATACCATTCTCTCCTTCCAGAGGGTCTTCTTGGCTGAAAATTTTAGTTCTTTGGTTCAGAAAAAAATCAAATTCAAATTCAAAGTCACCCTCCCAATCGTATGCACATAAATAGAAACATAACAAAATTTCTGGTTTCCAATGGCAACATTGAGCTTATAAGTTTCTAAACAGATATGCACCCAAAGACAATTCTTGTCCCAATACGTAAGGAAAACAACACATTCATGCCCTAAAACCCACAATCTCCATATCCCACATGACAATACACCATTAAAACACCGCGTGCACATTAGTTAACCAAAAAAACCATCAAATTTAAAGCTTTAAAACAATACCCAGATGGAAAATCGAAGAAAATTCAGAAGCCCTTCATCTAAAAGTATATTCAAGCCAGCCTTAAACTTTTTACCGATGACTTTGAGTGTGCGCGAACAAATAAAAACTACAGATAATGGCACGTGAAAAACAAGGGAAAAAAAAGGGAAAAAAAAGAAAGAAGAGAGATAAGTAACCTCTCAGTAGGGATGATATGTATATCTCCAGTAGGGATCATCCATTTAAATCTTCTCTCACCGCTCTCTTCTTCAACTTCCACTGTTTTTCTAAAGCCTCTTGCAGCGAGAAGCTGCGTTCCAGTTGTTCTTTCCTTCTTCAATTAAGAAAAAAAAGTCCCCATAAAATGATTCTTTCTTTTAAGGTTGGAAGTCAAAGTCAAGAAACTAGCTGTGTCACCATAAATGGAGATCATGAGAGTTTGAGACCCATAAAACTGAGATTCCTTAAAATCAAACTCAAAGTCCACAATCTTTCTATTTGAACCACATGAACATATTATTATATCATAATTATTATTAATATAACACTCTAAATAATAATCTTAGAGTTCTAATTTTTTTTTTTTCATTTATAAATATTCTTCTAAAACAAGTGTTCGAAATACTTTTTTTTTTATTTAAAAAAAATTATCTTAAAAAACTATAAAAAAAAGTAAATGTTTAAAATACATTTCTAGTTATAGACATCAAAATTTTTGAATATTTATTATAAATTTTAATTATAAAGTCTAAAATAAAAATAAAGACATGTGACAAATTATTGACAAAATCAATCAAAAAAATATATGAGAGTGTCTCTATTATTGATGACATATCATCCTCTCCCTGGTCATCTTTTCATCGATCAAAAGAAGCATTCGGTGTGTGGATCTCGGTGGATTAGAGAGAAAAAAAAAAATTCGACGGATTCACCAAAACTCGATGGTCGACGGAGATATACAAAGATTAAGATAATCATAACATATATATATATTATATATATATATATTTAATATATATTATTATTATTATTATTATTTTGCATATTATAATCGAAAAATTTATTATTGACACTAATATTTTTAACTTAAAAATACATTAATTTTTATATATACTTTAAAAAAGTTTTTATTATTCGTAATCGAATGGAATACTTATTAGAAATTTTTTATAAGAAAATTTTGATTTTTTTGGTATAAAAAAAATAATAATAAAACATACCACTGGAAATTTTATTATAAAGATTAATAACATTTAATCACTTATAATTTTTTATAAATACTGAAAAAGAACAGTGAAAAAAAAAACTGTAATTGTCTCTAAAGTTCTAAGAGAAATATCAAAAAAATATCAAAAAGAAAAATATCAGAGTCCTTTTTTTTTTGGGTAGTTAAAAGGTTGGTGTCGGGATAACACGGGGGGTACCTATCCCCTATCAAAAGAAAAATTATCAGGGGGGGTTTTTCTTTTTGTTGTTGTAAGCATTCATCCATTATAAAAAGCATTTTGTTAAACGCAGTTTAATCCTATAATTTTTTACCCACCCAAAAAAAGAAGTTAAATCCTATAATATGTTAAATTTTTTTTTTTTTTTTTTTGGTAAGTCCTATAATTTTTGACTTAAACATAAGAATATACATATAATTAATTTAATTATTCAATTAGGAATGCCATAGAACTCGGAAAACTCCGGTTTTGGAAGGGCGGGATTATTCCCAAACTCCTGGTCACTTTTACCAACCCCTAAACAAAAAAATTTTTTTTTACTTTGAAAAATAGATATTTTTTTTTAATAAAATATTCATTATTTTATATTTTTGATATTTTCTTTAAGTAGATGATTGAAATAAATTTTAATAAAATATTTAAATATAATTTCCTATTTTTTAAGTTATTTATAAATTTTAATTTTATTATTTTCTAATAATATTAATTTATAAACATTTTTAAATATAATTTTTATAATATAGATTATATTTTATTATTAATTATTATCATTATACTTATTATTATATTTAACAAAGTGATGTAAAAATTAATTAAAATTATAATATATTATAATATTAAAATAATATTTTATGTAATTATGTGAAGTAATTTTTTTTATTTGTATTTATATATTCAATTAAATTTAATTTAAGATTTATTTTTATATTCTTGAATTAAGTAATTTAATATATTTATATTATATATTGAAATAAAAATATTTTATTCAAATAAAAAATCTTTTATATATTTGATGATTTTTTTAAAAAAAAAAAATCTAATATGACATGAAATAACAAGTCATTAATAATTTTTTAAAAAATCGTTTCACCACTCTGATTAACATTCATTATATTTTTACTTTTTTAACTCTTTCAATTAATTATTATTTTTTATTTGAAAACTTGTATTTATGTTCTTTAAGTAAATAATTTAATAAATTTATATTATATATTTACATAAAAAATATTTTATTCAAATAAAAAAATATTAAAATTATTTTCATATATTATATTATAAAATATAATAACCACTAATTGAAGAATATATATACATACATATACACAATACTTTTTTAAATTTGATGAATAAAAAAAAGAATAATGTGAAATGACAATTCATAAAAATAAAAAAAAACCAACGACCTAGTTTATATTTTAATATAAAAATTTCTATAAAAAATGAAAAAATTTTATGACATATATACTTAAATAAAAATTTATCTTAATAAAAATTTTAGTTTATATCTACATTATAATGAAGATAAAATTTTAGTTTATTATATATTGTATATCAAATAAATACTAGGAATGCCATAGAAACTTAGAAAACTCTGGTTTTGAAACGAGAAAAAAAAAAATAGTCAAATTATCTCTATAGCTCATACGAAAGGGGGGGGGGGGGGGGTATAGTACAAGCAACCAAATGTGGGATGGTGTAACCGAGAGATTATTGTGGACGAGAGGGATAATGAATAGGTGGGGGGGAGGGAAAAAAAATAGAGTTTTTTTTCACAAAGAGAAAGATATTCATTTTGGAAAGTGAGCAAAAAAACCCATAAGGAAAGAGAAAACTGAGAAGGGTGAAATTCTACATTATTTTTTTTTTGAGAGAAAATCAAAGGTGAAGTTTTTATTTCTTAAAAGGGTTATGTATGAGTTAAAGTCTCGAGCTTTTTGTGTTGGGTTCTTGAAAATTCAAATTTTGAGACGAGTCTTGCGTGACTTTTGATTCTTTAGTAAGCTTGCTAGGGTAATTTTCTTTTCTTTTCTTTACTTTACTCTTCTCTTTTTTTTTTGTTAATTCTTGAAACCCAACTTAATTGCTAAAAAAAGTGTCCCAGATTAATAATTTCGGTTACTTGTTTAATTTTTTTACTCAAGAACTGAATTTTATTTCATATACCTCTACTTTAAATTGTTTGGAAGTATGATTATGTTGTTGTAAGCATATGTTTTCTGTTTTAATTTTGCATGTCAATTGTTTGATAAAATGCTTCAGTTAGTCCCCTCTGGAATTTAGTCTTTCTTGATAAAGCTCTGGGCTTTTTATGTGTATATGTGAATGTAAACACTGAAATCTTTTGTCAAGTTGCGCAAACTAGTTCCCGAACGAGTAAAACTAAGTATGTTATGGTCAATCAATAAAATTGAGAATCTTCAAGTTCTTTGTTCTCTTTTATATGTTTACCAATCTCATATCTAATAAATTTGAATACAGAAGAGGCAAGGGTTTTGATGCAAAAAGTGTTTCAACATGGCTTATGGAGGTGCAGCTTTGGGTCCTCCAGCGGCATCAGGTGTCTCAACAACAATTAGACAAGTGAAGTTGGACAAGGAATCTGAACTCAGAGTTGAAGTTGCTGATGCACCTTTCCGCCTTCGGCTCCTCAATGGTTCAGCAGAAATCTTTGGCACTGAAATACCTCCTGAAATATGGCTCAGTTTTCCACAAAGAATGAAATTTGCTGTATGCAAGCTCCTTTCATTTAGTTGTGCACTTGATTATATTATCATGTTTCTGCTCTTTAAGATTAGCATGTTGATTATTCATAAAATGTATAAATATAATGTTCGATTTGAAGGATGCGTTTTTTTTCCCTCTCAATAACTTTCACATCCCTTAAAAAGCGTATCTTGAAGTTGATTTTTATGAACGAATGCTCATTTCTGGCTGGCTTTTCCTACTACTACAATTATTATTTTGATAGTTCTGATTCAATATATTTTGTTTTTCTTCACCTTGCACTAGGTTTTCACTTGGTATGGAGCTACTATTGAAATGGATGGTAATACAGAGACTGATTATACAGCGGATGAGGTAAATTACTTTGAAATCTTCCACTTCCCCTGTTCCCCAACAAACTAACAATTAAATTAACCAAAAATAAAAGAACCTGAAAATAGAAACACTCCTATTATTCATGGAACTGTGCACAACTGCCTGCTTTGTGCATATGGTGTACAGTCAATATCATACTCAGTCCAAGATATAGCTTCTGTCATTAGATGACCTTAATTGGACCTAAATGTTTTGAAAAGTTTGAGTTCTAGAGACTATAGATCATTAACAGATTTCTTCCCGTCTTTGGACCAGTAATATATATCTCTGGATTTACACTCTACATGGTAATTATTTGGATTTAGGATCTCATACCTGCTTTTCATGTTAATATCATTTGAATGTTTGATACCCTAAATGTAGTGTCGAGTGTCTGACAATGTACTTTATGAGTGAAGCATGTGTGACACTTATCTTTCACTGTCATCTATGAAGAGATTAGTAAAATCTTTGGACATTAAAGCTCTCACATCTTGGCTAATGGGTTTGTAATCATGGTTTCTAGACACCAATGATCAGTTATGTAAATGTACATGCGGTACTGGAGGGGAGGAGAAATCGAGCAAAAGCTTCCCCACCAGATTCTGATGCTTCTCAGGTATTAGTTATGGTTTTTTATTTTTCCTTTTTTCTATTATTATTATTTAAAGTTGTTTCTAGGCATTCCTGGTATCCATCTACTATCTAATATTGTCAAATTTTGTACAAGGCATTTTAAATCATATTGTACCCTCTAGTTTTCTATTGTATGCTTCCCTAATGTTTTTCCGCTAGAAGCATTTTGCTAAAACTTCTTGAAATACAGTTTATTAACATTATTTCTGTTGTTTAACCTGCCTACATCTATAACTGAAGCCTCACATTTTCAAAGTTGTAATTGCAGTATGACTTGCCAGTTTCTTTTTTGTATTTTTGCTTATTATTTTACTTAATCTCTCTCTTTTTCTTACTTTTTTTCCTTTTTTTTTTCTCTAATTTTTTATGTCCCTCTTGCTTTCGGTTCAGGGTCCCAGGGTAATTGTTGTCGGACCTACAGATTCAGGAAAGAGCACTTTATCGAGAATGCTCCTTAGTTGGGCAGCTAAACAGGGATGGAAACCAACGTTTGTGGATTTAGATATTGGCCAAGGATCAATAACCATTCCTGGGTGTATAGCTGGTACTCCTATTGAAGTGCCTATCGATCCAGTGGAAGGAATACCTCTTGAGATGCCTCTCGTCTTCTTTCAAGGACATACTACCCCTAGGTCTTTACAATTATGCCTTTCCACGCATGGTCAATCGTATATATTAATATTATTTACATTAACACCATCATACCTCCTGTTCATCAAATAAATTTTTTATATGGTTGTTTCAGTGCCAATATAGATCTTTACAAGGTTCTTGTCAAGGAGCTTGCTCAGACTCTAGAGAAGCAGTTCTCTGTAAATCCTGACTCTCGAGCTGCAGGAATGGTGATTAATACAATGGGATGGATAGAAGGTGTTGGTTATGAGGTATTTCTATACAAAATTTTCATTTTGCTGTTTACTGCTATTTCATAAAATGATCTCAATGGAACTTTGTCTAATAGAATCCTTGATTATTGCTTTGTCGCAGTTGCTTCTCCATGCAATTGATTTGTTCAGTGCAACTGTTATTCTGGTTTTGGGCCAGGTACTGTCTGATTCAAGGTTAGGTGAAAACCTCTGCAATGTTTATTTTGTTGCTTTAACTTGCAAGCGCTACTTATATATTTAGACTGTTTAGAATTGTGGATAGACTAGAATTTACAGTATATATATTGTATGCATAGTGTAAGACCATCATCAATGGCTTAAAGATTCTTTTAGGATCTGAACTCAAGGACTAGCTTATAATTCAAGCAGAAATTCTGTGATATCTTGGTTATACATGAAAACTACTTGTTAAGTATTTTTGTGAACCTTTCTTACGGGTTGGAATTATTATGTGCAATATCAAGTGTTAAGAATTTTTATTCACTTATCCTGATTGGAAAATATGCAAAGCAGAATCATAATAACTTTAGTGCTCTCAACTTGGAACTTATAAGTTCTTCCTTTTTCTCTGGGGCAAACATCATTGTAACCTTTGTTTTCTGTCCTGGTTTGATCCCGAGTCATTTGTACACATTTCTTGCCTGTCTTTGTTTGTTGTAGGTAAGTATCTTGTGCTATTGTTCTAATAAGGTGTTACAAACCTTACCTGATTCTTCAATATTTTATTGTCTCTTGAAGGAAAAACTATGCAGCATGTTGAAAGATGTATTAAAGAGCAAGCCTAACGTTGATGTGGTTAAACTTCAAAAATCTGGTGGTGTTGTATCACGGAACCCAAAAGTCCGTCAAAAGGCTAGGGGTAACAGAATAAGGGTAATGATTCCACTATTTGATGCGAAAGAAACCACAGTTAGTTGCAATACTAACCGAAAGATGTCTATATTATATTGGGAAGATGTGCTGACTTCTTTATATATATATATATATATATATATATATATATATATATATATGTGTGTGTGTGTGTGTGTGTGTTTATCTTCGATTTCTCATTGAACAACAGTGAGTAATTTTGGTCTTTTTCATTCTTACTCCAGGAATACTTTTATGGCATGACAAATGACCTCTCCCCGCATTCTAATATCGCTAATTTCAGTGACTTGTCTATCTATCGAATTGGAGGCGGACCACAAGCCCCACGATCAGCTTTGCCAATTGGTGCAGAGCCGGCTGCAGACCCTACAAGATTAGTTCTTGTTAATATCAACAGGGACTTACTCCATTTAGTTCTTGCTGTCTCATACGCCAAAGAACCAGAACAAATTGTCTCAAGGTACACTGAACTGCCTTTTGGTCATTATTATAACTAAAATCCTGCCTTAAAAAATTGGCCGACTTGTCTACTTGTATTAGCTAGAACTGAACTTTAGTTAGGTTCATATCATCGCTTGTCTATAGTATCTCTTCACTCTGCTATCTGGTGAATGTCGAGTTCAGCATACGAAATTGATATGAATGGCTTGGTTCATGCACCTATTGTGTTGACAATTTGGCCCTACCATACTAACATAGGAAATTTAACTTTTAGCTACATAACTTTTATGTTTTGCCATTACAGGAAGTGTCCCAAGCCACCAAACCTGTATTTTTGTCTAATATGAGTGATTCAATGCATGAATTTTTTTGGATCTTGCATTTTGATGTTGTGTCTCCAGCTAACATATGGATGGTATCTGTTAGTATTTTGAGATTCTCACGGTTGATTTTCTCTTTCTTTTTTCCCATGGGGACCGGGAAAAAAAAATGCAGCAATGTTGCTGGTTTCATCTACATCACAGACATCGACATTCAAAGGTTTGAACTATAATCTCCCTTATTTTTTTCAAAAGAAGTTCTTCTACGTTGTAGTAACAGTACGATTCTCATCAATCATCGTTTCAGGAAGAAAATCACTTACCTTGCACCGTGTGCTGGCGAACTTCCGGGTAAATATTTGATTGTAGGAAGCTTGACATGGGTAGAGACATGAAGTGTACATCAAAAGCTGAAGCTAAATTAGATAGAAAGAAAGAAAGAAAGCATGCTGAATCAGTTCATTTGTTTTTAACTATGAACTAAAAGGTAACTTTGTTATAAAATAGTTAGTGGTGCAGCTTTGCCATTATTGCCACCTTCTGAAAACCTTAAAAAAGATTTCTGTTCTGTAATAGTGGTTATGTCCTAGACAAGAATGCTGGCTGCAATTGTTGTGAATGCATAATTTTTGAATTATTTTCTCCCCATTTGATTTCTCCTTGTGTAGAAAAGTTTCTGCTGTAATAACACTGTGATCCCATGACCCTTTTTTGTTTTGTTTTGAATGTGTCCTAATTATGGACAGCTTATTGCTAGAGGTAAGCTCTAATCTCAAGTTTTAAACAGTTGTATACGATAAATACGAGTTTAATTCTATAACTTCATTTAAATCATTATCTTGAGATTATAATCCCATGACCTTTGAGAAAACTAAGGTAGACCCTTTTTGTAGATTAATCTTACCACACTTTTATACATAATATTCAAACTCGATATATTGTTTAATGAAAATTAGTTGTTAGGAATGACTAGGAGGTAAAGATTATTTGTCGCTTATCAAAAAAGATTATTTGTCAGTATCCTATTTTAGATCTCAAGATTAAAGAGAGCAACCTGAACTTTTGGTGACTTGTGGAAAAAAAAGGTGGTTTTGGTCAGATCAACCTGGCTTCCCATACTTGGAAGAGAGAATCTACAGTGTTTTCTGACACTTAAAAAAAAAATCTTTCATTTTCAAACCACGTTGTGAAACCGACCATATGTTTTCTCTCTCAAAAACAAAAAGTTATTATATTTTACATTATAACTTGAGTTTCTTTTTCCTGTATGTAATATATATATATATATATATATATATATTATCAGGTAGGTATCCGAAGTAATGTTCAGGTGCAATATTCATGATAATTATGTATATATTTTTATAAAGTTGTTTGTCAGATGTTTTTGGACACCATGGGAGACACTGGAATTTTGCAGAGGATATATATTGTCCATGAAAACCTGCTCTGTTAGTATAACAGCAGGCAGCAAAAAAGATAATAGTACTAAAATGGCTGAATCTATCCCATCCCATCATCTCATGACTACAGCTAGAATGAGCTTGCATTTCTTTTCTTTGGTAAAGAAAGAAACCACAATATTTGTCTTGTTTTACTTGGCATTATTTCCTATTGCAACTAAATCTAACATCGTGAAAATGTGATAACTTAGTTAGTTTAACTTCGGTTAAGTGTATCACCTGACTTGTCAAGTGAGGACGTAAGTTTAGCACATGTTAGAGATGATTTTATGTAGCAATTTCAGCTAAATGTTGTAATCTTAGGAGTCTTCTCTCATGGATTCGTCTTAATTAGTAGATAAGGATATCGGGTAAAAAAAAAAAATAAAACGAACATTGGTTTACAAAATTCAATAATATTATTAGTTTCTTTAAAAACAATATCTCGATTTTAAACCATATAAATCGATAAATCGGTGTTAAAAGAGTTTACCTCTAAAAATAAGCTTAAGATATTTGATTTCAAATTAGTCTAGAATGACAATGAGAAAGTACATTCCGAATGTTATACGAAGTTGAAGGTTCGACACTCGTTGTAAGTACCATGTAAGAGGTAGAGTGAAGTTTTCTCCCTAATAAGAGTTGAACTATATTGATGCAACTAGGCTGAATCTAAATTAATTAGAGTTGTGATGACTTTTGATATCATATAGTTTGATGAAAAGCTGGCAAAGTTGCTATAAATATATAAGATGTGGTCCTCTGCTATAAATTTCTTTTCCTTTCATTTTTGATAATCAGATATATATATATATATATATATATATATATATATTATTTACATACACATATACATATATACTTTTTTTTTTTTTTGATGGGAACACATATACATATATACTTGAAAGGTCTTTAAATGGTCATCTTAGCCATCATCTGATAGCAGATGGGACTCTATGTTTCCCCATAGTTCCACAAGCATCTACCTATATATTTATATGTATATATATATGTGGATAACTCTTGCTGTCCAATTTCTATCACTTTTAAATCAGAGATGTTTCACCAAAAAAAGTTTTAGGGCAGAAAAAAAATGTGTAAAAAGGGGAAATATATGATATAAATACATGAATGATATTGTTTACTTTAACACATTTTAGGTGCATTTTACGAATTTAAAGTGCGTTATTGAGTAGAAGTTTTAAACTTTTTTTAATAATCGCTCAGTAATTTTTTAAGCGAACAATATATGATACTTTATTTACAACAATACATATAAGACTTTAATGTTATTAAAAATGTACACTTTATTTTTTAAAAAAGTATTATTATATGATACTTTTATACAATTAATTTGCAATTATAATAATATTATATAAAAACAATAGTAGTATTTCTTTATATATTTAAAAGTAACATTGTCTTATAAAAGATGTCACATTTATAATTTGTAAGTAATGTTAGACCATATATATGGTATATATATATTTAATCTAGAAGATTTTTTTTTTTTTTTTTTTACTCATTTGGGGCGTCCGGTGTCCCCACCTTTTCGGTGAGACTAATCCGGACTCGGCCTGCGAAGCGCTCGCAGAGTTCTAACTCTTACTTGAGGGTTAGGGCTTAGCTCGGAGCTTTTAACATGGTGCTAACCACCCAGGAGATTCGAAACTTCGACCATCCGCCTTGGAAGAAGCATTAGGAATCCGCTTACCAATTCTCAAAGCTACCGGGTTTAATCTTGAAAATTTTGTATTAAACGTAATTTAAACTTATGACATTTATATTTATAAATGAGGTCGTTTATTATTGAATTACGTCTATTTATCTAAAACAAATACTTACAAGATAACGAATTTATAAAAATACCACTAATAGAAAAACCATTAAAGATATATATCTTCAAGTGTATATGCTAGAAAAGGGGAATGATATTTTTCATATGGAATAGCCGCCAATGTCTAAAAAAAAATCTTTAACATAGTGTGAGGTTAACTAAAGTTGCACTTCTTTGAGATCATTTTTGGCCTTTTATCCTCTATTTTCGAGATCATTTATTATCTAGAAAAATTATACTTTATATTTTTTTTTGATAGTATACATTTTGTAGTTTAACGTAACACTTTAAAACGTATCATTGAATAAAGATTTTAGATTCTTACTTAATAATTATTTAGAGTTCTGATTAACGAACTTTGTTCATATCATAATTCAGTTAGTAATAATCTTGTTTATAAAATAAAACAACATGCATTTTTTAAGACTAAAAAAGTCTTCAAAATGAAGTTCATCTCTTGGTCTAATGGTCTAAGAGTCTCTCCATCAACCAAAAGGTTGAAGGTTCGAATCTCTCTGCGCCGGCCACGGTCTGGGGGTTTCTCTCTTCTCCGATTTGTCAAGAAGTTAAGAGTTTAAACTTCACCCGGAGTTCTACAGTTCGAGATATATTCGCAAGTGCAAGTATACCCGCACTATTAAACCTTCTTGAGTGGATTAGTTTGGGTCGAAAAGACCTGAGATACCATCTCGAAAAATGGTTCTCATAGGAATCAAAAGAATTAATTCCCTAATCTAGAATTTCCTCTTCTTGACCTAAACTTGAACCATTCTTTGCATACAAATAATTATTTATAATTATATATGAGTATTAGTCCACTTTGGCTCAGGCACTTGCATACAAATAATTATTTATAATTATATATGAGTATTAGTCCACTTTTGCTCATGGACTTACACATCATTAAATAATTTATACTCAATAATTTCTTAGGTGAACGATGGGAGACTCCCGACACATCCAGTTATAACAAAATGTTAATTTTTATTATTAAAAGAAAATAAAAAGAAGAGAAAAATGAAAGAAATGACTATATTAACCTCAAGTGCAACCAAACTAGCTGTAGAATTTGCCAGCTGGCAATTAAGAACCAGCCCATTGAGGAGCTGGCAATTCACCAGATCCAAACGTCGATGCATATATATTTATATTATATTTTTTAGTGTAAAGAAAAAAGAAAAAAATGGAAAATATTCTACTTCCCACTATAGTTCTACTTATACTGCCACCTAAAAGAAAATACCAGTTTAATATTAAAGAAAAGAAAAATGAAAAATTACTGCTCTACTTGGATTCTGATGAACTGATGAGGTAAGAAGCCAAGTGGGTTTCGGAGGTTTTCTGTTCATCTCCTGGTTCTAGCAATAAATATACTAAATTTTATATTTTTTCCTGATATTCTTGAATATTTATGTGACTTATCATATATAGGTCTTGGCGTTTATATCTTTTGTGTGTATATATACTTGGAGAGGAAAAAAAATTTCTCTTTTCCTTCAGTTTTAGTTTTAGAGTGGAAAAGAAGAAGTGGGATTAGCAGAAAAGAATGGAAGAAGGTGAAAATCAGAATCGCCCGAGTGAAGATGAAATACTGGGGTCAAGCTTGACAATGGAGAAAGTAGCTGCTGCTAAGAAATTTATTGAGAACCACTACAAGAACCAGATGAAGAGCATTCAAGAAAGGAAAGAGAGGTAATTTTAGTGTTTTTCATTTTGTAATTATTTTTCTTCTTCTCTACAAGTGTGCGTTTTTTGTGTGAGGTGAAATAGTTGAGGCAAGTAAGGAGTATAGATTAATTAGCTTGCTCTTCTTCTTTTTGTGGATGCTTATTGCTGTGCAAGATCCAGTTTTTGAGTTGATTATTGCTTTGTTCCTTCCATTTTTCCCATTTCTGTTTTGGGTTTTTATGTTAAGGTTAGTTCACGTTGTAATTGGAAAAAGTAAACAAGATAGAAGTTTGGTTGACTTGTGAAATCAGGATTTCTTTGATTTTATTATACTTGGTCTGCTCTGGGGAGTTTTCTGCATGTGGGGATTAGGGTATTGTAAATGGATCCTTGGCAAACATGGAGTTCTTTCAATAGTTTTATGTCTGGATTGTATAGGATATCACTAAATGTAGGATCCTCATATGTGGTTGAAGCTCTTAATTATGATACATTTTCTCTTAATTATGATTCAATAGTTTTAGAATCATTTGTACTGATACTTTAACTATGATACATTTTCTCTTTATTTTTTAGTTGGGTTTCAATATAGTGCTTGCAAAGGTTATCTCAAACATCCATTTGTACTCAGTAAGAGTGTTTTTTTCTTCCACAGAAAACCCTATAAATTATGATGGTAGAACAGGAAGTGGAGTTAGTTAGAGGTGAAGACATTGCCCGATAAATTAGCTTAGTGGTTTCTGCGCTACATTGAATTAATACTTCTTGAAAAAGTGTCTTATGGATCAGTTAGTAATTAGTACTAATGTTCTATACTCATTAATACTTCCTTGTTTTGATTGAATATCGATTTGAAGTTCTCCAAGTTATATACCTTAGCATTACTTTTATGATTTTGACTCGTGTGTATATATATATTTTTCTTTTGTTAGTTTTCAATTTCCAATTTTCATGTTACTATGATATTTGGTCTATTAGAAAAAATATCGGTTCTCAAACTAGTTTGCTTACAATGTATTATGTTCTACTTGTAGACGGTGGATTCTAGAAAGACAGCTTGCTGCTTCAGATGTGCCAAAAGAGGAGCAGTTAAACCTGATTAAGGATTTAGAGCGAAAGGAGACAGAATTTATGAGATTGAGGAGGAACAAGATATCTGTTGATGATTTTGAACCTCTGACCATCATTGGAAGGGGAGCTTTTGGTGAGGTTAGTTTGTGGATGCCGTGCTAACTTTTATGATTGAAGAATTAGTTAGAATTCAAGTTGGAGGTCTTGGAATAACACTAGTCAAGAATTTCATAAACAAGATTTAACTAGGTTAAAAGGAATTAAGAAAATGTGACGATGGAAACTTTTGAAAAAAAAAAGGTGTGATGTTCAAGATATCTTCGAATTCTTAATTTGTAGCAATTTTGTGATGTTCTCCGCTTGCTTGCTCGCAAAAACTAAGTTTATTACTAATAACTCCATTCTCAATTACTTGTAACTTGCATTTCTTAACTTGCTTGCAGTTTGATCCTTATAATTTTTTAAAATTTTTTTTCTTAAGAGGTAATAATAGAGGTGAAGCAATTTGTATACTGTTTAATGAGATTACTCTTTGTTTTTGAATAGAGTTGTGCTCTACCAACGAAATTAACTACTATAGTATTTTTTTTTTTGTGTGTGTTTTATTATTCTACTTGACTATTACTGTACTTTGATTATTGCCTTTAAGTTCTCTTCTATTATCGTATGTTATTATTAACTGTTCTATGAATCTGCAGGTACGGTTATGCCGAGAGAGAAAATCGGGCAACATTTATGCAATGAAAAAGTTGAAGAAATCTGAAATGGTCATGAGAGGACAGGTTAAGTGATGAACATCACCTTTTCTATTAATTGATGATGTAAAGTTTGTATTTGCATGTTATTTGTAGTTCTTTTGAATTGCATCAGCCTCTTTTTGAAATTTCTTCTTGGGATTCTCTTGTGTTTGTATATGCAGGGTGGTGCAGAACAAATAACTAGCCTATAGCTGAATTATGTATAAAGAAGCTTTTAGTTAGATTGGAACAATATATAATTTATGGTAGTGATAATAGGCACTGTACCTATAGATGAGCCTCACCTAAAACCGATAGTTGATGGGATGATATATCATAAAAAACTACCTTATTGATAAGCACCAAGTCTATGACTTCAAATTCTTAAAGAAATAGATCTACTAAACCAGAACAGATGTCTAATTAGAGAAAACTAATTACAGATCTGAGAGCTACTGAAACACTTTACTATTTTTAAACCTGTTCACTAAAAATGCTCTGCTAAATAATAGCTTGAGTCATTGTTTAAACTACAACTTTTAGACTTTGAACTCTTTTATTACAATGTCGATCAGGTGCATCTTATACTTATGCATTGACTTGTTATTCTATTCATTTTCTCTCGTACATTGGCTTGTTATTTTACAGGTGGAACATGTCAGAGCAGAAAGAAACTTACTGGCGGAAGTAGCTAGTCACTTCATTGTGAAACTGTATTATTCATTTCAAGATGCTGAGTATCTGTATCTAATAATGGAATACCTACCTGGTGGGGATATGATGACTTTATTAATGAGAGAAGACACATTATCTGAAAATGTGGCTAAATTCTATATTGCTCAGAGCATCTTGGCCATAGAATCTATTCATAAACATAATTACATTCATAGGTTGGTGCTCATAATGACTCTATCTAGCTATTCTATGCAGAGATAGAAACTTATGAAACATGTTATTTGCTTATCCAAAATTGTAGGCTGAAATTTTTGTCATTTTTTCTTCAGAGATATCAAACCTGACAACCTACTTCTTGATAAAAATGGCCACATGAAGCTCTCAGATTTTGGTCTCTGTAAGCCCCTTGATTGCAGAACACTCACTACGCTAAGTGAGAATAAAGCCATGGATGATGAGAACATAAGGGATCCGATGGATATTGATGGATTCCCAGATGCAAGCAATGGCAGCAGTTGGAGAAGTGCTCGTGAACAGCTTCAGCATTGGCAGATGAACAGGAGAAAATTGGTATGGATTTATATATATATTAATAGTCCCTTTATATATCTTTACTGGTTTAAAATGTGCATGAAATCAAATTTATTTAGTCTATACATACTTCTTCCATTTGTAAATGGGAATGTTTACCCTTTAAAGAAAACTGAATAACTACATTTAGAGGATAAAAAATTGTTTTCTTTGATTTGCTTTTAACCACTAAATGATGAAATGTGCCAGAAACCTAATGAAATCAGATGATAGTTACATACATTTCTCCTTGTGGGGTGACTCCTATCTCTAGTTGCACAATGCCAATGCAACTTCAATATGATTCTGAGAAATTGGCACCTGAATTTCTTTTGTTTAAGCATTCAAACTAATGTGGAGTTCTGAATTTCGTTAAAGTAGACAATTATATGTCAAATTGAACTACTGATATGGGGATCTGCAATGGCAATAGATCTGTTAGCAACAATAAGCTGAACTGTTTGATATCTAGGAATAAGATTATCGTAGACCACTAAGGTGGACCTGGATGCCTGATGGACTGTTGGTATTCTATAAGAAACTTCAGTGCATTTCTCTGAAAATTGATCAAATATTTGATGCAAGTATGTTTGGATCATTGGCAGATGTTTTCTTTCTATTTTATCTAGAACCAACTTGTAAGTTATATGCTCTTAGAGATTTTTGTCTCTGATTTTTCCTTTTCAAAGGCATTCTCCACTGTGGGTACGCCAGACTATATTGCTCCTGAAGTGCTACTGAAGAAAGGTTATGGAATGGAGTGTGATTGGTTAGTACTGCAGATTTTTATCTTCCTCTCAAGAAACTCTTTGTTATTATTTTATCCATTGTGCATCTTTATTTTGAATTCTAAATTTGAGTATAGAGCATGTTGCATATCATAATTGCAGCAAAGAAATTTTTTTATAGCATATTGGTTGGGTTTGTGTGGAAAATAACGGTGTCTTTTGTGTATCTCAAGTTGAGCATCCTGTGAATTCTTTATACATATATATATTGATTCCATACCAGACTTGGTTGGCTTTAGAGGTCTAAGGCAGGAAAGGATTGTATTGAGTTGGGATCAATTTCACAAAAAAAAAAAAAATCCATCCTTTTCCTCTATTGATTTGAATCTCTGCTGGGCCACCAGAAAAAATGGTGGCTAAAATCTGCCTGGGTCATGTTAGACATGCTCAGTAAATATTGTTTGCTGAAAACATTTGGCCTCTTGGTCATTTCAGTTTCTAAAGATCAAGGACAAACCTAGAACTCTTTAATGATCTAGCTTTTAATCTAAGGGCTTTCGTTTGAAGATCAGATAAACGTGAATGACCATGTATGGCTCTTTCTGTACAAACATTTATTTGTATAAGAGTTTCTGTATGTCTTTCTAATGTGGCATGTATTCTGAAGTCATATTTTCATAGTGGACAATGCATCAAGGCTTCTAGGTGAATTTGTTTTTACTGTATTGCTTTTGTTTGATTTTCTCTTCACTGCATACTTGCAGGTGGTCGCTCGGTGCAATTATGTATGAAATGCTTATGGGCTACCCACCATTTTATTCTGACGATCCATTAACCACTTGCAGGAAGGTAAAGTAATTGATATACAAATTTGGTCTCCAACTTCCTCCTCCCAAAAGAAATTTTTTTTTAATGGATTTTCTGTTGTTTCTAGATTAAGATTTTGCTTCAAATAGGTAAATCAAAATAGCTGTAATTTAAAATCTGCTCTTTTGTTTCCAAAGTAATTTGAAACAAAATAGTTTTATGTTCCATTTCTTTTAAGAATACATATTTTTACTATTATTTTGAATCCATCTGCTGGTTGGCCGTCTCAAATCTCAGCAACTTCAACCTTTTAACCTTACAACTGGTTATGGTTACTGTTGACCAAACATCAAATATTAACCAAACTGGTGGTTATCTTTACTAAGATATATTCTCTCTCTGTATATATATATACACATATATTGTTGTTGATCTCCATTTTCTTGCCCTGTATGATGGCTGCAGAAATGCTAGACGTGAATAAGCATGAAAGGGAATAAACTTTGTTTGTTAAGGCATTCTCCTCTATGGTCTTTTTGGACCTTTGTGTAACTCATCAAGCAAAGAAGTTTCCGAAAAGACAAAAAGAATCAAGAGAATAAAGAGTTATATTCTAGTCTAAGAGGAATATGATGCTAGACTTCTTAGTTCGAATACAGTTGAAGAAACTTCCTTTTGAAGCATGTTTTTGTTAATTTCTCTCAGATTGTTCATTGGAAAAATCACCTAAAATTTCCAGAAGATGCCAAATTGTCTCCTGAGGCAAAAGATCTCATCTATAGGTTACTATGCGATGTTGACCATAGGCTTGGAACTGGAGGAGCAGATCAAATTAAGGTCCATTTCTAGACCAATTTTTCTCTTTATTTAACGCAATGTGTTCTTGATTCTAGAAGTCCCCGTTATTTTTCATCAGGCTCACCCCTGGTTCAAGGATGTTGAGTGGAATAAACTATATGAAATGGAGGCAGCTTTCAGACCAGAAGTAAACGGGGAGCTGGACACCCAGAATTTCATGAAGTTTGACGAAGTATTTACACATAACCCATACTTTTTTGTTATTCTGAACCTTTATGTACATATATGTATAATATTTTTGCTCTAAAATGGGATTTCTATCATCGTATCCAAAGCCATACAGCATTGGTGAAGTTAGCCTATACATAACTAAATTCACTAATATACAAAATCCAGAGAATTTTTAATCTTTATAGTGTGAAACAATAAGAAGATTGTGATTATGACAAATGACATTGATGCACTTCATGAATTTCAGTGAATAATGTAATGTATATGACATAAATGGTGCTATTAATTTTCAGGAGTTGTTTACAATATAGACTTCCACTTTAAGATTCACCATCTTATATATTTTTCATGGTAGCGTCCATGATTTCCTTGTATGCATCCTTAAACTTCAGTATAATTAATAGACTATTTTGCTTTTTAGATACCATGAGTATTTCTTACCAAATATTCTTTTAGTTTTTAGACTTGTTTTCATGCAATGACTTTGATCAAGAAAGGATGTCAACCCTGGTTTTGTTACCAGCTCTGCAATAAGAATGGTTAATCAGCATATTATCATTTACACTAATTTTTAGGATTTCTACTGCAGATATTGTCCTAATCAGGAGCTCCCTTACCTTCTTTTTACTTACGTTTAAAATCTTTTCAAAGTTTGCAATTCAGTGAAATGTTTATTTGTCTCTTCATGCAACTATAACCTTTAATGTCTCATCAGGTGGATCCTCCAACACGTGCAAGGACGGGCTCAGGATCATCACGGAAGGTATTTCATCAATTTACCATCACTTCCTCATGGATGCAATATTTCTGTTTTATGGCTAAACTTCATCATACTTTCTGCAATAGCTTTGTTCCCCCCATTCTCAATTTTTTGACATCTGCATATATATATATTTCTTTTCTCCTCTCTATTTGAGGAATATGAAAGAGGAAGAAGGTGCATGTAGAAGATAGGGACTCATCTGCCTTCCTGACTTGTTATCAGTTGTTTTTGTTTGTGCTGCTTGAAGTTGCACATTTCTTTACTAAACCAAGATTGCTTGATCAATACGAGAGTGATCTGTACATTATCTACTTCTGAACACGTTTCTTTTTGGTCAATGGACCATAATTCTTTCGGTTTATTAACTTTTTAGATTGCATGTACTCATTCTGATTTTGTATTCATATATTCTAGACCAAGTCTATAGCATTTTGTCCAATTGAAGGTGATTGTTCTGTCATTTATTTGTTTTTCATGTTAATAGAATTCTGTTTTTCATGGAATGTTTATTAAGGAATCTAACGACTACCCTGTTTAATTTAGCTGCACTTAAACCCCAAAGATTTGAGCTTTGTGGGCTACACATATAAGAACTTTGATGCTGTCAAGACGCTGCGCAATTCTTCTGGTGAGTGAAGATTTCCTATTCTGAAGCACTTGCTTACACATGCTTTGGTTCTTGTATGCATTGCTTTCTGGTAAATCTCTAGTTTTGATCATCATGAAATTTTGTTTGATTCCATGAGAAATTTAAGGCACGGAGCTATATATGTACAAAACATAACATTTTGCTGGAAGTAATCGTACAAGTGTTGTGCATGGAAAAACTACAATCGTGTTCTTCAAAAGCTATGTTCCAAAGTTTGTCATTTGCAAAACATATCACATGGTTAAATTAGTCACTTCTTTTTATCACTTCTTTGGTTGCTCCTAATTGGTTGTGTAATTCTTGCAGACTTTATGAGAAGCACCTCACCAAAACGGCCATCTATAGATTCCATATTTGGTAAGAAGCATTGTCTGACTTCCGTTTCAGTATGTTAAATATAAGTGAATTTTTAGTCTAAGATGTTATATGAACAGGTGAGCCTAAGGGGGATCATTCAAGCAGAGGAGGGGATGAGGACACAGATGCGCAAATGGTCTCATCTATGGGCGATGCAATGTCACCATGATAATAATCTTGCATTCAGCACAAAGAAAAGGGGGTTGAGGGGGGAAGCTTGGCTCAGGGATGGTGGCATTAACCTGTTGTATTTGATCAGGTTGCTCACCCCGAATCTGCGTTCCTCTGGAGCTGCTGTTGTCTTCTCATAGGAGCATCATCATTTAAGTGTACAGAAAATCCTAAAAGAAACCTTTCCTGTGAGTGCTAAAATGGTTATATAGGACAAGAAAGAAGACTGGTTGTAGAGAAGACCTATCTTATGAAAAAATCTAGCTTAGGCTTCTGTAGTAGTTTTTGTCCTGGCTGCCCAGGTTGGCAATGGAACTTTGCCTTCTCTAGTGGCAATTTCAAAATATGATTTGAACTGGTTGGATGAACTTATAATTTAACTCTTTTGCCTATTGCAAGTGCTAGCATTCTGAGTCAATTTTGCAGGCAAATGATTTGAGGAGCACTTTCTATCAAAAAGAAATATATTTTTATAGAAGTTTGAAAATAATTTCATGCAATTCCTTTCCATGATATTCTTATTACATATGTCATCTTCCTTCTTTAGAATTGCAAAATTCCAACTCAACATCCCACAAGAGATTGGTCTATGACAATCAATTCAAATGAGGTAGCTGCAAATCCTGGGCAGACTGGTTATGAAAAAGTTAGCTGAAAAAGGATATAAAAGCATCTCCTAACTGCTCAAATCTCAAGTTACTTGACATGGCAGGAGGCACTAGAGAGCAGAGACTCTGCTCATACCAAATATCTCAATGACACAGGATCAAGGGGTTACAAGGTTTCTTCTAAAAGTTGATGACCTTGCTTAAGAGTCATGTCCTACAAATTAAGGAAAACATTAAGTTCAGGGATATGTTTGATGGCAAAAAACTAGAGATGCAGAAATTGGCATAATAAATGAAGGATTACTAAGATCAAAGACTTCATCATTCATATAATAATATAGAACGGCAATATGCCCTGTAGTAACAAAATTTGCAGAATTACAAGATTGGTATAAAGAACCTAAAAGCACCATGAAATGTATTAAAAAAAAATTCCAATGCCAAACTCAAGTAAGAAAATATGAAACACCAAAAAACACGACAAAGCCATAGCACACTATATAGAAATATATTGTATATGTTATGTATACCACCATGAGGCCTTCATGTTATTTTCCGAAGAAAATAATTAGTCAAGCCTTGCAATGGGACAGGCTAAGATCAGAAAAAGAACTATCTACTTCTTATCGGCAGAATCTTCTTGCTTCTCATTTCCATCCTTCTCATCAGTAGCCGATGCCTCTTTAGCCTCAGGTTTCTCCTCTTGGCTCCGCTCTTCAACACTCAACTTCTCAATAAGGCTAGCAGCAGCAGTGGCTTCTTTAGTCTCATCATCTTTCTTTGCTTGAGATTCAGTAACACTTGCTACCTGTTGCTTGAAAGCTTGGCAATCTGAAACAAGTTCATGTATTAACTTCAGCTCCTCTATTGCTTATGGCTTCATGATTCATGAAAGTCAATAAACCACGCAATAGAAAGATAACAATTTAAAAAGAGAAAAGAATAAAAGGCATATCACAAGTCTACTAGATTCCTTGTGGAGGAGGAAAGACTATAGTACAATCAGAGTAGAATATATTTGTCAATGACAAGCATCAAATGAAAATTTGTTAATCACCAGACGGCTGCATACACATAATCGAAGGCTGTTGAGTTTTGGAAAAGTATTAAACATGTAAAAATGGTTCATAATTTATAAGTTCAAGAACTACAAATGAGACAGTTTCTTCATTTGTTAAGCATTAATGAAACAGTTTTTCACGAACACATAAGCTTATCTTCCTGCCCATGGTAACCAGAGACAATGTGAAATTGATTGAAGAGCCTTGTAGGGTTTTTAAGCACCTATCAAAACGTATGATTTGCACACCGTCTGATGCATTTAATTTATTGTTTTCTTAATCCATTCAGTTACCTCCTAGAGGAATATCCATCACATTCCTAGGAAACAAAGTACAAAAGACATGCAGAACAAGGCTAGGAAAGTTTGATCCCTCCCAACAGCAACTGGGAGTTCTATCCACTATCATCTGTTCCATTCATAGTATTTCCAAACATCATCCGTTCTCTGCTATATTAGTTCGAATTCCTCCAGAATCAAACAACAAAAAAGTGCTGAAGAATCAACTACGGTATCAAAAAAACAAAGAAAAAAAAGGAAAAACATAAAACTTACTCTCCACTGATGCAAAACGAATGCAAAATGTCTCATCCTTTAACTCCCCATCAGCAAAATCAGAAGCATGCCACACACACGATTTGTCATTTCCAGCATGCTCTTGTAACGAGATAGAAGGAAGAACTGTCGCACAGATCAATTTATCATCAACAAAAAAAAAAAAAAAAAAAAAAAAAATCAAATTCCATTATCAATCCCGATTCTCCAGAGACAATATAAGAACACAACAGCTAAAACACGCACTTACCAAAATGATTTGCACAAATTTTAAGAGTCTTCGACTGTCTCATGACAAGCCTAACTTTCCCAGTGGCCTTATGCTTAAGCAATTTAACATTGCCAACTCCCCTTTCTTTCCATTGATTCCCTTCCTTGTCAAACCTATATAGCTTCGCCTTCCTAAAAAAAAAAAAAAAAAAAAAAAAAAAAAAATTCATAACCTCACAACATCAAAATCAAAAAATCAAAAAATAAAATCCTTCCCCAAGAAAAATCCAGAAAATCAAAACAAGGATCACGTACAGATCAATAAGGGAAACCTCATCCTCTTCACCGGTTGTGACGGCGACTTCTTGGAGTTTAACAATGGGGGCAACCTGAGCTCCGGTATCCTCATCTTCCACTGCAGCTCCTCCGGTGGCAGAATCTTCCTCTTGTTCCTCTTCCTTCTTTTTTAAGGCAGCTGCTGCATCAGTAGTTGGCTCATTCACATCCGTCATTGCTCAAATGCTCTATCACCTTCAGTCTGTGTGTAGTGTGTGAGAGAGAGAAAGAGAAAGAGAAAGACGAAGACAAAGAGAAACTCGGCAGGGAATATTTATTTATTTAATTAATTAATTATTTTTGCAGAGAAATGGAGGAAGTAGGGTTTTAGGCCTTTAGAGAAGCTCTGAGCTGGCGCAGTGTGAATGGCTTAGGGATTTTCTATAATTTTCATGGGCTTTTCTTTGTTATTCATCAAAGCGGTTCATCTTGGAGGCCATTTCTAACCCAAACTCCTTCTCCCTTTTTTTTATTTATTTTAATTTTATTATTAGTTGGAAAAATTATTCGATTCAATATTCTAACTATTTATATTTTTTTTGAATTAATCATAAATTTTTCAACAGGAAAGTCACATTATGAAGCTACACACGAGGTCGATGGTTCGATACTCGTTATAAGTGTCATATAAGAGTTGTAGTGAAGCCTTATCCCGAATAAGAGTTGGACTTTGCGAGCGCAACCCAAATCGAATCTAAATTAGTCAGAGTCGTGATGACTTCGAAAACTAGATGGTATAACAAAACAAAATCATAAACTTTTAATTTAATCATAAAAAACTTTTATGTATCTTTTGCTCCCTCTAGTTTCTTTTTTTTTTTTTTCACTTGTCAAATTAAAGAGAAATCGAAGTTATTTTACTTGTTATATTTATCAATAATTTCTCCTTAATATCTTTATGTTTTACAACGATTAATAATTATTACGTAAAATTTAAATAATATTTTAGTTTTTTCAATAATAAAATACAAAAATACATTACTTTTTGTATTTCTTGAATCTTGTATTTCATTTAAGTTGAATAACTTTAACTTGTCATTCTTTTATATTGGGAGGAACTAGACTTCGATAAAGTTCTAATGCTTACGTCATATAAGATTTCTTTAGAAAGTATAAAAATAATGAAAAATAGTTTATCTATTATAACTATGAAATTATGAACCTTTTTATAAGACTCGTTTATTTAAAATAATAGTTAAAGTTTCCAATATGAGATTATGAAATTTTTCCCCAAAATAATTACTATCATGTATATACCCCCTATATACCATAAATAATTTTTATAATCATAAAATTTTTCTAAAAATGAAATAATACAAGATAATATATATATATATATATATACGAAATGTATATGACTAATGTATATAAAATTCACTTATAAGTTCTTATAACCTATATATATCTTTATTTATAATTAGTTAAAATTCCTCAAAATTTACATCTAAAAATACTAAAAAAATCTAATCATTAATATCCTAATCTAAATGTTTCTTCTTTTAGAAAAGAAAGCTGGTTATAGTATCAAACCATTATCATTGTATCACTCAAACATTTTCTTTTTGTGGAAAAGAAAGTCTTTTTTTTTTTTTTTAAAATCTCAATCTCAATCTCTATCTCTATCTCTATCAATATTGTCACCTTAATTTATTGGAAAGAAGTTTCTTTTTTCTTTAACACGTTATTATCATTATAGTGAAAGTTTCTTTTGGAGAAAGAAAAAAGTAATAGTGGTAAAAACATATATATATATATATATATATATATATAAAAGTATATAATAGTAATTTCAACATTATATTCATTTACCTTTATTTTTCTCTTAATACTTTTCTTCATTTTTAAGTTAGTGATTTTCATTATATATGTATATATATAT
The DNA here is from genome assembly GCA_025388415.1 of Cynanchum wilfordii. Lineage (NCBI taxonomy): Eukaryota > Viridiplantae > Streptophyta > Magnoliopsida > Gentianales > Apocynaceae > Cynanchum > Cynanchum wilfordii. Next base: position 641,760 of record JAHSUH010005350.1, on the reverse strand, counting down.
ATATATATATAGAAGTCAAATATACATCATTTCTAATTATCTATAAACTCTTTTCTTGTTTAATAATATCATATTATAGGACAATATTGTTATTTACAATTAGTATTTGCTTTTACTAGTTTTTTTTATATGTTACAAACCAGAAAATATACTATATTAAGAAGAAAAAAAAATTTTAAATGTATGTGTCTCGAAATTGAAAAGAGTTGAATATTCTTTTAATTTACTTTCTTTAATAAGAGTAATTATTATAAGTATGAGTTATAAAATATTAATTATAAATGTATTAGAAGAAAAATATCATTTTTTTTTGTGATTAGTTAAAAAAAAAATCAATTTTTCAATATGAAAAATAAAAATATCAATTGAATGAACACAAGTTTTATCCATAATATTACTCTCTCCGTTTTTTTAATTTGTTAGAAATAAAAACTGATATATCTTTTAGTTGAAAAGACTAACTCTATCATTTGATTTTACTCTTTTAAATAACAAAAACTTATATGAGTCGTAAAACATTATATGAGCATGACAAATAAAACAAATATCGTTTCTTCTCACTATAATAACAAGTAGTATATAAATATATATAAATGATAACCTAAATGATAACTTTATTTCAGTGTCTGTCAAGTGAGAGATTTGATTTAAACACATAGTAGTCTTGAGAGTTTCTTTCAATGAATTCCTTCAAAATTTATCATTAAGGATACCGAGTGACAAAATATGTTGGAGAAAAATATGACATAAAGAAATGTAAGAACAATAAACAAAACTGGCTTTAAGGCGTGTATCGGATGCCACTTTCTTAAAGGCAATATTTGTCTTATACAATCTGCCTTTAGGATACAATGAAGATAAATAACTAGGAGAGTGTTTGATGTTATGCGGAACTTTTGATAATATATTATTCTTATTGTTGATATTCATATATTCCGCATATCTATATCAACAATATATATATATAAAAATGACATATGATATATCTTTTAGATATATATCCTTCCGATAAACATATCTTTTCGGATAATTTATTATTTAAAATAATATATTATTTTTAATAGATATCCTTTCATAATCAAACTCTTATGAGTTTTGATTCATTGAACCACAGAACCACTATCGGAATTATTATAATGTTTTGAAAATGTTCCAACAATCCCCCACCATTTTCAAAATAAACATTCACAAAAATTCTGTAAGTTATATGCATAAATAAATGTATCTTGCGATGTGAACCTTTACTTAGTTAAAGATCAATACAATATATCTAAACAAATTGGTAGTAAAAACTTTGAATCAAATGTCTTTATTGATATATTGTAGATACTATCACACATAAAACTTATTACATCAAAAACACTTGCTCAAATTGAATGACACACTTTATAGTCTTGTGTCTATATCCTTCATGAGTGTATAGAATAAAACCTTTGAATTCTTTGAAGTGACTAACTTCACACTTATATAGGTGAATCTATATCAAGTACCTTGCATCTATGACACTTTGACAAATTTTCTTGTCTTTATCTTCCTTTGACAAGTTGTCATACAGATTCATTAAAAACTTAAAATTCACCATCCTTTCAATGCAGATACCAAGCATTAATCAACCTTGGGATGAAAAATAAATAAAACATAATGCTTGCAATTACACTAATGACATACTTTTACTCTTTGAACTTGAGACTTGGCGTAGTACCATCGTCAAGTAGAGGTTCTGTCATGGGTAATTTGTTGAAGTAGACTTTAAACCATCCCTTTTAATCTTTATTTACAACCTTTCTTGTTAAAACTTTGTAAATAAATCTGTTAGATTATTGTTTATTGCACATAATCTATAATTATAACAGAGAATAAATCTCTAAGTAACTATAGCGAAATTAGATTCAAATTTCATATTACATATGCATTTACTTTGCATATTTCAACAATGACATCACTCGCTTTTTACTTTTTTAATATAAAGGGTTTCATTTGATTTATTTATTTTAAATGAATCTTTCCTGCAATAGATTATGACATCTATCTTTATATCTATAAGAATATCTAAATATTCAAACCTACAAATTTGATATAGGTTTTCATGATGAACTTTTCATCAAACTTTCCGATCAATCAAGACTAGTGTCAATTTCCTCTTAGAATGAATCTTAGGAATATGACATTTTAATTATCCAATATATTTATAGGAACCATTTTTCCAAATAATTATTTACATTACCTTTGTTTACTGATTCTCAACTTTTAATTTACCTCTTTGATATGAATATTTGTTCCTGTTAGAATTCACTAATTCTCCTTCAAAGCTTTTAACTTTCTGTCATCTCATATAACTTTCCATCTTCGACACTATTGTTCTTATTTGCAGATATTGCCATTAGATTGTTGGAGAAAAATAGGACATAAAGAAATGTAAGAACAATAAATAGAAGCGGCGCAGGCGTGTCATGATGCCACTTTCCTAAAGGCAATATTTTCATATACAATCGGCTTTTAGGATACAATGAAGATAAATAACTAGGAGAATGTTTGATGTTATGCAGAACTTTTGATAATATGTTATACATATTGTTGATATTCATATATGCGGAATATATGTATATCAACCATATATATAACATATTATCAAAAGTTCTGCATAACATCAAACACTCTCCTAGTTATTTATCTTCATTGTATCATAAAGGTAGATTGTATAGGACAAATATTACCTTTAGAGAAAATGGCATCCGATACACGCCTAGTCCTTTTTTTGTTTCTTACATTTCTTTATGTCCTATTTTTCTTCAACAAAATATATATATGTTGTAAAGATTTAAGTGAATAAAGATAGATTAAATTTAATCTAATGGGATTAAGAAAACAGTAAAAAAACTCAGTAATTTGGGGGAGTTGGTAAGCGGACTCCTAAAGCTTCTCCTCGGGGCGGATGATCGAGAGTTTGAATCCCCTGAGGTGGTTAGCGCCACGTTAAAAAGCTCTGGGTCAGGCCCTCACCCTCGAGTAAGAGTTAGACTCTGCGAGCGCACCCAGATCGAATTCAGATTAGTCGGTCCATGTGAGTTCGGATTGCTTTAGAAAAAAAGAAAACAGTAGAAATGAAAGAAAAAAAAAATTACAGTTGGTGATAGATAAGGTGGGAAGAGAGAGGAGACAGGGACAAAAGGGGGTGGCTGGTAAAATAAACTCATTGGATCGTATAAATGGAAAAGTGAAGGAGCACGCACGCAAAAGAATGGGTGGAGATGCTTTAATATGATCTTCTGGATTTGACACCTGTCTTCTTTTCTCAATTCCTTCTTTATTTTATATATATATATATATATATATTTTAAAGAATTCTTTTTTCTTTTTCTGTGTGTCATTACTATATATATTATATATGTTTTTGTAATGTAGCAGCAGCAGAAGAGCAGTATTAGTATACAAAGAGTATAACAAATTCTTTTGTTTTAATTTTTTTCTTTTCTTCTTTCTTTTTTAATATTCATTTCCACTAACTTTGTTGGTTTTTTCAAGTTTCAAGGCTCCATCCACAAACCGAAAAGAACCAAAAACTGAGCAGTAGTAGTATAGTATTCTTTTGATTTTTATTTAATATAAAGAAAAGGTATAGAAAATGGAAGGCAAAAAGCTTTTGTTGTTCTTGATGATCATCTTCTTGAACTGTTTTTATTATTTACTAAATCAGTGAGCAAGAAAAGGGTTCAAAAGAAGAAGAAGAAAAAAAAAAGAGAAAAAATTCCCATTTCTTGGTTTCTTTTTTTTTTTTTTTTTTTTTTTTTTTTGGTTTCAATTGATGGTGATTTTTCTCATGTGTCTTCCAGCTGACGTTACTAAAAATGAAATCTTGGGGATAGAGAGAGAGAGGACAGAAAGCTCTACAGTTTCTGAAGGATTTTAGGTTAGTCATTTACTGATTTTTCTGTGTCTTTCTTTCACCTTCTATACCTTCTTTCAGATTATTGTTTTATTTATTTTTGGTGGGGGGAGGGGGGGGGTTTTCTTTTTTCTTTAATATATATATATTGTTTGTAATATTAAATGTTTAGAGGGAGAGTCATAATTGGTTGAAAAGGAGAGAAGAAAAGAGAAAAATATAAAAAAAAGAGTCAAAATTTTCAAGAAAAGGTTGATATGGTTTGCCTCAGATCCGGGGTACTCGAGTTTTTGTGTTGAAAGAAGGTACTATCTTTTCAGAGTTTCCCTGTGAAAATATAGAGACTTTGTTTTACCTTTCCTAGGTTCTTTCACATGACTCCTTTAACCCATCTTTCTTTTCTCTTTTCTTGTGTTTGAGGATAAAGGGTTGAGTTTAATTTTCTTTGTTTTGCTATTTATATAGTGACTTGTCTGGATTTGGAGGATCTATCTATGTGACCATTCCCCTATGGTGTATTGAATGGACTTAGACAGCTGAAGAAAAAGTTCAGAGAAGAACAAGTTAGATAAAGCTTTCAAGTCTGACCTATATATATATATATATATATTTATATATTTATATTTAAGGTTAGATTTTCCAGAAATGGTAGTTAGTTTTCCTTTCTGTTCGCCAGATCTGTCTACCCATTTCCATTTTGGAGTATCTTTGTTTTTATTAAGTCATCCCTGAAGTTTGGAATTGAATCTTACTTGCTTCTGCTGTGTGTGTGTGTATATATATGCATATGTTATATATGTACTTGCTCAGGAATGGGAAGTGGTCCGCTATCATCCATTATTAGCCCTTCAACATTATTCTTGACGGGACAGAGGGGTGATGAATTAATTTAACAATGACAGGTACTGTAATTTTAGAGGGGCTGGTGGGTAACTTTTGCTACTACTACTACAATGAAAAGAATTGGTTTTATGGAGGAGATGTATTTGGCTGCTGCAGTTCCATTTAGCTTAGGTAATTTAATTATTGAAAGTTGTCCAACTTTAGGAATTTGTGTGGATGACAACACAACAAATTTCTTTTCTGATTCTGAGACTAAAAGTATGGTAGATTCTGCTTCTGGTGGTGATGAGGATTGCAATACTGAGAGTGAACTAAGTGCTGCCATGTCTTCTGTTCCTGAAAAGACTACTAATACTACTACTACTGTATCTATTATTGATATGACTTCTGAAAATGAAAGCAACTCAATTATTGCTGGTAATTCTGTTGTTCATGAAATTGAGGAGGAGGATGATTTTCTATCTGTGGAAGGTGATTGTTCTATGTCTGTTGTGAGTGATTGTAGCAGTTTATGTGGTGATGATCTATTAGCTTATGAAGCAACATCGGAGATACTGGTTCCGAATTATGTGGATTCTGAAAGAAATATTTGTAATGTTGATGTTGATACTGGATGTAGTCCTTTGGGAGGAGAGTCTAATGTGGGTGAGGTCGTAACCGATTCTCTAGCACTGACCATTGGCATTGATGAAGTGATTCCTGCTGAAGGCTCTACTGCAAAATCGTCTACGGTAGTTCTTCAATTACCTCCAAAAGAAGCATTTAGTACATCATTGGGACGAAGCGTTTTTGAGGTGGACTGTGTGCCACTTTGGGGAACTCATTCCATTTGTGGTAGGAGACCTGAAATGGAAGATGCCCTTATGTCTGTTCCTAGGTTCATGAAAATTCCTCTGCAGTTGCTCATTGGAGATCGAGTTGCTGATAAAAATACCAAGTGCTTGAGTCATTTGACAACACATTTCTTTGGGGTTTATGATGGCCATGGGGGCTCTCAGGTTCCTTCCTGTTCTCCATCCGTCTATATATTTGTTTCCAGTGTGTGCTACTTGATTAAGACTTGTGTGTATGCAGGTTGCAAATTATTGCAGTGATCGGATTCATTCCGTGTTAGCTGAGGAATTGCAAAGTATCATGACCAATTTGGATGATGGTAGTGGCAAGGATGATTGCCAAGAGCTGTGGAGACGAGCACTTACAAATTGTTTTCTCAAGGTTGATGATGAGGTAGGAGGAAAAGGTCGTCCCGAGCCTGTAGCTCCTGAAACTGTTGGCTCTACTGCTGTTGTTGCCCTTGTTTGTTCATCTCACATCATAGTGGCAAATTGTGGTGATTCAAGGGCAGTTCTGTGCCGTGGTAAAGAACCAATGGCACTCTCAGTTGACCATAAAGTAAGCTAGCTTAATTTTTTACCAAATTCTGAGTACAAAAATGTCCTCTTATATTGTCATTGCTGATATTTTCTTCTGTTTCTTTGCTAGCCAAATCGTGAAGATGAGTATGCAAGGATTGAAGCTGCTGGAGGCAAGGTAATACAGTGGAATGGACATCGTGTTTTTGGTGTCCTTGCTATGTCTAGATCAATTGGTATGTCTTTTTCCCTTTTTCATTGCAGCCTACCATTTTAGTTTTAGTGTGCATTTAATTTACTCTTCAGAAATTCTCTCTTGCAATCATTCCTCTCTGATCTGTACTTATTCGATGCCTCTTGTGGAGGGTTGTAGCTGCATTCAGAATGCATTTATGTTGTGGACTTGTTATGACTAGATATTACCTGCTTGTCATTGTGAATCTCCTCGAAACTAGTGCAACGAATCGTTTGATTGACATTTGTTGGGAAACTCTAGGTAAAAAGTCACATGGCTGAAATAATTATCAATCTTCAAGGGAAGATTTAGGTTTAAAAACTGAATGGAAAGAATTGTTTTTGCAAATTATGATTTGCTGACTTGTCTGTTTAGAGATTGTCTATGCAAAAGATGATTCTTCACATATATATATATATATATATATATATATATTCCTCATTTCCTTTTGGGGACTGAGGGAGACAAGAGTACCCTTATCAGACAAATGAGAAAAGAAAACTAAAAGAACAAATAGGAAGAATAAAAACAAGTCAAGATAACAAGCACATATAAGGAACAATGCAAATGCAAAAACCGAACCATCTTATAAGGAAAAGTCTTTTGTCATTCTCTCTCTCTCTCTCTCTCTCTCTCTCTCTCGGATGCACATAAATAACAAGCACATCAACTAAGACATTGCTTGAAATTTTGTTTAAGTTTGATCCTCATTTCCCGATTGTCTCAAATATAAAGACTCGATGAAGAGACTTTATCGTTGTGATATTAGTTAAGCTTAGTTTAGGACTCAATCTCTGATCCACATTGTTTGCCTGGGTGCATTATTTTTCTCTCTATCTTGTATGTCTACTATCTCTATGATCCACATTATAAGCCTAATGAAGCATTGAATAGCTCTAAATCAAGTTGAATTGTTACATACTCTAAAAACTTAAGCAGCATTGAATAGTAGGGAAGGTTAAATTTATCCTTTTGCCTGCTCTTATTAGCTTGTTTTCTGTACTAATCCATCCATTGCAGGTGATAGGTATTTGAAACCCTGGATAATACCTAATCCAGAAGTCATGTTTATACCACGAGCAAAGGAAGACGAGTGTCTGATACTGGCTAGTGATGGTTTATGGGATGTTATGTCAAACGAAGAAGTTTGTGAAATGGCTCGGAAAAGGATACTTCTTTGGCATAAGAAGAATGGTGTCACATCTACACTGGTAAGAGGTGAAGGGATTGATCCGGCGTCTCAAGCAGCAGCCGAGTGGCTTTCAAACCGTGCTCTTCAAAAGGGAAGCAAGGACAACATAACGGTAATTGTGGTGGATTTGAAAGCTCAAAGAAAGTTTAAGACTAAGTCTTAAGACTCTCTCTCTAGACATACCAAAACTTTGAAAGTTTATTTGTGGTGTAGCCCTTCTGTTTTTCACCAGGGTTATATATTATTCTTACTAGAAGTGTCTATATATAAGAAGAAGAAAAAAAAGGGAAAAAAAATACATATATTTTATATATATATATATATGGTGCTGAAGTGACAATCTTTAGAAGTCTTCCCCCAGCTCACTTGTTGTCATTTGCACAACTCTCTTTTCTATGAGTCTTATGTAAATTTTTAGCTATTGGGAAGTAGGAAAAATAGAATTGAACACAAGTGAAAGCTGAATGCTATTATTATCAGCAAGGAAAAATATTATCACGAATCCCCAAAAAAAAGTTTGTATTGTTTAGTTTGCCTCCGGGCTGAAAATCTCTGTGAGGTAATTGAACTTTTTTATTTTTGGCAAAGTGACCACTGCTTTTCAAAGCCTTGCAACAAATAGGGGGAAAAAATGAATTAAAAAAAAAAAAAAATATACAATTTTTTTTTTTTCCAATTATTATTATTTGTGCCTTTTTGTGATCATTTATTGAAGTGGGTTGAGATAATGGTAGCAATGGTGGCTTTGGTTTCCATTACTCTCTGTGTGTACTGTGCTAGTGGATGATGTTTTCTTTTCTCTACCTTTCGTGGTGGCTGTGATGTTGCCTTGATCTCATAAAAAATATGTTATATTACTTTAACAATTCAATCCGGATTGCACCTACAAAAGTCACTTTAACACAATAAGAAAACCCATTATAATGTAAAATTAAAGTGCAAGTATAATGACTTCAAAAACTAACAAGAAGGACAAAGGGAAAAAAAAAAACACTTTTTCTAAAATAAACTAAGATTACAAGTTGGAGAAAACTATACTATTTAAAACTGCACATGGAATATAAATATAATTTAATATATAACATTTCTATTTAAAGTAATATTCCTTGTTTTAAATAAAATGACTTTATTAAAAACAAACTTATTTTAGATATAGTTATGTTACAGCAGAAGAGTCCTAAATGTTTCAAACCATAATATTATAGTAAGGAAATCATACTTTTTTAAGTTCTATTGAGCATGGAAAAACCCACAAAAGGAGAAAAAAAAGGGGGATGACAAAGAGTACTCCACATTAGAACTTCCTGTGAGCTAGCTCCTTTACTACTTCTGCAAGATTTTTCTCTCCCTGAATGCTCTGAACCCATTTTGCGTTCACATGGATTCTCTCTATGCTTTGTTTCAGCGTTCTGGCAATAAAAGGCTTCATGCAGCTTGTGAAAAACGACTCTACTTCTTTTGCCTTGTCATAAGAAGAAAACTAGAAAGACAAAGACAACAGATATATTTATAAATAACTGCTGTGGGTCTTTTTTCCTTTTTGAGTATCAGAATTATGAAGATATGATAAAGAATAGGAGACTTACTGGCGACACAACTGAATTGATGAAACGAGTTACTAAGAATCCAGCACCATAAGTTTTGCAGATATGATCCCAGTGATCCTGTTTACCCACAAAAAATTCACACAACGAACTCATGTTAGTAGGTACTGTTTTTCCCACTTTTGGTATTAAGAAATGAGGAAATCATCAAGTAACTAGAATTAGAGTCATCAAGTACTAAAATTGGCTAAAAATTTCTAGTGTGTATGGTTGGTTGAATATGATAAGTTGATGTACTCTCACCTGCAACCATTTCCAAGCAATTTCACGTCCTTCTAAACTAATAGCAAGTCCATGAACAGCATCTTGACTTCGTACCTACCAAAAGAGGTAGTAATGCAAAAAAAAGAAAAAATCAATAAAATGTGAGACTTTTGAAGAAATATGTCTCCGATATGTAATTAACAGCTGAACACATCAATAGTACCTCAGGAGACAACAAGAAGTTGAGAACTTCAAGAATGATTTCAGGATCCTTACAAGAACCCAAAGAACCTATAATAAAATAGAAGAGTCCATAAATTTTTTTGTGCAAAATTGGTTCTCATACTTTGTCATCTCTATAAACAATAAGTCACCTAATATTCGTGTCTTCTCCTGGCTGAGGTCAGTTTCTCTATAAATTCTCAAAAGAGAATCATAGCCAGACCTGTTTGATTTATTCACATTCAACATAACAGCAACATATACAGCCTGCAGAAGAACAAAATAAGGCATCCATGGAAGTGTATGAAGTTCAACAATATATATACTTTTCATTTTTATACCCTTCTCAAATCCGGGGGAAGAACAGATGTATTTCTATCATCCAAGAATATGTGAAAGCGCCTAATTGCTTCATTGTTTGTTGCATCATGTCCAAAAAGAGCCAATGCAGTCAAGAGTTCCCCTCTCAACATGGCATCTAGGTGACTCTCACCTGGCTTCGGATCCCAACCTAGTCTCCTGTGAAATTCCGTTTGAAACTGTCAAGCCTCATAAGCATGCATTAAAAAAATTCCCCAAGGCTGGGAATCAACCTAATTAATTTTTTAGTCTGACTATATCTTCAGTACAAATACTGCCAGAAGAAATTGACTATGGTGCTCTTTAACACAAGTTGCTAGGACCAATCTCTTACAAAGAGGTAATGAACTTGAGAATACCAAGGTAAAATTAAATTAGAATCCTGCATGGACTATCAACACAACAAAAGTCTACTATGAGGACCTTGTTGTCAAGAATTAGCTGTAATGGAATAAAATGTTGTAGGACTATTATTTTGGCTATTGTATCTAATTTAGGATTTTAAAGTCCACGGGGACCTTGTCAATGAAAGAATTTCATGAATATTTCAAACTTTACAGGACAATGTTACAAAGCGCTTGGTTTCATTTGTTGGGAGCTCTTTTAAGCTGTTTAAAACAAACTGCTTCCAAGAACAGTTTGAATTCCCCCCCCCCCCCCCACCCCACTGTTTTACTTGACATACTTTATGCTTTCACACCCTAAGAAAAAGATTAAAATATCTTTTGACTTCTCATTCTTTCACAAAAACTAATTAATCTTTATATTAGTGAGTATTAGTTATCATGCATCAAGTAGAAAGGGTATAAGGGGAGAAAGGAAATAAATGTTACATGATTTCCTAAAGTGAAAAGGAGGAAAAAAAAAAAAAAAAAAAAGAGATTTTCTAAGAACCAACAAGTTAAAAAGATAAAGACAAGGGATAATGTTTTGGTTTTAAAAGCAACAATAAGCAAAAAACTAACTTAAAACATTCCCAAGGTAAATTCTATAGAAATAACTGTTTTTGTTAAGTTAAAAGCAGAAGCCAAAGTAACCAAGAATAGCTAAACAAAATTTAAATTGAGAAATTCTAAGACCTACTTATTTAAACAAATTGTGAATGGGAAAATATGCTTATAGATGTCCCAGAATTCTTAACCAAATCTCACACCTTTTTTGAAAATGGGAGGTTCCACACTAATTAGAACATGCACGGACAAACGTAATATTATAATATGCCATATCTTATATGCACTAGTTTTAAAGAAACATACTCTGCAGAATACTGGAAAAGGTTTATGAAAAAGAGCTTAATGTCCTCCAGTAGTTCAGGAGTTGCATCGGCTGCTATTCTTGCAACCTTGAGACTTATCTGCAAAAATTCGAAAAAAAGCAAAACAGAGGAATAGAAATTAGTGGCAAGAAGAAACTTGAAGGGATCTATTCAATATTGACATTGAGAACATTACACTAATCAAGTTTGAAAGAACTGTGTAGTCTGTCTCCTCCCTGAAAGCACTCATCAATGCAAGCAGAGAGGTCAAGGATTGCTGGCATGCCATTGACAAGGCGTATGAGTCATCCAAAGTGCCTGTTCAAATAATTAGTAAAATATTTGATCAGTCCTCTTCCAGGAAAGGATAAGCAAATTAAATTTTCTGAAAAAATTACCATATCTATCCATTGTGGACAGGAGCTTAGTCTCTATAGCATATCTGAGACCAGCTGATAATGCCTCATCATACTTCACACGATAGAAACCTGCCTGACCAGCATTAACTTTAATCCATGAACTGGGTTTAGAAACTGCATCACCCAGTAGATCCTTAATGTCAAGAACTTCAGATTTTGATTGCAGTAGAAAGCTTTTGCGAGCATCATAAGAGTTGCAGCAGAGTGTTATTGGAACAATCCATTTTCCATCTCCAGGAGAACCACTCAGTAGAAAGTGTGACTGATATTTAACAAAAAGAAAGCATTACAGAATGCTATAAAATATTCAGGTGGCAGTACTAGATGGTGCATTGCTGTCTACTAAGTAACAACTGCAATCTGGCAGCAGAAAGATCAAAAGTCAAGTTGGTAGAAATACCTGCTCGAACAGCAGTTTCTGCTCACTCAACGTGACAGAGACAACTGGATAACCTTTTTGCTTTGTCCATGAATTCATTAGCTGATTGACAGGTTCACCAGATTCCTCCTGGAGAACAGACCATAAATCTTCTGTCTTTGCATTTGAGCATGCGTACTTTTTTATGTATGAAGCCAATCCCCTCTGGTTGAATGAAGCAGTCATAGCAAACAAGTAATTGTTAATTTAAGTGTATGGCAGAAACAGAGGTCAATTAAGTTAGCTGACAAGAACAAGTTTTAAGAACCATCCCATCAATGCCTTTTTCCCTCTATGTTAATGAAAGCAACTTATGTACAAGAAACACAAAATTATAAACAGAAGTTAGATTCTGTTCTCATTAACTTCAGAGTAAGTTCAGAAGTTGACATTCAAAGCATTCAATTATATCATACTAAAGCAGAAGAAATTATATTTAAGAAGCAGATATATTCCAGTTTTTGATATTTGTGGGATGCTTTTGGCCTGGAGTACATAAATGGATTAATTCTTTTTGAGATCAAAACAATTCACAATGACCAGTTGCCAAAGACATTAGTATAGTTAGGTGTTACTGAGACAAGGTTCACCTATATAATTCAAACCAGTTTGGTAGGGCAAACATCATGGGAGAAGTGTTTTAGGTTTGTTAGATTCAAACTCACGGATAAACTTCTGAGAACATGAATTTATGTTATAACCTCTCTTCTTCCAGATGCAAGAGATAACATATTTTTAAAAGGGGAAAGATCTTTTCCATACATTCATAACAATGTGAAAGAAGGACAAAGTAATAAAATTGCAGAGTTGAGATGACTGGTATGAGATAAAAAAGTTGCAAAATCCTAAAGAGCATATATTAGACAATACTGAGATATACACACCAAAAGGTGTCAAGAATATCATAGCAGATACCAAAGTAACACTAATTGATCCTAATGAAAAAAGATCCACCTGAAAACATTCAGCTCCAAGGTAGCTCTGTAGCATTCGAATTACAGATGCACCCTTTCTGTAACTTATAGCATCAAAAATCTCATCAATTTCACTGGCATGATTTATGTCCACCTAGACAAAAGGAGAACTAACCAAATCAGAGATTCCCTGGAAAACATTACATGTGAGCATAGAGAATGATCCAGCTCACTCACCTCAATGGCATGCGATTCTGCAAGACCATCCAACCTAAGACCCTCTGCACTCTCTTCAAGAAATTGAGTCCAAATTTGCCATTCTGGGAACAAGCTATCAGCAGCTAAATAGCTAACCTGACATATGTGAGAGAAACAAATTTTATAAACAATAATCAAATTGGATTAAAATACTTTAAGCCTATTAAAACGGAAGATGATACCCATGTTGCAAATCCTTCATTCAGCCATAGATGCGTCCACCACTCCATCGTTACAAGATTACCAAACCACTGGTGTGCAAGTTCATGGGCAACAACAGTTGCGACCTGATTGGAAGCAACACTTAATGAAATTCAGTAATAGATAAAGGACTGGTCTAAATAAATTGATCACAGCAAAGAAAGTAATTTTAAGAATGTTTGTGATACCCTTTGCTTGTTAGCAGCTGCAGAGTGCTTATCATCATAGAGCAATGCCGTTTCCCGGTATGTAACAAGACCATAATTCTCCATAGCTCCAGCAGCAAAATCAGGAATTGCAATCATATCAAGCTTGGGCAGTGAATAGGGCACAGCAAAGTACCTGGAGGTTTTCACCCACCACATTAGGAAGTAATATATAACATGCAAGACAAAAATTTAAATCCCAGATGAAAAGTAAGGAATAATGAAAAGATAACCTCACGGAGGAACTTACCACAACAAAATAGTTTAATTTTAGATTCTCTCAAGTTACCTATTAAATAGAAAAAATGAGGAGAAAACTTACTCCTTATATATACCAAGGGTTTTGACAGCAACATCTAAAGCAAATTTCCCTTGATTTGCCTTTCCAACTTTACAGTACACTCTAACCGCAATTCCTGGGATATATTTTACATTAATTAAAAAGAACATTCATGACACAGTGTGTTCAAAGAAAGGGTAAAATACTACTATAAAATACCATCAGGTGTGTGATCTTCAAGATAATCAAACAAACCAACAACCACTGCCACCAAGTAAGTAGACATGATAGGTGATTCCTGGTAATAAACTGTTTTTGTGTTTCCGTTCACTTTCTCTTGAGCAACTGGCATATTGGAAAGAGCTACAAGTTCTGAAGGTACTTCCAGTGTTATCTTGAATGTAGCCTATACAAAAATTATGAAGTATGTAATACCAACAGAGATCAGTTGTTTGTTAAATAAAAAAATTTCTTAATCGTGTTAATGGCTCATTAAATCGCAAAACATCAAGATCAAAGTACAAGGGAGTTTCTGATGTGTGAAAGAGAAGAGACACAAATGGCACCTTAAAAGCAGGCTCATCCCAGCATGGAAAGCACCGCCTTGCATCTGCTGGTTCAAACTGTGTGACAGCCATATTCTTCTTCTCCCCATTATGTTCATAGACACTAAGAGAGAATAAAATTACTACCATTATGGTATCCCAAGGATACACTATATACCCAGCCTATCTTGTCCAACCAATGACAAAAGTAACTTGGAAATATCAGGGTGAAATTTATTATTAAAGTGAAGCAGAGTTTTCCCTCTTCTCCTAACTTAACCATGTTGTTAATGTATATTTTGCCAAATACATTTATGGTGATATAATTAAATTTTCCATCACTCTTTAAACTTTTGCAAGTTGGCGCTAGGTGCTTAACAAACACAGCAGAGGAGTTACTTTTACCCATTATAGAGTGAAATTCAACTGATTACAGTGGCCTAATAAAGAATTTTTCTACAAAAGATTGAATGAAAACAAAGCATCAATATATGGATCCTCTTTTTTAGGAGAGAGAAGGAATGGGAGAATAGTAAATAGATTACCTCCTTCCAATTACATTCCAAAGCAAATCTGAATCCAATTATTTGCAATTAAAAGAACAAAAATATTTTTCTTGTCCCAAATTTCTATACCCACGCATCTTTCAGTACCATCAAATGAGTGGAATGAGAATAACAAGCTTTTTAGAGAGTAGTACACATCTGTGCATTTTCCCCATTGGGAGATACTCTTTTTCTTTTAAAGCATAACTCAAGATAGTGGAGTTCAAGACTTTGAAAATAAAAGAACTCAAAGAAAGGCTCTTTTTACAAGTATCCCATTCCACTAATTGCAAGATGATGTGGAATCCAGACTTTGAAAATAAAAGAACTTAAAGAAATGGTTCTCTTTACAAGCATTCCTCCATTCCACAACATGTAAAACAAACAAAAACAGTAGAGCAACAGCACCTAGCATTAAAGAAACTTTGAAAATAAAAGAACTCAAAGAAAGGCTCTTTTTAAAAGTATTCCATTCCCACTACTTGCAAGATTATGTGTTACTCCAAACTTTGAAAATAAAAGAACTCGAAGAAAAGGTTCTCTTTACAAGTATTTCTCCATTCCAATACATCCAAAACAAACAAATACAGTAGAGCAACAGAACATAGCATTAAAGAAAAAACTGCAGTGGGAGCATAAATCACTGAGTCATTAGTATTAAACACATATGAATAATAAATAATTAATCTAAAATTCGACCACTCAATACAGAAGGCTCTGAGTCTGAAACATAAGAACAAACAGCAAAGGAACTGGAAATATTAGGGAGAGAAAGCAATAGTAAATGTACCTTCTGTAAAAGCCCTTCATCCTGTCGTTCAAAGTTCCTTGAAAAACAATACTCAGTACACCAAGCCCGATAGGCAAAGTTTCCCCAAACTCCAATACCATTATCTCATCGTCCTCACAAATCTCCATTTCCACTGCCTCCAAAACCTTAATTCACATTCATCAAAATGATTTAAAAATATATACATAAAAGCACAAAAATTGTCAGTTCAATCAATTAACACATATAAATCGAAAAAAAAAAATCAACTCGAAATTCATTACTGCCGTATTTCACAGATTCAAAGCATCAGACGCGGTAATACCTTGTTAGGAGACTTAAATTGAACAGACTTATTAGAGTCAAAGGTAAGCTCAGCAGCATTAAGGACAAGAAATTTAGTATCGGAAGTAACATCGACGTCGATATCGACGGAACCGGAGAATTTACAAGCGTCAAGGTCTGGTTTCAACCACAGATCGTAGCGCTTCGGCGACGCGAATTTCGGTAACCGCGGTTGACCTCTGAACTGCTCGTACTTCTTCATTGTCGCGTCCGCCATTGTTGTTGCTTCCGCTGTTGAAGCTCTTCTTCTCCGATGGTTTTTAGCGAGAAATGCTTGGGGGATTTTTAGCTACTCTGCGCTATGTGTGTTTATAGATATATATATATATATAGTTGTCAACTTCTAATCGACGTCACTTCGGTTCATATCGAAGAGTAGAAGAGCTCAAGACGCTGAGAGTATTACACGTGCAACGGTACAGCCGATGATAATTTTCCTCCTCTTTGTTTTTTAGCTTTAATTAGTAAAAGAATATATATACCAAAAGTATACATCGAGTCGAATCGATTATAAATATTTAAACTTCATTTCAAGATGTAAGATAAAGTATAATAAATAGATTTTATAATTTTAAAATATATTATTAAATGAAGAGTTTTAAATCCTCAATCAATCGATAATTGAGTGGAATTTCATATCAAAAGAATATATATATTTTCCAATAATAATAATAAAAAGAATATATACCAATAAAGAATATAGAATAATGAGTGAGTTTAGTATCAAACAAATTTACTTTTAACAAATTTAGTTCCAAAATATTTTTTTTTTATTTTTAAAGTTCTAAATTTTTTTATTATAAAAAAATAATTAAAAAATTTTTTTTATTAGAAAAAAAATTAATTAAAAAAAAAAAAAAAGTCTATACATGTGGAACATGTACGATGCAAGGAAGGTGTTTGATGAAAGTCCTGAGAGAGATTCGGTTTCATGGAATTCAATCTTGGTAGCGTATATTCAAACAGGAAATGTGGAGGAGGAAGCAAAGCTGATATATGCTCAGATGCCTAAAAGGAATGTCATTACAACAAATTCCATGATTGCTTTCCTTGGTAAGTTAGGCATAGTAAGTGAGGCTTACCAGTATTCATCAAAAAAAAAAAAAAAAAAGAGGCTTACCAGTTATTCAATTAGATGCCAGAGAAAGATTTGGTTTCATGAACTGCTATGATATCTTGTTATGAGAATAATGAAATGCATGAATTGGCTTTGAAGCTTTTTGTTCAGATGTGGGCTAAAGAGGTTTCTGTAGATGAAGTAGTTTTGGTGGCTGTTCTCTCTGCCTGTGCAAAATTATCAATGGTTCAAACAAAAGAATCTGCTCATGCTTTGGTTATAGTAACGAGTTTTGAATTTTGTGTCAATATTCAAAATATTTTGATTCATATGTATTCCACTTGTGGGGATATAATCTTAACACAGAAGTTGTTGACACTAGTCGTAATATTGTGGGTAAAGACGGCGCCGACGCGTTTCCTTTTTTTTAAAATTTTCCCCTTTAATTAACTAAACAATATAAACTATTAAGTTTTTATTTTTTTTTTTAATTAACTAAACAATATATATTTTTCCTAAAAAAGTTTAGGACTTTAAAAATTTAAAAAAATATATTTTGAAATTAAACTTGCTAAAAATATATTTTTTGATCTAACTTAAAAAATTTCAAAAATATATATACTAAAAAGAATACCTCGAATCAACTATAAGTATTTGAACACTTTTTAATTTAAAATATATCATTAATTGAAGAGTTTTAAGTCCTCGATCAATCTAGTGATTAATGTGTCATATCAAAAGAATATATATATATTTTCAAATAAAAAAAAAGCTATCAATCAGCAGGGTAATACTTAATAGGCAGTGAGGAAATAAGAGGTTTATTTTTTTTTTTTTTTTTTTTTTTTTTTTTTTTTTTTTTTTTTTTATTTTTTAATATTTTTTTTTTTTTTTTTTATTTTTATTATATTATTTTTAATACTTTTTTTTTTTTTTTTTTTATTTGTGTTTATTATTTTTTTTTTTTTTTTTTTTTTTTTTTTTTTTTTTTTTTTTTTTTTTTTTTTTTTTTTTTTTTTTTTTTTTTTTTTTTTTTTTTTTTTTTTTTTTTTTTTTTTTTTTTTTTTTTTTTTTTTTTTTTTTTTTTTTTTTTTTTTTTTTTATTGTGTAGGGTGGGGGGGGGGGGGTTTTTTTTTTTTTTTTTTTTTTGAGGACGCTTTCTCAAATGCGGGAAATTTCATTTGTGTGACGTCAGCTGATTCCGACCGGGCGGTTTCTCGAGCAAAACCATCCCTCCGTCCTTGCCTACACTGAATTGAAGCCTGAGCTTGAGGAGAGGAGAAGAAACTGAAGAGGGGAAATTATGTATATTTGTTTTTGATGTATGTGAGAAATATATATATATATATATATATATATATACATATATCCATAAGTAGGGTTCTAGCAGTATTTTAATGATATGGGAATATTACGAGGGAAAAAGAGCAAATCTAATTCTTCGGCAACTTCACCCTGTGCTCAACTCAGAGCTGCTTATCACGATTGCTTCAACAGGTTAGAAAATTGCAGTATTTTCTATTTCTAATTTTGATTTTACATTTTGGGATTTTTCCTTATTTACACTTATACAAGGAAAAGGGTTTTGAAGTTTGTTTTTTTGGGGGAAAACAAGAAAGGGCTAATTCAGGTGAATGAATACAATAAACAGTCTATTTGTTTGATTGGAGGGTTAATATTCTCTAAAACCCTAATCGTAATTATGGGCAGTCAAATAAATTTTTTGCCTCAAATTTTAAAATTTGTTTGCAGGTGGTATTCAGAGAAGTTTTTGAAAGGTCAATGGGATAAAGTGGAATGTATTTCAGAGTGGGAAAAATATAGGGCTTGCTTATCAGTAAGCTCTCATTTCTGGGGAATGCAATTGTATTTCTGTTTGATTACAATTAATTTTAAAGATTCTTATTTAATTTTTTTCTCCATTGTTTCTTGCAGCAACATTTAGATGATAAACATCTAAGTCGGTTTCTGGAAGCTGATGAAATTGTAGATTTGACAAGTCGGGTTAATCCTAAAAGTGATCACAAAGTTCCCAATTGATCTTTGATGGCAAAATAGTGAAAAAAAAGGTGATTGATAGATAGTAGAACTTGATTTAAGTTTCACTTAGATGTTAGGTAACAAAGTTGTTTGTTATGATCAAGTTGCTAAATTTCCCCTTCAGATGGTGTTTATGATTACTTTTGTGACCAAAATGTGTGATGAGATGGAAAAAAATTCCATAGAATTCATGAAGATGATATGTCTGTTGCACTTGAATAGGGAGTAATAATCTTGTTCTTTTCAAGAAAATGCACACTGGTAAAATTGAAGAATGTTTTAGTTATTTTCAACCAATAGATACAAAAATTGATAATTTTTGTGTTTTTTTTTTTTTTTTTTTTTTTATAAAGAAAAACGGAGGATGTATGTAATAAAACAATCAATAGCCACAAGAATGCATGGATCTTCTTTGGAAGGTGTTTTCTTGCTCTTGGCCATCATCATCATCAGCTGCAAGATTTTTATTTCTTCTTAAACAAGAAATGTGAAACCATCCATTCCTCTCCTTTGTTGTATCCGAAGAGCTCAGCCACAGCAATGAAGAATGTTCTCCAATAGACAGTCCATTTGACAGCTGAATCCTTGCCATAGGTGGATTCCATTATTGGCTTTATAGAACTCATTTTCTGGTCCATTCTCTTTAGCCACTCTTCACTGCAGCAGCAGCAGCAACAATAGATATGAATAGAGTCAGTGCATCTTGTATTTCATGTAACAGATTCCATGGAACAGATAAGAGGTAAATACTCTCTCAAACCAAACTGAATAATGAGCTTATTTCAATCAATGTTTCAAATTTTAAATTTTGTTTAAATCCATTCGATTATTTGTTCATATAGGTTAAAAATTATTCTTGTTCACGAACTGTTTGGCTAGTTTCTGTAAAATATCATAAGGGCAACAAAAGAAAAATAAAAGAAGGTACTTGGTAGGTAAAAAGGTAATTCGTGTGCACCTGGTTTGAGCATAATGATTTCCATTGACAAGCCAATGATCAACAATTGAAACATCATCCTGGATCCAAGGCATCAGAAGATCTTAGCATTTCTCATTCACAAACTTTCAAGCAGGATAAAAACTGTAATAATGAAATAATTCAGTGACATTATAGTACTCAAATTTTGGCAATATGTTTACAAAAACTATTATGAGAAGATTTCGAGTTTTTCAACAAAATTTCTGATACATATATATTATATAAAATTGAAAAATTCCTCAAAGTAAAAAGAACATCACACAAAGAAGAAACAAAGAACAAGAGATAATCCAAGCAGTTGGTATATGAAACTCACTTGAAAATAAAGGAGTAAATTTGCAGAAGGCATAGTACCTCCACTGAAGAAGTACCTAGTAATCCAATCATCTTCACTCACATCCTATAAAATTGTACATCAAGAGAAACCAAAAAAGAACCAAAAAAAAGGGGAATATACAGAAAACTATATAGTACCTCATAGTGGTAAGCAAATACTTTATGGCAAAAATAATGAATGAAAAGAAGACCATCTGGTTTCATCCACATGGATATCTTCTTCAGAAGATCCTTGTAGTTCTTCATGTGCTATTTACAGAGGGGGAAAAAAAGATGAAAATTTACCAATCTTAAGAGTCACAAATCAAATTACATATATACATATATATAAAAGGGTACCTCAAACATTTCAATGGAAAATATCCTGTCATAGGAAGCTTCCATATCAAATATGCTTACATCTGCAACAATGATCTCCACATTCTGTAGCTGATGCTCCCTATTTCGTGAAATGATCACCATACAGAAAACTTTCACTCAAATAAAGTACAAAGAAAGATCTGTGGTTTGAGTCTAAGAAACACAAAAAACCAATCTCAGAATTAGCAACCATAAGATAACTCCTGTGTTCTGAGCTGCCTAGTTGCTTGATGAAATTGAATTGATAAACAGAAAAATGTTCTTCATATGGAGTATGGAAAAAATACTCAAAGATCTGGGATTCTTGTAATTTACTCAATTTGTGCTTATTCTGTAAGTCATAAATAAGAATCTTGAAAAGAAACAAAGTACAAAATAAAGAAAGTACCGGCACTGCTCCTCGATATGTGCTTTCTGTGTCACAGAATTGCAAATCCCAGTAACCTTGCAGTTGCTGTATTTTTTAGCTATGTATAGTGAAAGAGATCCCCAGCCACATCCAACATCAAGAACAGTATGTCCATCTTTTAATTGTGCCCTCTCACAGTATAACTCTAACATGGCTTCCTCAGCATCCTCTAAACTCTTTGACTTGTCAGAGAAAAGGCAACAGCTGCTCCGCATCACAAATAAGTCATTATATCAGCTAGATAATTCAAGGTTACTCAAATTGTAGCATGAATAACATCTTTGATTTTCATTTTAACTAATGTCTTTGGTAAACTTTAACAGACTTTGATTATCTGCAGCAATTCGATATTCGGTATACCTCAGCTAATGTTCTCTCCATTTTCAACTTTTACACTTTGCACCGGTACTTAAAAGATGCTTTTCAACACAAAGATGAAGAAAGAAAGTAGGATTTGTTAAATTATCACGTAAGCTTTTCAACACACCATCTCACTTGTGATGTTGAACTCAAAGTTTCATAACAACATCCAACACATGAACAATATTCAAATACAATAGGGCAAATACAGGAGTAGACCACACAACTTCTTGTTCTGAGCTAATATAGAGGGTTAGATATAACCACAAAACAGGATTCATAGGTAGTTTTCCTTGCCTGTATTTAAGATGCTTTCCAAGAACAAGCTTGAAGAAAGAACTGGGCAGTTCATAATGTTGTGCTTTTGGATCCTCAGTCTTAATGGCAATTGGCATTTCCTTCAGTGCTGCAAGAAAGGTTCAATCAATTAGTCAATCAGTCAGCACCCAGTTTTGTGGTATTCTTTCTTTTTTTAGTTTGAACATTTAGTATACGAAGCTACTGTTTTGAGCCCAATTGAACCCGCAACAACGTTACATCCACAAATGAGTACTAAATTAAGGAATGCAACATAAAACTCAGATAAAAAATATTACAAGATCAAAACTATTCCAGTTAATTATAGCAATGCTATGGCCAATACAGTCATTCATATCTCATGATTCTCATACCACCTCATTTCCAAGTATAATTTCATAAACCTTCATTCTCCAATCCAAATTTCAAGAATGTATATGGAACAACCCACAATTCTTTCCATAAATTCAAGTTAAATTCCCAAGACAAAAATGAACCCATTATTTTCTTTCAGGATATCTAAAGAACTACCTTTTGTCGGATTTTAACTCCTAACCTTAAAACCCTCTTTATAGTTCCTTAAACCCTCCTTTTGAAAAATTAAAACAAGCAAACACATTGGAAACAAGAAAATTAAGGCAAAAAAATGAAGAGCAAAAACAGATTTTAACTACGAACAATGTGCAAAATTGAGGAGGTCGGAAAGTTGAAGTTCAGAAGTGGGCTTGTAACCGGAACGAAGACGGCTAGCTAAAAGTAACCGAGTTAGTCTCCTTATAACAGCATCAGGCAACAAATTCCGCTCCAATGAAGCTAACATTAAACGAACACTAGCATCATAAGGTGACTGCATCACTTTATCCATTTTTTCAAGAAATAAATGCAGATAGAAAAAGGGTTTTATTTATTTATTCAATTCAATTGTTCAAGTGAACAAATTCTTGATTGGATTATGCTTATATATATATATATATATTATATTCTCTTACAGCGAATCATGGGATGGGAGTCGTATGAGTACGAAACGATAGGATTATATATTTTTAGCCCATTACTATGAATTATTTTAACAGTTTCTCATTTGAGTCTGGCAAATACTACGTGGCTTATTATGCCTCCATACAATTTTTAATTATATATTTTTGGGATTGTCAATTGTATCAAATTTCTCTAATCGTACCATACCTATTTTGTGTCGTAATTATTTATTATGTTAAATTGTTGGGACACTTTTGTGTCGTAATTATGATTTTAATAGTACTCATTATTATTTATCATGTTAAATTGTTTGACATTTTGTGTTATAATTATAAGTTTGACAATACCTACTATTATTTACCATGTTAAATTGTTTGACATTTTGTGTCGTAATTATGAGTTTGACAACACTCACTATCATTTACCATGTTAAATTGTTTGATATTTTGTGTCGCAATTATGAGTATGACATTACTCAACTCTCACCTACTTAGTATTGTCTATATCGAAAAAATATCTTAATTTGATAATAAATATTTAGCACATTTTATATCTCATTATACATTCATTTTATTTTTTCGATATGAGACGTGATATTACACTTATTTAAACATTTTACTCGATACCTTAACTCTTAATATGTTATCTCCTTTTCGTAACATGTTTAAAACGAATTATTCAACTTTTTACATCACTTCTTATAATAACAGTTTAGTCGATCTCTTAGGCGAAAAATGTGAGACTCCAAATCACGATATTACTCAAATTTATATGTAGGAGGGAATTTTAAAGAAAAAATTTATCTAATAAAATTTTGCAATGAATTGACGATTTTACCCTTGAAAATAAATAATTACGATACTTAGAGCTCTAAAATAATAGATATAGGATTGAATTTAATTAAGTAAAATAGTTATAGGACTAAACCGATAAATTTTGCTAATATTATTTCTTTCCATTATAAGAACAGCCAAACATGGACTGCATCATAGTACAAGACAAAACTATTGTTTTCTTCAATTACTAAAAGCCACAAAAATAGAATATAAGAATAGTGATGGAAGTGTAGAAGAAAGGAACGAAGACTTCGATGGCGGGCAGAATAGTTGGGAGGTAGTTGGTTGGTTGCGGCGGAAGACTAATAATTTTATGTATAGCAGCACGGTTTTTCGGGGAATATACCGGCAGATCATCATCCATTTCAGGAATATTGGGCAAACTTTTCAATTTGGTTAAACTTCTACATTTGGGATTGGATCGTATTTTGTAATTTTTTTTTTGCAGTCCTGGTGAGTCTGAAACAAATTCTTGTTACTTAATTGTTCTTTCTATTTTGATGGCTTAATGATTGTGGAATTGCAGAAAATGGTTTAGTTATAGTGGAATGATTTTTTCATTTTTTAGGAAAATCTCAACTATCTAAGCACCAGAATTCTGCTTGATTGCTTCGAGATCGTTTAGTTTTTAGGAGATAGTGATGGGTTTGGGAGTTGAAGGATTTGAGTCTGTTGAACTTTTAGGATGGTGGCCCTAAAATTTATTTAGTTTCTGGGACCAAACAATATCTAGATTTGTGGAAGGTTTAATACTGGACGACTTTATGATGATTTTTCCTCTTATAACAATTGTTTACTTAGTGTGGAGAATAGAAGTAAAATACAAGTCCCTCTGTCTTGAATGTTAGACTGGAGTTTGCTGTAACAGAACATTATTGTTCAGTAGACAGCAATCATGTATGGCACATTGTAATTGTAGGTTCTGCATCAATTTATAATTGGGGAATTGGCCACATTGGAAGTACCTTCTGGGAAGTTCGAATTCCTGGAGCAGCCCTCGGAAATGGAGAATGTTGGCTGAACAGGAAAGTATGGGAGGCGCATCCAAATGTTGGCTAGATAAGCATATCATAGTAAGAGGAGTAGTTAGTAGTTAGAGAACCCTATGGGTAGATTGATATATTGAGGTGTTTAATGGTATCTCTAGTATTTCCTTTTCTGGTTTTTATCATTCTTTTCCACCCTTTTTGCCATATCCATGCATGAAATTGTCATTCCTGTCTGAAAGTTTTTGTTTGTCATTTCTAGATTGGGTGGCCAGATGGTGTTATCCTCAAACGGTAATGATATAAGCAGTGATGGTGATTCGTATAGTGGGCAGTTACTGCATGATATTGAAGAAATAAGCAGAGCCCTTTATCTGACCAAGGCTCGTTCCAAGGCATTGCGTTTGCCATCTGAAGGTCAATCCAGTTATGTGTGTGAGTTTGTTCCACAAAATGTGTCACATAAGGACAAGAAATCGTCCATTTGGAAGTGGAAGCCCTTAAAGGCTCTGACACATATCCGTGATCATCGGTTCAATTGTTGCTTCTTTCTCCATGTTCATTCTATAGAAGGCTTGTCTTCAAATTTCAATGATCTTGTTCTCTGTGTTAATTGGAAAAGGAAAAATGAGGTGCTCAGCAGTCATCCTGTTCGAGTTTTCCAGGGCATAGCTGAATTTGAAGAGACTTTGATGCATCAATGTACTGTTTATGGCAATGGAAATGGGCCTCAAAATTCATTGAAGTATAATCCTGTACTTTTTCTGCTTAATGCTTCTGTCATTGGGGCTCCAGCTCTTGACATCGGAAAGCAGTGGGTAGATCTTACAAGGCTTCTCCCTCTAACTTTAGAAGAATTGCAGGAGGAGAAGAGGACTTCAGGAAAGTGGACAACAAGCTTTAAGCTCAAAGGCAAGGCCAAAGGTGCCATACTGAATGTTACTTTTGGATTCTCTGTTTTTGGGGATGATCCATTTGATCCAAGTGGTTTTGTCAAAGTTTCTGGTATTAATCAAGGAAGCAGACTGACTAAAATTGACCATCTTGCTGATCATGGTCAAATCAGCAATAACAATGAACTTCATAGACTTAGCAGTATTGGAAGAAAATCAGCTGATCTATATCATCATTCATCGTCACAATCATTGGACATGCAGTTTCTTGGTGATGTTTTCTCTGATGGAAAGCCCGAGCTTGCCCAGTCGATTTCTCTTTTGTGTCAGAAGCTTGCTGAGGGGAAGCTTGAGAATTCCAAGGAGTTTAAATCTGTTCTTGAGCATCCAGATCATCTTGATCCAAATTCTGCTGCTTCAACTGGATTTTCTTATGAAACAGGAAATGAGCTTGATGATACTGAATTTACTGTTATTGATCGAGGTATAGAGTCAT
Source organism: Cynanchum wilfordii (assembly GCA_025388415.1). Lineage (NCBI taxonomy): Eukaryota > Viridiplantae > Streptophyta > Magnoliopsida > Gentianales > Apocynaceae > Cynanchum > Cynanchum wilfordii. The sequence continues at coordinate 615,683 of JAHSUH010005350.1, read as the reverse complement.
CTGTGAAAGATCAGTCAAAAGTTTCTGATTCTTATCCAAATCTCAGTAGCTCCATTATTGAAACTATAGATATTGCAGAAGTTTTCCAGGACGATTTGAGTGACAGTGATGAAAAATTACGATTCAATCCAATACATGAACCTCTTGGAGGTACTGAATGTTCAGGTGCAAGAAACAGCCCTACTAACAAAGATGATAGACATGAAGAACAACTGATTGCTGAAGATCTTCCAACGGTTTTACAAAATTTGTTGGCCTTAGAATCAGCAGAATTGAGCTCATCATCAAATAAAAGTCAGTCAATTGACCAAGAGAATTTCTTGAAATTTAAACGTAGCTGCAGTTCAGGTAGGATGATAAGATCTCTTAGTCTGGATGATGTTATGGATTCTGTGGCAAATGAGTTTCTTGACATGCTGGGCACTGAGCAGTTTCCAGGAGACTCAGACTCAGATGGTGAATCTGAATCTCCCAGAGAGCGCTTACTAAGGGAGTTCGAAAAGGAATGTTTTGGATTTTCAACTCCTATTCTTGGTTTAGATGCGGTGACAGAACAGATGGAAGTCAGTGGTATTTCTCTGACTGGAAACACGAGGGTGGCTTGTGCAGATGATTTTGATTTGTCATTGGTTATACGAGAAGCTGAAAAAGAGCAGACTGATATGACCCAGTCACTGAGAAGCAGAAGGAACACAAAAATGCTTGAAGACTTGGAAACTGAATCATTGATGCAAAGATGGGGACTTACTGAAAAAGCTTTCCAAAGTTCACCACATACTACTGGTGGGTTTGGAAGTCCTGTCTATTTGTCCCCCTGAAGAACCCTATGCATTACCGCCTCTTGGAGAAGGCCTAGGTTCAATTATCCAAACAAAGAGCGGAGGCTTCATACGGTCAATGAACTCTTTGCTTTTCAAAGGTGCAAAAAATGGCGCTAAGCTGATATTGCAAGTTTCTAAGCCTATTGTGTTACCTGTAGTGATGGGTTCCAGTGTTATGGAGATACTTCAGTGCTGGGCAACTGGGGGAGCTCAGAAAATGTCGGTTCAGTTAAAGGAATTGATGCCTTTGGAAGATATGACTGGAAAGACAATCCAACAAGTTATAACTGAAGCTAGTGCCGAAGTTCTTGATAGGTTTGTGAATTATTTCATTTATTTGTCTTTAAAATTTCTGTTTATTTAATTGTTTCTGGTAATACACAATGCTGAATGTTTTTCATTTGTCAAACAGGTCGACAGATCATTCACTTGGTATGCACGAGAATCATGAAGAATCATTGGTTCAATGTTTTGAACACCTTAAGACAAGCTCATTTTCAGATGGGACATTGTCAAATTATGTATCTTTAGAAGATCTTGTTCCATTAGCAGTGGCTAAAATTGAAGCTCTGTCCATTGAAGGTTTAAGGATTCAGTCTGGCTTGTCAGATGCGGAGGCACCTTCAAGCACAAGCCCTGAATTTCCAAGGAATTTGGCCTCCCTGGGGGAGAATTCTAAATTTTCTAGAATTCCAAGTCCTTTGGGAGTCACTGCCTTGCAAATTTCAGATGTCAGAAGAGATAACTATCTTGATGAAGTAATTAAACAATCAATATCATTGGATCGATGGGTCGAGTGTGATAGTGGAGACATTGGTTACGATATTGGGACTGATGAATTGATGAGAACCTTAGCAGCATATGATGCAAAATTCTCCGATAAGGATAGTGCACAAAATTTGCTGTCTGGTGGTATGTGTGGTATTCTTGGCGACTACTTTACACTAGCTTTTAGATTGCAGCTCAGAGATCCTTTTCGAGATTATGAAATCGTTGGTGCCTCTATGCTTGCACTAGTTCAAGTAGAAAGAGTTTGTTTTCCTTCAAAACCAGAAAGATTTGGTGCAGATTTAGAAAGATATCATAACGCAGCAGAGGATGATCTTAACGAGGATTTCATTTTTTGTGGAACCAGTGATGAAGTGAATCACGAGAGCCTCAAAGAGACAGTAGTCCCTCAGTTTAAGATCTCTGAAGTACACGTAGCAGGTTTGAATTTTGAGCCAAATGATAAGCAGCCTTTAAACATCAGAAGACAACTTCAATCTGGATCTCGATGGTTGCTTTCTAATGGCATGAATAGGATGGGCACAAAGTGGTTTTCATCATCAAAAAATGCAATCATTAAATCATCCTCTCAGATGTTGAGAAAACAAACTGGGAACATTCTATGGAGTCTTTCCTCTCATGTTCAATGTGCAACAGCTAAATGGAAAGACTTGGCAACATTTAATATGCACGTACGCAACCCTGATATTATTTTCTCAAATGAACCTCTAGGAGGTTCATGAAAACATTCTTGCCATCATATCACTTCATTTTTTTGCTAGAAGATTTTCGGCCTTCTTTATGTTGTTTATAGAGGAAAATATATGTATGTAGCATTGCCTTGTGAAATCAATTGAACAATGAAGTACTTATTCGAGATTAACTAGTTGGTCATTTCAGTTGAAGTTCTTCTGATATCTGATCTGCCTTGCCTTTCTTGATTATTGGTTAACTGCATTGATTTTATTCACTGATCTTTTCTTGTCCACATTTATACAGTTGTTGTATGTTAACAGCTGAATCTTCTGATGAAAGCTCAATGATAAGGGTAAAATTTCAATTTACTAATAGATGTTTCTGTTTGGTTACTACATAAGCAGAACTAGCTACTCATGCTTTGTCTACTCAACCTGCCAAAAGATGGCCTCAAACATCTAAAAAAAAAGGGTTGGACGTACCAAAACCTTTGATGCTAACTAGGTTGTTTCTTTCTCTACATTCATTTCTTGAACAGTAACTTTTTTGTTATATGATAACTGAAATTCCATAGTAGAAGTCAGTATTGAATGGGACCTTGGTGATTGTGAATGCCCTCATATGTTGTTATTACATATCTTGGATCTTCTTTGTCTCGTTCAACTCTCTTCTTTACTGGGCATCCTTCAACTGAGCACCTGTAATAATTCCTGTTCATTCATGTGAATATGTCAATAAAAGATCTCCTATTTAGCTGATGGAATTCTATTGATACAAAATTTTTTGGCTAGTTTTGTTAATCATTCTAATTTTGGTAACCTTCACATATTATATATATATATATACACACAAGGGTCAAATAATATATTATTTATATATCCCATTTGCTGCTTCTTGTCTCTCTCTGTTGTTTCCTTTTATATTATTGTTTGGTTAGATGATTGACTAATTTAGATTCAAACCGACTTTCCATGATTATTTATTCTTGATCTCGTGTAATATCTGCTTACCCACAATGTCTTGTTTCCTTTTTATATTCATTAGTGTAGATAAACAATCTTTGGTAGAAGAAAAGATGGTTCCTGGCTAAGAGTTATAATTTGCTTTCTAGTTCATTGCAATGGAATTCAAATTTCTGCACTTATTGACACTATTGTTTCCCAGTCACACGACATAACAAAAGCTACTCATTGGCCTTATTAAGACCTAGTGAGGATTCTATTTTCTAATTTCAACTGTTGATCATGTTTTGTCTTGAAAGTCACTGATATATACATAATATATATATATATATATATATACACACACATACATACCTGGGATTTGGGCTGTTCTTGACCTTCTTTTTTCCATACTTTCTCCATTTGTAGCCATCATCAAGAATTTCAATATCCTCAGACTTGGTTTTAAAAGCAACTTTCTCTTTAGTATCCTTCTTCTCCCTGCCACTGTCTCCTACAAATACAAATCCATCACATTTTTTGATCATCAACATAATCAGCCATTCATGGCGATTTACTTTCTGTGCAAGAAAAGTCTACAAAAGTTTCCCAGCCACGTAATGCAACAAATTCATCATAAACCATTCCAAATTGTCAATATAAATGAATATATATATATATATATATATATGTATATATATTTATATTATCAGTGAGTGAAGTAAAACAAGAATTATTTTGCTTACTGCTGGTTTGTCCTTCTGGTTCATGCTGCTGCAGCAGCAGGCGGCTACTGTTTTCGACGGAACCGACGACTGAAGGATTAGGACTTTGGGTATAGCCAGAAACCATGAATGTTTGATCTTCATCCATCCAATCACCAAACTCAAAAAACTCAGAAACTTCAAAATTAGACTGGTTATTACTACCATAACCATAGCTAAGATTGGTGTCTGGTGAACCAAAATCCGTGTAAGACATTTTTTTTTCTTTTTTTTTTTTTTTTTTACAGTATTGAGATTGATTCTTTATCCATCAATGAAAGTGAGGAAAAGAAAAAAAAAAAAGAAGAAATTTATATAAATCTACAAGTATATATCATTTTTAACTTCAAAAGTTCCTTTCGTGGTAAGCTTCCTACAATGAGGAAAGAAGCTTCATAGCAACTGATGATGGTTAAGAGTGGTGGCTAAGATTGGAGAGTAGAAGAATGCTTGGTTATTATGGGCCCATGTAGTGAGATAGCTGACAAAGTGACACTCGCTCATGTTTCTCCATATATCTCCATATATATATATATTTGATTCACTTTGTAGACGTAGTAAAAAAGTAATAAAGTTAAAATATTATATCAGTTCTATCTTAATCTTTTATCGACTCTAATTTGTTAAATGAATGGTCTTTAATTTAATTTACTTTAGGATATATTACATTTTAGTCGTATGTTATAGTATTGAAGTCTATTCCATAAATTTCTTTCGAATAGAAAGGAAGAGATGACAAAATAACATTTACTTGTAATGTTCGATAAATATATAAATTTGACTCCTTTTTATTATCATAAACAAAAACTTTTAATAGCATCGTTAATTTTACTTCACTTTTTTTATCGACCTTTCTTATAACATTATAATATTTTAATATTAAAAGTTAAAAGAAGTAAAGTCGAAATCATGTTACTAGTATCGTTATCTATCAAAACTCATGATGCCAGGGAAGGGGGAGAGAAGACAAAGGTGGTGGAACCTACCAAAGACGACTTCTTAGGAAGACTTTCGGTTGTCTATATGTGTGTGTATATTGTATGTATATGTCTGTGTTTCTTCGTTTCCCCCTCTCTTTGGTTCGTGAGAGAATTCTTCTCTTTCTCACATGTCTCGTGTTTAGACCAAATTAAATGAATTCTCTGTGTATATATATATATATATATATATATATATATATATGTATATATATATATATATATCATTTTTATACCATATGCATATTTAAACTAATATATATATCTAAGTAAAATTTTCACGATATCAATTTTAAATCATATCAATATTTAAACTAATCTTTATTCGAGTCAAATAAGGTCCTTTGTAAGAAGTAATCCGACAACTTCACTTATTTACTCGAAATATTTTATTACATCATTTTTTTTTTTGATAATCTATTTTATTACATCATTATGTATACATTGTTTAGTACATAAATTATATTAGTGTGACTTAAACCGAGCTGTATGATCCGTCACTTTCTTCTATGAGTCAATACCACATCAAATCTTTCCTTAGCAATGTCATCTTGTTTACACTAGCATACACGTCAGAATTTAATATCTTAATATTATATATATATATATATATATATATATAATTACATGTAAATTTGATAGTTTAACATACATTTCATATTTTAATATTATATATATATATATATATATGAATGATTGATAATTTTGTTTTTTTTTAATAATTCACATCATATCTTGATTAATATCTGTTTATCGTTTATATAAAGTCATACTTTATATATACTATGTTACAACGTGATTATCGGAGTAAAATTCTTGTAATATTGTTTTATATAATATTCTTTAAGAAAATATCAATCGTCTATTTATGAAAAAAATATTAAAAATATTATATATTCTTGTTGATTCAATAATATATTAATCTTGTACTAATGTTCCCACAAGCTTGTTAAATAAATTTCTTCTTGTCATATATTTGCATCGATAAATATATGTGTAGATATATAAATATTATTTATATATTTATATTAAATATTATTTTATATTTTATATATTTGATATATTAAAAGATTTACCTTCTTATATAAATGACACGACATCATAACCATTGATTATCTCTCTCATCTAATAAATAGAGGGCAAATTCTTCAAAAAATGATTGCGAGATACAACACCACGCACTCACTCAAGAAGTCGAAAGTTGAGAGATATTAGGATACCGAACCCTCGATCCCCTCTCCTCTCAAAGTCCAAATCCATTCCGAGACAAAGTCCTAAAGCCCTCGGAAGAAGAAAATCAAATTGTTCGATGATCGATCGGTCAAGCTATCCAAAACCCCCGCCCTCGAATCCATTAAAAATATTATATATTCTTGATTGATTGAATCAATATATTAATCTTGTACTAATGTTACCATAAGCTTGTTAATTAAATTTCTTCATATATTTGAATGGATAAATAAAAGAAATTATGTATTTTTCAATATAAATAAAACGAAATCACTAACGAATAATATATATTAAAAAAATGTTCCATTATAAAGAAATCGATAAAAATAATTTAAAATAAGTATCGTATTTTTTAACATTTTGTATAATATTCACAAATTAAATTATAATTTGTGTTAAATCAAATTAATTACGTAGAATGTTTGGCTTGGTTGAAATATGGTCCCAATATATATAACCTAAAGTTTCAATAAGTAACCTCTTGGTTCATTCCTTAGTCTTTTCAAATGATGTAGACTTTTCTACAAAAGAGAGAGAGAGAATTACACATCTTTCTTGCTTTTAAGATGATAAGTAATATATATACATATATATATATATATATATATATATATGTATGTATATATAGAATTAAATAATTAAAATTTTATATATTTTTTTTTATGGAGAAAATTTTATGAAATTGGATAAGAGAAAAAGTGAAATTTAATCTTATTTTTTAAAACCAAATTTTTAGAAATAAAACCAAAATAATCAAGACAATATTTGATACAATACTTTTCAATCTATATGTGTGGTTGTGTGTGCATATTAAAATTAAATTAATAATAATATAAAATAAATTACGAAAAAAACAAAAAAATAATAAATAAAGAAAGAATGAATTTTCTAAAAATGTATTTGAAATCTTTAAAAAAAGCATTGACTTTCAATTCTAGGTCTGTGAAGACTACAACAGACTCAAATGTTGGAGTCAGTCTAAATGGTCCACGGTCTCATGGCGTGTCCCATGATTTTCTATATCTCAATCCATTTTTTCGATTAATTTAGAGTCGATTTTGAGTTGTATTTATAGAGTTTAATTTTTATTAAAGACTAAATATTATTATATCTTTCTTTCTTATATGACACTCATAACAAGTGTCGAACTCACCGTACTATTCACAATGCATTATTTTCAGTTGTAAATTCCTTTGTTTTTTGTTGCCCATCCGGTTCAACGAAGTTTTGCCCCAACTACATCTAGATCCGACCCGGGTCGCGCACCTGGCTATGGTGGGGGAGTCTCCCAGCTGGGATTTTCTGCATTCACAGGGTCTCAAACCCGAGACATGCTTAAGAGGAATCAAACCGCTTACCACTTGAACCAACCCCCGTTGATTTTTTTTTTTTTTTTCATTCACTTAGATTTCTTCTTTTTATCTTGTTTCATTGATTTGATACAGATCCTCCAGAAAAAGGGAAGAAGAAAGGAACTTCTTCGATAGATCCCTATTTAATCCCATTCATTTCGAAGTTTTTTTTTGCCTTTTTTGAGGTTCTTCTAGTTCCTTACGAAAAATGGGTGCCGGTAGTATGCCTAAATAGTAGACACCGGTAACAAAATAGAAAGTACTAGTGCCCCGAGCCATGAAAGGTATCCATTTTAACACAAAAAACTACATACTTAGAGTTAGAATGAACTTATTCGATCTAATAAAAGAAAAATTCAAATTATTTTGCTGGATCCATAAATATTATTCTCAACTCCAAGGTGCCGATGAAATGGTAAATAACTCTTTTGACTTAAGTATGGTTAAAAGTTCGAACCCCTATTCATTGAATGCAATTATTTAAAATTTGGAATCGATTTTTTCCTCCTCCATCGTTTGGGATCTATCTAAGACAATACCTTGTACCCTTAACAATATATATATATATATATATATATATATATATATTATTATTATATTACTCTCCCTTCTCTCTCTTTTATTATATCGCATTATTGTCTAAATAATAATTTTTTGAGGACATTATATAAGAAGACATTGTTGGATGTGTACAACATCATAATTTTTTTTTTTTTAAAAAAAAAAAAAAATTTTTATGCACTAAAAGTGCTAATAGGAAATGACTAAATTTAATTACTTAAGATCTATTACATAGATAATACAAAAAAAAAAAAAAAAATGATCACTTGAGGATTTTTTAACTAATTATGTTCTGAATTGATAAAATATTCGAAAAATCTAAATAACCAATATTAGTTATTTAAAGTAAAAAAAAAAAATAACTATTTTGATTTAATCGAAAAGTTTTTAGTTAAAAATAAAAATAAGAGATCACAATAAATTAAATTACAAAAATATACGAAATAAAATTAATTAATTAATTATTGAAAAATCAATACGTAAGAAAAGGGTAATTGCAAAATGTTTTATTCGTTTTTCTTTCCATGATTTGAGGAAATAAACTTTTGATTATTAAATTTGGGAGACTTTCAGTTAGGTTGAGATCCATTTTAGGGAAGCTTTGACCAATAACAACATAATAGGTCAAGTTATTTTTACCTTAATCATTATGCCAAACATTTAAAGGAAAAGAAGAAAAAAAATTAATCACATAGAATATATATATATATATATGTATGTATATATATATATATATATGTATGTATGTATATAACGATATGAAATTCTCTCTCCTAACCTAATGGTCTAAGAGTCTCTCCCTCAACCATTTTTTCTGGTGGTTTCATAACAATATAATTTATGAAAATTTTCACCGGATATATTAAAATTTTAGCTCAAATTAATTCAAAATTGAGTCGTTATATTCTATTTTGGGAAGTTTTCTCAATACCCATTTTCTAAAACTTGGAATATGATTTGAAGGCGAACCAAGTTCCTTCAACGAACAGTAGGTTTTAAAACTTTTAAACTTAGAAACATTATTTAAGGGCGAACCAAATTCTTTTTCTTGAACAAATGAATAGTTAGATTAAAAAAAGAAAAGTTAGATATATATATATATATATATATATATATATATATATATATATTTGGTAATCCTGCATCCTTGTCCATTGATTCGGAAGGATATTTCCAAGAATATAATACAAAATCGAAAATACAACACAAAATCATTTTTGATCGAGAGTCGAATGCAAGACCAGAGAGCTAAATAAACAATATCACAACTTTCAAATAAAAAAATATTTGATACTCCATAATTAAATGAGAGTAATATATATATTTTTTTTCCTATAAGAAATTATATATTATTAAATATTAAAATAGTAGAAAAGAAAAGAAAGATGCACAAGACCTTATACAAAAGATGAATATAAAAAAAAAAAAAAAAAAATAATAACTACAATAAAAGAAAAGAAAATAGATAAAAATAGAAATTAATCAATCATTCAAAATAAAATAATCCAATAACTAAAGAATCGAAATCCTAAATGTTAATGGGTGGAGTGTTTAAATTCATTAAACAATGTTTGGTGCCATCCATCATTGCGACTTTTTGGATACTCGATTCGTATACTATGATGGCTAAATCTCAACCATCAAAGGAGTTGTCACAAAGAACAATATGACATGTTTTAGATTGAAAATCTAAAAATTTATTTACCTCTATAGAGTTTTTGAAGAAGAAATTCGAAAAGAGTAATTGAACGAATAGTCACTCTTCTCAACGGAAATGAACCATATATACCAAGAGAAAGATTAGAGACATCGTCAAAAGACACTGGAAAAATCGACTTAATCTCCTCTCAAGAGAGAAGACAGAGAAAACTACAAAAGTAATTTCACCGTTTTAGAAAAAAAAAATTTAATTTATTCATATCCGATAACCCTTTAGCCCCAACTAAATTAGAGTCGAGCTATGTCGAAATCTTATTGAAGAAACTCTCAACTCCACTTCGTCTCTCCATGGGCAAGGATGAAACTCAACTTAGAAAACTTCTTGAGAGTAAATTAATTGAGGAAGAAAATAGATCAGATTTAGATTAAAAAAGCCCACTAAATTGGGCTTAAATTCAGAAATAGGCCCAACAAACCTCAGGAAACCCAGAATAGATTGCTTCCGTTCCGCAACTGAGCTGAGCAGTCCATTGATTTCCTTGAAAGATTCATAACTATGGCGCGCAAGAAGCCGCCGGCAAGACATAATAAGCTCGCCGGGAAGAAAGCAGCCGGTGGCAAGCAGCAGCTGAAGGGAGCGGAGAGGTCGGCCTACTTCGCGCGGAGAGAAGCAGCTAAGGTCTTACGCAGTGTTCTCCAAGGTGATGCTCGTCGCCGAGCTGTGGCTTCCATTAAGTCTCTAGTTTATAGCCCTTCAGTGAGGAATAAGAAAGCCACCTATGCTTTGGTTTGTCAAACCCTAAAATGTAAGATTGCCACAAGCATTCAAATTTTTGCATTTACTTGGTTTTTGATTCTGTTGTGAATTCTATTTTCCTTTAGGAGGCATTATTTGTCATCTTTACTGCATGAGAAAATGTTCAATCCTTTTTTCTTTTTTTTTTTTTTTTTTTTTTTTTAAATTAAATTTTCAAATAGATCTTCCAGTAATCAAAGATGTACTCAAGGCTGCTGGTGTGTTGAATGGAAAGTGGAAGGTAAGGGGATTATCTAACTACATTTAACGTATAGAATTTCTGTTAAATGATATATCCCCTTTCCCTTTCTGCATTTGAATCTTTCTTGCACAAGAGTACATGGTAAATCATTTGCGACATCTCTTCATTTCATTGAGTTTTGCAATCATTTGTTGACTTGGAAAAACTCTGTTTGTTTTGCAGAAACAGGAAGACTTAATCAATATAATTGCATATGACATTCTTTTTGGTCAGGTAGCTACTAATACGCACAGTGTTATAATGTTTTCATAAGAATGTCGATATTCCTGTTTTGTTCAAATGTTTCGAAAGGTTACTAGTAAAGAGGTGCTAGGAGTGGCTAAAGTAGCAAGCAGCAAGCATATAAAGAATATGTTGAAAGTAATTATATGGTTGGGGAGATAAAAGATGTAATGTCTTTTTGTATGTTAGTAAAACCGTGACCTGTAGTTGTGACAGTTATTTATCATTCAGGGTTCTAACTATCTTTTCACTTGAAGAATAGGTAAAGAGATCTATGAAACACTATACTGCAAAGGCAGAAAAGTTAACTCTATGTCTGGCAAACAGATGAACCCTGGTTTTAATCCAGAAAGCTCCAATCCTCGTTTTCTTGGCAAACCTTTTTTCTAGTGAATCCTATCTTTTTCACTTGATTCAATAGAGATTTCTTTTTTTTTTTTTTTTTATTCTATGCAGAATTTCTGCCAAGTCAGATCTTTTATTTACCTTTTTATTCTTCCAATTGTACCCTTATTTGGTATTTGAACTCAGATAAAAACCACTAAATTTTATTAGGTTACCAACATGCTTATAAGTTTTATTTATTGTTATTATTATTTTTTTATGTGTAGGAAGCTTCACTGGTTGGTGACGCTGAGAAGTTTCTCCTACTTAGGAAAGATGAGTTACACTCTGCTCTAACCCAGCTTTTCGCGGATAAAAATGTGAAAAATATAGAGAACTTGATGCCCCTGTATAATATCTCGAGTGAGTGCTTGGTCTGCTTTTCTCTTCATTTGACATCCATGCTGCCTTACACTTAATTCAAGTTTATGCAATCAGTCTGTCTCAAAATTATCATGATAACCATAGACAACTTTGTAATGAAAGGTGTTACAAAGATGAAAAGGGTAGCATAATTGTTAGTCCTTTAATAGTAAAGAGAAAAAATATTGTAGCAAGCAATTTGAGTACCTTTTTAGAGGGTGTAAGCATCAATGTAGATCCTAAATGGTGGAGTTTGATAAATTCTCTTCCATTTTAAAACAAGAAGGACACATTTTCCTTGAAGGAGATGTCTGAATCTTTTCTAAATTTATGCTGCAGATATCTCAAAACCACGTTATGTTCGTGTGAACACCCTGAAAGTGGATGTGGATTCTGCCTTACTTGAATTGAGTAAACAATATGTGGTACAAACTCCAACTTCAAACCTTCAACTTGCAATATGCGTTTTTTTTTTTTTTTTTTTTTTTTTGGGGGGTGAGGAGAGTAGTGGGAGTTGGCAGAAAAGTCTTTTTACTATCTAAATTTTGCTGCAATGACTTAGTGTCATGTTTAAATATCCTAATACCTCTAGTTAACTTAGCTGCTACTTTTGGGTGACATTCAATTGATTGAAGATGTGGTGCCATGGAATAGTTGAACTTGGAATATATGATTGGAAGGCTAAACTCAGATGTAGAAACTTCAAAGGAGTAGCATATTTTTTAGTGTAAAAGAATTTCAAAGTATAAATACCAGCAATTATTATACCAGTATCTAATTTGGTTGGTTACTTGTGTGAACTGTTGGGAGATTGTTTTTAGGAAATAAAATTTATTGAAAGAAACTCCTGAATAAGAAATTTGAAGTAAGTGTCTATCTAAACAGATGCGAATTGGGTAGCATGTTCATAAAGTTTTACTGGAAATATAATACCATATTAGGCAACTTGTTTTGCATTAAATCAAGCAGATTTTCGTTAATTTAAAAGGAATCAAATTCAACCAGATTTCATGGTATCTCTGCACTTCTATATTCTGTTAATTTTTAACTCTTGACGCCTATACCATATAGGTTAAGAAGGATGACCTGGTGCCTGATTTATTGGTACTCCCTCCAGGTACAGATTTGCATAAGCATCCTTTGGTTGTAAGTGGAAGTATTTTTCTGCAGGTAACTGTCATTTTAGAGCTTCTAATCCTCTATCTTATGTAGTTATTCAATAGATATCATCTTGTGGTAGACTGGGAAAACATCAACCAATGCAAATGTCCGTGGTTAGATTTATGCACCTTGTTTCTTTTCTAGGGGAAGGCAAGTTCCATGGTTGCTGCAGCCCTTGGTCCTAAACCAGGATGGCAGGTGAGTTGATTAGAAAATCCAGCTTTTATTTCTATGTTATTCTTCAAATCACAACTGCGTTTATTGGAATTGCTATATATATCTTGAATATTTATTTGTGTTTTCCACACTCTACTATTATGGTGAAGGTTCTTGATGCTTGTTCTGCACCGGGGAACAAAACTGTCCACCTGGCTGCTCTCATGAAGGGAAATGGAAAAATTGTTGCTTGTGAGCTGGATGAGAAAAGGGTTGAACGTTTAAAATATACTGTTAACCTTGCTGGAGCATCTAGTATCCTTGGATGATTTTCTATTTCCTGTTCTTGCAAACTGAGGGCCATGTTTGGTTCATCCAGTTAATATGTTCATTTCCTCCACTGTTAACTGGAATATCATTTTCTGCTATGACCTCTATCCTCTGCATTGAACAGATTTGACTATTTTAACCTAAACTAATACATAACATATATAAACTGGCTGCATTTGCTCTATGGCTAACTGATTTCAACTGTGTTAAAGTCATTATAGCTCCTGTTAAAAACTTAACTTGGTCTAGATGTAAAAGTTGTACACGATGACTTCACAAACCTGAACCCTGAAGCTCCTTATTTGTCAAAGGTACTGGAATTTTGTAAAGGAAAAACTACAGATATTTACCTTGCATTCACAGTGATTTTAGCAAGAAATGGGTTTCTCTTCCATTGGCACATCTATTATGGGCTGCATTAAGCATTCGCCTAGCCTTTTGATCAGAAACAACTATTCTTGCAGATTCAGGCTATACTTCTTGATCCATCATGTTCAGGATCTGGGACTGTGATTGATAGATTAGACCACCTGCTTCCATCCTATACAGCTGGTAATTGTCATATTCAACTTTATATTTTCTTTGTTGCATCTTCACTGCTCATTACATTGTAGCACATAGATTTAAGTTTGAGGTTTTTCTTTAATCTAAGATAGCCAGGTAGAGAAATGATCAGTTTCCCCCATTGATAACATTTTCTCAGAAAGTGTATGTATATTCTATCTGATATTACCTCACCCTTACCCTTGCATCTGTAAGGTTTGACTGATTCTGCTAACGTTAATCGGCTAACAAAGCTCGCTGCTTTTCAAAAGAAGGCTCTCGAACATGCATTTTCTTGTAAGCTTTTTTTTTTACTTAAGTTGAGTGGGTTTATTCTGTTCCATTAATCTTTCCCTTCATTTTATTCAAAGCTTAATGTCTTTACAATTTTTTTTCGCAGTCCCAGCAGTTGAGAGGATTGTTTACAGCACATGCTCCATCCACCAAATTGAAAATGAAGATGTCATCAGATCTGTTTTACCTCTTGCTACCTCTTGTGGTTTTCAACTTTCTACAGTCTTTCTCCAGTGGCCTCGCCGTGGTCTTCCAGTTCTTGATGGATGTAAGTTTTGCACATTTCTCTTATTTCCTGTCCATTGTGTTACCATGAAACAATAATGGGGTAGCAGATTTTTGACAAATTATTTATTATTCATTATAATCTTTATTCCCTCTCCAGATGAACATTTACTCAGGACCAGTCTGGAGGATGATGGAGAGGGTTTCTTCATTGCTTTATTCATTAGAATTAGGAAGGCTGATCACAAATCCAACAAACTTCCAGGAAATGAACAAGGAGCTTCTCCTTGTACACGTAAGACTAACAAATCTTTAAGTAAGAAGAAATTACCTGTAATCTATTTCTTTAGCAACAAGTTTAGAATGTTCTTAAACTCTGCAGCACTTAGGAAACAGATATCTCATAAGAGATAAAACACCAAGAAATTTTAAAAATTCCCTTCTCACTCCCTCTCTCTCTCTCTCTGTTGCTTCACTTTCCAAGATATTTTCTATTGTTATTTCTTTGATATATCTTTGATAATATAGTTTTAAGATCTTCCATTTCTTTCACATTGCCCATCAAATTTTTGCATTTTTTGCTTGTGTAAAAATCATGGCAAAACAATGGGAAAATGGCAAGCTAGTTATAGCATAGTAATATTTCTATTTCAAAATAGTCTAGCAGTAGTACAGCTTCATTCTCACAGCAGATCTTCTTAGCAATAGTAAAATTTCTAATTCAAAATAGTCTAGCACTAGTACAGCTTCATTCTCACAGAAGATCTTCTTAGCAACACTCCACAGTCACAAAACACAGAGAGAGAAAAAAAAAAAAAAAACAGAAAGTAAAGAGCTCCCAGAAAATCAAATACAAAGAAAGCCAGAAAGAACAAGAAAGAAAAATTAGACTCAAGCAACATTGACTTGAACTGTCTTGGGCTTTTTAGGTTCAGGAGGGGGCAATTTCTGAACAGTAACAGTTAAAACTCCGTCTTGATAAAGAGCAGAAACAGCTTCAGTGTTTGCATTTTCTGGCAAAGCAAACCTCCTCATGAACTTCCCAACCCTCCTCTCCATTCTCACGTACTTAGCACCTTCTTTCTCCTCTCCTCTTTTTCTCTCTCCACTTATGGTGAGCAGATTGCCATCCTCAACCATAACTTTCACGTCACCTGACTTCAACCCAGGCATATCTATCACGAAAACATAGGAACTCGGATATTCCATAACATCTGCAGGTGTCGAAGCAATGGCCTTGGCATCTTGGACATAAGTTCTCGTAGGTCCGTGAGCGGACTTGTCTTCTCCGTCGTCGGCAGCCGCAGCAGCAGCATCGATCATCTGTTGAAGTGCGTAGAACAATGGTACGTCTAACCTCATTGCCCTTGGATCCATTTTTCTGTTCTTCAGTAAAGACCTTGAGTTGTTTTTTTCTAAAGCTTGAACTCGGATGGGAATGGAACGATGGGGATTTGATCTTCCTTTCTTCTTCTTGTATTTTGTTTGATGGTTATGGAAGACAATTGAAGAATTTGATGCCTATTTATATAACTTGATTTCGTAGCAATGGAGGGGAGGAATTATGAATTAGAAGTTTCTGGAGGGAACGAGAAGAGAGTGGAGGAAACTTCTAGGAGTTCAAGAATGTTCAAGAAGAGTGTTTTAGTTCTGGATTCTGCACGTCTAGAAAGTAACAGGATACTTTTAGAATTTTTTTTTTCTTTTTAGTTTTTTTCTTCCATATTCTCATCATTTAATTTAATTCAAAAAAAAATATAATATTATCGTATAAAATATCTCAAATTTTCTTTTTTAAAAATCTAACATTATAATACACTATTAAAATAATATAAAAATTGAATTAAATTCAAAAAAATTTTATTTTCACATGAAGGTAATTAATTGAATTACTTCGATAGTGGTTTTTTTTTGTATTCCTTTTTTTTAGTTCTAGAGAATATATTAATTTATTTATTTAATATGAAGATATTTTTTGTCAGATATTTTTTGTCAATAATGACTGAAATAGAATATGACATGGGCGACATTCATTCTCTATGACATGATTGAAGTTAAATTTTTAAAAAAAAAAAATATATATATATATATATATATATATATATGAAGATATTTTTTTCTAAAAAATTAATAACTATCTAAATATAGCTTTAATTTTTTTTTCCCAAAAAGTGGTGGGGATAGAAATTGGGTGGTTTTTTTTTTTTTTTTTTTTTGCAATTTGGTCCTCTGAAAGTTATAATTGTTACATTGGCACCTCTTTAATGTGTTAAACACCCAAATATACCCTTGTTGGCGCCAAACTCAGAACCATGTCTTCCCAATGTTCACCCATTCAATTCATCCGTGTCACCGTCGGGTCGCCGCTTCTCTTCTTTTTCCGTGAGTCAAGAAATTCTATAATAGTCCATGGATTAAATTATTTAAACAAAAAATTCTTTTTCCCTTTTTAGTTATTTATTTTTGTATTCTTATAAAAATAATTTAAAATATTGTTTAATTATAATTATGATTAGATTTATCTTTTTTTTTTTTTTAAATTTTATTATTATTTGAATTTAAAACACCCCATATACATGTATTAAAAAGAAAAGGTTGACTGCTGGTATGCCAGGAGAGTTTGGTATCTTTTGATCGAGGAGGTCTATTGGAGCTATTTTTTTGGAATAGTTGATGAAGTTAGTTGGATTGCTGGTAACATCCGGCGGAACAATCGTATTGCAATTTCTTTTGAACACTGGCCGTTTGTTTTTCGTCAGACCGTTCATGAACTTTGGATTAATCATACTGCTAGAGTACATAGCTCTTCTCTTTTTTTGGAGAACCCCATGCCTTTTTTCAGGATACTTAAAGAAAGATGTCTTAGGAAATCTTGGAGCGAGATTAGAATTGGAGCTTCTTTCAATTACAACATAGGTGTTCTGTTTATTTCTCTCTGTTTTCCTGGACTTTATGTCCCACTTTGTATTTGTTTTGCTCTTGCTATACACAGATCCGGTTTTTAACAAAAAAAAAAAGAAAGAAAAGGTTATTCTTTTATTCAAATTGGAGCAGAAGTCATCCAAATTGGAATTACATCTTCGGGCAGACAATCCAAGTTCTTTGGAAAGAGAGGAATCTGAAGTTTTTTCAACAAAAACCACATATATCATCTCTTGTAACAATTAGAAATATCCTCTTGGATACCTTTGTAATGCTCAGAAACTGGCAGCCTGATTAATCCTCGTTGGAGGATCACCTGTATGGTCTGCTGTTTGTACAACTTTTCTTGTATTAATATAATACCCCCTTTCTAGCGCAAAAAAAAAAAAAAAAAAAAAAAAAAAAAAGAAGAAGGTTATTCTTTTATTCATATTCATTTGCAAACCATATTTTTACATAAGTACAAAAAAAAAAAAAAAAAAAAAACAAAAACTTGATGATGATCAGATGTGAAGAAATTGAGAATTACAAAAAGAAACCCATAGCCAAAATACGAAAGTAAGGTTGAAAATCCACAGGAGATGTAATCGTCAAAGTTTCCGATCACTGGAGGGGCAAAAAAGATTTTCAACCAACTTTAACTTCAATTGTTTTTGGTTTCTTAGTTTCAGGAGGAGGCAGCTTCTGAACAGTTACAGTCAACACACCATCCTGACAAACAGCAGAAATGGCATCGACGTTAGCATTTTCCGGCAACGAAAACTTCCTCATAAACTTGCCGACTCTTCTCTCCATCCTCAAATACTTAACTCCGTCTTCTTTATCTCTTTTCCTCTCTCCGCTAATCACCAGCACATTATCGTCTTCGATCTGAACTTTAATCTCGTCGGCTTTGATTCCAGGCATGTCCATTATGAACACGTATGAGTTCTGGTATTCCTTCACATCCGCCGGAGTCGCCGCCATGGCTTTTGCATCTCGGACATAAGCCCTAGATGGATTGTTCTGTATTCCCTTGCTGTTGCTGTTATTGTCGTGATCATCGGCCATGTCCAACACGTCTTGAATTGTTGAGAGAAGGCCATTGTCAATTCCAAAGCTCCTTAGATCCATTCCCAGATTTCTCAAATCCATTACTTAAAAGTTTGAAGAAGCTGCAAAGAACACAACGTTTTGATTTGATCGATTAGGATTTTTCTGTGAAGAAAAGACAGGGTGACAATCTCCATTTATAGATCTCCCATCCGGGTTGAGGATGGGGATATGCTGCTGCTGCTCTAGAGAATTATCGGAGTTCTTTCATTTACCAGAGAATTCTTCAAGCTTCTGCGATTTGGGGATTCCTTTGAGAGTTTTCTGAGATCTTCTAGAATAATCGAAGGTTATTTACTGGTTGGGCCAAAATCGGAGCTTAATTTGGAAGAAACCTGTCAATATTTTTTGGCGCTGAAGTGGAGACCCATTGGATTTGGGCTTACTTCCTATTCTTTCATATCCAAATCCAGTCATTGATGACCAAAGGTGATCAAGTAATTCCAAATTTAGGATATACGAGATTTATGTTTCGACACTCACGATAAATGTCAAGTAAGAGTTAAAAGTGAAACCTTCGATTCGAGTAAGAGTTGAAATATGCACTTAAGCTAAATTTGGATTAAAGTCAAGGTTATGATTTTAAATTTTAATTAGCACTATGGGTGGTTTCAAACATTAGGTAGTAAAAGTTGTTGGTTAATCCTAATACATAGGTGGCGATAAGGTAATTGGTATAAATAGTCCCTAAACTAGAACGTTTGTAACATTGGTCAGGTTAGGGTTCATCCTATTAAATGAACTAATGATTGTGACATTGGTCCTTTTGTAAAAATTCGTTAAATTAAAGTTGTGTTTTTTAAAAAAAAACTCTAAGGGCATTTATGTCATTACATCTATTTAAATATAAGACAAATGGGTATAAATAGTCCCCAAACTATAGACTTTTAGTGACATTGGTCCCCAATTTTTTTTTTTGCTTTTAATTGTCCTCAAACAATGAAAAAATTGTGATATTGGTCCTTCCATTTAAAATTATATTAAATCACAAGTTAAGTTTTTTAAAAAAAAAATTTAATAACATATATCATTTTTAAAAAATATAAACAATTAATATATTATTTTTATGCCCAAAATATTAATGCGTAAATCATTGATAATTATTAAAAATCATTTTTATAACTCAAAATATCAACAAAAGAAAAAAAAGGAAATACACAAAATAAACATTATTTTACATTTTCAAAAACTTTATTGCAAATTGAGAATAAATTATATATTATATATTTTATATCAATTTTTCTTATTTTATTTCTTATTTTGTGCTTTGTAAAAGTATATTTGTCTTTTTTTTTTTTTTGGGATTTTTAAATGAAATTAGAGTAGAAAAAATAGTCAAAAATTTTATATAATAACAATTTCAACATTTTAATGAAAAAAAAATTCATATTCTAAAAAAAAATCTTGAAGAATGTCAATAAATTAAAGTTTACAAACTCTACTATTATTTAATTTTTTTTAATATAATTTTTAATGGAATGACCAATATCACAGTTTTTTCATAATTTGGGGACCAATCCCACAAAAAAAATAATTTGAGGACCAATGTCACCAAAAGAGTTATTATGGGGACTATTTATACTAATTTGTCTTATATTTGAATAGTGTAATGATATAAATGTCCATGAAGTTTTTTTAAGGCTCCAAATCCATCTTCTTCCTTTAAAGAATGACCAATGTCACAATTCTTTTATGTTTTGGGGACCAATCCCCCAAAAAAAGATTGGGGACCGATGTCACCAAACCTTCATAGTTTGGGACTATTTATACCAATTTGATTTGATGTTAAAGAACATTTCTAACTTAAGTAAGGTTAGAGTTCATCCTATAAATGGACCAATTTGACCGAAATAGACTAGCTAAATTGAGACTTAAAGGTGTCTTAAAACCCTCGTGCGTAAAGGGAAAAAAAAAAAAAACAAAAAAAAAATGGGGTATGTTAGGATGTATTTGAATTATGCCACATTGATGTAACTCTACTTTTAAGTACAATTAACCATCTATTAGTTCAAATGGAAAGAATTTGATTATCTTTAAACAAAATTTCGAGTTTGAATCTCATATACAAATAAACTAAAATTAGGTTTAACATAACTCAATTTCATATATTCACAAAAAAAAAAAAAAAACTCAATTTCATATAATTGAGACTCAAAATAGATCTTATACCATCTCACATATACCAATGGTATTTATTTTTTTCACTTTAGAACTAGTTACTCATACTAAATTCAAGTCTCAATTACTATATCTTTGTCCAAAGACATACCCTATTAACTATCGAGAGAAACGTATATGGAAAGCTTCCCCTTAGACTCAATAAGGTCTGACCTAACTCGATTTCGATTTAATTGGAACTCAAAATAACTCGACCCAATATGGATAAATTTAAAAAAAAGAAAAAAGGGCCCATACTGTCTGAAGAATACTAATCAAACAACTTTTTGTTGGCAACCAACCTCCATTATTGGACCATTCTTCAATTTACAAGCAAACAAAACGACCTCATATATATATCAACAACGAATAGGAACAGAGACAGAGCCGCCGGCGGCAGAAAACCCTTTCCGAATACTAGACCTCAATTTCTTAATTTCCCGTCCCTTCATCCATTTCCTAATCAATCTAATCGTATTTCCGATCAACAGCAAAGACATAACCCCACACCAAACCACGACGGCGATGGCAATCACTTGACTGAGCGTATGCTGATAATCTTCCGGCGTAATACTGAGAATCGAAATCCCATAAGTCAGAGCCACAGAAGTAACCGTCAGCCACATTATAACCAATAAACTCCACATAAAAAACCTGTGTTTAAACGGCAATCCACTTATCAGGAACAAAATTGTGCTTAGCGAAGAAACAAAGGCTACCGTATTAACCCTAACGAAATTCTTATAGTATTTCGGATGATTGTATGCCATTATTGCTTCCCCTGCTCTGTGCAATTTTTCATTATTATTTCTTCCCTGATTTGGGTCTGAATTTTCTTGGAAAACGCCGCCCGGGGGATTTAATCCGGCTTGGAATGCGAATGTAGCGATTAGTGTGGCGACGATCATGATTGTATCCCTTTTCTTGTCTAACCATTCTCCGCCCTTGGCGTTGATTTCGCTGGCGGCGGAGGCTCCGCAGCGTTGAAGAATGAGGGACGTTTCTGTTAAGTTTAAGTTTCTGGCAATGTCAAGTGCGGTTTTTCCGTATGCGTTCTTTGTGTTCACGTCTATGTTGGTTTCTGCTAAGCATCTGATTGTCTGCAAGCAAAATAATTTGTGTTTTTTCACACTTTTAGTAATGGAAAGAGACTAATTTGAACATTTCACACTTCTGTTCTAATTATATATATATATATATATATATATATATATATATATAAATTAGTTACAAAATCTTAACTCAATCTAAAGTTAGCCAAAATATGATCAAAACAACTGAAACGTTCACCAGAAAAATATCTAAAAACAGACTTAAAACAGTGAAAAACTTATAAAACATTGACCCCAAATTTCGAAAATATATAATATATAAGTATAGATATATTATTTACCTCAATCTGCTGATCAAGAACAGCAAGATGTAACACAGTCATTCCTTCTTCATTCTTAGCATTGAGAAATTCCGAATCTTGAATATACCTAAAAAGAATCTTCAACATCTCCAGCTGTTTATACTTCACACACAAATGCAAAACCGTTCCTCCGCCGTCTGTCTTCTCACGCGCCGCCAAAGACAGTCCGACTTGAATCAACACTTCCAAGACTTCCCCTTTCCCTTTAATGGCAGCAAGATGTAAAGGGTTCCTTCCTTCTCCGTCACGTGCAAGACACATGTCGGAACACACTTCCGAAATTGCCCTTGCGAAATTCGCCTGCCCAAGCATTGCTGCTATGTGAAGAGGTGTCCTTTCTGGACATTTCAGGACAGCTTTGTCGAGAATAAGAGGATCTTCTCCAAGTAATTTTTGTAGAATTCTGACGTCACCTGTAATTGCTGCCTGGTAAAGCTTTTCCTCCATATCCCTTTTCTATATATCTCTATATATATATATATATATAAAATCAGATTGAATTTTTATGGTAAAAAATGGCTGATTACATATACTACATATATATATATATATATAACACCCAAGAATTCAGAAAGAGGGGTATATTTAAAGGTTTGTGGTTCTGGGTAATTTTGACGAGTTCAAAATAAGTTCTTGGAAAAGGGATATTTCGTAGCTACTTCACATGAAGGACCATTCTCGATTGATTGAAGTGATGAAGAAAATTCCAAGGTCAAATGTCAAAATCAAGTTTGTAAACGACAAATATGAATTATTTTAAATTGTTTATTCCATCATTCTGAAAGAGATGATCTAAAGCTTAATTTAGACTTGTTCCAAGACATATTTATATCTTAATTAATGTCTTCCCTCTTTCTTCTTTTTTTTTTTTCTAATTATATTAAAATAGAAGGTTAAATTTTAAATATAAATTTCAGATTTTTCTTTTAATTGGATGAAAACTTGTTATATTAAATTGATAATTTTTTCTTTTTTATACTCGTATAATTAATGTTTTATAACTTATTTTTACTAATATTCTTATTGAAAAGAGTAAAAATTAAAGGATATATATGTTTTTCCAACTAAAAAGACATATATAATTTTTATTATATTTTGAATGTATTTTTTTTTATATGCGACCATGTAAAAAAAATAGAAGAAGTAATAAGTTTTAAAAAAGGGTAAATAATATATAAATGACTATTCTTTCTTTTTTTTTTAAAAAAAAAAAAAGACTATTCTTTAACATTTTTAACAATAACAAGAAGTACAAAAAGAAAAGTCAGAGCCTAAATATATAAACAAGCGAACTTATAAATTAAGACTTTAATATTTAAAAAAAATATTTACTTCATACAAAAACTTTTTTTTTACTTGTTATAATAGATAAAAAAAAAAAAAGACTTGTCTTTTAATTGACTTTAAAAATTAAAACATTCTTTAATAAGAATAACTAATAAATATGAATTGTAAAACAAAAATTTTAAGAATATAAAAGAAAAAATATAAAAATGCATATTAATTTTTTAATATAACTAAGTAAAATATTCATCAATTTTCTTCCCAATATGATTCCGAGGTAAAGAGAGTTGCATATTTGCTAAGTTTTTATTTCTATTTTACATTTTCCTTTAAAAAAATTAATGAGTTTCTAACATCATAACAAATAAAGAAATATAAAATGAAAAAAAAAAACTGATTTAAATAAAGGAATATTCCAATTCATTAGGTGGAAAATGATTCAAATAGAATAGAAAACAGTTAAACTATTGACCACTATCAAGGTTTATAAATTAAACCCTTAAAATCAACAACCATAATATGTTATTAATTAATATAAAAGAAATAATTTCAATCCTCATAACTACTTAACTAATCAACCTACACCATGTCATTATAATTTTCAACTATACTTTCCCCACACAAAACCTAAACAAGATACTTTGTGGAATAATTATCATTCAAATTCAATATTCTATTTAGTTTTCTTGTTTATGTGGATCATTCTTGGCTCGATTATTTTATAATAAATATTATCTACAGTAGTGTCGATTAATCTTATTCGTCACATCTAATCAATAATCTTACAACACGATTATGAACTTAGTCGAACTCTAAGTTTTAACTATTTAAAATGGCAAGTGAAGCTAAGCAAAATAGTCATCACAATTGATAATATAATACCTAAATCTATTCTACATAAAATTTTAAAAGAAAGATTAGCTTGTTTAGTCCCTAAACTATTTATATTTGACAAGTTTAGTCCCTTATCTTTTTATTTAGTTTTTTGGTCTTTCAACTTTTTATTTGTTGCATATTTAGCTTTTCTTATTAAAAAATAGTAAAATTTTATTTATTTCATATATATTTGTTATTTTAGGTAAAAAGGATTAAAAAAAAAAAAAAACTAAGCTGGTACAACATATATAGTTTAGAGACTAAACTAGCCAATTTTTCAATTTTTAAAATATGTGAGATTAATTTTGGGTATCACAAAATTGGTGTCATCCCCAAACCTTTTACTACACTACAGGTACTACTTGGTGAAGCAGTTTTCATGAACTTTCTTGTACATACACTGATAATTGACTCTTTCAAATTCCTAATTAATGTCAAATCCTCAAAAAACCGTGTGTTTATTACCCTCCATCAAGTCAACTACTAAAATTTAAGAAGTTCATCATATAATATATATATAATATATATCCTGGTTTCAAATGTTTTCAGTATGGCTATGACAAACAAGTGAATGATACATAGAAAGTCTAGAGAGAGAGGATAGACAGATATGGACCTGGAAAGGCTTAATGCTGCTGCTTTGGAAGGTAATACTGAGACACTCGACCATTTACTTCAAGAGGATCCCTTCATTCTTGACAAAGTAAGTTTGAAATGTTGGGATAAGACGACGACTCGGACTCTTCCTCTTCACATGGCAGTGGTTCTCGGTCATGTGAATTTCGTAAGGGCGATTATGAGAGTCTGTTCTGACATGTGTTTAGCTCGCGATTCAGATGGTAGAAATCCTTTGCATCTTGCAGCCATTAAAGGCAGGGTAGAAGTCTTGGAAATCTTGATTCAGTCCAGGCCATTAGCTGCTCGAGCAAAGACAGACAGGGGAGAAACTGTTTTTCATTTGTGTGTTAAGTATAATCAAATGGAAGCTTTGAAGATGATAGTTAAGCAAGTGAAAGATTCCGAGTTTCTCAATGCTAAAAATGGTGAGGGCATGACTGTATTACATTTGGCTGTTCTCGCTAAGCAAATTGAGGTAAGTTTTCGTATGTTTTGAACTAATGAACTAATGACCTCTTCTATCATTTTCTCAATATTTTTTACTCGATGTAAATAAAAATAACATTTTCAAAGAAAATACAAAAATTGATATGTCTTTTAATAAAAAGACTAACAAATTCTAAATTCTGATGAAACATTAATTTCAAAAGTATGAAAGAAAAACATCAATATATTCACCTCGATTTCCTATTGCCACAAGTAAAAATATATCATTTTCTACTTACTATGATAAGTAAGTAAAAAGCAGAGGTAGTAAATAAGATCGATTACCATTTAAACTAAATATTATTAATGAGTAAAACTATAAACTAAATATTATTAATGAGTAAAACTATTACATTGCTTATTAATGAGTAAAACTATTACCAGTTAAGCTAAAGTCTATCTTACAAGTATGAGGTTAAATATCAAATAAATGATTTTAGGGGGAAAAAATGATAGAAGGTGACAATTTTCAAGCTAACAAGTAAAAAAATAGTGCGATAGAAAAAAATTTAAAATGATTGACCTAGTAATTATAGTTTTTCTGTTTATATTACAGATTGTCAAATTTCTGGTAGAAAACGAGATAGATGTGAAGGCAAAGGATGGAAATGGTAAGACAGCTTTAAATATATGTGGAGATGTTACAAACACAGAGATTAGAGCCTTACTTCAAAATTCTGGATCAACCATAAGAACTGATGATGAGAAAATTGACGATCAATCAATTCAAGGAAACAATTGGTTAGCTAGGAAAAGAGATGCAATAATGGTGGTAGCTTCCCTGATTGCAACTATGGCATTTCAAGCCGGAGTAAATCCTCCGGGAGGTGTCTGGCAAGACGATCTAATTGTATCCTCCTCCGATCGCGATCCACCGCCACCACACAGAGCAGGAGAAGCAGTAATGGCGTACTCTCACAAGAGATCGTACAGGTACTTCATTAGGGCTAATACCATAGCCTTCGTTTCATCTCTAAGCACGATATTGTTGCTCATCAGTGGTTTGCCCTTCCGACGGAGATTGTTTATGTGGTTTTTAATGGTGGAAATGTGGCTTACGGTTACTGCGATTGCTCTGACTTACGGCATTTCTGTTGTGATAGTTACGCCGAAAGATGATCGCCGGCAGACGCTGAGTCGTGTGATTGAGGTTGCGGTTATAGTTTGGTGCTGTGTTATGTCTTCGTTGCTTTTGGGAAACACGATTCGGTTGATAAACAGGTGGCTTAGAGCTCGGCAAACCCGCAGATTGTCGCCGGGAAATTCCCCTGTTTAGAAATAAGTATTGGGGGAAAATGAAGTAGAATTCCGAAATTCGGCAAATCAAATTTACTCTGTTTATATATATATTTCATACTGAAGAATTTGCTTGTAAAAAAAAAAAAAAACTTGTGACCAGTTAGTTGTTTATAAAATATAGTTGCTATCAAAAAGTCCTTTTTTTTTAGACTTGCCCCTTAAGTTTTAAAATATATGTAAAAATGATTTTATATATAAAGGGTTTCATACCTCTACACTTAGCAACTGTTTAGTGGATATATTTTTTTTTTTTTTTTAAAATCGGGATCTGTATATTTATAAAAAAGGAAAAAACAGGAATAACATATACAAAAGAAGAGAGTCATAACTAACAATATCGGCATGGTGGAACATCCTCACCCCCAAGCCGATAGCAACTTAAAAACTCTTTCAAAGATCGGTCTAGCAAAAATAACGGGTCTCGGACGGGGCCTCCCACCCGAAAGATTTCTAAGTTGTGAACTCTCCAAAAAGAGTGGACGACTTCTCTAAAGATATAGGACCAACAAGGAATATGAACAAAAGAATCTCGTGGTCTATTCAAATTGAATTCAAGCCAATTCCCTAAAGAATTACACTTCCAAAACTCCTGGCTAGCAGTACAAGGCAATAAAAATTTCCAGGTTGGGGAAACAAATAGTGCCACCGGGGACCTATGGAAAATATCAGATCCATCCCGTAGGAACTCCGGACCCCGTAAAATACTCTTCCAAGTATGAGAGCACGTTGGTCGTCTGCGGCTAGGAGCGTGCACATCCAGTACCCCGTATTTAGCCGTAAGAATACGAACCCACAAGGAATGTGGATTTTGTAAGACCCTCCAACAGAGTCTTGAGAGGGCAATAAGATTGGACAACCGAAGGCTTCTTAACCTCGGTCCCCCTTGAGCTTTTGGGTGGGGACCAGGGCCAAGCAACTAGGCTACATGGGCGGTTCTCCGAAGAACACCACAAAAACCTTCGTTAACCCGTTCCAGCTCATCAAGTACCCCAACCGGTATTGTTGTTGTTTGCATCTGCACGGAGGAATCGCAGAAGTCACACTTTGGATAAGCAAGGCCTTTGCGCCCTTGGACGGCTTCTTCGCCTTCCAGCTGGAAAGTTTCCTCTTCACCTTGTCTATCAAGTAACCAAAAGTTTTCTTTTGCACCCTTAGGACCCGAGATTGGAGGTAAGGGGCATACCAACTCTTTGACTCAGCACAGCAGCCGCCCGAGGGCCAACATTGGGCCAACATTCGGAGATAACCGGAGCTTGGATTTGCTAAGATTTACCTTTTGACCGGACGGTGTACAAAAATCAATCAAGATTTCCTCAATGACCCGGGCTTATGTAGGTTTAATGGATATTCTAGGTAAAGGATGTGAGACTTATGAGCTTGATTTTATTAAATAATCACTTAATAGATCTCCTAAGCGAGCGATATGAGAATCACGGGTTTAAAATTCATCATTAAATAAAAGGTTTTGCCTAATAATCACTCAATAATTTCCTAGACAAGTAATGTGAGATTTCACGTCACAACACATTCTTATCGTGTTGATTGTATTATAAACAAACCAACCAATGATATTGTATGCTTTGACTCACCCCTTAAAACATCATTTGAGTAAAAGTTTCTAACCGTACTTAAATAATTGTTCGGTAGATTTTTTAATTGAACAATATGAAATTTCAAGTTATAATATATTGACATTAATTGAATAAAAATTTTTTCTATTATTTTTTGGCCCTATCTACTTTTGCCATTCCATTTTATTATAAAGGAATTCACAAATAAGAAAGGAGGAGAGCCACATTTCTCGTTTCATTGAAGAAGCCAAGATATTTCAGTATAAACACAAATCAATTCCCCCTCGTTTTCTCAAAAATTTCAGCCAGAAAGTAGCAGTGAACACTGTCCGTGTCCTCGTAATTTACAAAAAAAAAAAAAAAAAAAAAAACCAAACCGAGTAAGACATTGACTTCGGAAGCAACTCATTAACTTCCCAATTAATTCCTTTTTTATGTATGGGACCGGTCAACTTCCTTCCATAGATTACCACAACAAAACTCCCGAACACTAACAAAAAGAAACTTATAACAAATTACAAGATTATAAGTTTATCATCATTATAAATATTTAAGCAACCAAGAAATCATACCATTATAAATTTTTGCTTCCCAAGGGTGCTGGTACGCATATACGGGAAAGAAAAAGTGAGTGAGGGAGAAAGAGAAAGAGAAAGAGAAAGAGAAAGAGAAAGTGAGTGAGAGAGAAAGGGTAAGAGAAAGAGAAAGAGAGAGATTTGGTGGCTATGGAGGAGAGGCTTTATGGAGCAGCTTTTGAAGGGAATACAGAAACACTGAAACAATTACTAGGAGAAGATCCTCTTATTCTCGACAAAGCTGTTCTGAAATGTCCAGAAAAGACACCTCTTCACATAGCAGCAACGCTTGGGCATGTGAATTTCGCAAGGGCAATTTCGGAAGTCAGTCCCGACTTGTGTCTCGCCCGTGACACAGAAGGAAGAAACCCTTTACATCTTGCCGCCATTAAAGGGAAAGGGGAAGTCTTGGAGGTTTTGTTTCGAACCGGCCGCGGCTCCTTAGCGGCGCGTGAGAAGACCGACGGCGGAGGAACGGTTTTGCATTTGTGTGTGAAGTACAATCAGCTTGATATGTTGAAGATTCTTCTTCGGTTTATTCAAGATTCGGAATTCCTCAATGCTAAGAATGATGAAGGCTTGACTGTGTTACATTTGGCCGTTCTTGACCTGCAAATTGAGGTATGTTCTTATCGTCATTCCCAACATTTAACAGCTCAATATATATGTATATATCTTTTAGGATTGAAACACATAAATCATGTTTTTTTTTTTTTTTCTTTGGAATGTAGTCCCATCTATTTTTAACTTGTCTAACAAGATATTATGTCTGTTAAGAAAATATACTACTTTTTTCTTCATACTTGTCGCATTGAAAGAAAAACAAAAAATTTTTTTTTTCAACTAAAACAAAAATTAAAGTGTGTTTCATTCACATTAATGATAGAATATTCAAGAAAAATACATACTCCTTCAATTTTGTAACTTAATCATACTCCTTCAATGGTCGACAGGTATGAAAATTCTCCTACTCAAATAATTAGGATATGATTTCCTATTCCTAATGTTGCCAATGCCTTAATTTCTATCAAAAAATTTGCAGACAATCAAATGCTTGATAGACAACCATATAGAAATCAACGCCAAGAATGCAAATGGAAAAACAGCATTAGACATTATTTTAACCACAACAACAGGAAGAGAAGGAGAAGAATCAAATCATCCAGAGATCCAACGCATTCTACAAGATTCTGATGCTATCCAGACCACTACCACAAGTAACAATAATGGGCACACAGTTCACATCAAAGCCACCGATTGGCTAAACAAAAAAAGAGATGCAATTATGATAGTAGCTACCTTGATCGCAACATTCGCTTTCCAAGCCGGCTTAAATCCAGCCGGCGGCGTGTGGCAGGACGACTCCACGGCGAAAAATTCTGCTTCTGCGACTCAATTGCCTCCGCCGCTGTCGCACAGGGCAGGGGAAGCAATAATGGCTTACTACCATCCAAAATACTACAGGAATTTCGTACGGGCGAATACGGTGGCGTTCGTGTCGTCACTGAGCACGATTTTGTTACTGATTAGTGGTTTGCCGTTCCGGCGGCGAGGCAAGTTTTTCATGTGGTGTTTGATGGTGATAATGTGGTTGACTATAACTTCCGTTGCTCTGACTTACGGAATTTCGATTATGAT
The DNA here is from genome assembly GCA_025388415.1 of Cynanchum wilfordii. Taxonomy (NCBI): domain Eukaryota; kingdom Viridiplantae; phylum Streptophyta; class Magnoliopsida; order Gentianales; family Apocynaceae; genus Cynanchum; species Cynanchum wilfordii. Next base: position 585,246 of record JAHSUH010005350.1, on the reverse strand, counting down.
GGTTACGCCCAGACGTTACCGGAAAACTCTGAGCCATGTGATTGAGATTGCGGTCACGGTGTGGTGCTTCGTGATGTCTCTGCTTCTGCTCGGAAACACGATTCGGTTGGTTAAGAGATGGATTAACGGTGGCGGAATCAAGAGATTGAAGGCTAGAAGTGGTAGATTAGCTTTCGAAGATCACGATCACGATCATGATCTGAGACAAAAAGGCCTTCAGATTCAGAATAATGGAGTATCTGTTTGGATTGATTGACTGATTAATTTTGTGGTGATTCACTGAAGTCTTGGATTTATCAGATTGGGCTTTTTTTTTTTTTTTTTTTTTTTTTTCGATTGGTTTCCTACTATTTTCTATTTATTTAACGAAACATAAATTAGTTTTTAATAAATAATTTAAATAAGTATGTATCCGTCATTATTATTTTTTAAAATATTATTTTATATAATAAGATTGTAATTTTCTATTATATATATTTATAATATAATTTCTCTCAACATACAAATTTGTACGCATTGTAGACAATTAAAATTTCTTTTATTTCCTATAAAATTTGAAATTACAAGAAATGTGACAATTGAATACAACAATTATATAAAATTAAATTTACAGGGTCCAACCACGACTGGATCTGATTGATTCAACCCGTCTACTGGAGGGCGTTTTGGGCTTGTCTCGATCCAATTGTTTTGATTTCTTCCGAGGCGTTTTGGTGGATCTCGGAATGGATTCGATGTCGAGGGCTTTTGGGCTTGATCTCGATCTATCAAACAATTTGATTTCTTCTCTCGAGGGCTTTGAACTTTGTCTCGGAATGGATTTGGAGAGGAAGGGCCGATCTCCCGACAGAGGTTCGGGATATCCGTTCGAATATCTCTCAACCACCGGGCCGCGGGGGGAGTGAGTGTGGTGACCATTTCTTGAGGGAGTTTGCCCTCTATTTATAGATAGAGTGAGTGACAATCAATGGCTATGAAGGTGCACGTGTCACCTCATCTAAGGGTAAATCTTTTAATATCAAAATATATAAAATATAAATATAAATATATAAATAATTGTAGACAATTTAAATTTTATTTATATATTTAGTTAAATTTAATTATATATTGAAATATATATTGAAGATATTGAAATATTTTACTCTTGGATGAGTGACACATGACAAACTAATAGCCATTGGTTGTCACTCTCTTCATCTATAAATAGAGACCTTGAGAAGCATTCAAGTAAGGTGGAAATCGGAGGTAAAATCGGTGGCAGAGAAGAAAAGAAACTCCGACGATTCCCTTCGGGATCGTCCATAGTTTCTGGGCGCATCCTCTCTTCGAGATCAAGCAAGTCCCAAGGCTCTCGAGAAGTCAAATCCATTCCAAAATCAAGTCCAAAGACTATCGGAGAAATCAAATACAGATGGATCGAGATCAAGCCCAAAGACCCTCAAAGTTCAAATCCATTCCGAGATCCGGCCCAAACACGCCGATGGAAGAAATCAAAATCTATTGGATCTAGACAAGCCCAAAATGCCCTCGGATACGACAGAAGAAGAGAATCCGGGGAGATATACAAAGATTCGAGCCCAACATCAAATACATTATTATCTTGTGAAACTTATATTTTTGATTATTTATTTTGCAGATGATAATAATCGAAAAGAAAATTTTATTGTTCACACGCATATATATATATATATATATATATATATATATATATATATATATATTTAAAATTAAATCAATCTAATTTTTTTAAATAAATTTTTTCAATACTCTATCTATTAATTCATAGGAGACTATTTTAAGGAAACAAAATTCTTCAAATTACACCGACAAGATGCTGATAAAGAAGATAAAACTAATTAAATATTTATTGTGAGTACAGTGAATATATTTTTCAATCATTTGCAAATATAAAAAATAATAATAACAATCAAAAATATATGTTAACATAGTAGACTCTAATCTTTATTTATATCCATTAATTCTCCAAGTGTCTCTTTGATAAATTCTGATGAATTTTAGAAAGAAAAGAGGGTTTTTTGGAGAATATCAAAGGAAATAAAAACAGAGAGAAAGGAGGAAAAACGAGGAGGAAAGATAATAATTCTTTGCTATATGTAAGGCGGACTGATTGTCACAATGTAATGTGATAGGCTGCAAATTGGTGATGCCCATGTCTTCTAATAAACGCACAATCCAAACTACCTCGGATGTTGTTGTTGTCATTGCTCTATATTCAGCTTATGTAGAAGATCCGGAAACAATGCTTTGTTTCTTGGACTTCCAGGAGATAGGAGAACCACCAAAGAGAAGGATGTATCCAGTGATAGATCTTCCGGAATCTGGACAGGCAGCCCAATCCGAATCCGAAAAAGCTTGTAAACTCAACTGATCCGATGCCTTAAGTAAAATACCTTGTCCAAATGTGTGAGCAAGATACCTCAAAGTGTGATGTAATGTTGCAACATGAGGTTGTCGTGGAGTCTGTAAAAACCGACTAAGTGTTTGAACCGCATAGGAAAGATCTGGTCTTGTGTGTGTCAAGAAGTTCAGCTTCCCAACAAGAGACCGATATCTCTCAACATCCGAAAACAAGTCTCCTTCAAAAGCTGATAACTTGAGATTCAATGGCAAGGGAGTAACAGTCTGCTTAGAAACATCAAAACCACAAACTTACAACAGTTCTCTGGTGAACTTCCGTTGACTAAGAAGAACTTCTGCTGAAGTATAACCAACCTCAATACCAAGGAAATAATTGAGATGTCCTAAGTCTTTAATGGTGAATTCCTTATGTAAATGTAGCTTAAGAGCTTCAAGTTTACAAATATCGGTTCCTGTCAGAATCACATCATCAACATAAATTGCTGCAATATTGATATGAATACCTTGCTTTTGAATAAACAAACTATAGTCATTCTTGGATTGAATGCATCCTTGTCTTTCCAATGAATTTACCAGCTTCTCATGCCATTGTCTAGATGCTTGTTTAAGTCCATAAATGGATTTGGCAAGTTTACAAACTTTACCACCAATATTGGGAATACCCTCAGGAACATTCATATACACATCTTCTTTTAATTCCCCATGTAAAAAAGCATTGGCCACTGCTTACTTGCTGCTACTGCAATGATGCACCTAACCGTGGTCATCTTAACTACAGGGTTGAAGGTTTCTCGCATAATCAATTCCATACTTTTGATTATAGCCTTTAGCCACTAGTCTTGCTTTACACCTTTCCAAAGTTCCATCTGCTCTTAATTTCACCTTGTATTCCCATTTGCAGCCTATGGGCTTCTTTCCTTTAGGTAAATCAACTAGTTCCCATGTGTGATTACTCTCAAGTGCAGATGCCTCAACCCAAAGAGGATCTGCAGATGTCTCAAGCATAATTCAAAGGTTCCTTAATATCACATGAATGAGACAGAAAAGCTTTGAAAGAAGAAGGAAAAGAATGATAAGAAACAAGGTTGCACCAATGGTTACTGAATTGATTGCAATCTATGGAGGAAGTTGTATAACATTGATAATTGTCTAGATAAGAAGGGGGTTTGTGTAACCTTGTTGATCTATGAACATAATTTGAAGTACTACGGTCAACCAAGTTTGAAGGTGCAAAATCAAAAATATGAGAAGAAGAAAAAGAAGTAGAAGAAGGAGAAGATGCATCATGTGAGGGAAACACTAAGTGAGGAGAAGTAAAATTTGGGATGTCAAAGAAATTGGGAGAAGAAGAAACTTGTAAGTATATAGCATTTGTGTAGTTTGAAGAAGGCATTTGATGTTTGTTGTAAAGATGAAATGGAAAATGTCTTTCATGGAAATGAACATCCCTAGATACACCACACACCTTGTGTGTATCAATATCCAAAACTTTGTAACCTTTTTGTGAAACGGAATATCCAATGAAAACACATGGTTTAGCTCTGCTGTCTAGCTTAGTTCTACCAACTTTAGAAGTAGAAACATAACACAAGCATCCAAACGTTCTCAAATGAGATATATTAGGATTTTTGTTGTATAATCTGAAATATGGACTGTCAAGATTAAGGACCTTCAAAGGCATCTTGTTAATCAAATAGGCAGCACATAATACACAATCACCCCAAAACCTATATGGAATCCTAGACTGAACATACAATGCTCTTGCAGTTTCTAACAAATGCTTATGTTTTCTTTCAACAACTCCATTTTGTTGTGGAGTGTCACTACAACTAGTTTGATTCAGAATTCCAAATTTCGAAACAGTCTTTTCATATCACCAAAGCACAAAGTTCTTTAGCATCTTATACACTTAACGAAACAACAAATTGTGTTCTAACCATATTCAAGAAATCATTCATTACCAATACAACATCAATTTTATTCCTCAACAAATGCATCCAAGTGAATCTGCTGTAATCATCCACTATAGTCAAAAATTGATTACAACCTGAAGGAGTCTCTGTATTCAGTGCAAAAAACTCCGATTATATCTAAAAGTATACATATATATATATAAAAAATAGAACAATAAAATAAGATAAAATATCTTTTATGCTATTGCATCATAGCTTAGCACGTGTAGCTCCACTGCTTACACTTCAACATATTTGATATTTCAATACTCTTTGACTTAATCTCAATCCGAGGGCCTTTTTCTCGAGCGACGTCAAAGAGTTTTTTTTTCTTATTTATGATCCACATCTTTGAATGTTTTTCTTAATCTTTTATTTATAAATAAAGTGTTGACCAAAAGAGAGGTGATGTATCATCATCTAATTGATAGAAACACTGTCTTTTATTCCGTAAGTGCATTTTTGTCCTGATATCAATTTGAAGGACCTTTTTCTCGAGAGATGTTAGAGAGTTTCTTTTCTTATCTATGATCTCCTCTCTTTGAATACTTTTCATAGTCTTCTATTTATAAATGAAGATGTGATAATGTGTGATCATTATTTGTAAAAACACTCTCTTTCATTTTATTGGTTTCATAATTAATCAAATAATATTAAAAATTTACAAAATTTCGATGTCTGTAATTATTATATAAAGTATTTTTCCAAATAAAAATTAGATTTTATATTTACAATGTTTTAATTCCAAACAGTAATATTGTTAAAATAAATATATATTTTTTTAAAAAAAAAAAAAGTTAAAGAAGGACAAAATAATTTTGTCCTTATAACCTAAAATTGAGATAAATGGGCAGCAACAACGAAACCTGACAAGAGTCATAGCCCATTGATCAATCCATACCCATTCCACTGTTTTTCTGCTTTCCTTTGCCTCAATCAAAACCATTCTTCCCACCGCACCACTAAACCACTAAACCGGCCGCACTCAATTTTCACTCCCATAATTAATTATTTAGTTACAAATAAATTTATATTTATTCTTAATATATATATATATATATATAACTGTTAAATTTTTAAAATTTTAAATAAATTCAGTGAAAAAAGGTTTTTTTTTAAAGTTAAAAAAATAATTTAGAACTAAATTTAGCAATTACACTTATTTACTATATCTAAGTAAAACATCTTTTAAAATAATATTTAAAAACTTTAATAAAATTATCTCACATATCAATTTTTTTTTAAAAAAAAAAACAGTTTAATTAATATTTATAATTTTTTTTAATATATATTTATGAGATTGGCGGTATTTATCATCGGTTGGATAAAATAAATAAATAAATTTGAGAGAAAGATCCCAAACAATCCAAACTTCACCTTCACATTATCCCATGTTAAACTTCTCAAAATATTTACCGACGCGTGTCCTTCTCTTCTGTTCATCCGCGAAACCCTCACTTTCTCTTTCTTTCTCCTTTATAAACTCCTTCTCACACTTCCGCCACCTTTCCGTTCCATAGTTTCATTTCACTTCTACTGTTATCTTTTTCTCTCTCTCTATATATATACACGCATCTTTTTTTTTTCTGTCTCTGTGGGAAGCTTTAGAGTCCTTTCTCTTGGTAGCTAGCTACTGGTTTGGGTTTTTTTGATTCTGAAACTCTGTGTGCTTGATCAAAGATCGGTTTTCTGTTTTTTGTGTAGTATTTCAATGGTGAATTTGGAAATTTTGGTGGGGAGATGTTTGATTTGTTTATGCTAACTCACTTTCGTTCCCAAATCTGCATTCGGAAACGGGAAAAAAAGTACTGATTTGATTTGATATTTTTACCTTACTCCACAAATTCAAATATGGCTACGGATATATACAGAAACCCCACTTTTTTTTACTTTAGTATTTATATAGACTATTGAAGATTGGTGTTAGCTTGAGTGCTATTTTTGGGTGATTTGAGGTAGAAATTTCCTGGAGGGTTTGGTTTGTCATCTTATTTTTGTTTAAGGGGTTTATAGATTTTTTTTTTTTAGGAGGATGTTGTTTGAGGATTAAAGAAGGGGGTAATTGGATCAGTAAGATTAGCTTTCGTTTTTGAGAAATTGAAAGTGGCGAAAATGAGTTTGAGTGCGGCCGAGGATGATTCAGCTTCGGAAATCCATCTTCCGGCCGACATAGATTGGGAGATGCTTGACAAATCGAGGTTTTTCGTCCTCGGAGCGGCCTTATTTTCTGGTGTTTCGGCAGCACTGTACCCAATCGTGGTATTGAAGACGAGGCAGCAAGTGATGTTAACCGAGGTCCCTTGTCTAAAAATGGCTGTATCAATCCTGAGAAGCGAAGGATTCAGAGGATTTTACAGGGGATTCGGTACATCACTGATGGGAACGATTCCAGCTCGTGCCCTTTACATGGGAGCTCTTGAAATGACCAAGAGCAATGTGGGTACCGCCACAGTTGACCTAGGTTTTTCTGAAGCATCGGCAGCTACAATTGCAAACGCTGCTGCTGGCTTGAGCGCTGCCATGGCTGCTCAATTGGTTTGGACACCAGTTGATGTTATCAGTCAGAGACTAATGGTTCAAGGCAGCGGAAGTTGTTCTGTTCATAACAATGGCGGCAGTTCTGCTACTATTGCCTTGAAGAGCTACAACGGTGGAATTGATGCGTTCAGGAAAATATTATACTCAGACGGAGTAAAAGGACTATACAGGGGATTTGGGATTTCCATCTTGGCATACGCCCCTTCAAATGCTGTGTGGTGGGCATCTTACTCGGTTGCACACAGATTGATTTGGGGAAGTATTGGTGGATATTTTCGCAAGAAAGATGAAAATGGATATCGGCATGAAGGGAAGGCTGCTTTGGTAGCAGTTCAGGGCATAAGTGCTGCTATGGCTAGTGGTGTTTCAACAATGGTTACAATGCCCCTTGATACAATCAAGACAAGAATGCAGGTTTTGGATTCAGAAGGAGGAGGAGGAGGAGGAGGAGGGAGCAGCAGAACAACCCCTACTTTTCTTCAAACAATGAGGAATTTAGTTAAGGAAGGTGGATTTAGTGCTTGTTATAGGGGATTAGGTCCGAGATGGGCTTCCGTGTCCATGTCTGCTGCAACCATGGTTACTACCTATGAGTTCTTGAAACGTTTATCCACCAAAAATCAAGACAGCTTTGCTTGACTTAATAGCTAGGGAATCTTTTCTTGTTTCCTTTTGGATTATCATTTTCCTTGGGCCTAATTGGCATAGTAGTACTGTAAATTTTGTATAGATGTAACGATCTTATGAAGTTTCTTATCCTTTGAAGGTTTTCAATCACATAAACGACTCTCTCTCTCTCTCTCTCTATATATATATATATATATATGTATGTATATAATTCAAAATTTCCAGATGATGATTTGTGACTGATTCATTCTTGTTTTTCTTAGCCATTTAAGCATGTTAGTAGCAGAAAAAAAAAAAAAAAAAAAAAAAAAAAAAAAAAAAAAAAAAAAAAACCCCCCCCCCCCCCCCCCCCCCCCCCCCCGTTATGTAGTACCATTAGTGTGCTGTGCCCTGTTTCGGATTGCAGGCTGGCTGCGGCAGAGGTGAGGAGGGCAGAGTTGGTTTGCCTTTTTTCTCTGGCTCTCGCCCTTCTGTGGGATTGAAAAGACAGAAGGAGAAAATCCTAGGGGCGGTTTTTGTTGCCATTGTTCTCCTTTCAGCAACGTTTTCTATAGATGGTCTCGAGGAGTCAAAAATGAAAATAAATAAAAGGAAACACAATTTCTTTTTTAGATCATCTGACCTTTATTTTATATATAAAGTTTATAGTGAATTTTAAATTTGTTATGATCTTGACTTTTATAGTGAATGTGAAACTATAAAAGATATGATGGTGAGTATCAAAGTTATTGTGACCTTGTATAATGTTTGAATTAATTTAGATTTGATTCGAAAGTTTCAAACTTCTTGTGAGAATGTTTTGATTAATTTGAATTGTATTTGTAATGACGGTCAAACTTGATGTGACTTTAAATTCGATTTGAATTGTGATTGTAGTGAATATCAAACTTAATATAAGTCAAATATGTTGTAACCCTATATGATGTTTTGATTAATTTGTTCTCGGTTCTATTGTGACCTTGTATAACATTTTAAAAGTCTCACCCTAATTGTTATTTATATATATATATATATATATATATATATATAGCGTTGTCAAACTTTATTGTTACCTCAAATAAATGTGTTTTTCTATAGGAAAAAGGGAAACCAAAAGCAAGATATTTAACCCGGTAGCTTAAGGGAGTTGGTGCGCGGACTCCTAATACTTCCTCCAAGGCGGATAGTCGAGGTTTCAAATCCCCTGTGGTGATTAGCGTCATGTTAAAAGTTCTGGGTCAAGCTCTAACCTTCGAGTAAGAGTTGAACTGCTGAGCGCTCTCTCGCAGACCGAGTCGGATTAGTCTCACCGAAAAGGGGTGAGACACCGGACCCAAGTGAGTAAAAAAACGCAAGATATTTGCCCAAAGCAACAGTACAAAAGGTTGTATTCCTAGGGTGGTTGAAGTGGTCAAAATGAACAGATCTGAAACATTTTAATTTTATGGGGAATTCTGTCTTTTTTTTTTTTTCTTCAGAATTTCTGATTCGTCCAAATCTTGAAAGAAGTTGTTTAGGATAATAGATGAAGTCAGCCAGATTTCTTTACAAGTAAAGTTACTTGATCTTTTTTTTTTTTTTTTTTTTTGTTGTGAATGTAAAGTTACTTGATCTTGATCCTGACTACATTACCCAATAAATACCACTTGCCTTTTTTTTTTTTATATTAACCATTTAATGTATTATTTATTTCTTTTTTAAAAATTATATATTTTTTAAAAAATATAAAATTAATATAAATTTTTTAAAGTGAAGATTTAAAATATTTATTACTTTAATTTCATAAGATAACACTTTTATTATTATTATTATTATTTGCTATAACGAGGAGATTTTTTATTTATTTGTCAAATTAGGAAATAGAGTTACATTTATTCTAAACCTATCTCCATAACGAATGTTTTACAACTCATTTAATTATTTTTATTAAAAAAAAATAAAGTCAAAAATATATATTAATTTTTTTTTTTTCAAAATCTGTGTTATTTTATCTGGAAAAAAAATTGTGAAAGAAGTAACAAAAACCTCTTAATGTCCCTATAAAAAACTTTTATTATTAATGAAATAAATGCTAAAGCTCAATTAAATAAATGCTTATTTTGTTTTCAAATCCAAAAGAAAAAGAGAGGGCATAATGTAGATGGATAAGGTGAATATAAAATTGCCAATTGGTCATATAAAGATTTAATATATATATATATATATATATATATATATATATATTTCTTCATTTATTTATTTTTTTAGGGGGTTTTTGTCTTATACTAATAATAATAATATTGATGCTTAATTATTTGAATCAAATCTAAGAGACAATTCCAAGGCGACTTTACCACTTTGATAACTGTTGTCAACTTCAGGAATCATGACTCGGGTAATGCGACGCCGTGCCAACTTGTTTCATACCTACCAAAAAAAAAATGTCCAAAAAATACTTCCTTTTTAACCCATCATATATATATATATATATTTTTTTGCGAACGACACAAAATATCTTAGATGAGTTTTAAATTATGAAAGAATATATTTAAATTACATTTAAACTAATTTTTATTCGAGTCGAGTTAGTTCCTTGAAGGAGAAGTTTTAGTCCAAATTTTAAAAAACTGCATAAATTAATCAATGTTAAATCCTTGACTTCACTTAAATAAGGAGAGTTTCTTACCAACTCATTTGCATCCATCATATTTTCTATTACATTCTTTATTATATTAATTCAAATATAACAAGTATTATTATTCATTTTATTGATATTTAGATTTTTTTTTAATGACAAAATATATTAAATATATCTCAATTATAGACAATATCTTTAAACTATATTCACATTAAAACTAATTTTCATTTGTACAATATAAGTCCCGAAAAGCACTATGTCTAAATTCAAACTAATTTTCGTTCCAACAAGTAAAATTACATGTTCAAATAGAAGAATTTTTAACCAATTTATTTACGTAAATAATCTATTTTTATTAAATGAAGTAGTATAAGCTACCAATGGGAAAACGGAAAATTAGACCACAAGTTTTGTGGATAAAAGAAAAAAGAAAAGTGGATAAAATAGGGACCAGATGGAACAAGAACAGGACATATTTAATTTAAGGACAAAAAGTTGAAATAATAATTAAAAACAAATGTCTCAGTCGTATTTATAGATAACAATGTTTTTATACGACGCGATTATATTTTATTCTATTTTAAAAATTAAACTATTATCTTGGAACAAATATATATATATATATATATTTTTATTTCAATATTACTAAGATTATAAACTAAATACAGATATCATATAAAAGTCAATGAAATCTCCAACAATACATAATTCAAATTGTATTCAAATTAGTTGAAACACACAATTTAACAAAAAAAAAAAAAAAAAAAAAAAAAAAAAGAAATTGGTTTTTTTTTTTCATGAAAATTCTCATTTTGCAGTCTTTCTTCCAAGCTCTTGACCAGAGAAAAGGTAGAGCAACATACTTGATTGGATTTCCACCTAACATTACCAAACAAGAGACCCTAAAGTCGATTCAAGTTATGAACGACTTTGTACCACACCACATTTACAGTCAAGTGTTGTATAGATTCATTTTAAATTAATTGTTGAAGATACCGAATTATCAAAAGGAAAAAAAATAAAAACCATCATCTGCAAGGAATCTTGTTTCTGCCTCTTACACAAGCAGAGCAAAGCCTAGCAGAAGACAAGGGAAACCTAAAACCAGCCCACAACAAATATACACAATCAAAGACTTGGAACAAGGTCAGGTACATTTCATAGCTCAACTTATGAGAGTAATATTCCTAATGTAGGGAAACAAGGACTAGACTTTTAACCAGAAGATGAGTAGGTAAACCATATAAAATATTTCCAGCAAATGACAAGAAATGGCATCACGAGGTTTTAATGGAATCCAATTTCAGAACAGCATTATTGCAAATTAAACAACCAACCGAAGCAGTTTTGCAACCTCCTAACATAGGCCAATTTCAACCCTCGCTACCTACTACTCAAGATATACCAGAAAATTTTGAACCTACAAACATATTTCCACTGCTTAGGAGACTAGGATCTCTCTTGCCTACGCTAGAAAACTAGCTGGATTCGACATAATACCTTGAAGATATGAGGTGCACATACAAATACTGAGGGTCAGGAGCGTGCTCTTTTGTTGCTGCAATTTGGGCATTTGTATTGCTTAATATGCTCGGCCCTGGCTGGGGTAATCTTAACACACTTTCCATGGAACCACTTCTCACAGATGTCACAGCAAATCCAGAATTCATCTGATGCATAATTCTCTTTACATGCACCGCATAAAGTCTCTCCATGTTCATCTTCTTCTTCTACTTCCTCAAATGCATCCTCTTCTTCATCTTTCAGCTGTGCCCTTGAGAACTTCCCCTGTGAGTCGCCACCACGCTGTTCCACAAAGTTTAACTTCAAGTGAATGAACATAAAAAAAAAAAATCAGCATCCTACAACAAACCCCAATCCTGAATCTCCACCCCCTCAAAAACAAAAAAAGACATCTTTTCTGCTTTCAATTTCAATCTTCAAAACAATAAATACTTCAACAATCACAAATATTGTACATAAAATTGCATTTATCTCTCCCAACAAGCAAATAATACAATCCATATCTTAAGCAAGAAAAAGATTACAACAGCTTAAGTTCCAAAAATCCTGATGTTCCTATAAACCAATGCAACTACATTCCCCAAAGGCAGGAAGAGTTAGATATTTATTGTTAAGCAAACAAGCAAGAAAGACTATTAGACTACAAACATAACCAACAATGAAAACTGGGTATGATATGAAGGCACCTCAAAAACCGAAAATGATCAATTGTGATATAAATTTTTAGTTCACTTACCCTGATCATAATTATTTATTGAGATATTAACAGCTCTCACAGTTGAAGTATACACAAAAACCGTAAATAGGTAAGCCTAGTCAATAAAGGTATAAATCAAAACCAAGCCAATGAGGAAGAAAATTCTCTTGCACATGAGCGTACCTTAGAGTTTGACTTGGATTTGTTGCTACTGTGGTTTGATACTGAGGATTTCTCTTTTGTTTGCTTCTTTGCATTTCCTGTCACAACCTCAAATACTGTAGGCATATCATTTATCATATTAAATAGCTTTTTCCTGCATCATGAAGAGTCACAGATTGTAAGATTAGTGTAACACTGTAGAAGACAGATCTAAAGTATAGTCATTGTCAAGAAGCTCCTGTCTTTTCAAGCCCATCCAAGGCACCACACAAATCTAATGAATCTTGTGTCCAATTTCAGGCTCTCTTAGAGACCTTTTGTCCAGCTTAGGAGCAAAAAAAAGGGAAAAATCAAGTTAATAAAGCATTGCCTGAATAACTGTGCTGCTTATTTCAGCACACAAGTATAGTCCAAATATTTTACGTTATTGAGAATTTTTCTTCCAAATTATTCACTTCACTATAAGAATCAAATAAATGCAAAATGATCCAATCCTAGAAACTTGCATATAACGAAGTACATCAGTTTCCCATAGTCCACGTGCCACTTTTGCAAGTTAAGTTAAAGATGTCACACTACATTACCAACACCATAGCAGAACTATAATGAAATATCTTAACAGCTGGAAATAATATATTACATCCAGCCAAAGATGAACGCAATTAGCAAATTAGAAAAGGAAGGTACATAAGATAACACCAAGATATGGGTACTTGTGACCTAAATACTACTGAGAAAGATGAAAATCACCCACACATATCTTTCTATAGCAGAAAGAAAAGTTTACCTATCAGCTTTGTCAAATCCAAATCTAGCACCAAAGTAAAATGAAACAGCAAGTAACCATGCGTCACTATGGACAGCAACCAAAGATAACCAGTCCTTCTCTTGCATGCCATCTCGTGCAAAGTTTATACCCAAAGCAGGCTCCGGAAGCTCTGGAGGCACTTCTTCAGCAGGTAGAGTAACATCCCAGTTCTCATTAGGCAACCCATAGAGGCAAAGGTTTTCTTTTTCTACATTAAGACATTAAGAAAAATATAATCAATTGAAGGACCATAGTGCCACCCAACCTTCAAATTTCCCACAAAACAAAATGATCTGCATGAGTTGGAAACCATAAGGCAACTCAAGTTTCAGTTAAGCACCACAATTTCAAGAGAACTACTGTAGAAGGCAGTGCAGATATGTAAAAACCGAAATATTGTAAAAAGACTGAAAAATGAGATGTCAATATAGCATTAACCTCTGACATGGATTTCTTTCAGGAAAGGAACAAGAAACAAATAGATAAAAAGATTAGGCTTCAAGAATAGGTTGACAAAATAAACAATCATTAGATTTCAGTCAGTAAGAGGAAAAACCTCTGGTTTTAAGCAAAACAAAGTAGAAGGCCATAATTGTTAACAAGGCACATGGGAGGTTATGTTACATGACTTCAACCATTCTTAAACACCTGTTACCAGAGAAGCACTCTAGTATGGTACAGAATGGCCCAAGAATGTAACACAAGAACCTATAGGAAGGGCAAAAGATAACACTTAACGAAGATACCAAAGGATATAGCTCTATGAGGAATAGAGACCTTTCATAAAGTTGTTGAATACTCTTTAACAGTTGAATCCCTAACAGTTCAACACATTCCCAATAAATGTAGAATATATAAAACAAGATTATACCTTTGAGAATAACATGCCTAAATGGAAAATCCCATATTTTTTTCTGTTCAAATTTTCTATGCTAATTATCTTGCACATACTAGTGCAATCAGAGTGCTTTTTCAGACAATATCACATCCTTCAGATTTTCAGCACAAGTAACATATGTTCATATTACCTCATCTTTCCCCAAAGAGACAGGCTGTAAGGGGCAGCTTTTCTGGTTAGTTCTCCAAGGGCTAAAGCATGAACTAGTCTACACTTTGTCTCTAACCTATGAGGTATATAACTATAGGTATAAGCAAGATAAGTCATGAGGCAGCTTGACTGCTAGAAGTCCACATTAATCTGTTCATATTTATCCTTAAAAAGAAGAAAATAAAATGTGTACCCCTTGCCTTCATGTTCATGAAAATAGCAATTCTAAGAGTACAAGTGATTGAAATTCTTTACTGAGCGAAAATGTAGAATTGATGTGTAATTTCATTCCAATCCTTTGTTCAGGTTTGTGTACTGAGGAATACATTTATGCACATATATCATGTATGTGTGTGTGGAGAATGCATACTTGTGTATGTGTGAGAAAGAAGGGTGGAAATGTTGAGAAGGTATGTAAACATGGGTAAAACCAAGAGAGGAAGTATGTGCAAGAGAGAGTGGAATTTGTTGATAGCATGAAGCATATGTTGAGTGTGAAGTTTCAAATATAACATGTTATCCCATAAAATTGCTTGAAATCAGATATATATGTGTGTATCTAATGAAGAAATATGGTTTTAGTATTTATATCGAATTCCAGTTATATGACAGCTCACATTCTGAAGTCAATTTTGGAAGGAAAAAAATAGAATTGGAGTTTCCAATTCAAAGACACTAACAATAAGCAAGCAAAGACCACAATCTACTAAAGAAAGAAAGAAAGAAAACAAATCCCAACAGCAAAAGCTTACAGTGCATTACATTGGGTTAGACAAAGACATAAAGAACGGCAACATTTGAACTCAAGTTAGCTTTGGGAACCCAGAAATTTCAGAAAAAAATACTTCAACATTTCTCCCTTTTGAAGTTAAAATTACCAAAATTCATCCCAAATCTAAGTTCCCTCCACAATTCAAGTTGAAATCGCATGTTTACCTTGATTCATAAAATAGAATTCAGACTGTTTCAAAATTATACCTTCAAAGTTTTGAAAACAGCAAAATAACTAAAATGTAAACAAGACGGCGTACTAATAACAGTTTTTCCTCCACTAATGGCACAAAATCCAAGCTCAATTATTCCCCAACAAACATAAAGTTAGCTCTCATAAGAAATAACGCAGAAAAAATTCTGGTAAAACAAAAAGTGGCAAGCAAGGAACCAAATCTCACCAGGGTCACATTGCTGGTAGAATTCTTCAACATCTACAAAAAAACCCCATCAAAGTAAAAACACTGTTAGCCAAAAAAAAAAAGGTTACCAGAGAAATTTAAAACAAACCCAAAAAAAAAAAAAAAAAAAAAATACAACTAACCCAGAAGAAATAACACCGAATTACTACTACCCACTACTACTAAAACCCAAATCTAAACTAACAAAATTTACCCCGAGTAAGAGCTTTAATTAATCCAGCTCTTCGACCCTTGAAATCCCTAAACACCTCTTCTACCGTTCTAGGAGTATACTGTGGATTGGCATCCATCATTCTCAATATTATACCATAAACAGCTCTAGCTTTTGCTTATACAAATATATGTATGTATATGTTGTAGAGAAGAGATGAGAGAAGTATGTTACAGTAAGAAAGAGAAGCAGAGTGAAGTAGAGAGAGAAAGGGAGGGAAATCTTTGGGAAATATTTTGACCTCTGTAAGAAACAGGCAATAGGAGAGAGAGAGGGAGAGAGAGAGAGAGAGAGAGGAGAACTGAGAGAGACAATTGTTTTGAATGGGATTGAAAATGGAAAATAAACCGGATTTGATAGTGGATAAAGAGTCCGGATGAGATTTTGGATTTTTGCTTTTGGGCCTTTTTACGTCAATTTGGTTTAGCCCTTTTCTTTTATTTTTCAAAAAGTATAAATAAATAAAATTGATGAACTTTTTTTTTTTTTTCCTTCAGCAAGTTATCCGAATCCACACGGGCCAATTAATTTAAATTCGGTCTGGGATGCACTCGCAGAGTCCAACTGACTCTTATTTGAGAGTGAGGTCTGGCGCCTGAAGCTTTTACTCTAACCACTTGGGGGGATTCGAACCCTCGACCATATGTCCGGGGGAGAAGCTTTGTTAAGCTACTAACTCCCCAATGCTAGATTAAATTGATGAACTTTAGTACTTATTTTAAAACATTTGATTCTTAATTAATATTTTCTTTTATTTTTATTAAAAAATTTGAATTCAATTCTTCGAATTTAAATAATAATAATAGTTTCAAATTAATTTTTCTTTCATTAAATCATCAAATATCCGAAATCACTATTTTTATTAATTTATATTTAGTTTGAATTAGATTCGTAGAAAAATCTTAAATACAAATAAATTAGTATGAAGTTCATCTAATTTAAGTGAAAATGTAAAATTAAACTCGTACTTTTATATATATATATATATATATATATAGATTATTAAGTACCTACTCGACTCAAATAATTATATATGTATATTTTAATAAGTACTTGGATAATTTGTTTGAAAGAAATATTAGTGAGAATTGAAATTGTCATTTCATTCTTACAAATATATATATATGTATTTTCTCTAAAAACCTAATCATTTTGTTGAAATATAAGACTTTTTCCCTCCTTAAACCCAAAAAAGTAAAATTTATCAACCTAGTTCTTCTTGGTTGATTTTGGCATTGTGTACCATATCTCAATCAATACCTTCTGAGCCCAAATAGTGTAAGTTTTCATGTGAATGGTAAAAAGAGGTCTCGAGTTTGAGACTCGCAAGTTAAGTTAAATGAATCTCGAGTTTCGATCAAATCTAAATTAATTTGAACATTGACAAATATCATATGATCAAACAAACAAGTATCATAATATTAATCTGAAAAAAAGCAAACCCGAAATCTATGTAAGGAAAACATGATCAAAAGTTTTCTTCATGTTCTTGTGTTTCTTAGTAGTATCACATAGAGCTTTCTTGGGGATCATTACAAAAAAAAAAAAAAAAAAAAAGAGCATGGGAGGGACTAAACAGAGACAATCAAGATACTTGCAAAGTATCTCGAGCTTTATTTGGAAGAAACAAAGATATGAACATGCATTCAAATGCTAACCTTAAACCCCACAAAAGCAGAAGAAAGAAAAAACCAAACATAGCCAAGGATGAACTGCCGATCATCATCATCCATTAAATGGATAAGAAAAGCCTGTTACCAGTTTCTAAACGTGTCAGATCATCTCCGACGTGCTCGTGCTGATGCTGCTGAGGATCCATGTGGAAAATATCTTCACCATTGAAGATACTAGTAACATCAGATAAGCTAGAAGGAGTGGAAGTTTCCTCCCAACTTCCACTTCCTGAGGTCGAGTGCTGACGATCATTGTTGCCTGAGCCATCTACTACATCAAAGTCCTCCTGCTGCTGACAGTGTTGTTGTTCAGAGACTGAAGCATTGGATTGGTTATTAGTATCCTTTTTATTCAGAAAGCGTCCTCCTGGACCTCTTTCTCTCTTCAAAGCATGACGATGTCTAGACTCGTGAAGATATGGCTACATAGAGAAGAGTTTTTTCATTTTAAAGGATTACAATTCAGAAGCCAAAATGTTGTCGGAAAAACGTTTGATATGTGTATGCTGTAAACGTACATACATATATGCATACAAAGTAGTAAGTACCTTTCGGGCTTTGAGAATTTTTTTCTGAGCCTCAAGCTTTGCACGGATTTGCCTTCGTCTGAGTATTGCACGGAATTGTTTTGCATTGACATAGACAGGTAAGCTTTCTTCACAGTCCAGTGGAATTGGAACTCTGTGCTGGTTGATCCCCAACATTTGAGGATAAACCTAGTAACATATTGTTAAATCGAGTTAAATTATCATATACTCTTAATATATATATATATATATATTGTGAAACAAACATTTGCATAAGATGAACATTTATGCAACTCTAGTCCACCCCTTTTCACTAACCAAAAGGTAGCATTCATTAAAGCTGTTGTGAATAGTCTTTTTCCTTCTTGATATTTTTTTCCTCTATTTTTTCCCACCTTTGTGTGTGTGTGTCTTTTTTACTCTCATTGCAAAGGATGTAAGACTTACCGGAGCATTCGGTCCATAAGCAGCTACAAGGGCACCAACACAGGATTCAGCCCACTGATATGGTATGCAAGCCTATGAAAAGAAAAACTATCATTTTCTGATGTCACTTGAATGATGAGAGTTGTAATATACATACATATTTGAAAGGAATGACTGAAGAGTTTGTATATATATATATATATATATGTATGTATATTTGAAGGCAAAATCGTATGAAGAAAACAAAAGAACACAACAGAGGAAAGAAACTGTTGTCAAGGACTTACCATTTGATGATTGTAATTAAACTGGACTTGACCAAACAAATAATCTGTGTTGCCTGATTGAAGAGACGATCCCTTTTGGTGATCTGCAGAAGTTCCATCAATACCTATGTGAAACGGAACATTACAACTAAGTCTAAGAACATATATGGAATAAACCATAAAAAAACAAGGAAAAATATGGTTGAAATCTAGAGTCTCTTGATATGCTAGTGATCTCCTATTACCCTTTCTGTTCCATTTTTTTTATCGTTTATTGGTGATTTAGAAAAGATGATATACATACTAATTAAATGATCGCATTTCTTACATTCGTATTAGTGTAACAAGGAGGATAACAGGAGATCCTGGACCTACTTGATAGTTAAAACACACTTACTCTTGCACTAATGATAGTTTTGCTAGTCAAATGGATGATAAAGTAAGATAAGATAAGATCAAAACTATTATATATATATATAAACGAAAAGTATCAGGAGCATTACCATTCAGTGATCCGAGATTTTGCATAGTAGTGTTGTTTCTTGTTGTATTTCCTGTTGTTGCATAGTGAGTTTGACAAGTGGACAGAGTCGAAGATGAATCCTGCTCTTGAAATTGGGATTTTGATTGCTTTCCGTGATCAGAAAAGTTGGGTGATGATTCAAAACAAGAAACTATGCCCTTTGGATGAGAATTCTTGATTTGTTCATAAGGGTTCCACAAAGAAGTTCCAGAAAGATGTGATTCAGGAACAGTTGATGATCTGTTATCCTTATCAGAAACACTTTTCATCCTTTCCCAATGTTTTCTTGCTAGGTTATTCACACCTGGTTCCATTAATGGCAGAAAGATCAACAAAAATGGAAGCAAAAAATACAAGTTTATGTTCAAACTATAATGGAGAAAGAAGGGTATTACTGTACTGGGAATTTTGAACTACTTCAAGACAAAAAGGGAAAAAAACAGCAAACATTTCACAGACAAAAAAGGGTCAAAATCTTGTCCCATTCATTATCTTGTTCTAAAAACCACATATCTAACTCAATCACTATCCTAATAATGCATTAATCAATACAATTTTTTTTTTCTTTTCACCCAATTTACAGAAATGCCTATCATGTAAGGGGAAACTAGTGTTATCCATAAATATATATATATATATATATATATATATATATATCTAACCATCTAACCATCATCTGAGACAGTCTAATAAATCTTGATCTTTTACAAAAAAAGAGAATTAGATAAAGAAACTTTTCAGAATAGAGTCTGATGGCAAGTTAGAAGCAATCCATAGCTGAAAACTAATGGCAAAAAGGAAATGGAGGAAAGAGAAAGAAATTAAAAAAAAAGACTTGAGCTTTAGAAGTGTAGAGAGAGAAACCAGGAGAGAGAGCATGAAATCCCTTCTTTGACAGCAAAAATCTTCTTTTTTTTTTTGCAGGTTCTTGGCTTTTGATGGCAAGTCTTTAATTTCTCTACTTCCTCACGAAAACTACTTTACCATTGAAGCTCTCAACATCAAGAAAATATATTTAGATCAATAACAGGACAATTTCATCCACCCCACAAAAACACACAATACAAAACAGTCAAAAAGAACACAACTCAGAAAAAAATCTCTAAAAAAAAAAAAATAATTTTCCAACCTGAAACTCCACAACCACTAATACAGACTTTCTTTTGTTCTCATATGGAGTTTTTTTTTCTTTTATTTTGGAAATGGGCAGACCTTATTATGGATAATGACAATGAGGATGATTTTAGAGAGAAAGACATATCTACCCCTCATGTGGATTCTCTATCCATCAAGAAAAAAAAAAAAAAAGATCAAAGGCAAAGCTAAAACAAGTATTAAAAATAAATTTCTAATGACAGAAAAAAAGAGAGCTTCCATGTGTCAAAGATCTGAAGATCTTAAATTATAATGTTTAAAAAATGGTTAACATCAAGGGAGGTCCACTCCACCACCATAAAATTGAGTTCTTTTTAAGTAGGGATTTCATTACTTCTCAAGAAAATGTCTCATTTCTTTATGGTAATTTGTGTTTTACTTTTTCTGATTGAAGAAAACAAAATAAAAAAAAAGATTGCAGTCAGAGAGAGAAAGAGATATATAGAGGGAGCATGCTTGTCAGATTCATAAAAACAAGAACGAATGCGTTCTGGGGTTAGGAAGAGTGAAGTTGACATCACACGGAAGGCCTATTTTTACCGAAATTAGAATAGGAGAAATGACAAGAAAATCAAGAATCTCTCTCCAATTACAGAGATTGGTTTAAGTGGTAACCTGATTCGATTTATTTAAGAGGTTTCTGGTGGGGGGGCCGGTGGCCCACTGAAATCGAAATCTCCACGAGGCTCCTCCCCACCATAGTCAGGGCGCAAACCAGGTCGGATTCGGATGTAGTCAAAGCAAAGTTTAGGTGAACCGGGTGGATAACAAAAAAGAATCTCTCTCTATTCCTACTATTTTTTTTTTTTTTTTTTTTAAAATGTCAGGGATTCAAGAACCCCCATAAGGCACAACACTTAGCCACAAAAGGTTTCAGCTGGACAATGCCAATCTTCAAACTCTTTTTGTTACACACTTTCTGTGCACTGACACAAATCAAAATTTTTTTTTTATAAGTGAAATTTCATTAAAATAAAATATTATATAAATAAAGACAAAAGTCATTTATAGTAATACAACAAAGTGTTAGAAATTTAATTTCTAATTGATTTATATAATTGAAGTAATTAATAATTGATATTATTATACACACGGTGATGATTAGTGTAGTATTGAATAATCAATTATTAGGTGTAAATTCCTTTGTGCCAATTCGTTAAAATTTAAGTGTTGAAGGGTGTTTTTGTATAATGGTAAAAGTTAAGGGGTATTTTGGTAATAGAACAAAATATGACATTAAGTTATAAAAGACATATTTTGTTCATTAGAGAGATATACATACAACGGTTTTCCTTTTCCCTCTCTTTTTCTGAAAACACAAGAACTCTCTTCTTTAAGGGTTAAAGATTTAATCTTTAACAAGTCTTTATATCATCAAAAGACGAATTGAAGTACTTCGGATTTGGCATAAGAAAATAGTTGGGATTGATTAAAGAACAACAAGAAGCTATGAAATCTCCAAGTTAGTATTTTTCCTATCTTTTACTATAATTTAATAATTATGTCATGGGTATGATTTGGTTAATTTAATTATTTTATTAGGATCCTTCTTTATTAATCGCTTCCGCATTTAAGTTTATTGAATTATGATTAACACAAAGCACTAACTTAAAACTAGGTGGCATGAACATACTCAATAAAAGCGATAAAAAATACAAAAAGACATAAAATAAAAAAAAAAAAAAAAAAAATATAAATCTTCGGTCTTCAAGCTGTCAAATGCAAACTTCATATGCAAAGGGAATTCGATTTTGCCTTCTTTCTTTAACGGCAGTTTAATCCATCTTGGTGCATCAAAAATTTCATAAAATACCTAGAAAGAAAACATAATACGATCAAAGGGCTCAGATCTAGTCCGGGTATAAAAAAAATTTCTTCCAAAAGAAAAAGAAAAAATTGATATTTAAATATCGGTAGAAAACTTTGCAAAAGATAGCAAAATTCCAAAGAAATAAATAAAAAAATAAAGAAAACAAAAGAGAAAACAACAAAAAAAAAAAAAAAAAAAAAAAAAAAAAAAAAAAAAGGAGAAGGTTTTCCCTTGCCAGGAAAAATTTCGAGGGAAGAGTAGGGGGGGCTGGGGGGCTGCAAAGAAAATAAGAGGAGAAGAGGGGAGAAGGAGGAGATTTGGAGGTGGCGGCTGAGGGAAGAAGAAGAGAAGAGAGGGGTTAAAGTTTAGATAGAGAGAGAATTTTTTGAGAGGGAGAAGCGGGACTGACACAAATCAAAATTTAAATAGTTAAGATTCGAATTTCGATCTCCTACTTTAATACTATATTATATTTATAAAACGGTTAAATTTATTTTTTTAATAACGCACATTAAATCTAACCGTTTAGTCCAAATTATAGCTATATTCACTCATAACCATGTCACCCATATAGAAAATCCAATTATAGACATTATATGAATTCACATCATAAATATGAATTTGACAATATTATTTAATATTATCTTTCATATGTTAAAAACAAATTCATATATCAAAGTCAACTACTTAACTACTAAGTATAAGACTATAAGTTTACATATGACTCAACTATTTAACTACTAAGTACTCATGGTACAAGAAAAAAAAAAACCGGGTTCATAATAAATATTTAAATACACCCTCATATTATGGGAAATTTGATTTTTAGTCTCAATAACTATTTTGATTTATTAGGTTTAGGTTTAGTCTTAATTTTTTTTTTTTTGATTTTTCAATTATTTTATTTTTCTAACTTAATTTTTTTGGACCAAATTTATAAAATTTTTCAACACTTGAAAATATGATAGATAGGTAAACTACTAAAAAAATATCCTTAAATAATTGGACATATTTTTTTTCATGTGACTAAAATAGTTAAAAATTTTCACAAATTTATTCGAAGTATCAAAATTAGGAAAAAAAAAATAGTTAAAAAATGAAATTTAAAAAATTTTAAGATTTTATAAGCAATTCAAATACTTTTTTTTTTTGTGCTTATCGCACGGTATCCTGGGTGGGTCCCGTCACTAAGGGGCGGCACCTTCAAGTTATTCCACGCCCGGACTAATCTCGCTCGCTGATTTGTAGGCACCTCATTGGGTGAGACAACCGACCAGAGGATTTAACATTTTTTCATACCCAAGTCGGGATTTAAAACCTGGATCATTGGTTAAGGAATGATGAACTCCTACCGCTCCACCATATGCCTCTAGTTTTAGCAATTCAAATACATTATTATCATGTAAGAATGTATAACGTGTTTGGAATAAAGATTTTAAATTATATTATTATTCTTAAGAATTTATTCATTCTATTGTTTATTACACTAATATAAAATAAAATGATACTCATATTCACTTTTTTAGTTATCTAAACTAAATATTTAATACAATAATTATTACAATTATCTTCATTAGTCATTAAAATTAATTTAGTAAAATAATATATATATATATATATTTTTTGTATATGTGAGGACTTTTTTTTTTCTTTTTGTTTGAATTATGATAATGGACACCCCTGACAAAATTGTACGTAAAGACCTTTCATCACTTAAGTTAGGTAGCAAGATGAAAATGTTACTTACTAATTGCAGCTATTAAATTTTGGTGTCATAGTTTACTTCCGTAAGAGACCTATTTGACTCAAACGAGTCCGAATGTAAAAATAACTTAAAGGTGTCAATTATAGTTGAGACCTACCTAGAACGCTTTGTGTCATATTCGTTTCAATTTTTATATTATTTTTCTTTTTTTCCTCTTACAAAATTTCATAAAAATACAAAATATGATAAGTTTATAAAAGATGTAACATGATCAAAACAAATTTTTATTGTTCATGTTGTTTGATCACTTGTAGAAGCTGAGACATCAAATGATTTGGTTATAACTTTGGTAGGATTTGTTGAATATCTTTCCTTGCTTTATTACATAATTATAATGCAACTAATGTACAGTAGGGTAGGTAGGCAAAGAAAAATGGTAAAGTATTGGAAGATAAATATTAAGATATATATATATATATATATATACGGAAATTGGTCAAATTGGTCCCTTAACTTATAATTTTTTTGCGATTTTATCCATTTTCTTTTCTTTTGGAAAATTTTATCCATTATCTTTATAATTTTGGTCAATTTCATCAAATAAATCATTTTTAAAGTTAAAAATATTCGTTTAAAAAAAATGGCAAATTCATCCCTTAACTTATAAATTTTTTGCAATTTCATCCATTTTTAAAATTTTTGGATAATTTCATCCCTTATCCTTATAATTTTGGCCAATTTCATCTTTTTGTTATTTTTTTTTGTCAATGGTTATATTTAATTAAAATAATTTTCTCAAGGGTAAAAATGTCAATTCACTTTTTTTTTTTTTTTTTAAAAAACACACACAAAATTTGTGAAAAACAGAGTGGAAGTTTTGTCAATGCCGACTTCTTCGAATCCAAAAATCTCTGTAAAGACCCTCTAATATACTTGAAAACATGTGTCCCGCACCGGCGGTGAGAAGATGACGATGCCGGCCCCGGCGAAACTTACACTTGTTTTTCACAAATTTTGTGTTGTTTTTTTAAAGTGAATTGACATTTTTACCCTTGAGGAAAATTATTTTTAATAAATATAACCGTTGACCCAAAAAAAAAAAAGGAGGGATAAAATTGGGCAAAATTATAAAGATAAGGGATGAAATTATCCAAAAATTTTAAGGATGAAATCGCAAAAAAATTATAAGTTAAGGGATGATTTGATCTTTTTTTTTTTTTTTTTTGCGATATATATGATTTTATGAAATATACCGTTTTCTATACGGTTGACCAAAATTAAGACGGAAGGATGAAATTGACCAAAATTATAAAAATAAGAGATAAAATTGGCCAAAAGTATAAAGATAAGGGATAAAATTGGCCAAAATTATAAAGATAATGATAAAATTTTCCAAAAGAAAAGGTAAATGATGAAATCGCAAAAAATTTATAAGTTAATGGACCAATTTCCCTATATATATATGTAAATATATATACATACATTATTAGGTTCTCTATGTTAGATCATCTAGTATCTGAAAACTACTATGATTAATCATGATTCGACTTGAGTTATATTGGAAAAACACACTTTATTTTAACATTTATATAATACTCAAAACAAGTGTCACAGTCTTCACGAGCATCTAATCTTGTTGAAAGCCAAAGGCTTCCATTATTGGTCTTCTAATCTACTTATCTTTGCCTTTAGTTATCCAAATACATATCCTCAAATTTTATAGAAAAGAAGGATGATTTTTGTTTTAGTTAGGTGAAGATATTATTTTTTTCTTTAAGACATTCTTAAATTTTGGGAAGATATATATAAGAATATGTGGTAGGAAGAATTTTTCTTTTAAAATATTCACTTAAAAAAAAAAAATCAAATCCCAAAAGTTTTAATATTACAACTGGAAAGGATACCTTTTGATTAATTTAAGGTTTGATCTTATCTTCAATCAAGTTGTCCAAAAAAAAAAAAAAAAAAAAAAAAATTTCTTTAATATTAAGAAACTAATAATAATAATAATAATAAATATTTGAATAGTTTAATGTTTTTGGTTGTCCTATGTAACTGCCAGATGAAGACAGCATAAAATAACATTTTTGTAAGTAATGGGCATACACATCACTAAGTACAAGCATTTTTTTTTAATCTTTAATTGGACATCACTAAGGATAGTGGCATTTATTGGACCATCAAATCATTTCTTTATCTAAAATACTGTTTGTTTGCTTGCATTGTAATAGTTGTAATCTTGTTTATGAATTTTGTTTATGAATTTTGTTTTATGACATTCTTCAAAATATATATATATATATATATATATATATATATATATATATATATATAAAGGGTATAGTTAAATTGATATTAACTTTATTTATGATCGAAAAATTTATGAGTTTAAAAAAATACTATATATTGGACCTAACATAAAAATCCGATACCATAGTAAGAGGTTAATGTTAAAAGTTAATAGATTCGAATCAAAACTCATGTAGCTTAAATAAATAGATTATATTCACCGTTAAATAGATTTAATTCGACTTATGATTTAAAACGTATATGTAACTCAATATGATTGTCACCCTTTTTGAAATAAGTTTTTTTTTTTTTTTTTTTTTTTTTTTTGGGGGGCGCGCTCTTTTTTTTTTGGGGTGGCTGTGGGTTCCCGCGCTGGCGAGGAATCAAGGGGTTTGACCCCGCGCTGGGTATTAAATCAAAAGTTAATAAGCTTAAATAAATAGATTATATTCACCATTAAATAGACCTAATTCGACTTATGATTTAAAATGTATATGTTTTTTTTTTTTTTTTTTTTTTTGCGGGGGGGGGGGGGGGCCGCCCCCGGGGGGGGGGGGGGGGGGCCCCCTCCAACCCCTTTTGAAATAAGTTAAAAGATGAAATATCTCATGGGATGAAAAAAAATATAAAATTAAAATTCAATTAAAAGAAAATACTTGTTGACATGGAACTTTGTTTTCTAAAGTTAATGTAAAAGGAAAATCAAGAAGACTATTATACAATGTTTACCATGACTTCAATTTTTATTTTTTTTTAGTGGTATTTTATTCTCCTAATATTCATAAAAAAAATTCAATTAAAAGAAAATACTTGTTGACATGGACCTTTGTTTTCTAAAGTTAATGTAAAAGGAAAATCAAGAAGATATTATACAATTTTACCATGACTTCAAATTTTTTATTTTTTAAATTCTTTTTATCTCCTAATATTCGATAAACACTTTAGAGTATGATCAATCTAAAATCGAGACCTTTAAATTTTTTTTTTTTTTTAAAAATTAAACCCCAAATCTTATTTAAAAACAACTCTTTCTTTCTTTTCATAATGTTCAAACTTGAGATCATGAACCAAGTTTAAAAAGAATTCTTTCTTTCA
The DNA here is from genome assembly GCA_025388415.1 of Cynanchum wilfordii. NCBI lineage: Eukaryota > Viridiplantae > Streptophyta > Magnoliopsida > Gentianales > Apocynaceae > Cynanchum > Cynanchum wilfordii. The sequence goes on along the minus strand of JAHSUH010005350.1, from coordinate 558,042 downwards.
CTTTATAAAGTTCAAACACGACACTTTATTTAAAATGAACTATTTCTATCTTAGTTCAAACTCGAGATATAAACTCACTTAATATCTGCCCCACAAAAATCACCAAAGCAATACATAATCCGTTGGCCTCAATCAAAACAAGTAAAAGCGCATTATACGAGATCACATCAAACAGTACCCAAATTGCCTAAATCATCATGTGCTTTAATTAGCTTACTAACCATGAAATCACAAAATTTGTAATGGGATTGAAGCAAATCGGTCGGTGCCCAAAGAAAATAACCTGTGTGAAATGAATTTATCAGTGACGGCAACGTAGCGATGGAAAGAACAGAAGTAATCATTTGGGTTGGAATTCAAATTTGAAGCCTAGTTGAAGAAGAAGAGAGAATGGTAAGGGTTCGCCTAGTTTAAGTGCTCTGAAAATTTATTAAGAAATGGTCTGTGAGGTTAATGTTCTGTTGAGGCCAGAAGTTTCTTTGGAGAAGTGGTGGTTATGGCTTGCAACGCCATGTCAAAGGCGCTTCAACCGCACAGAGCAGGTGATGACAGCGGCCGTGGCGACGGTAGAGAAAGAAATAGAATCAGTTTGAGCCCATCAATTGCATCAGAAAGCCCATAATATTGGGCCTGTCTTTGTATCAATGATTTTTATTTATTTTTAAAAATTTAAATAATTGGTGAGTTTGATCTCAAACAAATTTATTTTTGGTAAATTTAATCCCAAAATATTTTTTTTTTAACTTATAAAGTCCTAAATTTTTTTATTAGAGAAAATTAAAGTCTTTGTTGATAGATTATGTTAAAAAACTTTAAAACTTAATAGTTTATAATTATAGAAAATAGTAAAATTGTAAATACACATGAAAAGAATAATAAAAAAAAAAAAAAAAACAAATGAAGAAACAATGGCCCTATGCTCCTCTTCTACATCAGAAGACTCCTCATCAACAACTCGGACCAGCCTTCTCCTCTGCTTCACGGCAACAGGATCAACAGGAGTCACCGACTACCGCCTCGTTAAAATCGGGTTTTATTAACGGCTTAGCGTGAGCGAAATTGGAACCCTTAGCCTTCAAAACCTTATCCGCGCGACACGAAGCTTATAGACGTTACCTTCAATCCCGCCTTGGAGATGGTAGCACTGGAAAACTCGGGCCGTCCATTGACTAGCGAGCCTCCTCAACCCACAACATCAATGGATCCAAGGCTGAGACGGTTTACATTTTTTTTTCTTCTTGACATTTTTACCATTTTCTTTAATTAACTAAACAATATAAACGGTTAAATTTTTAGGTTTTTTGACGAAATCTGTTAATAAGGACCTTATTTTTATCTAATAAAAAAGTTTGGGACTTTAAAAGTTAAAAAAATATTTTGGGACTAAGCTTGCCAAAAATAAATTTGTTTGGGACCAAATTCACCAATTATTCTAAAAAAATTTAAAAATCTTTCTTATGACACAAATTGTACTAAATAAGTTATAATTATGAGAACACTTTAAGCTATATTTACATTTAAATTAATTTTTGAATCCATTCATACATAAGTACGATTTGAAACAACGAGTTTAATTTTAATTGTAAGGTATTGAATTTGAACTTGTGAATATATAAACGAGTATTAAGAGAACTTCTTTTTAAATTTGATGCGACTCAATTCTAAATTAATTAGTTTAAAATGACTACTTAATACTTTAAACCCTATTTGGATGAGTGTCTTGTAAGAGTGAATATGAAAAACTTTCTTCGAGAAAGAATTAAATTTTATTAGTGTAGTTTGGATTGTCATATATTTTTAGATGTCATCAAGATTATTACAACGAGTATCAAACGATGTCACCTTGTATAATATTTAAAATGCGTTTTTTTATTATATTATAACATTCATAATGTATTTTCTAATTATGTGAATCCAAGAATAACAACCTCTATATGTTTAGTTCTTCCATAGAATGTAGGATTCTCAATGACATACATATCACAAATGAGTTACAAATAATACATACAAAACTTTGTCATAAATAATCAAGAGTTCCATGCATAATCAACGGGACATGTTCAAATAATAACATGTTTGGTGGTTTCATCCCAATAATTTTGGACATCTTTTAACAATTCCTCATTTAGATTCTTAACTTTTTTTTTTTTTTTTTTTTGGTTTTTTTAAGGTTTTTATGATTTGTCGTATAAGATCTTTCGACTACTTTTCAAGCCATTTATCCGATTTGATTTGGAACTTGAAAAATGGTCAAAGGATCGATATACAAAACAGAACATAAAACTTTAGAAATCAATAAGATAGAAAAATTCGATGAAAAACCTAAAACGCCAAAAACTTTTAAAACACAAAAGATTAAATAAACTATATTATTTTTCTCCGGAAAAGTAATAAGTCAAGAAACTGGAGGCATGATCAGAGATGAGGCATCAACTATTCCTTGTGGAGATTGTTGATGATTATAATTAGGCCAAGACATGATGTGAATTCTGATACTGTCCATTCTTTCCATGGCTGAATTTAGGGTTTCTTTTACCTCAGAATTATCACAGCAATTTATTAAGCCATTGGAGGTCACAGTGGAAGGCATTAGACTCTTCCCTTCTAACCTTGAGATCACTACAAGATGCCCAGTTTTGTTTGCTTGCTCCAGTAATTTTCCAAGACCAGATCTCTCAGCTGCAGTCCCTTTTGTCACAGAGTAGACACACACAATTCCCTGCAATTCGTAACACGTTATCGACTTAAATTTTGAGATGTCGTGAAAATTTAACTTAATTATATGTAAAAATTTCGTACTCGTAATTTTAATTTCAAACTGTTTAATATTCACTACTGTCAAGAGGGCATAACTTAGTCGGTAGCAGTTTTACTTATAACTTCTAAAGGTCATGAGTTCGAGATACAATATAGGTGATGAAAATACCTCAAATTTCAATAACAAAAAAAGAAAAAAATACTAACTACAAAAAAAGATTGCTAGAATCTTTTTAAACGTCTCAATTATATATATATATATATATATATATATATATATATATATTTTGAGGGGTTTCTTGCATTGAAGTAGTCTCACTTATGACTTCTAGAGGTCATGAATTCGATCCACTAAAAATGCCTCAAATTTCAACCCAAAAAAAATACTCACTACAAAAAAAGTTACTAGAACCTTTTTAAATGACTCAATTAAATATATATATATACATATTGAGGCCTTTTTTGCATTGAAATATTTGATAAAAACATCTCGATTCTATCTGTTTCAATAACTATAAGTTTCAATTATTTTGTTGTTATAATCCGACCAAACAATATAAATTTATTATAAATTATTTTACTTATTTCAGGTTAATATTGAATTTTCACAATATTAAAGGATTTATATACATATATATAATTTGTTACCTCTTCAGTTCTGCTTATCTCCATTCCAAAACGTGTTTCTTCACCTTCTGGTGTCAATTTGAGTAGCACCTCTGCAATTCCAGGGAGGTACCATAATCTTATACCTTGCACAATTTGTTGCCTGCAGCTCTTGCTCAATGTTATCTTCTCTTTGCTATTTTTCTTCTAATAAATATATATAATTATATAGAAAAAAATATTAATATAGAGAAATTATAAGAATCTTATAATAATTATAATAAGTTATATATATATATATATATATATCTGTTTGTATCTCAAGGGTTCAGAGAATTTTCACATGACTCGGTCAAATAGTCTCTATGTCGGTCTTCCGATATACTGATCCACACTTGACTCGAATAAAAATTATATTAAGTTTTTTTTACCTCTAATATATATGACTTAAACTCATAACATTTTAGATCACAAGTGAGACTATTATCAATTGAACTATATATATTTTTTTTTGTTAGATCATTCTATATCTAAAGCATTATTTTGACTAATCTAGATTCGACTCGAACTCTCCCGTACAGTCTAACCTCACCCTCAATGTTATATGATGCTGACACAGTGAGTGCCACTGAACATATGATATGTGATTTTGTGTTACTTTTTATCGACTAAGAATAATGTTTGGTAGGAGAAAATAGAACAAGAAATAAATAAAATAATTACCGAAGAGAGAATTTGCTCAGTTTGGATGTTAACGAACACTAGCGGTGCTCCTGAAGAAACTGCAGCTGAAAACCATGTCATGGTTCTGACTGTGGTTGCTTCTGCAACTTCTTGCACGTTACCTTCTGATCTTTCCATTAATGGCATGAACAAGATGGAACTAATAATGGTTGATCTCTCATCTGGAAGATATGTTCCAATCTTCTTTTTCCAATCGTACTTAATTCCCTGTTGATTGAACCCTCCAATGTTCACATTCACTACCTTTCTGCTCATCTCTGCACACACACACACATATATATACATATAAAAGTTCAACACACATATATATATACAGAAAGAAGCAATCATCCTGTGATGTGATACTCTGTCTCACGATAAAAATGATAAATGAATGTGTAATAATAAATATAAAAATGAATGTGTAATATAGCAAATTCGAATATCCTTTTTGTAGTAGGTTACACTCTCGAATGTGCAATTAACAATACCAAATAATTGATTATGAGTATTGTTACACTCAGAGGTGGGAGCCAAGTATGTGCACTGATGATCAATTGTATTGACTACATTTATAAATCTTTTTTTTTCCTAAAATATATTCAATTTATACATATATGAATATGAACTAATGACCACCAATACCATGAGAACATATACGTACCCTGGAGTTCGACACATTTTTCGAAACTCAAATCAGCTAAAACGGCGACGTGTCTCTCATCGGAAACTGCTCTAACAGTGAACTTCCGGCTGAGCTTCGGGAACCCATCTTGAACGATGCACGCTCGGAGCTTCAGTCTACGATCTCCTCGTCTTACCTTTAGCCAAACGGTGTCCGATTCACGACTGAGTTTAACGAGTTCGGAGTTGAGTTCGGACCGTGCATTGGCTGGTAAAAACGAGTTGTCCGCAGAATCTTTTGCAATGCCTTCTATTATGTCTCCTGGCAATGGCATGCTTTCTTCCCATTCTTCTGGAATTTCTTGCTTCACTTTCTTCACACACACAAGTTTCCGCGTCTCCCACGACATTTTTTTTTTTTAATAATTTTTTCCCCTGCTTGAAAGTAAGCAAATTTAACGAATTTATTAGGTTTTCGGAGATATCAAAGTGGAAAAAGTTTAGATATCATCGTTTGAAACACGTAGGTTAACAAATTAATACATCTTTTGTGGTCGGCTTTCTGATACTTCTAGGAAGTATTTCTTGGAAACTTTGATAGACAATACAAGAACAATACATTAGTGGAACATTCAAGTGGAAAAAATTTGGTTTCTCTTAAATAATGTATTCAAATCGAAACTTGTGTGTGGAGAAATGAGTGTTAAAAGAGTTTTTTTTCTCGATTTCAAAATAACTTTTGTTCTTTTTTTTTAAAAAAGTTTTTGTATTACACAGTTTTTTCAAACGAGTGTTAGACACAGTTTTCCCTGAAAGGTCCGATGCTCCTTGATTTCGTATTCCATAGAGGTTTTGAAGGAATATATATATTTGTTCAAATGAAAATAATCAAGAATTTAATATAAGTAAAAAAAAAATTTAAGATTTACATGGCGATCTAATTTACGTAAGTAGAAGAAAATAATCAATATTTACATATATATATTATATACACAATTGTAGCACAAAGCTATGTTGAAAAATGAATGTAGAATATTATATACAAATATGTGCAATAATGTACATGTATATATATATATATATTGTATTGCTAGTATATACAAAATAATAATAATAATAGATATAATTGAAGTTATATATGTCACATTTGAAGACGTCTAAGTTTTGTATAAATATCTTGCAATTGCTGCTCAAGCATTTCAATTTCCAACATATTCTGCGACCTCTCTACTTCATTACTTGCAACCATTAAACAATCTTTCTTTGCTTTTATTTTCCTCTTAAGTCCCTTTATCTGTTAAAAATTACAAAACAGCATAATTACAATTATGCATATACATCATGAATACATGTATATATATATATATATATATATATATATATGTGTGTGTGTGTGTGTATATATATAGAGAGAGAGAGGAGTGAGAGGAGAGAGAGAGACCTTTCTGTATGGCCACCTGTTTAGACCAGCTTCTCTGCACTTTTTCTTGACCACAGTTGGACATACATTCAATTTCTCAGCAACATCAGTTATGCGAAGATCAAAGTACATTGAGAAATCCTTCAGTTTCATCTTCCCCGTTCTTTCCCTCTGCATATATATATATATATAACGTGCATGCATTCATCAACCATATTTAATATTCATACACAATAGAGAACTAGAATAAATATACTATATATATATATATATAAATATATATGTATATATAAAATTTTTAGCGTGTAAAAAGTATTAGTATCAAAAGAGTTAAATGTTTAGGATTAAATTCACCAATATTAAAAAAAAAAAAAAGATTAAATTCACCAATATATATATATATATATATATACATTTTTAGTTGATAAGGAAAAATCATCGATGGTACAATTGTGCCTCAAAAAAGGTCATGTATGTCATGGTTGATATAATTATTTTTTTGATATATTTTCGATAAAAAATTGACCAAAGTAACCAAAATCTAATAAGTTAGGAACATAAGAAACAAATATATATATATATATATATATATATTTAAAAAAAAAAAATGGACTATGTTATCAAAGAATTAAATATTTCGGATTAAATCTACTAATAATCTATCTATATAGTCAAAGGTTGGCTGACCGAGTGACATGTTGTCACCCCCCCCAACCGGCCCTTTCAGGGTTCGACACCCCCCCCCCAATGTATCAAAAAAAAAAATAATAATCTATCTATATAAATATATATACATATATATAATGTAGAGAGAGAGAGGGTAAAATTAATGTAGTGTTTATACATACCTGTTTGGAAAGATTAATCTTAGCACGTCGTACTCCATTTCTGTCTGCTGATTCATGTTGCTGGTAATTCGTTGTTGAGTACTGTTCCTGATTATTACTACTACTTCCACCAGCCGTCATTTGTACCCCATTATTAAAACCAACACCTGTAAAAGACCAAAAAAAAAAAAATTAATCTTTTTTTTTTTTTTTATTGCCAAAAAAAATCTTCAAAATTGATACAATTAATTATTAGTAGAATCGAAACACATAATTAAATTACTAACCGGAGGATGCCGCCGCCATTAATGGTTGCTGCAGAATAGTAGTATTGTCGGCGGGGAAGTTATCATTATTAATTCCGACGCACAGGGCTTGATAAAACTCAAAGAATGGATCTTGTACCATCCAATAACCTTCTTTCTTACGATCTTCACAGTACTGGACTAAGAAGTTCTTCACATTTGATAAGCTTTCCCCAGAGAAACTGAAATATAAGCATAATATATACATATATATATATATATATATCTTGAGATATAGGGTTTTAGTAATAATGAACATGATATATAAAGATTTCTCCACTTTTTCCAACACAAGAAACTGTTTCACAAGTAAGATCAAGAGGAAAACTTGACGATTATCTGGACGGTTCAAATTAGAGTTTTTAATTATATACATTCATAATTGTTTATATAGTTATAATATACTTGTTACTACGAAAATTTGAAGAAACACAAATTTAATTTCTTACTTGAACCTCGTAAAGTTAGGGTTCTAAGTTCTTATTTTCTCCAATTTTTCAAATAAAAGGAGCATTTTTCACATTTCTTTATTAATATCGATGACAAACAAGACATAGAGGAAGATTAGATAATGGATCGAGATTGTTCAAGTTAGGGTTCTTAACTTATATATTCATAATTATTTACTATCATAAAAACATACACAAGAATTAGGGATTAGAGTTTTTATATAAAAAATAATAGAATAAATACAACATAATTATATAATATATTATATATATATATATATATATATATATCACTTACTTGAAGAATTGGTAGTCCAAGTTTCCAGGAGAAGTGTCAGGATCTACTTTATACACAATAACATGACTGATCATTCCAACCATTCCATAAATTTCAAGATACCTAACTTCATTACCTGCAAACAATACATACATAATCCAATCATAATATACTATACTACTACACATAATTAATAACAAACAATATACATATATATATTTTAGTGTAAGAAAACTCACCATTACTGTGAGAGATTTCCCTCAGTAGTATATACGACGGCGCCGGTTGTGGTAGTAGAAGATCTGTAGAATCTGATGATGCAGGAAGTGCTTCCAGTAATGGACTTCCAAACCCTAATGATAAATTATTATTATTTTCTCCATTATTATAATTATAATTAAGTCCAGAACTACTACTACAACCACCTTCATCATAATTTCCATTAGAATATTCATTAATAATATTATTATTATTATTACAATTAATAATATCTAATGCATCATTATCACCACCATTACTTATAATAAGATCATCAACAACCCGAAAATCGTCGTTATCATCATTATTATTATTAGGAAGACCGAATAAATCCTCTAGCGGTTGTAAATCGGGGAGTAATGACCAATTAGATAAATCTGGTGGTTCGAGAAATGGTTGTAATAATTCCGGTAAGAGAAACTCATTCATAATGTCGTCGTTTTCGGGAATATTAATGATGTTGTTGTTGTTGGTGGTGATGGTGGTAGTATCGTGAAAGGGAAAAAATAGATTTGATGAGTTGTGGTTGTTGTTGTTGTTCTCTTCTTTCAATTTTGCCGCCGTCGTCCGTGGCGGGGGCGGCCACGGCGGCAATGGTGGTGGTAGTGGTTTGTTCTTGTTTTTGTTCTTCTTCGCGGGTTCTGGTGGCCAACCATCTATCATCTTTGGTGTATAATTAAAGAAGAAGAAGAAGATAAGAAGGACAAAGAAAAATGTGCTTTTTTTTTTTTTTTTTTTTTCCTCTTATTGTTTTTGGGGAAAAGGGAAATGGCGGGAGAGTGTAATAGAAGAAGGGTTGGGGGAAGAGGCAGTTTATTACCGTTATTTGAGGAAGGCAACGGTTTGTGTCTGAAATAATTCGATATAATAATAATAATAATAATAATAATAATAATAATAATAATAATGAATTTGTCTGATTTTTAAATAGGTTGTGAGAGATGCGACCCAAAAACGAAAACAAAAAAAAAAAAAAAGGGAAAGGGAAGGGAAGCCGAGTTATTTTATAGAATAATGAGTGAATTTAGTCTCAAACAAATTTACGAAAAAATATATTTTTTTTAACTCTTAAAATCTCAAACTTTTTATAAGAAAAATAAAGTCTTTTTTAACATAAAAACTTAAAAATTTAAAAGTTCAAGTTGTTTATTTAATTAAATAAAAAAAAGAAAAAAAAAATTAAACAAGGGTGAAAATGTAATCACATGTGAAATTAAAAAATAAAGAATGTGATTATGAAAGTGAGAAGAAAGGGGAAAAAAAATTGTTTTTCTCTGCAATAAATCTCCGTAATCCCCTGCCCATCAGAACCACCGCCCCTCCGCCATGAAGCTGTCTTTCTCCCTCAAGTCGAAACCCCAACCCACCCTCAAGAAACTTTCGGCTATGTCCTGTATCTTCACCGAAAATGTTGAAAAATCTGATGACCAAAATACATAAAAGGTCGAGGTTTGTGAGCGGGGGGGGGGGGGTGGCCCCCTCCCCCCCCCTTGGGGGTTTATCGACACCCCCCCCATTGTATCAAAAAAAAAAAAAAAATGTTATAAAAAAATTTTTTTATAAATTATAAAAACAAAAAGTATGTTCTTAAATTTCTAAATACCCTAAACGCGACCCCGGACTCTGTCCCTTTAAAAATAAAGTCGGGAGGAAAAAAAAACCGGAAAAATCTTTGAAAAGACTAGGGTTTTTATAGAATATATTTTCTTTCTTTTTTTTTTTTTATTTATAATTTTTTTTTTTTTTTTTTTTTTGGTTTTATAAAATATGATTCCTAATCAAATAGACTTCGATTGTTTAAGGAATTATTAAATGATATATTTAAATATAAAAGATAAATATTAAGATAGATATTATGATATCTATCAACCGTCATGAAGCTGTCTTTCTCCCTTGTGTTGAAACCCCAATCCACCCTCAAGAAACCTTCGGCTACGCCCGGTACCTTCGCCAAAAAAGTTGAAAAATCCCATCATCGAGCATAATTTCATAGTTTCTTCTTCTGCGTTTTTTTTTCTCTTTCTTCTCACTTTCATAATCACATTTTTTATTTTATAATTTCACTTGTAATTACATTTTTACTCCTTTGTTTAATTAATTATTTTTTTCTCTTTCTTTTCACTTGTATATGACATTTTTACTCATCTCTTTAATTAACTAAACAATGTAAACCATTAAATTTTTTAAGTTTTCTGTCAAAAAAGACCTTATTTTTCTCTCATAAAAAAATTTTAGGATTTTAAAAGTTAAAAAAAAATATATTGGGACTGACATTGCCAAAAGTAAATTTGTTTGATAAACTCACCAATTTTATTCTATTTTATAAAATAAATTATTTTGTTTAAGTACTGATGGTTAATAGACACGTTGACAAAAAAGAAATTGGTTTACAAATAAATAAATATATATAGTACGAAGAAAAGAAAAATATATATATTTTTTTTTATTTTTTTGGTAAATAGAAAAGAAAAAATATTTTACTTGTTAGTAACAATTAAAAATAATACATCTTATCTATTTACATAATAATATTTACGGCGAAAAAATATAGTATTATTATGATGAATAGGTAAACACAAGAGAACAAAAAAGAAAGAAAAAGGTCTCAAACATGGTAGTTAGCAATACAAAAAATAATAAATATGTATTTGTATATAAAGAGAGATTACCGTAACAATTATAAAACTTTATCATGGAAATATTTTTAAATTTTAACCAAAAAAAAAAGGAAAAAAAAAAATAACAGAAAAGAGTATGTTCCATGCATTAAAGTGACAAATCTCCAAGATAATGGGCACTTGATATATATATATATACACCCCAATATGTTCTTGACATGTAGTTCTACTCCATATATATTGCATAGTTTTGGCATTTTGTAATAACCAAAACTAATAACAACAACAACAATAATAATAAAACTCGTAAATTCATTTTTTTTCACAGTTAAAAAACTATATTGTTAATAAATGATACATAAAGTTACAAATTCGACACTTATTATAAAAGTTATTGTAAGATTATCTCCTTTTTTGACATAATAAAAAATACATTATAAATAATATATGATGTCACAAATTCGACACTCCTTGTAAAGTCTAAAGTAAAAAACTTTTTCCGGACTAAGAGTCATATATTATTATTAATATAAATATGATTAGAAAATGCAGTTGTATAGTATAGTCGGTGTTGCTACTTTTATTATAAAGTGTATTTACCTAACTTGTCAAATAAGTGGTCGACTTTATACTACATTAGTTTTGATAGACTTCTTCCACGATTCTCACTCAAATTAGTGGTTGTTTGGTAATACATATTATCAAAAATAAATATATAAATATGGTCACCAACGTATGTTGGTCAAGTGGAGGGAACTTAATTCTCCTTACACAAAATCTTAATAGAGTTCAATACTATTGAATCTAAATTAAATAAAATTTAAATGAAAGGTTAAATATATATATATATATATATATATATATATATATATATATATATGTGTGTTTCCTACTCCATTTTCCAAGAATAAAGGAAAAAAAAATTTAAAAAAAAAGAGGTCCAGCAATTTCTGGTAATGCGAAAGAGCATCTTTCCCACCTGGGGCAAACGGCAAAGAGGATGCAAATCAAATGAAAACCAGACTTATATTCTTCTCTTCCTCTATTTTTTCCTCTTTTCCACTAATCCCCAAACCCTCGTTTCTTCTCCGATCTCCATTTCTTTTCAATTCCATACGTAAAATCAACAGAACCGCCTGTTTTTCTTCAAATCTCATTCCTTATAGGCGCGGTATAATATCATCAGCTTCTGCATCATCCATGGCTGTTGCCTCTTTCAAACCTGAACAAGCTAGGATTCCTTCTGTGGTTCCGTTACCCACTCCTCCATTAACCAAGGCGAGTATTTAATTTTATTTTTTGGTTGTTGTTGTTGTGTGTCGATTTTGTTGAAAATATTTATATATTTTTTTGGTTTGTGTAGTTTAAGATTGGGATATGTCAATTATCGGTTACTTCTGATAAGGAAAGGAATATACTCCATGCAAGGACGGCAATTGAGGAGGCTGCTGAGAAGGGAGCAAAACTCGTAGTTCTGCCTGTAAGTAGATTTTGTTCAATACTACTCTGCGTTCTGATTTTTTGTATTTATTTGTTTTAATACAATTTACTTTAGTGACAGTGGAGATTTCAGTCGTTTGTTATAATTTGAGGATAAGTAGATATGATGATTGGTGTTTAGGCTTAAATTAGTGTATTACTTAAACCTCAACATTTTAACTGTTAGTGTTTTTTAGCATGAAGGCTATGACTTGTTATTATGAAACCAGATTGGAAATTGAAGGAAATTCATTTTTTGGTATACTTTCTCATTATTTCACTTGATACATTGGTTTTGCTGTTGAATTTTTTTAGGAAATATGGAATAGTCCATATTCAAATGATAGCTTCCCTGTCTATGCTGAAGAGATTGATGCTGGTTTTGATAAATCTCCTTCTACAGCCATGTTGTCTGAAGTTGCTCGTATCCTAAAAGTTACAATTGTGGGAGGCTCAATTCCGGAAAGAAGTGGGGATAAATTGTACAATACTTGTTGTGTATTTGGTACTGATGGAGAGCTGAAAGCTAAGCACAGAAAGGTAGTGCATTTTACTCCACTTTTCTCTCCTTTTGTTGGTTGGCTTATGATATTCCTTTTGCTAAATGGATGTCTATGTTTAATACTCATAAGCTTATTAGTATAATTTTCACTGTCCTTTTTGCATCAAAATTGCACCATTATGGTTTTCCAAGTATCAAACTGTAAATTTTCACTGGATCAGGAAATCAAGAGATTAAAAAGTGTCTCTCTGGTATAGCTTTATTTTCTTCTTTGACTTGATGAAGTTTTTTAGGTTCGATTATGCAGAATTTTCTTGAATTTAGATAACTTCTGCTGGTATTGGAACTTTCTGCTGAATCATGTAGCATTCTCGACAACACACTGTCAATGTATTCTTTTCATGACAGATACACCTTTTTGATATTGACATTCCTGGTAAAATTACCTTCATGGAATCAAAGACACTTACAGCTGGGGAAACTCCTACCATTGTGGACACAGGTAATGGTTCTTACTTCTAAACCACTCCATTTTAAATGAAAGTTTAAGATTTATAGATATCATATCTCTCTTATTTCTAATGGATACCAAACTGTGCTCTCCTTTGTGCAATTCTCAATTTGAATAATTATAATCAAAATTTCTAGTTAACTTTTGTAGCCAGTAAGATTAAAATGGTAGCTCCTTTTTCCATTTTTAGGTTGCATATGCATGACCTGTAGTGGGGTGGCTAACTCTTGATTTTAGTTATGTACTTAACATTTGTATTTGACAAATGGAATGCAGAAAAGAACCTCAAATTTCAGGGCTTAGAGGTCTACTATTTTTTTTTTTTTATTTGTTATGAGATATATAGATTTTCCAGTAAATTCTCAAATTGGGTTTGTGTAAATAGTTTCACTGGATCATGTTTCTTGATATTCCCCTCCAATAGTTCAAACTATGACAGACTTCTTCAAACAGATAACACAAGTATCTTTTAGGATTAGCAACAATCAATATCTTAGAGGAATAAATGTCAATTTTCTGTTTTCTGGAAATCTATATACACTAATGCTTTCCTCATTTTCTTGAAATATTTTATAATCTTTGATGCAGAGGTTGGGCGGATTGGTATAGGTATCTGCTATGACATTAGATTTCAGGAACTGGCAATGTTATATGCTGCAAGAGGTTTGTGCTTAATTAGGCTTTCATTTTATGATTTTCTTTCTCACATTACGTTTTCCCTCCAAAGCCAATTGCCAATTTAAGAAAGATTTATCTGGGAATAGGTTTAAAGTGAATGAACTTGAATGTTTGTGAAGTGAGAAGATTTTGAGTATTGGTCTTGGGTTGTGCTTTTCAGCAATGATATAGGTCACATTATTTTCTTGTTTTCCATCCTTCTCCTCTAGCTATAACCTCTTGTCTCCCTGCCTGCAATATAGTCTTTTGTTCTTTTATCTTGTTGCCTTTATTAAATTCTATATTTTTTTTCCCTTTCTTGATTAGTTGGTTTTAAAAATCATTACTCTTTGCCCCATGATGTGCCAGTATGACATACTTTTTGTTGTTGAATAAAAAGTTTAAGGAACAATTAGCTGTTCTGCTACTTTATATGAGTGTCAAAGTTCCAAGAGTAATGCATGTTTGTATTTTTTGCTTTAGAAGTAAGTAGAGTGTTTCAAAGGATATTATTTTCTGGAAATGTCAAGCACATCTTGACACCTTGGGGTGACAAATATACCACAAAGTGTTGATGAGTGTATTATTGTGACATGGGCAATTGATGCAGAAACATTTCTAGAGCTGCCTTAAGCAAAACTGTTAATGCCCTTAATCCAGAAAACCTTCCTTGTCCTGCATTTGTTTTTTCAAAAATTAAATTTTGATTTATGAGAATCATGGCAATCAATCAACAGGAGCTCACTTACTTTGCTATCCTGGGGCTTTCAACATGACTACTGGACCACTGCATTGGGAGTTATTACAAAGAGCAAGGTGAATGTATTTTCTATGCTTGGTCAGAATATTTTTTCCATCATGTTAGAATAGTTTTTCATTCAATTTTGATATCTTTAACTTTTATGAATGTCACTTAGACCCTCTTTTTCCTTTTTTTTTTTTTTTCTTCTTTCTTCTTTCTTCTTTCTTTTCTTTTCAATTAAATGTATGCATCATTTTATGCTTTATGTCACCTTGAAAGAGCCAGAAAGTGTTTTATGCTTCACCTTTAGATGCATAACTTCTATAGTGGATGTGGGTTATGTATGTAATCCTTAAGTCCAAATGTATCTGCGTTGGTAATGGACCCTGCTTCTAATCAAGTGGTGAGATGGATTACATTCTTGCTCTTGCACCTTTATGGAGTAGCAAGCCCAAAAATCTTGCTGCTAGCTTAAGATTAGAATGTAACTTTATGAGACTTTTAGAGTCATTGTTCCTTCCTGCTGACATAGTAATCTTAGAGTAGCATTAAAGCAACATATGTGATTTCTGAAGGGCTTAACCTATCAGGTATTATGTTCAAAATAAGATAGATTCATTTGATTATTTATATACATCTCTTAAAAAATAAAATTTATTTCAAGTTGATTTTGGATTCTCAAGTATGTTTGGTCACATAACTCGGTTGCATCCAATTCAACTAATCCTAATTTTTGCCATATTCTCCTATAAATATTGTAACATTACGGGCTTAGGAAAATGTTAAATAAAGAGTATGTTGAAGATAATATGCTGACTGTTAAAGAAGATAATTTGCAGCTTTGCACCTAGGCAAGTTAAGTTGTGAAGATATAACTCACCAAAATAATGCAAGAAGGAAAGCTTATGCAGAAAGAATCAATGGCAAGTATGGACCAAGGCACCTTTGATCCAACTTAAGTTATGGTCAATTTTACCTCTAAAGTTTGTTACTGTGGGGATATGGAGACCTAATTCCTTAGTGGAAACCCTCAAATTTCATTTAGTAAATCAATCTTTTTTTTTTCTTCTCCTGCTGTAATTTTAACTAAGGAAAACACATAAAACTTAATTCCCCAATTCGAATTCTACCATATATTTATGGTTAGTAATTATACAATAAAAAATTAAATCTATCCTTGTTGAATTAATTATGTCAACCTAGTCTCTTCCAGTGTGCATTGAATTCAATATCATGCAATTTAACCAGAATCACAAGATCAAAACCCAGTAATAATAATAACAAGCACTTGGGATGAATAAAAACAGATTAAGCAACCATAAAACTATAAAAGTTTTGGAGAAGGCCTTGGTCATAAAAGATTTAACCATCTATAATGATAAAACAAGAAAGAGAGAGAAGAATAGAAGAATAAGCTTGAAAATCAAGAGGTTGCAGAGCCTTGATCTCCCAAACTCTTCTTAATCACTACAACTCTCTTAAGACTCCAATTTATAAGTACTAATCATAAATAATACAAATCATTCTCAAATACTTCCTCTGTTTTTCATTTTTCACTTGTCACACTTTGTACTTTGACCCTCTTTATTAAGAAACTGTTAGTGTAGTAATTTTTATTCTTCTTAGTGAAGAGTATTTCGGAAAAAGGAACAGTATATGTTACCTTGATTTTTTAAGCCAAGAAGGGGAAAAAAATAAATAATAAAAAAAGGAATTTTTTGTAGTGACAAGTGAAAAGAAAAATGAAGAGAGTTATAATTAAGAAAATATCTTGGAAATTTATCTTCTTCTCTTAATTGGATTAAGACTTCGTGAGTTAATCAATAAGCTTCTTGAATTGGATTTCCTTGAGATTTTGTCTTCCTTGGGATTCCTTTATCATTAACAATTTTGAATAAAATGTATAAAGTATTGAGTTTCTCAATAAAAATGTGAATATGTTTACATTAAATTGCAATTAAAGCCCAAAAGTATATGTAAAATTCAAGACTAAAACGCATACATCATACTTATAAATATGTTTATCACTTTCTTTAATTATACCGTACTAAATGGTGTCTTTTACTTGTGCAGAGCTGTGGATAATCAGGTATGATAAAGATTTTCTACTTACTATTCTCACTCAGTCTAAGTTTCCCTATGTAGCAATTTTGTACTTCTTTCTATATTTTTGGCTTGCTTTGTACACGATAAGTTTTGCTGGTGCTACTTATTTCAACCTTCTGTTGCACTAAATATTCTTTTTTTTTTAATTGATATCTTGCACAACTTATGAACCTGAAGAGAAGTTAAGCTTTCATTTAGTCCTTCTTTTAAGTAGGTAAAGTTCCTGGAATGGTTGGCCATTTTTTGATTGCCCGTCTTTTAATTCTCTTTTAAAAAACCACAATTTCTCGTCTTCATACATTTTCAGATTTCTTATTTCACTCATGATCAGCTATAATCACTATTTTGTTGTGCTAGACTCCATTGTGTGTATATATATATATCACATTCCCTGTTTGAAATTGGAGTAAAATGGAGAATTGAATTTCTACCTTTTCCCTGGTTTGGTTAATACTCATTTTAATTATTTGTGTACCTTCCAAGTAGCTGATTTTGGAAACTTGCTTTTCTTTTTCTAGATTAGACTCAGATTATATAAAGTAAACATTCTGGCTTTCTTATGATTCAATAATTTAATTAAGCTGAGATTTGATTACAAAAGAATAGTATTCAAAGATTTTTATTATTTTTTTAAAAATCTGTTGAGACAGAAAACACAATTTCAATTCTGAATGGAGTTTCCTTCTGTTGACTTTTGAGCCTGATGGGCTGGCTATTGAAGGATGTTATTTTGGGCTTTGCATACATGTATTAATTAGGTGCTGATTTGTCTTTTATAGATGTATGTAGCAACATGTTCACCAGCTCGAGATGCTGGTGCTGGATACGTGGCATGGGGCCATTCTACCCTTGTTGGGCCAGTAAGTCAAGACATACTTTCTATCTTGAATGGATCTTCTGGTTGGACTGGGGATGAGGTGTTTATATATATATATATAGTCTTCTGCAACTACCAAAATAAATGTGCAGTTGTGTATCTTTAAACATATAATTGTGCCTCACAATTATATGCTAAAATTGAAGAAAAAGAGATAAAAAATGCTAAAAAATAAGAGGACAAAAAATCTATATTTTGGCCAAACAATGATAAGACAATGCCAAAAGTTGAGGATTAAAGTGTATTATCTTGACCTAACACTGACATAATTTTCATTTTTGCAGTTTGGAGAAGTACTAGCTACTACAGAACATGATGAGGCAATAATTGTATCAGAGATAGACTATTCACTGATTGAGCTTAGAAGGTGAAACTCATATCTATCACCAATACATTCTTCCCCCATCCCTCCTATCTCCTCCCTGGGGGGCAAACCTTTAAGAAAAAACAAAAAGGACTGCTGCTTTGCATGCATAAATGGGTCTCCTATCTCTTGGATGTAGTGGATCTCCTTTTTATAAAAATCTCTTTTTGTTTTTAAAAGGGATTAAGATTATTCTTACATATTTGTAATATGCAGGACTAATCTTCCATTGGAGAAGCAAAGGAGAGGTGACCTGTACCAGCTGGTTGATGTTCAGAGGCTAAATTTGAAGTAAATTTGTTGAAGATGATCATCAAGACTATTGGTATCATTCTTGACTAAGAACCCTTAATAACTAACTTGAATTAATTAAGAGTCATTAATTACTGTGTCACAATAATGTTAGTAACCAACTTGAAGTTGGTAATAAATTCCAATAACAATGATAGTAATAATGATCTGTTAAATTCCAGTTGAGGACTCTTCAACAAAAATAATTGGGACCATTAGACATAAATCAGCAATTTTTTTCTTCTTTTCCCTTTTTCTGCTAATATCTTTTCCTTTCTTTTTTGCTGCAAAAACCAGGCATTTGGAAGCTATTCTGGGCCGACTAATACATGGGTCCGAATCTTTACTGATCAAGCTATCATAATATTTATTTTTCCACACATAAAGTTAAAACTTAATTTCTTCCAGTTATTTACTTCTCTAAGTTAAAGTTTGTAGTTAAAGCCTCTCTTCTTAAATATTATTAATAATTTTAAACTGTTGTGAATAAAATGTCTCGTATTGTTCGCTTAAAAAATTATTGATAGTTATCATGCATGATTTGAAGTTTTAAACTTGTGAGTTATACCTAAATTGTTTAGGGACAATATTATTGAATTGTTTATAGTAAGTTATTAGTATGATCCTCACAATAGGAGAGTGTTGTGAATATATTGTTCCATATCATTTGGCTGTGAGGTTATGGAATGGTTATTAGGTTGTGGTGCAATTGTCGGAATAGACTGTTTATAACATGAATGATTTAATTATAATATTTGAATTTTGTTGGACAGTTTCATTATCTCTATCTCTATTACATGTACAAGTGTTGGATATATTCAAAACACCAAGAAAATATGTTGGAATATGAATATTGGAAGATTTGAAGCAGCAAAATCTAAAAGTAGTTGGAATGCTGGATATGAAAACGAAGTTTATCCAAAGAAACCATCCAGACCCCCACCATAAGAAGACGTATATATCCTTAAGAATTAAATGTAAACCCCAAGACATGCTCTTTGTTTTCCACAGCTTTGCATCCGAGGAATGGCATTGAAGGAGGAGGAAGAAGAAGAAGGGAATGGGCATAAGGGGAATGTGTTGAAGTGCACGTGAGAGGTAATAGGGAAAGGGAAACCAGGAAAAAAATTGAAAGTAATGCAAAGATGAGTTGCAGCGCACGTGGAGCAGAGTGCTTAGCTACAGACAAAAACACAGGCATTCGCTGTCAGAGAGAGAGAGAGAGAGAGAAAGATGGAGACCGTGGTCTTTCTTCATTCTGAGATCAATGGCGGCTTTTGTCGACAAAAGAAGACAGGTTAGTGATTTTTGATTTTTATTATATATGGAGTTTATTTTTATTTTATTTTTTTTTTTAAATAGTATGAAATATTATGAATGAGTCTCAACTATGGATAGCAATTTGAAATTATATCAACATAGAGTAACCTCATTTATGTACATGTGCAAACTTATCTATGTTTGAGTCAGGTAAATTCTTTGGAGGTAATATTTAAACTCAAATTTTAAATAGTTACATACCAATTTTGATCGTAATCTCATAAATCATGTTCACGTTCAAAATTGTCTCTATGTTTGATTGGTAAATTCTTCAATTTTGATTCTATTACCTCATTTTGAATTATATTCACATCTAAAATTTGACCTTAAATTTTAAACGATGAGATACATAACTGTTAGGTAGTAGAAGATCTGTTTACGAGATTATATATGGAGTAATTATTCTGTTGTACAAAAATTATTTGAATGAATGAAAGATGGAGACTGGTCTCCAAAATTTTTGATCTTGGGATCTTCAAAAAAATGTATCGGGAATCTCCCTTCTTTTGATTCTCTTCTACCTCACGCATGCCATGGAAATGCAGGACAATGACTCTGATGCTTTACAGCCTGTTTGGTTAAATGGAGTTTAAAAGAAAACACAAAAAAAAAAAAAAAAAAAAAGAAAGAAAACTCAGTTTTCCTTGTTTCAGGTCCTTTGCTGATGAGTAGACGAAAGAAAAGAAAAAAAAAAAAAAAAAAAGAGGTTGGAATCCATTCCATTTCTCTTTCCTCTATCTTGCTCTGTTTCTATGTTTTGTTTTGTGTACACTTTTTCAAGGACAAAGCTCTATTTGTATGTGTGTGTATATATAATGTTATATGAATATATCTCAATTTAATATGAAAAATATATATTTAACTTTTTTTATTATTTTTTAATCTATTTAAACTTTTAAAGTAATATAATAATAATAATTTTCTTTGACGAAAGAAATTCTTATGATATGAAGTTAATACGGGTTATATTATTTGCTGAAAAGTCTTAAGTAATTAATATTCACAGAATTATATATTCTAAAATTTTATATACTTAAGTTTAAAATTACCAAAAAAAAAAAAATTTATAGGGTCATAGAGGACTAAGGATAGGCTTTACAAAATTGTACCGACAGAAAATTGAAGCGGGACCCTCAGATGACGTGTCAAGTATTGATTGAAGATCATGTTCAAATAAACGAGACTTTTAAAAGAGTACAAAAAATTTAAAAAAAAAAATCGGGTGATGAATGCAAGCGAGGTTAGTAATAAAAGCGGAGAGACAAAAAAGAAAAGCGTGGTGGGCCCCACCTGAGCGGGGTTCAAACTCACACGTGTCAGATACACTTGTTCACGTGGTAGTGCCCCTCTTCCAAAAAACCCTAGTGAGTGGTGCGGTATTCCTTTGGCTGACAAAAGGAAGGCAAAGACAGTTCGCCCAATGATTGGCCCCACGGTAGTATGACGTGGCATATGGTACTTTCTTAATCTGTGCGTGACCTCAGGTGATCTGATCAAACATGATCTTTCAGAAAATCCGTACGTCTTTTACTTTGTCTATGGATTTGTATTCATCTGTGGCCCCAGCCTAATGCACATTTTTCAGACAGTCTAACCATGTGTCAACAATTAATAATATCAATAATTCATTGTGCAAATGAAAAAAGTTTAATTCGATTTTTTAAGTAAGGTCTCTCGTTTAAATGTCTTTTATAATTAGTTATTGAAAAGTTTAAAAAAGAAAAAAATTAATAATAATTATTGGTACAAATAGAAAGAAATTAAGTTCTTTATGTGTAAAATTCAAGTTCAAACTTTGTAAATAAAGAAAGCTGTTTTATGTGAGTTTTTCCAAACAAAAATCAATCTAATGTAGGCGAATACATAGTGAAAACGCAACTTTTGTTTTTCTTCTAGGCGAATACGATATTGAGATTTTTTTCCCGAGCGAGATTGGTTTCTAAGATCATTTCCGGCTCTAGGGATTCGCAAATCTTCCCGACGTAGAGCGCGCAAGGCTTTGAACCCAAATACATTACCAACAATGGAAGTAAGCATGTTGCCCGAGATGGCCGCAACCTATTTCTATTGTCTTACCAATAGCTCTTCCAAAAGGGTCTTTCGAAGTCAATCCACCCCTGGCTAGCAGCAATCAAAATCTCCCTCACAATGGAGTCTAGTCTTCTTTTCGAGATGAGCATGAGTGGTCAAGCCTAGTGGTTTAAGGCGTAGCATTTGATTAGTGGTTTAAGCTGTTTTAGATTGCTCAACGTTTAAAGTAATTATTAAATATTGAAAGGTTAAGATAGTTACTCATAATTGAGATTCATTCAAAATACTTTTTACTACATATATATATATGAATGTAATTATAAATGACAATTTAATAGACAATTTTTAAAAATAATTGGTGTATACACAAACATATATGTATATTTCTTTAAGATATTTCATTTTTGTGGATTTACATTAGGAATGCATATTCACTTATCCTTTTGGTAGATAAAATCATTGAATGCAACATTGAGAAAGCATGTTTTGTTTTTTCAAGTTGGAAGTAAGAGAAGAATGAATGAAGATTGAAGAAGGTTATACTACTCCCTCACTTTTTATGGGAGAATATTTTTAAAAAAAATCTATTGTCTCGGCCCTTCTCTCTTTCTATTAAGAGTTGGATTTAATCGATTCTAAATTAATTGTTACTAAAAAGTAATTTATCAATACTCGATACAAATAACCGATAAAAGCATTGTAATTTTGATATATACATTTATTTATATATACATATATATATAACTATTCAAAAAAGCATAGTACAATAATACACATATGACCGCCATCATACGCTGCAAAATCTTGCTTAAGCTTGGATTACAAAAGTGATCTATTATTATTATTATTATTTTATTATTATTATTTATCCCGAGACAAGCTTATGACAATCTGAAAATTTTGACCACAAAAAGCTCAAACAAAATCAATTTTTTTTTTTTTTTATTAATAAAATTTTTTTGCTAACTTTAAGAAAATGAGATTATATATTAGTACATCAAACACGCAAGAATTAACCAAGTAGCTTGGAGAGTTAGTGCATGGACTCTTAATGCTTCCTACAGGGCGGATGATCGAGGTTTCAAATCTCCTGGGCGGTTAGCGTCATGTTAAAAAGCCCTAGGTCGGACCCTCACCCTCGAGTAAGAGTTGAACTCTGCGAGCGCTTCGCAGGCCGAGTCCGGATTAGTCTCACCAAATAAGGTGGGAACACCGGACACCCCCAAGTAGGTATTAAAAAAAAAACAAAATTAGAATTCGTTGTCTAGAAATCTCTTTGGCAGATATATATATATATATATATATATATATATATATATATATATATGAAGAATTAAAGGAAACCATTAGAGAGACCAGAGGGGGGAACATTGCTAAGCTTTTGAGAGAGACCTTTCTATTTAAAGAAATCGAAAGGTGAATAAGTGATATGGGAATATCGATCTCATCAAACATTATTCAAAGTATATGTTTGTTGTTCTAAGGAAAGACATTAAACAAACCAAAAGAGTTAAACCATGTGATCTTGGCAACTATAATAGAGGCAAGAAGATCTGTCAATAACCATGCACGCCCTCCTACCCCCAACCCCCACCCCCCCTTGGTGTTGAAAATTTATTGCTTCAATCCAAGATTTCGCTTTCGATCTTGTGCTAATCATAATGATGATGTTTTCTTGGATGTAAACATTTTAGATTTACAAGCTCGAGAAAACACATTGTGAATGTTATACGAGTTTAGAATTTGATACTTGTTATGAGTGTCATGTAAGAGTCAATGTGAGACCTTTTCTCAAGTAAGAGTTAAATTTTATGAGTGTAATTCGTAATGAATCTAAATTAGTCGAACTAGTGACATCCGATACTAGATAGTCTAATCAAGAATAATGAATTTACATCTAACTCCACTAAAGTCATTGAAATATTCAAGATGATATTCAATTTTAACTTAACTCTTATTATCCATGACGATATTTTATTTAGATTAATTAAGATATTTTATATGTAATTAGAATTACTTTTAAATATTTCAATGTTGGATACAAGTATTTATAAATTTCGACTAATTTGTAGTTAAATGTATTAGACTTTTTTACGAAAAAGAAGGTTTTATAATACTCATTAATTTGTTTGTATATCAAGCTTCTTTTACTAGAAGGGCCAACGTGGAAGCCAAGATCTCACTTTTGATGGTTTTTACTTGTGCTTAATGATAATGATGATGTTTGGAGTGTTTGTTCATTTTAAACTTCATGACTAATGGAATGATTCCACTTCATGTTAATGTTCTAGAAAAAAGTTTATGAATTTTAGCTAATGGCTAATGTTAATATTTTTCATGAGAGATCATAATCCCAAATATATATATATATATATATATATATATATTTTTAGATTAAAAAAAAAGAAAAATTAATATTTTAATAATTTTTGACACGAGATGTTCTAGATGAATCTCATTTATGGAACTATGTCTGTATAAAACACAATCTCCATTTGAGTCGAAACTTTTAAGCCATGTTCATATAGAGAATAGTCTTGTTCGAGTCGAGTAAGTTCGTCCCTTATGGGAGATAAGCTTTAACCTTTAGTTATACACAATTGTCTACACGACGGATTTCCATCTCTTAACCTCCATGAATCGAGAAAAACTTCTTGCTAACTCAATTACGTTTTCGATTTACCAAATTCAACTATGTATTGGAATTATTATGACCTATTTTTATTTTAAACCTTTTTTTATCCAAAAGAAACAAAACAACCCAAATATAATTTTTTTTATAATATATATATATAAAACCAAAAATACCAAAATCCTAAATATTTAAAACTTTATATACTCTAATTTCCATATTTTCACTTTCCTTTCCATTCTTTGGATTCAAATTTTCAAAATTTACCCAAACTTTTAGCTAATTAATTACCGTTAAGGAGGCTCCTTGCCTTTTCTTTTAATAATAATAATTACTATTTTACAAGGCTCCTTACCTAAGGTAAAATTTTTAATAATATAAATTTTTTTTTTACCTTAAGTTAAAATTTCAAAATAATCCTCCAAGTTTGGACACCAAAACTCCTTTTCATCTTAATGATTATATTTTTAATACAAATTAATGGACATGTGGGACCCTTTCTTAATTTATATAGTACACTATTTTATGCTTCAAGTACAATTCACTTTTAAATTAGGGCATTTTTTTTTTTATATTTTGTTTTTATTCATTAATACTTTTTTTTATTATTAGTACAATAATATTATAATTTTTCTAAGACATATTAATTTTTAAAAAATAAAGATGCTAATTATTTTTTATTTATTCATCATTTTATAATATTAAAGTAATATCTATAAATATTCTTTTCAATATTATATAGAATATTAAAGAAAATCTTTGTAGAACTTAAAAAGTCATGATTGCAATACATTCTTTCACATCGAAAGTATATATATATATATATATATATATAATATATATATATATATATATATATATGGTATATATGAATGAATCTAATACTTATAATCAGCATATTCTATATATCTTTTGGTATAGAGTGGATAATACCAAGTAATTGACGATGACCCTTCTCTCTTTATGTAGACGTGAATGTGAGATCGAGTATCATATTCACCCCGCTAAGATCCAACCGAACATTAAGAAAAGCCTTAAAATTTTGAAAATAAAATAATAAATACTAATTGACAAATGAAAACAAATAATTGACCAATCAAGTTGTGGAATTCCTTCTCTATTATTAATATATATATATATATATATATATATATATATATATATCTACATAAATAGAAGAAAAAGAAAGAAAAAAAGAGAGGCAACCAACCAACCCTAATTATAATCCAACCTAAAACTTTTGTCTCTACACATTTTCATGATTGTAATAAAATCATAGATTAATGCCCCTTAAAAATTGTCTACGGTTCGAATTAATTTAGGCAACCTGGATTCGTAAGGTATGCCTACCCTACCAAATTAGGGCATCCCACTGTATCCTTTGAATTTATCCATACTTTCCTATTTCTATGTTCACTTCATTTTAATTATTTCATATAAAAACAAGCAAAAAAAACTTTGAACTTCCATCCTTCCAAATATATATATATATAATGATAATGATAAATAATATATTATTTGTTGTATATGTACGTGTGTGTGAGTGTGTGTTACCGTTTTATAGAGTTGAGTAGCCAATCGGGAAGTGACACCTGGAGTGGTACCTTTTCCGACAATTCGATATGGTGGTTTCAAACAGTGTTTGTCGGATCGGATGCATTTAATGTAGAGTTCAATGAGAATTTCCTTGTCATAGATCATGTCCCGAGCATATGTACTTTAGTCATTAGCTGGACTTCGACGGGATCCTATCCGGGACCACGTGGATCCTTCGTAGAATCCACCTCAGACGGCGCTCGGTCTACGTGAAACTTTTATAGGACTTCGATTACTTTTTATATATATATATATATATATATATATATATATATTATTCGATAAAAAGATATACCTTATGAATGTAACTATGATTTTTTCCCCTTTCCGTTTATGAGAAATATGTTAAATATTACACAAATAACATATATTAATTCTTAAAATACTCGAGAAACTTAAAATTTTTCAAAAAATTCGTTATTATAATCACTTAATAAAAACAACTTAATTTTAATTTAAGTTCATACCAAACAAAGTTTTAATTATAATTCTAAATGTAAAGAAATTAAAAGAAAAATTTACATTTTTCTTTTCTTTTAAAAAAAGAAAAGAATGCTAAATTAAGAAAAACATAATGCCACGTAATGAAATGCCAAACTGGCATTGGCTAAATATTTTGGACGAAAGACTAATTGACCATGCACGCGCATGCCACCGTCACCCCCCGTACCCCCTTTATATATGTATATAAGAGAGCTCTCTCTCCTTTGCTTCCATTGTCTTCGTTGAGATTCTCTTCCATTTTTCCAACTCTTTTCTGTGTCTGAACATTTTTAGTTCTTTCTTCTTAGATCAGTATTTTTGTTTTTGGTAGGAAGCGATGTATCGTTGGGAAAAATCTCTGAGAGATTTAGAAAAATCTAGAAGAAATCCTAAGAGTCCATCATTTTCATCAAGTCTGCTTGATGAAATCTACCGTTCTATAGATGGGAAAGATGAAGGTGAAAGAAGCGTGAAAAACAACAACAACAACAACAACAGTAAGTACATGATCAGTAATGGCAGAAGCGGCAGTAATAATGGCGGCGCCGGAGTACTACACAGAACAAAGGTAGAAGGAACTAGTAGTAGTTTGATCGATAAATGGATGGATAAAAAGGTTAGCGCCGAAAAAGTAATTTCTTCTTCACGGAGGAAGCCTTGTTCATTATCATCATCACTGCCGGAAATTGATAATGGTTATATTATGAAATCATCGTCGTCAATGCTTCTTCAGGACAACGATCCAATTTTCTTCAGTTCGAGTTCGATTTCCTCCGATTCTAGCTCCGGTGGATTATCATCATCTTCCTCGGATACAGAGTTTTTCTCCTCTTCCTCTTCCTTAAGGTCTAATAAAACCTCGAGGAAATCATGCTTTACGACTGCCGCCGCCGCACCATGGCCTAAACCGGTTAGGACGAGCGTTTCCCGGCTGGAGAAGCAAGGAGGCTACGAGTTTCACACATTCGACGATCATCAAAATAATCGACCGAAAACGAAGGATCAAGAGACTCTGTTCAAGTCTAAAAACAGAGCAATGAAGATTTACGCAAATCTGAAAAACGTGAAACAGCCGATTTCCCCCGGCGCTCGTCTCACCAGTTTCATCAACTCACTTTTCACCAATGGTAGCACAAAAAAATCCAACGATAAAAATCGCACCACAAATTCAAAAACAGGCTACGAAGATCCTCACAGTGAGAGAAAATCAAAATCCACACAAGCATCATCAACTTCTTCTTCTAATTCTTCATTTTCAAAATCACGTTTGAGCAATAATCCAACACCACCGCTACCGCCACCGGCTGCGGCTGAGAAATCGACGGATTCAACATCCGGATCGGGTAATACCACGACCAAAAGGACGGTCAGATTCTATCCGGTTAGCGTGATTGTTGGTGAAGATTGTCGACCTTGCGGTCAAAAATGCATATACGATGCAACAGAAGAGTTCAATAAACGTGAACAAAAGCCGATTCAAATTCAAAATAGTTCTAAAAACAGGAACGGAGAAAGTAATAATTTCACCGTGAAAAGGATCATTAGCCGCCCAGAAGAAGAAGAAGAAGAAGAGGAAGATTACGACGACGGTGGCAGTGATTCTAGTTCCGATTTGTTCGAAATCGATCACTTGTCATTGTTTAACAACATTCACAGGTTCCGGGAAGAACTTCCGGTGTACGAAACTACACATCTTGACAGAAATCTCGCAATTGCTAGTGGCTTGATTCGTTAATTAATTTGGGGCGAAAAAAAAAAATAACTATTGTATAAGCTTTTTTTTTTCTTATGTTCTTTTGGGGGGATTTCTTAGAAGTAGAATATGCTTTTGATCAAAATTAAGTACTTTACAACATTTTTTTTTTTTAACTGCTTTTTTTGGGTTTTTTTTTTTTTTGGGGGGTAAATTTGATGTAAATTCTATGAGTTTTGAGTTTGAATTGGAAGTATTGTTTTGAATTATTCATATTTATATGATTAATTTGATTTTAATTCCAAGTAAACAATTTTTTCAGTTTATTTTGATTTTTTTTAAAAATAAATTTTAATTTCTATTGTGTCTTGAACTTATGACTACTCAATAATCTAAATTTTAAGTTATATAAACCCTAATTTAATAATTTAAGATAGGAATAAACCCTAATTTAAGATAGGAAGAAAAAATATTTGATGTGAAATTTTCGAGTAAAAGGAGACAGTTTTACTTTTTAAATTATATTTTTTTTAATTTTGATTCAAAATATTTGTGATGCCAAGTTGGGGTGTTAAAGAAAATGAAGAGAGTGATAAAAGAAGAGAGAGAGAGAGAGAGAGAGAGAAAAAAGAAGAAGATTCGAGATGGAAATGAGAAGCAAAAAATCAAAGAGAGATTGGTAATGGTAAAAAGGAAAGGGGCAGATCTTCGACCATGGGAATAGGGAAAAGTAATAGCTTTTGCTTTTTTCTTAAATTTTTCCTTTTTTTTTTTTTTTTTTTTTTTTTTGGGAGGTTGCTTCAAAATGCTGTTTACCCGCTCACAGAGAAAGGAGGGAGAGAGAACAAATCCCCAGAAACAAAAAAACAAAAGTGGTAGAGGATTTGTATTCCATTGTTTTCAGTTTTCTTCCCCCTTTTTCCTCTCTCGAGAAAGAAATTTTTATTTTTTATTTTCAAAAAAAAGCTTCAATTATAATCGATCCGTTACTTTCATATACCACCCACACACACAAATACACACATATATTTCCTTTTTTTTTTTTTTCTTATTAGGGGGGGGGGGGGGGGGGGGGGGATTCCGGTATCCGAATCCACACGGGCCGACTAAGTTGGGTGTGGGTGTGGGGAGTCTAACTCTTACTCGATGGTGAGGGTCCGACCCAAAGAGGTGGGATTCGAAACCTCGACCATCCGTCCCGAGGAGAAGCATTAGGAGTCCGTTTACTAACTATCCTAGGCTGCTGAGTTTATTTTTTTATTTTTAATTTGTCATAATAAAAAGAAAATTGAGAGTTTCTTTATTTATCACATTAAAAGTTGATATGCATTTCTCGTGTTGATTACGTGTTATAAAAAACTTAAGTCTCTGTGTAATAACGACTCAATGATCACCTAAGCAAGTGATGTGGAACCTCCGGTTACAACAAAAATATTTTAAAAATTGTTTAAAATACATAATGTATCATTTTTCGTTTATAACGAGTGAAAACAAAAAGAAAGAAACAATTTTTTTAAAAAAGTGCATGCAAGGGTAATAATTAATTTGGAAATAAAACCCTACTTCAAATAGGGAATCTTTTTAGTCAAAAAAACAATATAACATGATCAAATGATTAGAAACAAAAAAAAAAAAAAAAAAAAAAAACAACATAGAACTTATTACAAAATATTGTTTTAAGGACAAGGTGGATTTGTAACTAAAATCTCAACTTATTTAAATAAGTTAATTAATTAATTAATGTACTTTTGTATAGTATTTAATTAAGTATATATTATTTTAATATGATTTTGGAAAGTTTTCTTTCCACTTAAGTGGGTTTTTTTTGGGGGTTAAAAAACAATTTATTTTGGTACTAAAACCTCTTCAAACAGATCATTCCTCTATGCTTCCTCTATGGTTGGTGAAGAAGTGTGAAATGTGGAAAGTTGATAGCAATTATTATGAAGAATAATATTTGGAGGGCTCAAATTAAAATGACTTGAATATTCAAGGGCATATAACCTACCTAGATAATACCCTAATACCTATACATCTTTTCCCTTTTTTTAATATATATATATATATATATATATATATATATGGACCCTAATCCATACCTAGTATTTCTTCTTCCATCCATGTATAATCATTCATATTCTTTTGATGATTGAGTAGTGATTCTTCATTGGGACTAATGATTTTTAACTTATGCCTAATACATTTTATTTATTATTATTATTTTTTTTTTAAAAAAAAATTTTATATATTTTTACTTTTAATGTGTCTCGAAATTATGATCTATCATTTGGTTATGGATGAAGGGGATCAAGTGTTGCACGAGATGTTGGTGAGAAATCAAAGTTTGTGACAATGTGCTCAGATGTGTGCCATATTGTCAGCTCATGGATGTGCACATATATGTGAAATGATGTTTGTCTATGTGCGCAAATAAATGTCACAATGCTCATTGATGTTTAAAAATGGAGTTTTTCTCAAAACTGGTCATGTTTTAAAAAGTCACTCCGTGTTTGGTCATGTTTTTGAAACTATTTCCCAATCTGGCCATAACTCATTCGTGGAATGAGTTATATTGAGTCTTGGCAAAAAAAAAATTATTTCTTTCTTCTCTCCTTCTCTCCTCTCCTCTCTTTTCGTCCAACAATTGACGGTTTCTGTTTCTTTTCTTTTTTTCTTTATTTCTAGATATAATATATATATATATACATATATATATATATATATATATATATATATATATTTTAATACTATGACTCATTTTAGGAATGAGTCATAGTTTAAAATTTTAGATCCTTTTAAACTCGAAATAAACTTCAATTTCTCTCCAAAATTTCTCTCTCCAAAATTTCTCTCCCTAAAATATCTCTCCAAATTTGTTCTCTCAAAGATCTACCCAAGGAATTTCAACCACATTGTAAGTATAACTACCAAATTTTAACATTTTATTTAATTGCAAAATATATATCATCTCTTTATATGATATGACTTATTTTAATAATTTTTAGGGTTTATGACTCAAGTTGGGCAAATCTTGACTTTTATTGTATTTTTAATGAATTGTTTCTTGTACATATCAATTATTTATGGTTGATTGTATTATATTTACATTTTTAGTGGTGATTTATTTAGGGTTTAAGGTTTTTTATTTGTGTTTATTTATGTATTTATTTACATAATATATATCATCTCTTTATGTAATTTTTTTTTTAGGATTTATGATTCAAGTTGGGCAAATCTTGACTTTTATTATATTTTTAATGAATTTTTTCTTGTACATATCAATTATAATTAGATTTTTAGGTGGTGATTTCTTTAGGTTTAGAGTTTTTTGTTTGTGTTTATATATGGAAATTTTTAATTTATTGATTTTTTTTTTGCAATTTTTAGATGGCATTATTGGAGGAACCAATTAGACTAAACTTCTTTTGGGATTCTAGTATTTTTTCCGATGGAAATGGAAATCCATATTTTGAAGGGGCAACAAGAAAAATCATGGGTGTTAAGGAGACAAGTGTCTTATTCTAATATTGTTCAAAAGGTTTGCAACTATAGAGGTATTGATATGACAACAACGAACTTAAAGTTCATACTACGCTTTCCGGGTGTTGTAAGAGGTTGTTCATTTGTCCAATACAATGCAATTGAGGTCACAGATGAGGAAGATATGGAACATATTTGGTCTATACCAAGTGACTTCAAGATTGTGGGTGTTAGTGTTTTGGTTCAAGAAGTTCACATCGATCCTCCTTCTTCACCAATTATTCATGGATCTCCAACACATGTGGTGCAATCAAATACGATGCAAAACAATACATGTGTTGACAATGATTTCACATTTCCAATACCAACCAACTTGTCAATTCCAAAGAATGTTTCATTCAATCCATATGATACAAGGGCGAATGAGATAGCTTCTTCGACTAGTAGTAACTCATGTTCAACAACATTGGGGGCATCAAATGCTTCAAGACCATATCAAGCAACGACGAATGAAACGACACATATAAATTTGAATGTAAATCCCATGACATCTCAACAATCAACAGATGATCATGGACTCATTTTGGAATATATATCGAATTAATGTGTTTTTTTCTATAATATTTTGGTTTATATGTTGGAATTGCATTATTGATGTGTTGTAAGAATGAGTCATAGAATTCTATACTGCCCAAAATAAAAATGGCAAAGAAGAATGCTATGACTCATTCAGAGAATGAGTCATAGAATTCTCTATCCGCCCCAAAAAAATTGGGGACGCGGA
This sequence comes from Cynanchum wilfordii, assembly GCA_025388415.1. NCBI lineage: Eukaryota > Viridiplantae > Streptophyta > Magnoliopsida > Gentianales > Apocynaceae > Cynanchum > Cynanchum wilfordii. The sequence continues at coordinate 525,630 of JAHSUH010005350.1, read as the reverse complement.
GAAGAATGCTATGACTCATTCGGAGAATGAGTCATAGAATTCTATACTGCCCAAAATAAAAATTTGAGACACGGCAGAGAAGAATGCTATGACTCATTCTCTGTATGAGTCATAGAATTCTATACTGCCCAAAATAAAAATGGCATAGAAGAATGCTATGACTCATTCAGAGAATGAGTCATAGAATTCTATACTTGCCCAAAAAAAAAAATTTGAGACACGGCAGAGAAGAATGCTATGACTCATTCAGAGAATGAGTCATAGAATTCTATACTGCCCAAAATAAAAATTTGAGACACGACAGAGAAGAATGCTATGACTCATTCTCCCGTATGAGTCATAGAATTATATCATGCCAAAAAAAAAAAATGGCATAGAAGAATGCTATGACTCATTCAGAGAATGAGTCATAGAATTCTATACTGCCCAAAAAAAAATTTGAGATACGGCATAGAAGAATGCTATGACTCATTCTCTGTATGAGTCATAGAATTTTATACTGCCCAAAATAAAAATGAGTCGGAAAACAGAGAAGAATGCTATGACTCATTCTCTGTATGAGTCATAACATTCTATACTACCCAAGTTCATCACTTTTAATACTTAACCAATTCAAATAATCATAACAAGTTCATCACTATTAATACTTCACCAATTCAAATAATCGTAACAAGTTCATCACTATTAATACTTAACAAATTCAAATAATTGTAACAAGTTCATCACTATTAGTACTTAACCAATTCAAAAAAGTTAAAATATTAATATCAAAACATCCATTTAAGTAATTTGTAATACAACAATGTCAAAACAAGTTCATTACTATTACATATCATCCGGGGGTATATCTATTAACGGCCTTCCGAACTCGTCGAGGTCTAATTTCGGTACATGGTATAGTTTCTTCAAGAATACGATCGAAGACCGAGAAAGATAAACCAGTCATATTTTCTTGTGTTTGATTGTCTTCCGGAGGCTGAAAAATTGAGGTACCACCAAATGCATATTCTAGAGTGAGACACTCATGGGGAGATTGAGAAGGTGAGCCAAAAACAAATGCCTCTTCGTCCTCACTCGGATCAACATTTGTAGGTCTACGTTGTTTGCCTCCTCTTTTTACCCCTTTAGCTCCACGGGTGAAGACTCGATTCTTGGGTCGCCTAGCTGGATTAACCACATTTTCTGTTCCAGTAAATACACATTTTGCGTCTCGATGACCAAGGCTGGAACCTACTGCAGCAAGACCACGAGTAAGTAATTCCTTCATTCGGCTAAAACAAACTCTATCTTCCGATAAAACAATGGGACAATACAAACTATTCATATATACTACAACTAGTAAAGTGCAGACGACAAGAAAAAGAAACAACAGAACAACCAAACAGGGAACTAAGGAAACAGAGCGAAACAAGCAGAAACAAAACAAACAACAACAAAAGACAGAAGAAAAAGGAAAAAACAGAAACCTATATATATATATATATATAAACCTATATATCTATATATATAAATATATATATATATCAAGCCCCCGCATATATATATATATATCAAACCCACCCACATATATATATATATATCTTATCTATATATATATCTATATATATATATATATATCAAACTCACCCGCATATATATATATATATCTATATCTCATATATATATATATATATATCAAACCCAGCCCGCATATATATATATATATATCTATATCTATATCTATATATAATTTATTCGGTGAACATACCTAAAACAGGAAACTACTTTGCCGAGATTGAAATCAACTTTCGAAATTGCAATTTATTTCAAATTTAAGATACAGCGGCACACAACTATGCAATTATAAAGTGGTACCATCTAAATTCTAAGCTAAGCATAAAAGTGAATATCATACGCCCTTTCTTTATATTCCAAAACTACCCATAATAATTACTAAATAGGAAATCAAACATTACAACTTTCTTTCCTTCGCTAAAAAGCCCAACACTATTTAAACATGAACACACACACATAAGAACTCCCAAAATTCAAAATAATTGTGAAAAAGAAGAAACATAGCAACGAAGGAGACTATATATATCAAACTCAATCCCGCCTATATATATCTATATCTATATATATATATATCATATATCCCGCCTATATATATATCTATATCTATATCTATATCTATAGATATGTAGGAAAGCCTCATACCTTTTTGTCAAATCAAAATGAGAAGGTAGGATGGAAAGCTTCTTCAGCGTCGGTGCAGATTTTCGGCGGCGGCGATCGATTCAAATCTAGGATTTTTAGGAGATGTTGTTTGAGAGAGATGAAAATAGGGTTTATGAGATATTGTTTGTGAGAGATGAAAATATTGGGGAAAGAAAGAGAAGAGAGGAAAAGGAAAAAAAAAAAGAAACCGTCAATTGTTGACGGAAAGGAGAGGAGAGAGAAGGAGAGGAAAGAGAAAATGGGGAGAGATGAAATAAATTTTTTTTTGTCGGTGAGACCCAATATAACTCATTCACAGAATGAGTTATGACCAGATTGAGAAATAGTTTAAAAAACATGGCCAAACACGGAGTGAATTTTTAAAACATGGCCGTTTTGGGAAAAACTCTTAAAAATGTGTTCCATGGTATCTATTGATGCGCGTAGATGTGGGCCATGGTACCCGTTGATGCGTGCAGATGGGTTCTATGGTGCTTATTATCCGTGAAGCTATTACCAAATTAAATTATGTCTTCTTGATAATTTATGTCTAATATTTTAAGGTTTTTTCTTTATTGAGTGGGGAGGGGGGCTAAATATGTCAAAGAGTATATTTGTATTCTTTAAGGTATAACATAACTTATTCTAACTACTCCAATGTATGTATGTATATATATATATATATATATATATATAATGTATGTATGTATGTATATGACAAAATATGAAATTGATTGTTTGGTGCACCAACCTAATTCTTGAGAATAAACATTGGATAGTTGCAATGACAATCAACAATTTGTGTATTTGTTTCCATTTTCTTCAGCAAAGGGATTTTTAATTTATAATCCCCATATGATTTGTTGCATTCAAGCAAGAGTTGACTCCTCATTCAACTGGATTTCACTTTTAATAAGAGACCATATATCATACCCTAGTCGTCTTCTTGCTTTTACTTATTGCAAACTTGACTACAAAAGTTGACATGCATTATGGTTCATATATATATATATATATATATATATATATGACTCACAATCTCACTTAAGTCGAGAGATTAGCTTACAACGTGTTGAAATATTTTCTTTTTTTTTGTATACATTAGTGCATATTTAAATTTGAAATCTCATTTAAGTCGGAAGATTATTTTACAACGTGTTGAAATCTAATTTAACTTATTTTGTATTTCGTATTTGAATGATTGACATATGTAACATACTTACTCCTTATGTTTCAAATTAAGTATTGCATTTAAGCGAATTTATATAATAAGAAAATTGTTATGACTTGCAATCTCACATCGTTCACTTGGGAGATCTATTAAACGATTATTAAGTAGGGGTATGAAGTGTTTTAGTCAACGCGTTTTAAACCCTTGAGATCCACCCTTTTATTTTGGAATTGCAAATTAGTCACACTAAATTTCACTTTTAAGACAGTAATTTATTAGCGTTTATTTTAGATGATACTTTTGAAGATGAGCAGATGAAATTGGTTGATTATTATGTGTGTGTGTATATATATATATATATATATGTATATGATATTTGAAACAGGGCTTGCAAAGTGACGCCAAATTAAGTTATGGCATCACTGGAAGAAATCAAGCAGAAAAAATAAAATTTTGCTGCCCTCTTTTCTCTCAGTATGTTGAAGTTTTCACCCAATTCATGAGGATTCTCCAGTTTCAAACTTTATCTTATTCAATAAAAAAACTGTTCTGAAATCTTCGAACACACCGTCAGCTTAATTAACATATGATTACAAACACTTCAAAACATTTTCTCCATTAGATGCTTCGGCAGCCCAATCCCTATCGTATTTTGGGGGGAAGGGTTTATCCTCGTTTTTACATAGTGCTCATAATTGAGTGTCAAACTTTGACCTCGTAACTTTTATAATTATCTTTTTCATTATATCAAGCAAGGACTTATATTAATAAGATTGTTAATAATTGAATTACGTTTTTATATATATATATATATATAAAAGAAGAGTAAAATTAACTTTTGAAAAAAGAGTATTTCCGGGGGAAGGGTTTGTCATCGCTTTTACATAGTGTTCATAACTGAATGTCAAACTTTGACCTCGTAACTTTTATAATTCTCTTTTTCATTATATCAAAATACTTATATTAATGAGATTGTTTTTTTTAAAAGAGGGGGGGGGGGGGGGGGGGAAAGGGGGGGGGGGGGGGGGGGCCACTCAGCCATCCATTCTTTGGTAATTGAATTACATTTTTATTTATATATATTATATATATATAAAGAAGAGTCCACCAAAAAAAATATATATATAAAGAAGAGTAAAATTAACTTTTGAAAAGAGTTGAATGTGAACTGTGCCATATATTAAATGGGACAAAATATTTCATCACAAAGTCCGCCAAATATGTCTTATTGGATACACAAAGAGACAGATTTCTGAGCAATATAAGATCTTGAAACTTGGCCTAGTTTCTTTAAGCTCTCTTTGCTGTAATTTCAATTTTTACACACTGAATTCAATTTCAAATATCATAAATATACATACATATACATAATCATATATATATAACTAGGCGCATAAATATATATATATATATGATGAACGTTACTCCCGAGCATCAGCAGGAGGTTTCTTCCGCCATTATTTCTTCTTCTTCACCCAAACAAGTTAAAAGGGCAACAACAGCAACAGCCTCTGCCGGAGACGAAGGTGGCCGTGGCTTTTGCAGAGGATTCAGCGACTGTCTTGTCATGGGTTCCACCCATTCTCGCCACCGCCCTCCTCGGAGGCCACAGGCATCATCCTCAGCACACATTGAAAAGCAGGTAATATATAAATATATATATATATATTATACATTGTAATTAGTGAATTTCATATTAAACAAATTTAACAAATAAACTTAAGTTACTTATTTAAAAAAGGAAAAAAAAAATTAACCTAAAATTAAAAAATTCCAAAAAGGTTTTAAACTGATGGAATTGTAGAGGTACTTCACAGTAAAGGAAGAACCTCCCCCCCCAAAAAATAGGCGTATGTCACTATTTGCAACGAGCACACGGTATTCTTTAGTAAAAGGCGAAAGAATAGTTCGCTATGTGGTCATTGCGTGACTGCGTGATTTTCAATGGTGCAGATTATGGTATATATATTGGGGCATGGGATAGGCGGTAAAAGGATTTCTACCCGATGTGGGATTCTATTGCTACAACTGATTCTTGACTTTCTATTACCCCCCACATTATTATTATTATTATTATTATTATTATTGATAGATATTATTATTATTATTATTCTTTATTTATATTTTTCTTTTAATCTATTTTAATTAATGATTTATAATTAGTATTAATTAATTATAAATTAAAAAATATTTTATTCTTCTAAACTAAAAAATACATCTTTTATATCAAGAAAGACATAAGTTACTTAGTAGTACTCTTACTTATAATTTAAAAAGTCATAAGTTTGAGATATATTAGAGTAAAAAATACCTATAATTTATATATATACTATATATATATAAAATACTGAAGACACGTCAAATTTTTTAGGTTTTTTTTCTTAAATGTACACTAATGTAAATAAAATAGTGTAACGATCACAAGTTCGAGTCATTTTAGTGGTGAAAAAGTTTCAAAATTACACACATGTGTATATATATATATATATATATATATTCGTATGCTAATTATGATTTTGGAATTAATTAGTTGGCAGAAATAGAGATGGAACTGAAAAAGCAAAAAGATGCAAGGACAATGTACAAAATGAAGCTAGAAAGAGTACAAGATTACCTAAGAAATTGTCTTCAAATAGCACAAGACAATGGTTTTCTAGATCTTATAATTAATGCCAACAAAAATAAACAACACGACCAAGAATCCCTACTGCTGCTTACTACTACTACTACTACCACACCGGATAAGTTCATCTCCAATGGCACCGTCATGAGTCCTGAAATTCCTCACCGGCCGGTGGTTCAAAATCATTCTTATCTTGCAGCTCTTGTGGAGCAAGCAAAGATGCTTGGATGGTACATTGAGCCTAACGAGGTTTGTATATATATATATATATATATATATGTATGTATTATATTTTAGTACTACTTGTGTTGCACAATTTCAAGTTGTCGTCCTTCTAAGTAACGTTTCAATACTTGATTTCCTAGAATGAAAGAGTATTTTATCGGGAGCCACTTTGACACTTAAGTTAGCAATATAATTGTTATTCAAAGTTATGAAATTAAGATAACGAATATATTGTTTGTTGACAAGGTGACAAAGTCGCGTGTTGTGGGAACACGTACCTTGCATTCTATTTTAGGAAAGGTAGGATCAAATACCACTAGAATAGTTTGGGATTGTGCAACATCATGTCATGTGGATAAATTTAACTTTTCACTAAAAACCTAAACATTTTAGAGGTTATAACTATGTAACTTAGTTTTGCATAATATCATATCAAATATGTTCCTTACATTCTATTTTAGGAAAGCTAGGATCAAACTCCTCCACAATAGTTTGGAATTGCACAACATTATCTTAAACGGATAAATTTAACTTTTTCTAATAACAATTTAACATAATTTTACATAATATCAGAGTAGGAGACGCATAATTAGTCAAAATCATTGCTATGGTGTCCCTTATTGCTAATAAAATTGTGATCGGTCCATATTTTAGAAGGTATATTAAGACAATAAATTTAATATTTCTCTGTCAATTTTAACTTTTTAGAACACGTGATAATTTAGCTCGATTAATTTACCTAGCAACCTAATGATCGAGATTGAATTGAAACATACAGATTAAATTGGAAGAAAAAGTGGCACAAGGAACAACAGCAGATATATACAGAGGAAAATGGAGAGGATTTGAGGTAGCAATAAAATGCATATTCCCTGAACTTTTCGAATCAAACGAAAACATGTTGGATTTCTTTGCACAAGAAGTCGAAACCCTATCAAGACAAAGACATCCATTTGTGCTTCAACTAATGGGAGCTTGTCTCGGACCTCCCAATCACGGCTGGATAGTGACGGAATTCTTGAACACTAACCTGAAAGTTTGGATTCACGGTCCGGCTCCGGCCGGCAGCCGATCAAGAAGATCAAAAGAAAGAACTGTTCCACTTCCACCACTCAAAGAAAGGTTGGAGAAGGCATTGGAGATCTCACAAGCTATGCAATACTTACATGAACACAAACCCATGATTATCCATAGAGATTTGAAACCTTGTAACATATTTCTTGATGATAACATGCATGTTAAGGTTGCTGATTTTGGTCATGCTAGATTCTTGATTGATGGAGAAAAGGCCTTAACCGGAGAAACAGGTAATAATTATAAGTAAATTTCAAGAAATTAATTATTTGCATTAGTTAAGGATTTTCATGGTTTTGTCAATATGATGCCCTAAAAATATATGTATATATATATATATATTTCAGGTACATATGTTTACATGGCTCCGGAGATAATCCGGTGTGCTCCATATGACGAAAAGAGTGATGTTTATAGCTTTGGAGTGATTCTAAATGAGTTGATCACCGGTGAACATCCATACATCGAGACGAATTATGGTCCTTCTAAGGTACTAATTATTTTGTTTTTTCTTGTAAGAAATTAATTCCATTCCATGTTATATATATATGTTTTTTTTCTCTTTGATAGATTGCCATGGAAGTTGCTAACAATGGATTGAGGCCAGCACTTCCCAAAGATGAGAATAAGGAGATGGAAGAGGTGATTGAATTAGTGGTGCATTCTTTGGACGAAGATTCTGAAATAAGACCACCTTTTGCAACAATCACATGTTGTCTGAGAAACTTTCTTAACAAATTATTACCGGATGTTCATCATCTAACATCCAACTAGGGAAAACTTACTTCTTTTTTTTTTTTTTTTTTTTCTTTCAGAAATCTTTAGTTAATGGAGTAATTCAACTTAATTTTGATTCTTTGAAAGATAAAATTAAATTTACTTGCAGACCAACCCATTTTATATGAGACGTGACTTGAATATATATATATATATATATAATATATATATATATATATATATATATATATATATATATATATATATATATCACATATATATGTCATAGTTTAAACGAACCTGGGAGAGGTGGGGGATGACTCTTAATGCTTCTCCTCGGGCGAGGTGGTTAGCGCCAGTTTAAAAGCTTTGGGTCAAACACTCACCCTCGAATGCTTAAACAAAAAAATATAATATATATATATATATATATATATATATATGTGATAGTTTACATTTATGGGTGAGATTGCTACCAATTTATCTTTTTATAGTGTAAGTTATAAAATTATTATCATTTTATTTTTCTTCTTTAACGTAACATAATGTATGGAATAGAATTAGGGTTTAGTTTATAATTAGGTTCCTTTTCTCCCCACCCAAACCAACCCTCCTAAAATTTCTACAAAAATAATTTTGGAAAAATGTGATTCCTTTTTTCTTTTCTTTTTTTCCTTATGAACAATATGAATAAAAAGAAGAAAAATTAACACAAACTAAACATTGATAAAATGAAAATTTTAATAAATTATTAAATTATAAAAGTTAAATAAATTTAAGATGATGAAAATACAAATGATAATAAAATAAAATAAATTAAAAAAAATGCCATCATGAAGATTATATATAAAAAAAAAATCTAAAAATCTCGACAAAATTACATAATATGTAATTAGAACAAAAACAAAGAAATTAAGGCGATGAAGGAATTATTTGTCCAATTTTGGTTGTTTTTGATGAACAACAAATGGTACAAGTCGGTAATGCTTTGATAATCTCACATTGGCAGCATCCTACTACTTTACATCCCCTAGCGCCCCTGCATACTGTCCACAAGAAAAAGAAAAATCGAAACTGTTATAATCAATCCAATAATATTATATGTTTTGACGTATTTCACGTGATCTTCCGGGTTTAAGGATCGTGTTATATATAACTTAATTATATTGTTCGTTTTGTGGATCCCACATGTTTAAAACGTTTTAATAAATAAAGAGTTTTAAGGTCCTCTACTTAATAATCATTCAAAAAATTTTCTAGACGGGAGCAATGTAGGATTTCACGTTATAATTATTTATGTGTACGTGACAAACAAATATTCATATTATTCTTCATTTTTTTCTCAACGGTATATTTTTGTGGATTTACGTGCATTTTAAAAAATAAAATATAAACCACTTATATATATATATATATATATATATTGTGAAAAAGCCAGCTTTACGATCATACTTAATAGTAAGTAGCGTTAGATAATCCCGACAAGATGATTGTCAAAGTATTATTATACGCGTCCTTCTCTTGAGCCGATAAATTAGTAAATTTTTTATAAGTGTCTCACTCCAATTTGGTAAATCAAGAGTATAACAGGTATAACCCTCCACGACCAATTTATTACATAACATATTATTCTCTCAAGTGTTTAGAGAAGAAGAGTAAATTCTCTCAAAGTTTAGGTGCAATGGGATTCTTTGTCTCTCATTACTGAGTTAATTATCAGTGGGCCAAAGTCAGGGAAAATCCTTTAGTTACGTGGCTTGCCTTCCAGGTAATCTAGCAATACAACACTCTACGCAATCAACGTTCTTTTCCTACGTGGATTCAAGATTCAAGAGAGATTTATGTGCTCATCAAATATTATATCATTTTTTATTTTATTTTTTTGGAAAAATCAAATGTTATATTGTAAAAAAAATTTTTAAAAAAAATTTGAATTTTTTGAAAGAAGTATTATTATTATTAAAATTTTGATTTTCTTGTTTAATTTCCTAATAGTTAGGAAGGAAAGGGAATTAAAAATTGTACTAAACAATTCAATCTTTATCATAATATATATATATATATATATATATATATTAATATAAATACACTTATAAAAAGAAAAAAAGAAAAGAAAAAGAGAAAACTTATAATACAATTTGATGTTGGATATTTTGTGACAAAATTTTGACACTATATAATAAAAATAGAAAAATATATGTTATTATATATATATATTAAAAAAATTTCTCCAATTCAATCATTTAATCATTAACGTTTCTTTGATTTAATCTTAAATATTTAATTTATTTTTTTATTTCACAAATTACTCCTTTCAATTATAATTGGTCAAAATGGGACAATTTTTTCTTTTTGAAGGATTGTGAAGAATTATATGTCCAATTTTGGTTGAATGAACAACAAATGGTGCGGTCGGTTTTACCTTAATAAGCTCACATGCGCAGCATCCTACTAGTAGCTTTACAACCACTCGCACCTCTGCAAACTGTCAATTTTGATTAAAAGAACAGCAATGGGTACACATCGGCTTCGACTCAATAATCTCACACGCGCAACATCCTTCGTGTTCCCCACAACCTTCTGCCTCAGCGCATACTGCAAAAAAAAATATATATATAATTCAGAAATCCAACACTCCATTAAGAATTCAAAAAAGAAAATTCAATAAATAAAATTATTCTTTTTATATATATATAAAATAATAATAATTTTTGATGATTCATGAATACACGTTTAAAAATTAATCAAACCATAAATTTTCCTTAAATATATCCTTGTCCACAAAGCACTCTACCATGAAAAGATAACATGTTATCAAATAGTTTAGTAATATTATTTGTGTATTTTATAAATATAAAATGTGTTATTAAGTTAAGATTCAAATTATATTTAATAACAATTTAAAAATCTTATAAACAAATTAGTCGAGATATGTAAATAATATGTTATTTTATAATATATATATATATATATATATATATATATAGAAAAAGGAATGGAACGTAGTCCAAATTGGAGGCTTTCGATATGCAAGAAGAAGGAGATCACTTGCTGCTTCGGCTGGTATGACAGAGAAGATTACTAAGGTCAAATAAGTTTTAGCTAATTTTGGTCTCATTTTTAAAGATTTTTTTTTCCTTTTTTTCTTTTTCCTCTTTTAGAGAATACCTCAGGAGATTTTAGCCATTATATAGAGGGAAAAAATAAATAAATAAAATTATTTAATTAATCAAAATCAGAATTATTTGTGTGGATATATATTATATATCATCAGATTTTTGTGTGGTTTGTCATATTATTCTTCATTTTTCTACAGTATATATTATTACCTCGTCTTAGAAAATAAACCATATATATATATATATATATATATATATATTGGATGATAATTATATTTTGATATTAAAAAATATCATTCGATATTCGACAATCGTTCTTATTTTTAAAAATAGATATTTTCTCTTCATTTGTTTTTATTTATTCGTATATTCGTAGATATTCTTGATTTTATTATAATCTTTTAAATCCGAAACTCATAAATATATATATATATATTTGATAAAACAAACAATACAAGAGATTCAAGACCAATATATATATATCATAATGGTTCGAAGTTAATAATATATATATATTTTTTTAACATTTTATAAAATGTTACATAGAAATTGAGGAATTATTTCGGCAATTTTGGTTGATTTTGATTAAAAACAGCAGTTGGTACACGTCGGCTTCGCCTCAATTATCGCACATTTGCAACATCCTCCGTATTCCTTACAATTTTCTTCCTTAGCGCAGACTGCCCAAAAAAATATAAAATTAATTAATAACAACGAATGTATTTCACAATTTTAAAAATATATTATTAAATAAACAATTTAAATCTTAAGCGAGCGATGTGAAAACGTTGTTATAACAATATGTTGGTATATATATATAATATATATATAAAAGAAAAGGAATGGAAGCGTACGCCAAGTTGGACGCTTTCGAAGAAGGCGATGATGACTAGCTGCTTCTGCTGGTATGACAGACACCAGAATTTGGGTAGAAATGCACAGAAAGAAGACTACCAAGGTCAAATAAGTCATTTTAGTTACTTTTGGATTCATTTTTTGATTTTTTTTTTTTTCTTCCAAAAGTACTTAGAAAATACTTGATGAGATTTAGCCATTATATAGAGGAAAAATAATAAATCAATAAAATAAAAAATCATTTGTGTGGTGGTAGATACATATTATCCTCAAATTTTTGTGTGATTTGTCAAATAAATATTCATTTTATTCGGCATATATATATATATATATATATATTTACCTTAGAAGATAAACCACCTATACCTAAATATATATATATATATATATATATATATATATATATGTGTGTGTGTGTGTGTTTGTTTATGATTTTTTTTTTTAAAAAAAAAGGAATGGTTAAAAAAATTTCAGAGTTAATAAATGTTGGGTTTATATTTTTAACATTTTATAAAAATTTTATATTTTTAAGAAAATATTAAAAAATTAAAAATTTTTTTGTTAGTAATAAAATATCAATTAAAAGATTATTAGACAAATAAAATTGATAAATGCTATTTTAATTTTATAATATGATAAATAAAAATATTTTATAATCTATGTGAGCAGTTTTGAAAACTAAAATCGATAAATGCTATTTTAATTTTATAATATGAAATAAAATATTTTATTAGTATTTTTTTCTTTCTTGTTTAATTTTCTAATAGTTTAGAAGGAAAGACGATTTGATGCAATTTTCTTTTTTTTTTTTTTTTTTTCAATTGACTTGAACTCTTGACTTTTTCACTAACATACATATTCTTGTCATTTTTGTATAACTTTCAATTCCAATAATATTTGAAAAAAAAAAAAAAAAAAAAAAAAAAAAAAAAAAAAAAAAAAAATTTAACAAAAAGATTTATCTCTATCATAATATGTATATATATATATATCAAATTTAACAAACAGCTTTATCTCTATCATAATATGTATATATATATATATATATATATATATATTAAGACCACTCAATCCCATTTGATATAAAATAAGGTTATTATATACAATTTTTTTTGGGGGGTTAATTTTTTTTGTTTTCAAAGCGGTGTGGAACTTCCATTGAGAGAATCTCTCTTTACACATGTATTTTGATAGAGAAGGTTTGAACTCGAGAGACCATGAATAATGGAGGAATCAAACTTCTTTAACTTGGATCAATAAATATTGGTAAGGTTATTGTGATACCACATACCACATCGAAAGATAATAACAAATAGTTGATTGTAAGCGTTGTCAGACCTATAATCGTAATATGAACTTGAGGTCTAGATAGTGAGAATTATAATATAATAATGGGGGCATGAGAATAATAAAAAATATCTGCAAAGATTTTCTAGTGTGGGAGTAGTTTAACCAACTCTTTATTTTGGGTCCCATTACGCACTAGGCTATCGAACTTTTTTGCTTATTTTAATATTTAAAGACAGCCATGTTTCACACATGTATGATGTAGGTTTCCCGCCGCCACTTCTTATTTATATTAATAAAAATCAGAATTTGTGATTTTCATGGTAATAGTTTAATATTTTGTACTAGCAAAAAAAAAAAAAAAAATAAAAAAATCAGATTTTGATCTTTAAAATAAATCAACTAAGAGTATAAAAGAAAAAAAAAAAATTTATTTTTTTTTACAAGATTTAAGAAATAAATTAAAAATCGACAAAATAACTAACAATAATGTGTACTTTATAACTTTATTTTAATTTCATTTTAACCAAAATCTTTTAAAATCTAAATACTATTCATTTTCATTTGAATTTGTGAAGATAAAATAAAATAAAATGTTGTAACATTTTAAAAAGTAATAATATTTTTTAAATTTAATGCATTTTTTTTTTTTGATATTTTAAACTATTAGTCTTTAAATAATAAAAAATTACTTTTAATTGAATTACGCTTTCTTGACACTTATTTTTATAAAACTTTAATTTTATTGTGACATAGAGTCATACATCGGTCACAGGTCTATTGAGCACTTATTAAGTAAGGTTTAAAACTTTTTATTCAATAACCGTGTTTTAAACTCATAAGACCACTTGAAGTGGTTCAAAACTAATAATATCGTTAAATTGTTTACAACACATTATCAACACAATGCTCGTGATTAGATGATGTATTGTAATATAAAATCTTACTTCTCTTATCTAAAACAGACATAAAACACTGTGGTCTATTGTTTATAACGAATAAATAAATATTTAGTATGAAGTAAATATAGCGACCCTTAAGCGTCCAAACTCCAAATACACCTTTTGCCAACCTAATGTTTTAGCACTGGTAACACGTTGTAAACTACCACTTCCAATGTACGTATTTTTTTTAAAGATCATTTGACATGCTAAATTCACAACTCCACTAATCTTGCACGCAAAGTCACTATTCCGACTATTTAAATTCAATTATAACTATCTCTCCGTATCTTAACTTTTGTTTAAAGGAAAATATCATTACATCGAATATTATAATTAAAATATCGTATACTATTCATAGCTCATTTATCATTTATATGGTGTCGAGCAAGTATTTAATAATCAAAATTGGATCTTAAGTCACTGTTTTTATCAATTCAAGTTCGACTCTTATTGTACACATAAAATTCGACTCTTACTTAGAAAGATCCCATCAATTTTTTTTTGACTTACTATTTTCATGGACTAATTCGGAAAGAATTTGTGAGAATAAACTCTCAATACTACAACATTTAATTGAAATTGTAATATAAAATCGTTTCTAACATATGTCAAACTTTAAATCCTTCAGGTTGGATATGATATTAATGATAAAAATTAAACTCAGTAATATCGTCTTATGAATGCGCATTCGAAGCCAAATGCTTAAATAAACTAATTTTTGACATCGAGGCTTTTGTTCTTACATCAGTCACACTCTCTCCTTTGAAAAAAATAAAAAAAAGAAACATCTGCAATGGTGTCCCGATGGCCAGGCCAGACCAGCCGCACTGTCACTCCCAAAAAGGTCAAACTAGAACCTTTTTTCTCACTCTCCATCGAACCCTCCTCTTTTCATCGAAATCTTCAACAGCCAGAAAAAAAGGGTTTTTTCTTTTTGGGGGAAAAAGAAAAAAAAAATGTTCATTTGATATTGCACTTTCAAGTAAAAACATTTTCTTTGTATCTGCATTTTTCCGGCATTCGGAGGCGACGGCGGCTATAAACCCTTCTTCATCTTTACAGCAATAGAGTTTGAGAAGGTATGTTAATTAATGCTAGCTGTAAATATTGAAATTTTTTTTTTTGGCTGTATCTTCCTGTTGCGAATTATGAATGTGGGTGGAGTTGATATTTGTTTTCTTTCTGTGTTTTTAATTATTGGGAACACTTCCTCTTACTTTTGATTAGTTAAAAACCTTGATGGGGCGATTTTATTAGTATAAGGTATGTATGAGATCATTCTCGTTGTCATTTGTTTGCTAGTGGGTTGTCTGTCTGTTTCTTTCTTATTTTTTCTTTGACCCTTATTATTGAAATGCACATGCCACTTAAAAGAACTACTGATTTATTTAGCTACTAATTATGTGGGAACATGTTTGATTTGATGTATATATATATGTATATAGCAATTAGGAAAAATTGATGGATGCAAATGGTAAAGCTTCAAGGAGTTCAGGGGAAATAAGCTTGATGGAGAACAAGAAATCACCAGCGGAAGAGGAAGTGGTTGTTGTGGTTAGGGGAGATGAAAAAGATGGTAAGAATACACAGCAGCAGCCATCACTGGTTTTAAAGGATCAGAAGGCTAATAAAGTTTCTATTGGTTCACCCCAGAGAGTTTCTTTTGGTTCTCCTTCACCTGAAACTGCTAGATATAGTAGTCCAAGTCCTAATAGGCCACCAAAAGTCCCAACAAATGATACTCTCATGAGGCGAAAATCTTTTTCGAAATCGGTTTACTCGAAACCCAAATCAAGATTTGGTGAGCAATCTACTCCTGTT
Organism: Cynanchum wilfordii; assembly: GCA_025388415.1. Taxonomy (NCBI): domain Eukaryota; kingdom Viridiplantae; phylum Streptophyta; class Magnoliopsida; order Gentianales; family Apocynaceae; genus Cynanchum; species Cynanchum wilfordii. The sequence continues at coordinate 509,598 of JAHSUH010005350.1, read as the reverse complement.
GATACTCGTTTGCTTGAAGAGAGCACCTCCACGATTCAAGATCAGGTGGAGCCAAGTGTAAGCTCACCTTATAGGAATTTATCTAACCTGGCTTCACCTAATGCCAAAATGGGTTCTACAGTTATTAGTCCGTTGAAAGAAACAGGAAGAACAGTGTCCATTACACCTGCAGTGTCTATTACGCCCAAGACACCCCTGATGGCATCCCCTGGCGGTTTTGGTGTGGACGAGGATGAGGAGATTTATAAGAAAGTGAGTAGCAGGAGAAAATTGAGATACAATAGAGTGAAAACAAAGGTTTTGATTGAATGGATGGTTCTTCTCTGCTTTGTGGCTTTTCTCGCAGCTAGTTGGACTGTTCACAAATTAAGACATTGGAGGCTTTGGGGTTTGGAGATTTGGAAATGGTGCACTCTTGTAATGGTAACTTTTAGTGGGATGTTGTTTACAAAGTGGCTTATTCGTTTTGCTGTCTTGCTGATTGAGCTTAACTTCTTGTTGAAGAAGAAAGTGTTGTATTTTGTTTATGCTATGAAGAAGAGTGTGCAGGTCTTTCTTTGGTTAAGTCTTGTTCTTGTGACATGGCTTTTACTATTCAGAAAAGGAGTTCAACGATCCCCCTTCGCCACTAGAATTCTAGATTACATCACCTGGTCAAATGTAACTTTGCTTATCGGTGCATTTTTGTGGCTTCTGAAGACTCTACTTCTTAAGATTTTGGCATCTTCTTTCCATGTCAATGCATTCTTTGATAGGATTCAAGAATCAGTCTTCCATCAGTATGTCCTTTTGACACTCTCTGGACCTCCTGTAATGGAATCAGCTCAAATGTTGAGCAGAGCAGCTAGTAATGCAAGTCAATTTAGCTTCCGTACAACAAAGAAAGGCAAAGATGGGAAAGAAAAGCAGGAGAAAGCAGTTATTGATATAAACAAACTTCATGAAATGAGACGAGAGAAGGTTTCTGCTTGGACAATGAAAATGTTGGTTGATGTGATATCAAATTCAGGTCTAACAACTCTGTCTGGTGCACTTGATGAAAGTATTTATGATGCTAAAAACGAACAGTCGGATAAGGAAATTACTAACGAGGAAGAAGCAATTGCAGCTGCTTATCACGTTTTCAGAAATGTTGCTCAGCCTGGTTGCAGGTGAGTAGTAATTTTTCTAATTCTCCTTAGTGTTGGTGTCTGTTAATTCTCATTTAATTTCCCTTTCTATCTTAGCCAAAACTTTACTTGTGTACCATTTTGGCAGGTATATTGATGAATACGACCTAAGAAGATTCATGATCAAAGAGGAGGTTGATCTTGTCTTCCCAATGATAGATGTAGCCGAGACCGGACAAATTGATCGGAAAGCTTTGACAGACTGGGTGGTATGTAAGCTACTCTCCTAGTTTTCAAAGGAATGCTTGTTATATTTGTATGGATTGTGAAATAGTTATCTATGTGACTGGTCATAGAAGCCTTATTTCCATGTTCTCATGAAATTTAAAGATTTCATTTTGCTCTTGTACAAATTTCCCACTTCTTTGTCTTGCTTATTCTAATTTTTACAGGTGAAAGTTTACAATGGACGGAAAGCATTAGCCCATGCTTTAAATGACACGAAAACAGCTGTAAGACAATTGGACAAGCTTGTTACAGCGATCTTGATTGTCATTGTGCTTCTTGTATGGCTTCTTTTAATGGAAATAGCAACAACCAAAGTACTAGTTTTTCTGTCATCACAAGTTGTGGTTGCTGCCTTTATGTTTGGGAACACTTGCAAGACAATATTTGAAGCCATCATATTTGTATTTGTGATGCATCCATTTGATGTTGGTGACCGTTGTGTTGTTGATGGTGTTCAGGTAATTTACACCATTTATAATATACTGAGTCTTTTCCATGATCATATATATATATATATATATCTAATATTGTATTTTACAGATGATTGTAGAGGAGATGAATATCTTAACAACAGTCTTTTTGCGATTTGACAATGAGAAAATATACTATCCGAATTCAGTTCTTTCTACCAAGCCCATTAGCAATTTCTACAGAAGTCCAGATATGGGCGATGGCATTGAATTCTCCATCGATTTCAGGACACCATTGGAGAAGATAGGGATTTTGAAAGATAAGATAAAGAAGTAAGACAATCAATTTCTCTTTTCAGTTCTTGGTCATAAGTTTGCTTGTAGAGTGAGTCATGAATCAAATTCCTATTCTGCCATGGATAATAACTTCAATTCCTGCTCTCTCTCTCTCTCTCTCTTAAGAAACCATATCCACCATATTTATTATTGACTCTGCATAATTTTTGTTTTTATTTTGTTGGGGTGTCAGGTATATAGAGAAGAATTCCCAGTATTGGCATCCTAGTCACAGTGTGGTGGTAAAGGAGATAGAAAACATAAACAAGATAAATATGGCTGTCTATTTTAGTCATACAATGAACTTTCAGAACTATGGAGAGAAAAACAGGAGAAGATCTGAATTTGTGTTGGAAATGAAGAAAACATTTGAAGAACTTGGGATCAAATATGACTTGCTTCCCCAAGAAGTACATCTTGTTGAGTCAAGAAAGACAACGACAACCGGAACCATGAAATGATCTATACAACATATATATATAATATATATATATATATATTCCCTTCTTTCTTTCTTTCTTTCTTGAATCTAAAGTTGTTGTAAGTGATCATTTTGATTCAAGAATTTTACTAATGGCATGAGGAGAGGTGGGGTGGGGGTTGAGGGTTCTGTTGGGGATTGTGTAGGAAACTTGGAAGGATTTGAAAATTGCAGCTTGTTGTGATTGCTGAATGAAAGAACAGAAAAATGCATTCTTTGAATTCCCTACTCATTTTGGTATTGAGATGATAGATAAATTTTTCTTTTTTTAAATTGAAATTAAAAACACTTTTTGTTTTATTATATCTCGAACTTATAACCTCGAATCGAATTAATAAGTGACGCGACTATAGATACAAATTGGTTAAACTTGTGTAACTCATTTCTAATTTGTATAATTTGTTTAAATAATAATTAACTTGGAAGGTGCAGTAATTAGAAATAATTAATTGAAGATTATTGAAGTAAAAACATACAAAAAATAAAAGCAACATCTATAAGGATAAAACCTTATCCATGAATCCGAGGTTGTAAAATTGCCACATAAACAATACAGATGACACGGTGGAAAGAAAAATCTCCATTTTCAACCTCTTATTCGATTCTCTAAAATCTTTCTTGATCCAATTTACTTCTTCTTCTTCTTTCGGTCCCCTTTTCATTTTGTTGTCCAATCCATAGTTTTTCTCGTTGCAGAAAGGAAAAAAAAAAAAAAAAATGGCGTCTGTTTCTTCAATGGCGATGCAAGTTCCAACTGCAACACAACAGAGAAGACAATTATCTGATGCTTTCATCAACCCATTACCGGTTAAAAAAATACCATCAAAACCCATGTCGTCTGCAACCAAGTTTGGAGGAGGAGTTAGGGCTTCTTTGAAAGAGAAGGCAATCACGGGATTGACTGCAGCTGCTCTAACTGCATCCATGGTGATCCCTGATGTAGCTGAGGCTGCTGAATCTGCTGGCGTACTTAGCCCATCACTCAAGAATTTCTTGCTTAGCATAGTCGCCGGTGGCGTTGTGCTTGCTGCCATTGCTGGTGCTGTTGTTGGTGTTTCTAATTTCGATCCAGTCAAGCGAAGTAATTAAGTTTCTTGTTGTTCAATGTCATCTGCTATTCTAATTTTGCCTTATTTTCTATGATCTTGTGTACTTGAATTGGAAAAATCATGTGTCTCAAATTCACATCATATTATAATATTATATTATATTATGCTACACGAAGTTTTTTTCCGATTAAGAATAGACAATGTAAGTAGTGAAAGTTAAATGAGTCAGAATAGTGATTTTGAATATCGAATAATCTAACTAAACAAAATTCATATCATCATATTCTTAAGCAAATTCATTGAAATTTCATATAGATTTCTTATAAGACCTTGTAAGATTATTTGTTTATGGTAAGAGTTGTCTTACATGAATTCAAACTATGAATGGATCTTTTTAGCTATATCCATATTTAGATTAATTTTCATTCAAGTTACATATACGTCCTTTGAAGCTTTGACCCCTAAGTTGTAAATGTGTGCATATGTAAATACATGTTCAATCTTAGAGACTCTCACTTAATGAGTCTTTGAATTTTGAATGATTTAACCAAACACTATTGAGATCATATTCCTATGAAAATCATTGAAATTGCACATAGATTTCTTACAGTATTTGTTAGATTATTTGTTTATAACATGAGTTGTCTTAAACGGATTCAAACTATGAGCAGATCTTTTGAGTTATGTCCATATTTAAATTAATTCCATTTGAATATGATAGATCTCTTATAGTTCTGGCCTCCAAATTTTAAACGTGCGCATATGTAAACACATGTTCAATATTGCAACTTTACTTACTTAGGAAAACTTCTTACCAACTCATCCGAACTCATCTTTGCTCTGAAGTTAGGTTAAGATTATTTGGAAAGAAAGGTAATCTTATATCTTAATCAATTAATCCAAGAGGGAAATCGGGTAGTACTTTAAGATTATATGTAGAGTCGAAATGTAATTCAATTTTTTCTTTTTTAGTGAATCAAACTTAAAACTTTTTACTCAATTACGCGAATAAGGTAGCACCTTGTTAGAGAAATGAATGTTTGGAACAAGAAAAAAAAGGAATGAAGAAGAAGAAGATTAAATTGAAGAATGGTCCTAGAACAACCAGAAGAACCTAAATATATATATATATATATATATATACTATCTCTAAACCCCAAAAGCTTCAAACATTTGCCTTGGATTGAATACTTTTCTTTCTTTTTTTCCCCCAAATATTCTTTTAAAAAAAACTTTGAAAATAAAAATATTAATACATATTTCTTCTTCTTCTTCTTGTTCATCAATTTCTACATCCCAAACCATGGCCATGGATAAACCTTGCATCTTCCTCAGTGTACACATGAGTTTCATTCTTCAATCTGCATTCACGAAATGAGACCAAGAAAATTTCCTTTTCTGGGTTACCATTAAAAAAAAAAAAAAAAACTATAATTATAGAAATCAAGAATTATATATATATATATTTTGGGGGTGGGGGGTTTGAAGAACTAACGTTTTGGCAACGGTCTTATTCAAGATGGTGGAAGAAACAAAGGAAGCGCCACTTAAGTAAAGCAATTCTCCATCAATTCTTTCTGTCATTTTCTTGTCTAGCTTCACAGCATCAATGCAGAATGGTTGATCTGAGGCCTGAAAATTTGATACATACATATATAGGTAGATACATATTATGGTTACATTTATGAAAGAAGTAGTTGTTCTAAAAAATACATATATTATTTTCAGTGATTGTTTTGATACTAATTTTCGATCAAGTTAGGACATTAGTTAAAATATGATTGAAATGATCAAAATAATCATTCAGAAAATAATATAGGGAAAAGAACTAATAAAAATGTCGAATTTTTCAAGAATACAAACCATGACCCATCCCCAAGTATCAGCAAAAGAAGGCACATGAGCTGTGTATGCAAGAACATCTGCAGAAGAAATACATAATTAAATCAAGCTTCTTTCTTCTTTTTTTTTTTTTTTTTTTTTTTTAAATTTGCATTTTGTTCAATCCAAAATCTGGCAGACTTACACTTGAAGACTTGTTTTATAGTGTTGAAAATTGATGAAAACACCTCCTTGTGTGTAAAAACCCCAGCAGGACCAGCCTGTGCAATTCAATCAAAATTCGAACTTTATAAATCAAGAAATGAGTATTGAAACACTTATTTCAAAAAGTTCTGATTCGACTCGATTCTGTGAGTTACATATGCTACAAATATATATATATATATATATATATATATATTTATCCTGAGTAACAAAGATTCCATTGTCATTGAGCTTGGGCTTCAGAATGTTTTCATAGAAAGTTTTTGTGTAGAGCTGATAACAAGGTCCTCCTTCAACTGGATCAGCTAAATCTCCAACTATTATATCAAATTTTTCTTTTCTGCCCTCCAATTCACCTCTTTTGAATTATCCCAAAAAAAATTAAAAATTAATAATATATAATTAATCAAACATTTTTCAGAATCCCTCAAAACTAAAATGGGGATATTATGAACACTTTCTTACTTGGCATCATTGATCACTAAATCCAGCTTGTTGTTTCTAAAAGCTTCATGATTTGCAGTCAGATGTCTCCTGCAGAAATCAACCACCTCCTGCAATAACCCATAAACAATTTCCTCTCCATAAGGAATTTCTCAAAAAGTTTTAAAATTAGATTGAAAAACTATATATATTCTGTATTCAAATTTCGATTAATTTAGATTTGGCTTAAATTTATGCCTACAAAGTTTAACTTTTACTCGAAAAAAGACTTCAATCATAACTCGTATATGACTCTCGGAGCGAATATTGAAATTGTGACCTCAAACAGAACTCAATCTTATGATCCGAATTCATTTAGTACATTAAAGAAATCAAGAATCTATGTATTTATCAAGAAGGTGTAAATATGCTCAAATGATAGCAATTTCACTTATAACACAAGAAATCATTGAATTTAAGACAAGTTAAAAGCGAATATGTGTATTTGGTGCATTTGTAGAAGGTGATAATGTGCTTCTAGTGGTCACCACTAGTATAACCACCAAATAATGCTTAGTTACTAATAATAGTATGTGTATTTTTTTCTTTTCACTTTGTTCAAAGTCAAATACATACCACCAACTAATGTATGATAAATCCACATCTTTCCCTTTTTTTTTTTTTTCTTTAAAGAAAACTATGGGTTAAATTTATTGTTTCTAAAACTTACTTGATCAATATCACACATCACAATTTTGTCCAACGATTTATGCCTCAGTGCTTCTCTGGCTGCTGATCCTTCTCCTCCTCCCATTATAAAAACAGTTTTCGGGCTGCAAAAAAAAAAGAAAAAATTATGGATTCGACTCTTATCTTATCCTTATAAAATGTTTTATAACGTATGACAATTTAACAAATAAATTATGATACTTATTTTTTTGTTCATAAATGAACAATTAATCCATAGTTCAATGAATAGATTTCTATGGTTTTGGTTGAATACATATATATTAAATATGCATAGTTGAAAGGAAGAAATTTTATATAAAAGAAGTGAGAATCTTTGGCATGCATACGTTAGGTGTAGAAGAATATATATATATATATATATATATATATATATATGATAGAGAGAGAGAGAGAGGAAATAAAAATTCAAGAATACTCACTTGGGATGACATAAGAGAGCAGGATGAATTAAGCATTCATGATATATAAATTCATCAACTTCGGCACTCTGCATCTTTCCATCAATCACCAGAACCTGTGTATATATACAAGATTATATCTATATATATATATTATATTTATAGAGAGAGAAGAGAGAGAAAATCAAGAAAGAAGCTCATGAATTTACTAATAATTTCCATTACCTTTCCGAATTTCTTGGTGTCTAAGAGTGCTATGTCCTGGTATTCACTGGTTCCCTTGTGAAGCACACTGGAAATAGAAAAAGAAACATTTCTACACTTTAAAATTTGCTAAATAGGGAAAGTTACAGAGTTTTTTCCAGTACTATACCAAAATCCCTTTTCTTTATATATACAAACACATATATATATATATATATATATTATATATATATATAAGAATTGGAGAAAAACGTGAAACACTTGTTGCATGCAAGAAAAAGAAGTGATTAAAGATTACTTTTTTTTTCCAGTTTTCTTGAAAAGTAAACAGAAGATAATATATTATATGTATATATATATATATATAACAATCTACGGACCAAGTCCCCCACCCCCACCAAAAATGAAGAAAAAACAATGGTGGGATTTTCATTTTCTTGGGATATGGACCTGTTCAAAGAGAATGACCATTTAAGGTGATCATCAAGTTCTTCTTCAAACCAAGAACCGCCATTGTTGTTGTTTTGATTCTCCGCCATGGCTATGGTATGATTAAGATGATTAAGATGATTAAGATGATGATGATGATGATCGATTTCACAATGAACTTTAGAGAAAATATTGGGAGGATAAAATTCAACTGCTTCGCCCATATTTTTATTTCGACGGAAATATAGAGATATATATACACAAATATTAGGGAGTTCAGAATCCAAATACAAACAAGAAGGATTTATTATGTGTGTGAAATTAGAATAGAAACAAAGCAATTTTTCAAGAAAGGAAAAGATGAAAAAATAAAACAGAGGAACCTTTTGAACTGATAAAAAAAGATATGTGAAAGAAATAAATAGTTTGCAAAGAAACGTGAACGAAAGAGAGAGAAAGAGTGTATGTTTATGTGAGGAGGATTCAGAAGGTTATAAACGTGATACCCTTTTTATAGTACAAAAAGGTTGGACTTCCGCTTGCCAATCTTTTTAAAAGGCAATTATATGGTTGAAGTATTTATTTTCGTTAGGTTATACTAATACAAATATATTAATTGTCGTTACAATATATATATATATATATATATGTGTGTGTGTTTTATTTATGACACGAGCTATTTTAAATGAGTTTCAATTGTGAGTTATACTTTTAAACCGTATCCACATTTAAGTTGAATAGTTTCATTGTGAGAGATAAGTTCCGACCTTAAATTTTAAATATTTGAATACGTGAGTGCAAGTTATAACATTTAAATACGTTTATTTAGGTAATGATATAGAGAAGATTAACTGAAAATTTAACACGAGGTATTTAGATGTGTCCCAACTATGAGCAATGGCTTTAAGTCATGTTATATCCAAACTAATCTCGTTTGAGCCAGATAGATCTCTTGCGGAAAGTAAACTATAATTCTTAATTTTAAACAGTTGCATAACTGAAAATGTAACACGAGATCTCTAATCCATATATTTATACACATATAATACAATCCTCAATGTGAGAGGTATAATATTTTTTTAATTTAAGTTTGAGTTTCTTTTTATTATAATTTCTCTTATTGTTTACTAAGAATATCTCGATTTTTAATTAAAAAATAATTTTTTTTTTGTTTAGTCATAATTGAAATAGCTACTACGGAATAAAGTAATCTAGCGTTACTTACTTTCCAACATGATTACTAGCAATAACATTACCAAAAACATGGATCCCGCGTGTTGTAAGCGTTTTAGAGATATTGTTAAGAAATATTTAATTACTTTGTCATTTACTTATATATTAAACAAGAAAACAATATAATCAATTGCCTTGATAAAATTATAGATTATTTTTTAATAAAAGTATCACGACAAACATGTAATGTAATAAATGTATTTTGCCTATTTTTATTTAGTGATACATGATGAACGTTATAAATATCAAAGTATCACGACAAACATATATTGTAATAAACATATTTTGCCTATTTTTATTCAGTGATACATGAACGTTACAAGTATCAAAGTATCACGAGAAAGTTGTCATGTAAAATTGACTATTTTTTTGTATTTTTATCCTCTAAAATGTGAATGGTATTTTATTCAATCATCTTTTTTACTCTGTTCACACTAATCAAAAAAAAGAAATAGATATATATAATCGGACTTTCATCATTAAGTTATCTATTGATTAAAGATGTGTAGATCGAATATCTATTGCAATCTTATGTAACATTTTCTATAGGAAGATTATTAAAAAAAATTTTCGTTGATTTAAGTCTCTTAACAATTTTGGTATATGTCGAACATAAATTATAAGGGTAAATTTGTCATTTCACTTGGAGGAATATAGGATTAACAAAAGGAAGAAGTTTGACCGTTCCCTAAGCAAACATGTTATCAATCGGTTTCCTATGTGGTAGTGACGGTAGATGGATAATTTAGAACAAGTATGGGGAAATTTGGTGGGTAGGGGGCTTGTGGGATGGGGTGGTGAGAGGAAGAGGAAAGGGGTATTATATATATATATATATATATATATATATATATATATTTATCCATCATAATAATTACTTTGGACGTGACTAATTCAGAATCAAATGAATTAAATTTTATAGATATATGTATATATATTGTTTCCTCTTCATATATCGAATAATTACTTTAGATGTAACTAATTAAAAGAGTTGAATCAAATTTTTGTATATATATATATATATATTGTTTACCCTTCTTATATCGGATAATTACTTTGGATGTAACTAATCCAAAATCGAGTTAAATCAAATTTATGTATATATATTTATATTGTTTATCCTCCTCGATAATCACTTTAGACTTTATTAATTCGGAATCAAGTTGAATCAATTAAATTTTTATAGATATATATTGTTTCCAAATAATCACTTTAAACTGATTAATTTATAATCGAATTGTACGGATCTTTTTAATTTTTTTTTTTTTCATACACAAAATTGGAATCGAATTTATTTAAAGAAACTAAGTTGGATTAAGGAGTTGTTTGGTATGGTGGGTATATGTGACGAAGCATATTGGAGAAGGCATGCGCATTAAAAAAATTTAACTTTCCAAATAATTTAGAGGAAAGGGGCAATAAAAGAAAGAAACAAAAAAGAGAATTAAATAATAATAGAAATAAATTAAATTTGGTGGAGCGCATGGTGTTGTGGGGCCCATATTTGTACACGCGGACCAAAAGATTGGCACGTCCATGACATATTGATATTATACTAAGGGAACGACGATTATGTGTGGGCCCAAATATTCATATCTTATTTATTTATTTATTTATATTACCTTTTTTATATATAATTTTTTTTTTAAAAAAAAAAACTCTATTATTATTTACATGCTATTATATTAGAAAAAAGATTGATTTTTCTTAAATTAAAATAAAAGTTTTAACCACAATGATCCTTTTATCAAAAAGTTAAAAGTTTTCCAAACAATAAAGGACTACAACAAGGAATAAACTATACATAAAGAACTAGAACGATAATTATTTTAGCCTATTTATCAATTCCCCTTATTCTTTTTTGGTGAGCCGATATTTGGTGATCTCCTAATTTATGAGGAATTTGTGGGAAGAGACTATCAAGACTACAACGATAATTATTTTAGCCTATTTATTAATTCTCCTCATATTTTTTAGTGACCTCATATCCGATTATCGACTAATTTGGGAGGAATTTGTGGAAAGAGACTGCCAAGATTACAACATATAATTGAAATTATGACATAAAGTCATCCCTAGTGTGAGGTCGAATTCAAGACCTCTTACTCCTGACAAGGCGGATGAGACACTTAAGTAAGAGGAATCAAACCAATTAGACTATTATTTTATTATTATTATTATTGAAACCTAAATAAAATTACAACAATTGTAAAATTAGGATGTTTGATACTCATATAATTATGTCTGTCCAATTCAAATTTTATTGCCATCTTCTTGAAACATATTCCCATAATTAACATATGAAAATTAATAAATAAAAGAGTATAATACTTTCCAATATATAAATACACATATATACCTATAGATATATATATATATATATATATATAAATAGAGAGAGAGAGAGAGAGAGAGAGAGAGAGAGAGAGAGAGAGGATGAATTGGAATTAATTAATAATAGTAGAAGAAGTAAATTAGAAATAGGCGTGCAAAAGGGGAAGAGAGAAGCAGCAGAAGCAGGCGGCAAGGAAACAATGGGAGGGATTTGTGGGGTTTTGTGAATGCGTTAAAGGACAAACATACATATTACATTACGTGTTTTATGGGTATCAAACTTCTTCTTCTTCCTCCTCCTCCTCCTCTTTGCCTTTGGGGCGTGCAGTGATTCCACTACGTTAAAATTGTGGTGAGGCCACACTTTCTCTCTCTCTCTCTCTCTTTTCCATAATCTCCCCCTTCATCATATCTTCCCTCATTCTCAAAAACCCTCTTCTCTTTCTAGTTTCTAATTTGTTTCTTTTTCCTTTATCACACCTATTTAATCAATTCAATTTAGGGTTTTTAAGATAATCGTTGTGTTAAATTATGTTACATATTTTAAAAGTTTAAGTTTTATTGTAGATGATGAATACTTTAATTTAACATTCTACCAAAGCAGGAAATCACAAGTTTGAATCTCGACTATTGCCCTCATTTGTTATTATCGTGCACGTGTTATGGGACTTGTTAAGAAAATTTTGTGTTTGATCCACATGTGAGGAGTGTATTAAGAGGCTCAATTTAATCTCTATTTATCATATTACTCTTTTAAAGTATGTGAAAATTTATCTCATTTTTTTTTGTTACACCATTTGGTATCCGGAGCCATCACGATTCCGACTAATCTAAATTTGACCAGGATTATACCCGCAGATTCCAACTCTTATTCGAAGGGAAGGTCTCACCCTAATTCTTACATGACATTCACAACGAGTGTCGAACTCTCGACCTCATATAATATTCACAATACACTTTTTCATTGTGTCAAATTAAAAACTTAAAATTTATCTCAATTTAATTGTTCTTGTTAGGTCAAACGTAAGTATATTTATATACTATGTAAATATAATTCAATGAACATGACATTCATAACGAAAATTTATCCGAAACTTATATAACATTTACAAAGTGGTTTATCAATTATTCTAAACCTTTGACAAGGAAATTGTCAAAAGTATGTTGAAGTATAGGGATGAAAAATGTGAGTTTGTGGAGGGGTACTTTGGTTCATGAAAGGTAAAAGGGTAAAGCTTTAAAAGGAGTGTTTCATTCCTTGGGTAGTTACTTTTTTGTTTGATAACCTTGGGTAGTTACTTGTTTCAAGTAATGGGAGACAAAAGGGTAACAAGGTGTAATGTTGTGCTATTATATATATATATATATATATATATATATATATATATATATTGTTGTATATAATATTACACATTGTTTAGGGCGGCTCACAGTCATTTTCAAAGGCTTTTTGCAATTAAAGAAAAAAAATAAAGAAGTCTTATCCCCCACTAAGTCAATGGGTTCTATAACATCCATGAGTATGACCTCTCATGGGGAGTCAAAGCTTTTTCTAATCCTATACCTTTTTACAATAGATCTTCTTTTTAAAGGTCATATATATATATATATATATTTATATATATATATATATATATATATATATATATATATATATATATATATATGTATATGGATTTGCATCTTTCATTAACTAGAGATTTGATTTGAAACTCTTTTTACAATTTCATTGCATCCAAATTGTTATACCACAAATAGAATTTAGCCAATTAGTATAAGTTATCAAATAAAATTTTACCTAAAATACAAAATTTTGTGACAAAAAGACATAGTGAACTATATATATATTGATGTAAAAACCAAAATAAAAAATAATTTTAAATTTAAATTTGAAATTTTTTATAATACCCATCCCACGTCGAAACGATTCAAATGATAAGTGAATGTATAATGATATATAAAAATGAGCCTAAATACTCATAGTCAACTTGGGGAATCCCTTTTGGAACAATAAAGATAATATCAAGTAGTTGATTGTGGGTGTTGCTAAACCCATAGTTGCGGCATGGGCTTGTAGGTTTGGGTCGTGACATATATAATGATATATAAGATTTGGTCTAGGTATTTATAGTCAACTCGGAATATCTCTTTTGGTGCAATAAAGACAATATCAAATAGTTGACCATAAATACTTTCAAATATATAATCGCAACACAAGCTTGCGGGTTCGGATTATAACACTTTTTAATAAGTAAGAAATAATAATTATGATAAAAGGCACTTTTCCAACTAAGAAATAAATAAACCAAACTTCTCTCAGTAAATTACTAAATGATCTTTTTCCTTTTTTTTTAGAGGAAAGCAATAAAGTCTATTTATTAAATGAATTTTTCCCAAATTATAATTTAGAAAATATATATATATAAATATATATATATATATATATACAAACAACTTAAGCTTCAAAAGATTTCGTTTACACCACGTCATAAGAACCACATGGTGCTGTTGCTGCTGTCATCCAAGATTTTCTCTTCAAAGAAAACTTATTTTTCTATATGTATAATGTTTGTATATGTGTGTATGATATATATATATATATATATATATATATATATATATATATATATAATATACAGCTAGTATGCATATTAGTAGATCTTTAAGTATGCAAATTTAATTAGTTTATTTTAAATGAATAATATATATATATATATATATATATATTGTAATTTTGTTGGTCACACAAGCATGGAAGATCCCATTTGAAAAAACAATTTCTTAGGATTATTCTAAACATCACAAAAAAAAAAAAAAAAAAAAACAAAAAAAAAAAAAAACAAAATCAGATAGCAATTTTTTTATTGTATTTTTCAAACGCATGCGGTTCGCTAACATATGCACATATCAAAATCTATGTTTGGTCATGCATTTTGATTAATTTTATATATATATATATATTGTAAGTCTAAGTCTCCGAATAAACGGTAATAATATGTGATTCCTAAGATTTTAATATTCGATCATTTTATAATTGTATAATGGTGAATAAAATATTTTTATTACTATTAGATATCCTTTTAGTTCATGCATAATCAGCATGTACATATAATCGGAAATGTTATGAATAATATAATTTTTTATTTAGATAATTTGATTATTTAAAATTATTCTTTAGATTAATTTAAATTTAGTTTAAATTAATTTCAAAGTGCAAGTGAATTAGTAAAAAATTTTCCTGACTTAAAGTGAGCTTGAGGGTATGCAATTGTTTAAATCTAACGTCAGAGCTTCCTTCCGTAAAGGACCAAGAACAAGAATTAGTTTGGATGTGAGTTTGGCTTAAAGGTGCCCTCTTATAGTTTGGGATCATCAAAGACACCTCGTGCCAAAACAACAACAAAAAAAAGAAGCTAAGATTATATTTGTGAAATTTAATATTTGTTAAAAAATATCTCAATTTAATTCTTACATGACACTCACAACGTGATATATGTTGTAATCTTAGGTAACATTCATAATAAATCATTTACCAATACGTAGTGCTTACCAAAATTTTGTTTAATAACTAGGGAGTGTTCTGTTGGGATAATGAATCAAATCCTCGTTGGAAAGGCCAAAGAGTAAGCTACACGTATCAATATCAAAATCAAGTTGTAATCAGCCACTTTCTCCTCCCACAATTGAAAATTAGGAGTGTATGTGAATATTGTTATAAATGTATTTATTATATGAATATATATTGAAGACTTATATATCTTTTCTACTTTTTTTACTCTATCTCTATATAAATAAAGGGTTTACGTGAAAATGTGATATCCTAGTTGATTTGACTTCTCTTACTTAGATATCTCACCTAACTTGTCAAGTGAGAGATTTGAATTTAACACATGTCAGAAATGGTTTTATGCCACAATTTCAGCTATATGTTGTATTATTATTAGAATTAGGATATGTTTTTAAAAATAAATTTTTAATAGGTAAGTTAAGGGAAATAATTGGTAATTTTCTTAAAAAGAAAAAAAAAATGTTTTGGACCAATGTTTTGCATATGAAGTGTTGTCCAAACCTCACTTTGATTTTAAAAAAGGAAACTATATTTCTTTGGAGGAAAAAGTAGTTTATGTGCAATCTAAATGTATATTTTTCTAATATAAACATCATGATTTTGATGATTTTATTAGTTACATCACCGAATATGTTAAATATTGTGATTTTATTGATGATTTATAAAAGATGATTTGAAAACTAAATACTTGTTACATTTGTATAAATATAGCTAGAAATCATAAGCGCTTGTAACATAATCACTAATTAAATTATTATATATTAAGGACAGTGAGATAATTTCATTGAAGTGCCCATTCAAATTTTTTTTAAAGATATTTATGAGTGGAAAGTTTGAGTAGCTGGTGCCCCAAAATGGGAAGAGAATTAACCTTTCTTTTTTCATATTCAAGAATTCGCACAAGATTATAACACATGATTGAAAAGACGGCACAAAGTCATCTCTGAAACACCTAAATAATAAAAGTCAAACCAACCCGGTAGCTTAGGGGAGTTGGTGCTCGGATTCATAATATTTTCTCCAAGGCGGATGATCGAGGTTTCAAATCCCCTGGGGTGGTTAGCGCCATGTTAAAAAGTTTTGGGTCAGACCCTCACCCTCGAGTAAGAGTTGAACTCACTAAATAAGATGGGAACATCGAGCACCTCGAATAGGTATAAAAAAAAAAGTCAAACCAACTTAAATATTACCTTTTCACGGAAGTGAATGAACATCAAACAACATCTAGTAGGTTGTACATGGAATGGAATGAAATGTGCCTTAAAAGTGGATCTTGTGGGGTAAACAAAGTATCATGAGGTTTGGAATGTGTCTTGTGCACGTGAACATGTGTTGGAGCATGACCAGGATATGATGTCAACCAGATCATCATCATTATCATGAGACTTGAAGTCGATTGATGAAAACAGCCATGCTTCAGCTTCCATGGTGCGCCACCAAAATACCCTACAATCATCGGTTTGGTAATCTTCATCTTTTACAGGATTGTCTAAAGTGTGCCTAATGCTTCCAAGTTTATCTTCCCCCATTATTGTAATGGGGATATGGCAGTATGAGGAGTTCCCCATGCCAAAGTCTTTCGAACCTAATAGAGATTTTGGGAGTTTTTTCTCAAATTGACCATACTTTAAAAAATCACTCCGTGTTTGACCATGTTTTTGAAACTATTTCCCAAACTGGTCATAACTCATTCTGTGAATGAATTATATTGGGTCCTACTAACAAATTTTTTTTATTTCCTCTCTCCTTCTCTCTCCTTCTCTTTCCGTCAACAATTCACGCCGTTTCTTTTTTTTTTTCTTTATTTCCACATATAATATATATATATATATATTACATTGGAAAAAAGGGGAAATAAAAAAAAAAAATTCAAGAGAGAAATTTTGGGGGAAATTGTACCTATGACTTATTCCTAGAATGAGTCCTAGTATTAAAATATATATATATATATATATATATATATATATATATATATATATATTTTTTAATACTAGGACTCATTCTAGGAATAAGTCATAGGTACAATTTCCCTCCAAAATTTCTCTCTCGAAAATTTTTTTATTTTTATTTCCAATAAGTCATAGAATGGAAATTTCAAGAACAAGACTACACAAAATCCATGTAGTTGGTATATTCGAGTCATTTGGAAACAATCATTCAATCGGTGGCAGATTTTAGTTTTAAATCATGATCGGGGTCCATCGGTTTTGTTCCAAAAATGTAAGGGCAAACTTCAAGGTGACATTCAAAAGGAAAGAGCTATCGGATTTGATGTATAAGGCGGGATCAACCCGCAAGGTCACAAAATTTAATGAGTTTATGGAAGAGATCAAAATGAGGAACCCGGAAGCATTTAATTATTTGGCTGCCATAGATAAGGAAAAATGGACATTAGCACATGATGGCGGTTACAGGTATGGTTGTTTGATGACAAATCTATCCGAATCATTAAATAATGTCTTGAAGAAGTGTCGTGCCTTATCATGTCGCAAATGAAGAACTGTGGAATGAAGCTTCATTTGTACTCCACCGCAATAAACATAATATGAAGAGTGGTGGTCTAGATCGTTTACACTCCGGGAGGTATCGAGGTTCAATGGATGCAAGAAATCCCGATTCTCCTCCAAGATGTGGTAACTGTCATATTTGGTAACTGTTGTGTTGTAAGAATGAGTCGTAGCATTATCTATGACCTCGTAGCAGAATTGGAGTCGTAGCGTTTTTTTAAATTTTATTTCGGCGGCGGCGGAGAAGAATGCTATGACTCATTTTCTGTATGAGTCATATAATTATCTACCGCCCAAAATAAAATTTTTAGACATGGCAGAGAGGAATGCTATGACTCATTCTCTGTATGAGTCATAGAATTCTATCCGCCCAAAATAAATCTTTTAGACACGACAGAGAAGAATGCTATGACTCATTCTTTGTATGAGTCATAGAATTCTCTACTGCCTAAAATAAATTTTTTAGACACGACAGAGAAGAATGCTATGAGTCATTCTCTGTATGAGTCATAAAATTCTCTACCGCCCAAAATTAAATTTGTTAGACAAATGCAGAGAAGAATGCTATGACTCATTATCTGTATGAGTCATACAATTCTATACTGCCCAAAATAAATTTTTTAGACACGGCAGAGAAGAATGCTAAGACTCATTTTTTGTATGAGTCATAAAATTCTCTACTGCCAAAATAAATTTTTAGACACGGCAGAGAAGAATTCTACTGCCCAAGTTCATCATATTAATACTTAACCAATTCAAATAATCGTAACAAGTTCATCACTATTAATATTTAACCAATTCAAAAAAGTTAAAATATTATATCAACATCCGTTTAATTAATTTGTAATACAACAATGTCAAAACAAGTTCATTACTATTACATATCATCGGGGTATATCTATTAACGGCCTTCCGAACTCGTCGAGGTTTAATTTCTGTACATGGTATAGTTTCTTCAGCAATACAGTCATTAGAAGGCTGAGAAGATAAACCACTCATATTTTCTTGTGTTCGATTGTCTTCGGGAGGCCGAGAAATTGAGGTACCACCAAATGAGATCTTCAAGTATTTAATTTTTTTTTTTTTGGTAAAAATCTTCAAGTATTGAATTATATGTTATTGAATTAGAAAATTTGATATGTTATTAGTTTAGTTTTATATGTTAAAAAAAATATATAACTACCCTAGGATATGCCTCTGAAATTTGGACAAACAAAAGGTATACATGTCATTATAAAATTACCATAATAACTTATACATATTTTGATATGCTAGAATAATAAACATAGACATTTGAGTATTCGATTATTACCATGGACACGATTACTATATACAATAATTTTTGGGAGAAACAAAAAATGTGTTAAATGAAGTAAAAAGTAGTACCAGCAGTACAACTTTTTTACAAGTACAAACAATTTTGAAAAAATTTGAATCTCCGAACACTTCAATAAAACTTTAAAAAGGAAAAAATCCCTTCTTTTTCTTAATTTTTTTTTAGGGGAAAAAGAGCAAATATTATGTTAAATATATATATATATATATCTATATCTATATCTATATCTATATATTCTATCTAGCCTAACTGCAATCCTAAGGAATTTTTTAGGGCTTTATATATTTACCTTTTTGTCGAATCAAAATGAGAAGCTAGTATATATCCTTTTCAGTCAGTCCTCAACGATTGATTCAGATCTAGAGTTTTCTTGTTGTTTGAGAGATGAGATGAAAATAATGGGGAAAGAAATTTGAGGACAGAGAAAAAAAAAAAAAGAAACAGACGTGAATTATTGACGGAAAGAGAATGAGAAGAAGGATAGGAAAGAGAAAATGAGAAGAGATGAAATAAATTTTTTTTGTCAGTGGGACCCAATATAACTCATTATGACCAAATTGAGAAATAGTTTAAAAAACATAACCAAATACGGAGTGATTTTAAAAAGTAGAACCAGTTTGAGAAATAACCCAGATTTTGGCCATTTCTCTCCCAACAAATTTTGCACCCTCTCCAGCTTGCATATTGCACAGACAACTTTAAAGTAGGAACTGAATTTTTAACCATTAAATTTCCAAAGCACAGACACTCTCCCACTAACATATATGCATTGCTGTGCACCATTGAAAGCAGAAAAGGAAAAGATTAAATTAGTAAATTGCAGAAACCACAAAAAATTCCTCCACGCTACAGTATGCTTAACTCTTGAAGCAAAATCAAAGAACAAAACAAAGTTGTCATCCTACAAATTGTGCAAAATTTCTTGACATCCAAAACTATGTTTTCATTCAGCTGGAACCTCAACTACAGGTGTGAATGTTGGTGCAGAATAGTCCTGTTCTTCCTTTGGTGTGTGAATTGTAACTAGATCAGGTAATGGTGTTGTTGGCCCCACCTTGCCCTTCGGATCCCAGTCAAGCATAATCTTAACCTTGATACCAAGTACACCCTGAGAATTATAATTAAATACAGACATTTTACATTAACTCCAATAGCATCCATGGATTACAGACATTATTCATAAAGTTTCAAATATTAATGAGATAAAAGAATTCCAGACCTGTCGGAGTAAAACATGTCTCACAGCTGAATCGATATATTCTTTGACCGGTTGGCCAGAAGATATCATATACCCATCCTTGAATTTCATAGACTTGGCTCGTTGAGCGCGCAATTTACCACTAACAATGACCTTTAAGAAACCATAGCAGATGAGAAACAATCCATATTTCCACTATTGACGTAGTATATAGTTATAATTGGAGAATATGACACAAACCTCACACCCCTTGGCGCCATTTTCCATGACAAACCTCAAGACACCATAGCAAGCCCTACAGCAGCGGAAAGCAAGACAAGAGAAGGCAGTTGATAAGCATGAATAACAAAACACATCATATGCAGATAACCCACATCGTACAGAACATTCAGAACCAAACAAGAAGTTTGTCTAATGGAAAGCAATCAGAACTTCTATATCTACAATAAATTTAATAGAGATCCAACTACATTAATCTTCAAAATTCAGCATCAGCAAAAACAAATTCAATCAAGAATAGGGATAATTTGAGAAAATTTGTTAACAAACTAGATCTATTAGGTGCATCATGTAAGCCAAAGTATTGCTTGTGTTATCCATCCACATATAATGTACTTGATCAAGCATCAATAGTTGTTTTGATGCATCAAGATTTTCCCAAACTCATAATTCAAAATTGGACTGCACATTCTAGGGGGAAAAGTTGCCGTACTCATCCTGATACATAGGGACTTGAAATAACAAACTCGCTGAAAGATGACAATGGGCATGTAATATCAGTGTTTTTTACATAACCAACTTGCTGTAAAGATGAAAAAAGATATTAAAAGGGCAATCCCTAAGTCGCTCAAGAAAATATTCTCATTGATATACACCATTGAACAGCAAGGTCTAAACAGTAAATATGAAAATGGATATTGAAGTAGCAGTGCCTAAGTGGCTTCAAGCAAATACATTACTCATTAATACACACCTTCGAACTGCAAGGCCTCCAAGTAGCTTATACCGCAAAGACTCTGCCTGAGCCACAGCACAAAGACCCCTATTGTTAACTTTCTCAGCATAAAGCTCCACACTGTTTTCTGGGAACTTGAAACGTTTCTGAACAATTGAGGTTAGTTCCCTAATTCTCCTACCTTTTTCACCTGGAAATCATACACATAGGCATTATACATAGGATATATCAAGAAATTATGCATAAAATAGAAACTAGAAAAAATAAAAACTAACTTGAACAGTCATTTTAGAACAGACAAATTACATTTAAATGTTGGTAAAAAATCAAAACAAGCATTTCTATAGTTAAAAATATAATTAAAACACTTAAAAGTTTACTTTTTTTTTAAAAAAGGGTCAAATTTTAGAAAATAACTTTTCTGCATTTAAAAAAAAAAAAAGAGCAAGTCAAATGGACCCTAAACATTCAAAACCATCTAAATGAAACTTAAACACTACTTTCATTGCAATTCCTTTTCTCCTGGATTTTGATCTTCTACAGTTAAACAAGTTACATCCTGTATCTAATGCCTCTCTGTCCTAGAGACTAATATACGATGGTGATTCAATGGTTCATCTGACAAATCTTTCCTAGCCAACTCATATATTCATCAAGGGAAGGAATTTACATGGTTTCAAAATTTTCCAAATTCTACAAAAATGTGAATGGAAATAAATATATGAAACACATTTAGATTCGTAAAAGAATTAAGAGTACCAGTAGCAAATCCTGAAGCATTTCACAAAATAATAATAATAATTAAACACTAACAATACAATTTAACACATAAATTTATTCCAAAATACTAAGCATTGCTATTCCAAGGACACATTTCACACCACAAAATTTTATTAATTGATAAAAGGGAATTGATAAAAGATTTGTGCAGAAACTTTAACACAATTGCACAGTCTTCCTACTATGTTCAACAACATCATCTGCATCTCCTAAAATTATAGGGTAACAGAACACATCAATCGCTAGATGATAACATCAAAACTAAGAACGTAATTCTAATTAATGCACTAATTA
The DNA here is from genome assembly GCA_025388415.1 of Cynanchum wilfordii. Lineage (NCBI taxonomy): Eukaryota > Viridiplantae > Streptophyta > Magnoliopsida > Gentianales > Apocynaceae > Cynanchum > Cynanchum wilfordii. Next base: position 487,470 of record JAHSUH010005350.1, on the reverse strand, counting down.
CAGAGCATCAAATCTAAAAATCATATAAATCTCTTCAAGTTCAAAAGGTGAAAATAACATCATAAAACAATAAGGATCCAATCAACATTATAGAAATACATTTTCCAATAAAGCTGAACTTCACTAATTATTCGTATACTATTACCGAGTACATTCTGTGTACGCGTGGCTCGGATAATGATCTCAGTTCGCATAGGTGTAACCCTAACCTCCACACCGGAGTAGCCATCCTCTGCCAACTCTCGAGTTAGGACTTCGTTTAACTCCGCGAAGAACACTCCATCAGCAACAAACTACAAAAAAGAAAAAAAAAAATAAATAACAGCAAATATAAAGTGAATTGCCTCACATAAAACTAAATTTTGAAGAAAGAAAAAAACCAGATCTCCGAAAGGAAAAACTTCGTATGAAGGTAAGAATTGAACTTACCTTTCGCTTTTTGCTCATTTGAGTAGCCATTTCTGGGGAAGAAGAGTCGGATGTACTTTCAGCAAGAAGAACGATTCTGCTTCTCTGTTCTCACCAGAAAACCCTAATCTTGTGAACGTTTGCACCCTGTGGCTGGGAGTGTTTTTACTATGGACGGCAAATCACAGCTAAAACCGGGTTAAATCTCCGTAACAAAAACCGGTTTAGATATTTTATTATATTGTGTGAAATGAAAATTTAACTTTTATTTATAAAACAATAATAATAAAAAAAATTTTTTTTTTTTTTATAAGTAAAAAAAAAAAAAAAAAAAAAAAAAAAATCATGTTAATTCATAATTTTTTGTGTTATAAGAGTGACTGAAATATGCATATTAGTAAATGTAAATTCATTATTTATTCTAAATAAAAAATATTTTTCTATTATCTTTCTAATAAATTGTAGGGGTAATTGAAAAACAAAATTTAAAATTAAATTCAAAAATAAATTTATTTAAGGCCAAATTCAAATTCCGATCGAATTTCATATTAAATACAATATTACCTTTATAAATTGACCAAAATATCCCCACAAGGCCACAACAAATACTTCCAAAGGGACTATAATCTTTATTTTTTATTTTTTTATTTTTTGGAAAAGATAGTGTTTGTTTGGTTGAAATACAAAGTTGTATCACGTTATCTACTTAAGAGTTTGAAAACAAAAAAAAAAAAAAAAAAAAAGAAAGAAGGCAAAAAAACACGCAACAGAAGACACATACGCAGAAACTTAAAATTAAACTTAACTCAAAACCATGGCTGCTTCAGCCACCACCATGGGAGGAGTAACTCCTCGTTTCTCCGCCCAAAATTATCTTCCGACGACGACTTTAAACTCAATCAACAAAGCTGCAACTTCATTTTGCTCATTTAAATTTACATTTCCTGCAACAGCAGGAAAACGGTCGGCGCGACGAGGATCGGTAATTAGCGTGATTAGGTGCTCCAGCAGTGAGGTTTCCGCCGAGACTACAGCTTCAGAGACCACCGCCGAATCCGGCGGAGAAGCTACGGTCGAAGTTCGAAAGGAGCCTCAGTCTCTGATCTCTGCTCTCAATGTCGAAAAAGCACTTCGCGGAATAGGTAATTAATTATAAATTACTACCTAATTACAAGTTGTGTTGAAGGCGGGGAGAGTGAATTTGATAATGGTGTTGTTCTAGAGTGCAGCGATCACGGAGGTAGATCACTATGGAAGACTTGGATTGAACAGAGGATGTTCATATGATCAGGTAGTTAATTTTTAAATTAGAGAGAAAAAATACAACCGAACGGTGGATTAGATTAGATTAGATTTGTCTCTCAAAATTTTGCTTTTGAGTACAATTAGGTTTCAAATGCATACAAGAAGAAGGTTGGAGAATTGAATAATCAAGGACTAGAAGAAGAAGAACTCGCCAAGAATCTCGTGCGCTTTTGAAGGTTAATTAATTACAATTATGTTTTAATTATTATTATTATTATTTTTTCTATTACAGATTGAATATTGTTGTTTTTACAAAGGATCCATTGCAAAAAAAAAAAAAAAAAAAAAAAAAATGATGTATTACAAATTAGTTACAAATTCAGAGAATTCTGAGAAATTTAAACAGAGGAAATTTTGATGGTCAGGAATCATATTCAGTTTTATCATCGGTTGAAGAGAGAAGACTCTACGATTGGAGCCTGACGAGAAGTGAAAACCCAGATACGTATATGTGGCCATTCGAGGTTGATATTACACAAACTCCTGTGGACGGAAACGCTCCTCTTCTCATGGTACTTTTTTTAAATCAATCATATTATATGCAAGTATGAATAATATATATATACATAAATGATCAATAATAAGTGTTAAAGGAAAATTCTCTGATTTAATATCCTAATCTTTTATCTGTTTCTTATTTTCCAAATTGGTCCGAGCAACATTGATCAATATAGAGCTTTTAAAATTTAAATGAGTGAACTGATCACTTGAAAAAAATATCAAAAACACCAATTTGAAAAAATAAATAATTTATTTGTTTGGAAAATATTACCCCTATTAATCTTTTGACAGAAGAAGTACATTAAATGTGGAACTGAAAGGTGAAATGTACAATTTGATTGATTGAAAAAACAGGAACCGGAGGATGTTGGACCATCAAGGCTGATCGGATACTTCATTTTGGGATGGCTTGTTTTGTCATTTGCATTGTCAATCATCCTAAATAGGTGAGGAGGAAATCTGGTACAAATGCCATTTACTTTTCAAAACCAAAGTATATATTGTAACATCCTTATTCAGTCTACTTTTTTTTAAAAAAAAAAAAAAAAAATACTACAAATTAAACTATACAATCTTAGCCTTTTAGAGGGTTAAACTTTATTTTTCTTTTTAATTACTTTATTATTATAAAATATAAGAAATTAAAATATTTTTTTCATTTTACATTAATCTATAAAAAAAAAATAAATTAAAAAAGACAGAATTAATATAATCACCTTTAATTTGTTATTACATGAGATTTAAATATTATTTAATACAATCTTTCTTCAATGTCCTTTTATACTCATTAATTACTTTGTACCATGGATTAACCTTTGAAAAAAAAAAAAAAAATTGCTCTCCTTTCTATTTTTTTCTTTCTAAATATTAACGATATTTTAACAAATTCAAAAAATAAAAGTCAAAACAAATTGTATAAGTTTGATATTATTGATCCAAATACTAGTATTATGATCTACTACAATATAAAATAATATAAAGTCTAATTGAAATAAAGTAAGATAAATCTAAAATGATATATGAAGAACAGCAATAAATTAGTGAAAAAATTAAATTATAAAAAACTTCACATGAGGCTCTAACCATTATTTTATAAAACTTGCGTTAAAATATATAAATTGATAGATATTAGAGATTAATTTGATTAATTTTCAAAAACTTAACTATTAATCATAAGAATAAGTTGTATTCAGAGGACTAAGAGGGAGTTGTTCTTTATAATTACGTTGAATTTCTATTATGTCATGGACTTCAAATGAAATTAAAGAAAAGGAGGAAAATATAGCTTTTTGAAAATAAAATAAAATAGAAATACACTTCATATATATATATATATATATATATATATTAATATATATATTTGAATATTTTCCATGCTAAGGAGTTGTTTTGGCATGATTATATAACTTATTATACTTTCCCATCCATCTAAAACTGAATGTCTATTTTTTTACATAAAATAGCATTTTAAACTTAAAAAAGTATTATAAGAACCTAATTTGAAAAGAAAATAATAATAAAAATAAAATTAGAACATCCAATTCCGAATGGAGGGACATAGACACTGTATATAGTAAATTTTAATTATAAAAAAGACAAATGACTAAAAATAGTCCCTAAATTATGAAAAATTTAGTAAAATTGATTCTAATTTTTCTTTTTGAAAAATGGTCCTATACTATGTTAAAATTGTGAGATTGATCATTCAATCTAAAATTATATTAAACGATGAGTTAGGTTAAAAAAAATCTCCAAAGTATTTATATCATTAAACTATTTAAATATATTTAATAATATATATACATATAATTTTAAAGGAATCAGCGGTGTAATTACCAACAAAAATTTCTCCTTTTGATTTTCCTCATTCTCTTTTGTTTTCTTTCTCGTTTTACTTTTCCTTTTTCTTTTTTTTTTTTTTTTTGAAAAATCATGATAAAATCTCAAACTCATGACTCTAGTGAGGTGCTACCAACTGAGCTACGCCTTCTAGACTCTTTTCCTTTTTCTTTATATATATATATATTATAAATATATTTAAACACTCCTTATACAACATTTTCATCCCCCTACCACTATTGAGTAGATAAACAACTATGTCCCTTTTCCTTTTCTTTTGCTCCATATCATAACACCTTCACCTTTTTTCTTGGTACTCACTTGGAGTGCCCGGTGTCTCAACCTTTTCGGTGAGACTAGTTCGGACTCGACCTGCGGAGCGCTCGCAGAGTTCAACTCTTACTCGAGAGTTAAGGTCCGACCCCAGGCTTTTAACTTAACCACCACCCCGGGGATTCGAACCCTCGATCCATCCGCCTGGAGGGAAGCATTAAGAGTCCGCTTACCAACTCTCTCAAGCTACCAGGTTAACACCTTTAGCTTTACTCCATATTATATAAACTTAAACCATCTAGTTAACTGAATTTCACCAAATCAGATGTTGACAGAGTTTTCTTCTGTCACATTGTTTTCAACCACCAACCTGGTTCATAACATGACATATCCACTATAAACTAAAAATAAACTTAATTTTTTTAAAAAAAAACAACAACAACAACATCGAACACCACAACCAAAAAGTTAAGAATTTTCTCTACAGCTCGTTAAGAGAATGGTTCATCATATTTGTAACTGTTTTTGAATATGAAAACCATTCTGTTAACAAGATAGAGAAAGTACCAACATGACAACTTAAGACGCATACTATGCAGATAGCTTTGGCTTCTAAGTCTAAGAACAAAGATACAAAAACCAAGAACAATTTAATCAGAATCTGGATTCTATAGCAATTTTGTCTTATAATCTCATAAGGGAAGACCACCCTATAACTCTCTCCTGATCGATCTCAATGGTACTCCCTCTTGTCAACACTTATACCTCTTCCACCCTGTTCCAAAATTACAGCATGGGCACACATCCCTAAACCTCAACCCTCAACACCCCTTTGCTATATCTGTTCACTCAACCTAATATACGCATCAGGTTGGGATTATTTCTCATATCCCCAAGTCTCAACCTGCTCCCACTGTAGCACATATGTATCTTGTTTCTTATCAAAGAAAAATGGGAAAAGAAAAATATGTAATCACTCCTCAAGCTTGATTCTACGCTTAATATCTTTGCACCCAAAAATTTTCTCCTTCCAGTTGCAGTGCAGAGAGTTATTATTAAATGAAGGAGAAGAGAAGAAAAGATGTCATCCTTTACCTCAATGCTAGCACCTAATACACTGCTAGCAAATTCTCACATCTCCAAGAGTAACCCCCTTCTCTGTATCCACTTGGACACCCAAAATACCATATTTCCCAAGTTAATAGGAACCAGGAAGAAAAAAACTTAACGGATTGATTAAGCAAAGATCAGTGGATATCCTTAATCGTGGACAAATAATTCACTCTACTCCAACTGAAAGAAGGTACACTCTTATACAGTGAAGCTGATCAATCACATAGAAGTTCCATATAAAAAAATAAAAATAAAAAAATAAAAAAACAAGGTCATGGATGACACAGTTAATGGAAAAAAGCAAAAAGGCACTTTCTTACATGCTTGATATAGAGTATTAAGGGACAATGCAACCCCTTACCTACGGCAGTACTAATGACTTTTATCACCAATACTTAAAAATACATCAATATTTAAACTAGTGAATTGCCTTAATTCATTTCAGCATTTAAATATTTAACTCATGAATCACCACCTCCAGTTTCTCTCTCCTTTTTACTCCAAAGTCAAAAAAGGAAATAGGGGCAATTAGGAAAAAGGAAGGATATTTCTACCCTATATGGAGAAAAGAAGAAACATTTTGCCTTTAATATTTTCCTGAAATTTATGGCTTTTACTTCTATTTTCTTTTTTTTAACCCACCTGCAAGACCAAGAAGAAGGAAAAGAAGGGAGTGGGTGGGTGTGTTACTTCCATTACAGAAGCGGCAGCAACAAGGAAGGAATATAGATGACTACTGACCAACAGAAAATTCACATACACGAGTACAAGAAAATTTGCCCACATTGCATCTTAAGGTAGAAAGAAGCAACAACTGAGAAAGGAATGCCAGATGGCCAATTATCCACAAAATAAGGTGTAACAATATTAAGTAGGTTGAACTAGACTATGTGAATAGGACACAGGAGATGCACCACATCCAAGAGAAGAGAATGAATTCACTTGCAATGAATGAGAGAATGCACAGGAATTACATTTTTCATATAGCAAGAGAACATACCTTCCTCAACTTTATTACCTTTTTGTAGCATGATTCTTGGCAGGGCAGCACATAAAAGATCCAAAATTAGTTTCAATAACCAGAAATCCTCTGGTCAAGACATCTTGCTAGCGTCCATTCTTCACTCTATAGCAGTGAAGAGAACAAGTTAGTAAAAATAAACAGATAATCACGATGTTATGGTTCCATAGCTCACTCTTATGGATCTGTATCAACAAAGCCAGCAGATATAGGAGATTAGATCCATAACAAATCTAAATGCATTTAAAACTTTGTAAGAAAATATATAATCCATAACCTATAGCTATATACAACTCGTGGGAATTTCTTAGTATAGTTATATAAAAATGTGAAAACATCTAACTACCAAGTCTATACAAAATACCCATGTAAATTGTAAGGCACTAGATAAATTACGTAGTTTTCTAACCAACATCAATTACAAAATTACCTCAAAAGTCATGCCCAATACTTCTTTCAGTGATTTCTTTTTCGTTTCTGGTGACAATAGTCACCTTTGTAGTCTTTATCTGAGCCACCTACCATGTGCCACTCATCTGCTTGGAGATCCACACCAGTGCCTTTTAAAGACTGGCCAAGATGCCTATATTCAGAGCCAGAATCAACATCTTTAGGTTTTCTCTTATCAACTGAAAAGCTCGGTTTCAGCCCAAATTCTGCATAGCTGCTTTGTTGTTTATGATAACTTCTAACACTAGATTCAACCCTCCACCTGACACAATCTCTATCAGATTGATGACGGTGACCATGACTGGAGTCAATATGAGGTTCTTCCCTTTTCTCACAGTGCTTTCTTGAACTGCTTTTGTGGTGTTTATAACTAATGTCACCATTCTTGTTATTAATATTATACATGTGTAGCATACCTGAATCTGCCCTCTCAGGGTAGGGTTTCTGGTCTTGACCACCAATAGTGGAACGTGATCTTTTCTCACACCTTGAGTCAACAGAATATGCATCGCTCTCAATATGCTTGGCATGCTGATAATTATGTGACCTTCGTGCAAAACTGTCCCCAGAACAACTCATACTTGCTTCTCCAGCCTGAGGAACTTTGTGTTCAAGTGGTCTTTCTGGTTCCAGGTAGCAATAGTGCTTATTGGTACCATCTTCTTCACCACGATTTGGAGCTCTGGTTAAGGTATAACCACTATCATTATCATTTCAAGAAAGACAGAAAATATAGAAGAAAAAGGTAGAATATCTCCAAGTACGTGAATCTGCACAATTACTTTTAATGACATAGAACCAATTAAGAGCAAAATTAGACAAGGATAAGTAGTTATTAACTATTCTATGCACTATGGTGGAGTGACCAAAGAAAGAACATAGAATGATAACACTTTTAGGACAACCTCCTAAGCAGCCCAATATATGAACGCACACATAAAGAGACAGACTTATTAAAAGTGCACTCCTTGATGCTAGTCTCTGGCTAGGAACAATTGAAGAAATTAAAAAACGTTATGATAGCATGTAGATATGTTACAGATACATAGGAAGAGGGGTTTCCCAATATCATAGGGGCATAAAGATTCTGCCACTACTAATTACTCATTCAGGCATGTTAATACAACAGATTGCAGTAAATAAAGAACTGAAGACAACACTAAAGTTGAAAATGAAGCACATACCATAACTTTTTAACTAACAAACTTGAGGAACTTAACATTGACAAGCAAGACTGACCATGGACAATCAAAGGGCCGTGAGGAACAAGAGAACGAGGGAGCAAAGAAGAGCAATACTGGGTGTCCTTTGTTACCCCACAAATTTTTGTATAGTTTAAATTACCTGTGAGGGTTTACATCTGAAAGTTTCTGCCTCATCTTTTCACAATGTAAAGGCTCTAAATACTCTGGATGGCAAAGTGGATGTTTATCTCTGATTCCCGCTGAAGGAGCCATAATTCCCATTCTCATAGCTCCACTACAAGATGCTTATCATGAGTCAGGAGCTTTTACATTTGAATAAAACAAAAAACTTCATACCAATTCCATGTAAAAGAAGATTCATGCATACACGGGAAGCAATGTTAAGTATCTTACTGGGATGGAGCCAAGGCACCATAAATAGAAGGAATGTAGGGAGGAGCTCTATAATGTGCCATAGGAATGGCAGAGGCACTGAAGGGCATCATTCCAGGATTTCCACATATGTTCAGGAAGGGCCTGGGAGGAGGAAATGGAGCACCATTCCAGTAGGATGATGCATAGCCTGGAAATCCACCTTGAAGCATGCCAGGTCCTATTGCACAAATTTCAAGCTTACAAGTTGTCGAAAATGAATATTATAACAAAGCAAGCTATTCATACCTGACTGAAGCATAGGGTGAGGACTATAACCATTAGGACAATCTCGGATGAGATGGCCTGGAGAGCCACACAAATAGCAAGAACGGGTTGCCTGAAACCAAACATAACCATCAAAGCATGCACAATAGGAAAAGAATCTTAAAGGAAAAAAATAATTATAAGGGATGGAAATAAATTAGTATGAAATCTCTTAACAATAAGAGCATACACATCCTTATTGAATACTTGAAGACATGAAATAATCAAGAAGCAGACTTTAACCCAGATAAACTGATCATGGCCCTGACATACCTTATTATGCCTAATGGCAGGTATGGAGTTTCCTTCTCTCCCTGATGAAAGATTAACATTAATACTATTCTTAATATGAAGATATTAGATGTACCATCTACAGTAGAATCTTGGAAGCAGTTTATTTTACCTTCAGTTTCAACCCACATGCCCCTCTTTCTTTTACTGGTGGAGTAAGCTGCAATAATGACAATGGAAAAGGTGTAAATAAGAAAGAAAGGCAGCAAAGATGAATAAAGGAAAGACTTTAACTAATAAAGAATTTATGGCTACCTACAATGACAAAAGGATTATACCAGGATAGCAAAGCAGATGAGAATAAATAACTTTGAAAAGCTTTTTTTATTTTCCAGTTGAAGGCAGAATTACTGAGATACTAATATCCTTTAGCTTTGGCAGGATTGTTGTGCCAAAGATAATTATTGATAAAGAGATACTTTGCAAGATGTAATAACTATGTGTTTATTCAAGAAAAAAGTTTTCCAAATACAGATGTAAGTAGTGGAGTAACCTATGTGCCCGTTTCAAGCAAACTGAATATTGATATTTCAATTAGTTCCAGTAAGATAACTAGAGACTATAAAGATTTGTTATCAAGACTACATTTTCAAGGATTGTCACACAAATAAACCAGCTAAAATAAGTAGCCACACTTAGAGACAGTACCTTCATCATCCACATGAGGTTGAACTGTATTAAAACTTGTGTTCTCTCCCTGATAATCAGCAGTAAGGTCTGAATCTTTAGGACCATTTTGTACAGGAGTCTGATGAGTATGTACAATTCTTCCTCCAGGAAAATCTTTTACCTTCTGCACGGTAGGAGTTGAAATTTCTCTACCATCACTCATTTGGCAACATGAGGCCCCAGATAATGTATTTCTCCCGATAAATGAACCTCCAAATGGTTCTTCCATGACTTGATTAGATCCTTTGCCAGTTACAGAGGGAGAATGAGGTAGTTCTGTTGCTCTCTGGAGATTAGTTTCAGCACAAGACACATCTTCAGCTTGAATTCCAGATTCACCATCTGCAAACGTATATTTAACCAGAGTATTCTTCAAAGAGATTACAGGAGTTATTTATTTATTACTATTTTTTTTTAATAATGAAAAAAAATAATTTACCAGGAGCATATTTAGACAAATCAATTTCTGGACTATCTGAGGGTATCTGAGATGCAAGAAAATGCTTTATTGCTTGCCTCAAAGATAGATTTGGAAGCAAATCTTCCACTTTACATTTGTTAGACGAGCATTTAGGGCACCTAGTCTTCTCGACAAGAACTAGCTGAATGCCTGCAGCAATATCAACAAACCAAATCCTTCAGAATTCAGGCCATTCTTCACGTAAAACAATTCGGTGATATTTTGGAATAGTAGGTTTCAAAATATCATCAAGCTTTTTGTTCAAGAATATAAAAAGAATGTTTCAAAGTTTAATTAACAATATGATATTGTAAACTAATTTAAGTTAAGATGATCCTAACAAAGGGTTTACACCCACAACTAGAAGCTCGACACCCAATATAATTTAGCTAAAATGGAATTAAATATTTCAAAGAGATTTACTAAGATCAGCAAATCGCAAGAAAGATTGTTACCACACTGACAAAAAGTAGATTAGATAGTTTCTTATCAGAGGCTATAGAAATCCTAAGTCAGGATTGTTTTGATTTACTTTAAGCTCGTAATATTGTCCATACCAAGAAAAGAATAATATTCATTTCTTTTATATGCCCGCATAGATAGTTTCTTAGAGAGCAAGGGACTTACATTTGTTACAAAAACTATGCTGGCAGCAAGGAATCATCATAGCTTCCTTGAAATATGTATTACACAGAGAGCACTTGAGTTCAGACGGCAAACCATTGATTTCTTTAGGTGCATAATCAGAAGCATTTAACCTAGATTTTTTAAAATACATAAAGATCAGGGACTGCAATTAAATATAAAAAGAGCTTATGTAAAACCGGGATTAGGCTTGTACTTCTCCAATTTCATATGCTCTTCAATATTTTCATTATCCTCCCTGACATTATAACCTGAAATATGAGAGTCACAATGTAGCATGAGCAAAAATGGAGGAGAGGTAGAGGGGAAAGAAAGAATGAAAACTCGCATATACAGACCTCTTCGAAAATCCTGGTTAGGATCAGTTGAACCAAACTTAGGGTCTTCAATTCTGGATTATGTAGAAAAATTCAAATCAGAACCCTGTAAGACATCTAGCAGCCAACACACAGATGTAACAATGAAATATATGCCAAAGCTTCACATTCACAAACTAATATCAGAGAAAATACAAAGTACAGGTACAACTAAATGAAAGGTCATCCTCTTCTACTTTTTGTGTGTGTAAGTGTGCATGTGTGGTGCAGCTTCCTCAACACATAAAGGTCATCATGAGACATCAGGAGTCAGATAACTGAGAACCCTGCAATTGTCATCTTTCCTTAAACAGATTGAATCTGAAAAGTTACCTGTCAATGTAAACCTATTGGTGGATATTAAATAAGAGCAGCCATACTCAAACATTTACAAGTAGGCTTATCTCCACCCAGAACCATGAGATAAATCATGTCACCTCTATAAGTGGATATATAATATACATAAGTCGTGATAGAATAAGATCCAAGTTTCATTTTCAAAACAAATATTCATAACATTACAGGATTTTTATCAGGAACAAGATCCTTTCAGAAAAGGGTAAGTATGGATACATTTAGCTAGTGTCATTAAGTTATCAATCCAGTATTTATCTTTTCAAATCTTAGGGATTCAACTTCACATAAACAGTATTATTCCTACTGTTAATTCCAACGGACTCCAAACTAAAGGTTATGGTATAATTGGGTCTTCAAGTCAGATGTCTACAAAATACTAAGAAACACATTACAGGACTACCAGCAGTCTTATTTAAATCATATAGCATCTTATATGAAGTGACACACATACAATCAAGAACAAGCTCAAAAAAATGTATACAAAAAACAGAACACAAAGCATTTAGGCATTGATTGATTGACCTAGAAATTGGGCTAGCGAAAGTAATATATTCCACTATTATGGAAATTATATTAGATTTAGGGAAGTGATTCCTTAAAACTAGGAAAGTTGTTGCAAAATACTATGAAGAAGAATACCTAGATAGAGGTGGTGTTCCAATTTCTTTCCTTGGATTTATATTCCAAGAATATCACATCCCTTTGCTACCAATCAAATAATTCCTAAATATGTTATCTCGTAGAATGAAATAACAATATCTACAATAAGTAATGCAACATCTTAATATAGCTCTCTAATCTTGTTCAGAACCATATTCCAGAAATTTTTCACTTCATCAGTTCATACTGTGATTAGAAGAGAGAAAAATTGGGAAAAAGATGCCTGCCCATGCATTGGTATAGGCGCAACTGGAGAAACAAAGGGGGAAAAATAACAAAATGAAATAAACTACATATATTCATGTACATCAGTTTTCAAGAACTTAGAAGTATTTGTATGGGATTCCTCATCAAACAAATGATAAAATTTTCCTTATCTAAACCACTTCATATAGTTTTATGTTAGGATTATCACCCTCATGGATGAAATGAGCTGCTATCGCATGTCTGTTAACCAGATTTAACAAATAAAATAACAATGACTTATGATTCCACCTACTAAAATATGTAGTTGACTGGAGGATTATCTCTTTAATAGAACATGAACCAACACAAAATATTTCCATTGGAAGTGATTGGCTGTGCAAATAAAATCTCCAGCTTTTATTCTTCTGACAGTCCCAAAGATCCAGTTCATAGTAATTAGACAAATACAGTGTATCTTCTATACCTTGAGCATGTTAAAAATATATTATAGCTTAATACCTTGGGGAAGCAATATCTGCCTCTTCACTTCTCCCACATATCTCCTTATTAAACTCTGGAGCATGGTCAGGTAGCAAAGCCTCAGGAACATAACAAAAAGCAGCATCCAAATCATCAAACTCAGCTGTTTGGTTCTTCTGAATAAATAGAAATTGTCAGCTATGATTACTGAAATATAATTCATCAACACATACTAGAACTTTTCGAATTCAGCATTGTTTAATACTCAACTGCCTGTACCACAAGGATGGAAAGGTTGAGATGTTTGGGAGAAGGTTGGTAGGAGAGATCAGCTTATGTACAAATATTTATTACTTTCAGGGGAGGGTAAGACAAATTTTACAATCCAAAGGCTAGGCCTTTCCAATCCAACAAAAAGGAAGGATGGGGGAATGTGAACAAACAATATCCATTAGTTCCAAAATATCCTTTAACATCCTGAAAAGCTCTAAATATTCTCCTATCCAAAAGATTCATGAAAGACCATTATACAATGAGATCCTCCTTAACACATATCTCCTATACAATCTTCAACATACAAAAAGGAGAAACCACATATGGAACTCTGGGTGAGGCAACGGGAGGAAGCATGCAAAAAGAGGAAACTAGCATACCAGATAAATGAAAGGATAAAGTCCTGTTCTTTTTAAAAATAATGTAATCCTTAATTGCTAATCCAATGAACTAAAAAGCTTATCAGCTACAGAACAATTAAGAGGTTATTTGATAAAATTATCTAATAATAATATATAGAATAAGGATGAGAATAGATGTGCATGATGCAGACATACCACTGGATTGAACGGATGGGAATCTTGCACGCAATGATTTCCATTGATGTCAAGTGGTCTGCTGGAAAAAGGTAAAATCACGTAAATAAAACAGAAAAATAAATAATGAAGAAATTTTTGTGGCTTTTTCCATCCTTCTAACATCAATACTTGAGGCTTATCCAAAAAAAAAAAAAAAAAAAACAATACTTGAGAAATATGTGAACCATAAAGCCAGCTTATAAGATATGGTTCCATAATTTCAGGTTGATCTAAACAATCCAGAGTCTCAACATGATGAGGGGGACAGGGAGAATGGAAATCTAAGCCCTTTGTCTGCTCTAACACCACATAGAATTATCAGATCCTCTCAAAGCTAATTGAAAGGTGAAAAAAGGAAGAAAATTGAAATTATTGATGAACTTTACAAAAAGGTAAAATAGACTTAATTGGGTAATTTTATCAAGTGGAAAAAGATATTGTATAATACTAAATAAGTGGTAGATAAGATGTAAATTGATGTAATTAGCCTCAAAAGGAAAAGAAGAATGGATTTGATAAAGGCAAAAATTAGAAAAGATAATTTGGACTATGTGATCAAATTGATGTAAGTAATCTGGAAATAAGATAGAAATGTCAGAAAGCATCAATGTGCTTCTCTAGGAAACAGAGGAGGCTCAGAAGAGCACTAGAGATCCAGATTACTTGAGAAGAAATCAAAAGGACATGTTAAAAACTAAGGACCACTACAATAGAAATACTTGAGAATGAAATTTTTACCAGAAACCAAACTGAGGGAAGTTGCAATTTATAGACACTTGTGAAAAAGTTTCAAAGAAATCTACAATGCATAGGAAACAATTCTACAGCACCAAAAGCTTAGTTTCAAAGAATGCTATCTTGCATCATATAGAGGAAGAGGAGCTCCTATGCATTTTAATGGTTCTCTTTAATCAAAATGCATACAAGTTCTATTCATTCACATAAAATTTAAGATGGACTAAAAGATAATGATGCTTATGAAGTTAAATGCGACTTTCCTAATTGTTCATATCTACAAAAGTTTCTGGAATGGACAAGCCCTGAATTTCATTACACCAGCTATTCAAGGGATCTATCATAGATGCCTTGTTGCAATTCTCTATCTTCCCTTTTATTTTGCCTATAATTGAACAGAATCTGATGAAGCCAGCCTTACAATAATATGATATACACACTATTTCTATAAAGCACATATTCTATTCCTTTAGTAAATACAGCTGATAAAACACCCATTAAATCCTTAGACTTGTTCCCTCTTGCCTTAACAAGAATCCACACTCGTAACATAAGGGTTTTAGATTGCCAAAAAGATGAGAATCCATGTTCCGATACAAAAACTAAAATACTACGGATTATTCTTTCAAATTTCAGGTACTACAAATCCAATCAAAACTCCCAGTAACCAATTCCATAACTTGCAGAACTGCTTCTCATTCAAGTGCAAGCAAATGTCATTTGCTGAATGAAACTTCGAGAAGACCACACGCCATAGAAAGTACAACATATTTATAGCTAAATTGCTTTTAAACATATACATGGTGTACAATTAATTGTGTTCACCCATTTCCATACAATTTTAACTATGTACGTAGCTCTATCATAGGCATAGCAAAAAAAAAAAACTCATTCCCCACTTGGAAACCTACCTTCATTTCAACAATTTCGATAATATGCCGACCGAAACTCAAAAGACTAGTAATACCTTCATCCAATTCCTCAATTAGGACAACATAAAGACAAGTACTCAAGATGTATACAGTATGGATAGAAAACGAGAGAAAAAAAAAAAAAAGACTAGGATAATGACACGGGCAAAACAAATAAAGAAAATGATGCTCTAGAAAGTAAGCAAAGCTTACAGAGCGGAAGGAGCTTTTTCTGCAGGAACCCTTTTAATGATAACACTCGAACCGCTTGGAATTCGAGTGCTGTGATCACCAAACACTAATCAAACAAACCAATGAATGAATAAAAGTAGATTAAGTTAATTTCAAACGGGAATGCGTCAAATTCAAAATAAATAAGTAAACTCTCGCAATTGAACAACACAAAATAAATTTCTTTTAACGAAAAAACAAATGCTGAGAAGTATACCTTGAGCAGAAACAGCATCAGAAAAAACCAAATCAAAATCCTGACAAACGTTGAGTTTCTTTTGACGAATGATCATAGACCTCAATTCAGCAATCGAAATTGACGACCGGCCCTCGATGTCGACCGTATCAAAGTTGACTGAACTTCTAAATTTGAAACGAATTGACATGGTTCAATCAATCAACCATAGACAAAACCCCCAAAAACAAACAAAAAATCAAATTCCAAACAGGACAAGGAAAATGATTTTGATTTCGAAAGGATGAAGAAGAAAATGGATTCGAAGCGTAATGCCGAAGAAGAACTTGTAGCTAACGACACCTACGTCTCGGCCTGCTTGCTTTCAAAAGGCCGCAGAACAGAAGCGGTCCATACAAAAGAGAGAGGGAAGGTACGGTCACGTGGATGGGGCGTGAGACCCGTATGATTTTTCTTTTTGGATAATTGCTATTTCAGTCCTTAACTTATATACTCCAATCAATTAAGTTCCTTCTTTTTTGAAAAGAAAATTCTATCTATAATCATTTAAATTTTTGTAGAATTTGATCTTATAATGATTAAATAATAATAGTAATAAAATACTAACAATAAATTTTTTATCAAAATTTTTTTCCTTTTAAGGGATTTATTATTATTTGCATGGAAAATTTTTTTACATATTTATTATTATTATTTTTATTTTTTAAATATAAATTTTTGAATTATTATTTGCATAAATTTTCAATTTCACTTTAGGAAAAAAAAAACAAAAAGATTATCGAGAAATTATTGGAATATGTGGATTTCAGAATAGCCCACGTATTACAGAGCTCTTTGGGCTTTTTCACAATCATATGTATATTTCATGGCCCAAAGTGGAAAATAAATATACCTAAATTTAAATTAACACAATTTAAGTTGAATCTGAAGGCCTGAATTTGTGATTGGAAACTAAATTCACAAACTCCTTTGGGAGATCAAATCTCCATTTTTTAAAGAAAAAAAAAAATATATATATATATATATATATTCTCCTTTCATATTTTTTAAATGACAAACAATTCAAATAAATTTTTTTTTTTTTGCTTAAGCATCCAATCCGGTATCCAAACCCACACGGACCGACTAATCCGAATTCGGCCCGGGGTGCGCTCGCAGAGTCAACTCTTACTCGAGGGTGAGGGCTTGGCCCAGAGATTTTTAAGCTGGCGCTAACCACCTCGGGAGGATTCGAACCCTCGACCATCCGCTCCGAGGAGAAACTTTTAGGCCCTCAAGCTGTTGGGTTACAATTCAAATAATTTTCAGTATTCATCAATCTTATGGAAATTTTAGAGTTTGAACTATAAATAAATATTAATTAATATAAGCATTGAATGAATAAGAATAATTGGTGAGTTTAGTCTCAAACAAATTTACCTTTGGTATGTTTAGTCCCAAATTTTTTTTTTTAAACTTTTAAAGTTCCAAACTTTTTTATTAGAGATAATAAATATGGTTCCTTTTGACGGATTCCGTCAAAAAACTTAAAAAATTAACAATTTGTTAATAAAAGGAAAGGATAAAAATGTTATAAAAAATTTTGAGAAAATAATAATAATAAAATTAATTAATTAAACACGAAGAAGAAACGACAAAGAGGAACCATGGAATGAAGTTAAAGCAGTAAGTTCTTATACAGCTTCAAAATGAACCATGGAATGTCAATAAATATGAGAACTTTTAAGTTTAAAAGTGGTATTGTGGAAAATGTTGGGTTACCCATCATGGATGTTCGTACTTTGCACCATAAGCAAAATGCAGAATTTTGTGTTTCAAACTAAAATTTTGAGGGTTATCCATGGAAAATTTTGGAACATATGGCTTTGGGTGTATTTTTTTCTGGAGAAATCTTGTTGTTGGGATGTTATCGGGTGAAAGAAAACATGAGAAATAAAAAATAGTTTACTGGAATTTTTACAAAAACGAATTACAAATGATATGATTAACTTGGAATTTATAGTAAAAATAGAGGATTAAGCAATTTTAGCTACTAGAAATTCTGAGAAAAATAGAGAACTAAGACCGCCTCCTGGAATTTACATACGAAACGAGCAATGACACGTTCAAGCTTCCGGAATTAAAATGCAACAAGAAAAATGTTTACATAATGCTCTTCTATCTATTTTTTTTTGCAATTGAAAAAAAAGCATTATACATACATAAATCTATATCTAACTTCTTGAAATTGAAACTCGATGTCGGAAATTGAAACCCTATTTGAATACTTACTCAAATATCGATTCAAATATCTTTGAATTTAACATTCCTTCGCTCCCACTTGAACTCGTATCTCTTTGTCTTCTTGAACAACATTGATTTGCCAAACTAGTTTCAATCATGGAGGATTCACCAAGAATTTCAACATCATCTTTGTCATCACAAAAATTTCCCCAAATCTCTATTTCTTGTTTCTTGTTTCTCTTTATCGTAATTTTTTAGATTTTTTGACGGAATCCGAAAAAAAGAACCATATTTATCTCTAATAAAAAAGTTTAGGACTTTAAAAATTAAAAAAAAAATTGGGATTAAACATACCAAAAGTAAATTTGTTTGGGACCAAACTCACCAATTATTCAAATGAATAATAATAATAATAACAAACTTACCAAAAAAAAAAAATAATAATAATAATAATAACAAAAACTAGCAAAAGGGATGTAATTTAAAAAAAAAATTAAAATCTTGAATCTAATTCATCCCATTCAACTTCAACTTCTTCTTCTTCTTCTTCTTCAACCAGTCGTACATCAGTTTTCTTTACAGAAATTTCTTCTCCTTGAATTTGTTGAATATCTACATCGCCACCACCACCACCATAACATCCGCCATTGATAATGGAGTTGGAATTTGAGTTGTAAAGTTGGTCGAGTTTATCAAAATAAACGCAAGTTTTCAGTTTCTGTCTGCGACCATCACGTATTTGTTCTCTATATTTCCTGAAATACTTGTTGATATTATCCCATTTCTCTTTACACCTTTTAGCATCCCTTTGATGATATCCCATTGAACACATTCTATTACTTATTTCTTTCCAAAGTGGCCATTTAAGTCCCGGTTCTTGAAACCTCTCTGCTAACTTCATTCTTTCTTGTATCAATGCATCCACTTCTTCGTCAGGCCATCTCTTGCTGCTGCTGCTGCCACCACTGCCACTGCCGCCGTCTCTAGTAGTAGTGGTGATAGTAGTGGTAGTTGTAGTTGGTGGCGGCATAGTTTGTAATGCTATGTTTTCGATGTGGGATTTTGGGAAAACAGAGAATTTTAATTGGAGGTTTTCTATTTCTCTTCTCCTCCAAGACTCATCTCTTTCTTTTCTCTCTTTATCCATTTTTTCTATTCTCTCCATGAATTTCATGAAAAGAACTTCTTGTTGGTTCAGGAATTGCTTCACTAATGTCTGGATCAACTTAATTATTTCTTCATCTCTCTCCCTACTCCTTTTCTTTTTCTTCGTATCATGATCATGATCAGCCACCGTTGAAGGGGAAGGCTGCATTTCTTGTTCAACTACTTCCTTTACTACTTGTTTCCCAGCTTTCTTGGCATTCAAATGGTTAATAATAAACTCGTCCAAAATTGAAGGCGGTGGCGGCGAAGAAGTAGAAGTATTGCCACAAAGTACTTCTTCAAGTTCACTCAAATATCTTCTGCTACTAACCTCTTGCCCATCATGATCATCGTACCCAAAATTCTGCTTCTGATTCTGATTCTGATTATTTCTGGCTGATGATTCTGATTCTGATTATGATATTCTCTGTCCTTATCATTATCATCAGCTTCATTAATATAATCACCACTTTTATCCCTCCTATCTCCACATATGTCCCTGTTCAAGGTCCTACTCCCACATTCAATCAAACCCCAAAAAAAATACATAAATAATAAAGCAAAAAAAAAAAAAACGCAGCACACAAAATAAATTGACTCCAATTATCTGAGCGAAAGAAACATAAATATATACATATATATTAAATGTGTTCGTGTGCGCGAGAAAAAAAACGCAACTACAATACACGTGTGTTTTTTTGTGATGCCATACCAAAAGTGTGATGGTCTGACCACTGAAGTGAATTGAGAAGCAGTGACGTCATTATCATTCCGGCAGCTGCCATTGAGATCTAAAGGAATCGACGGAATCGGAATGCCGCCGCCGCTGCTGCCGCCTCCGGTAATAAATCCACGGAAGTTGTTATTATTATTATTATCTCTGCTACAGGACGGCTGCTGATAGTGGTGGTGATAGGGGTTGTTATCCGGTTGTAACCTTCTTTGCTGCTGTTCCACATACTGCTGCTGATGAAAATGTTGATGAAAGGGAAAACTTCCACTGTGATTTGTCGGAAGATTCTGGAACTGTTGCAATGTTTGTTGCTGTTGCTGCTGCTGCTGCTGTTGATGATAATTATTATTATTATTGCACTGGCTATTAAAATAGTTGAAGAACGAAAAATTATCCACCGACTGTTCCGTCATCAATTTTTGCTGCTGCCGTTGTTCAAACACCTGCTCCGGCTGCGGCTGTGGCTGTGACTGATGCGGCGGCTGATGATGATATTGATGAATCTCTACCATTATACTTTCATCAATTCTTCCTCTTCTTATTCTAATAATTCCTACGGCATTGTCTGTAATCCATATATATATTATATATACAATGGTGGAAAGTTAAGAAAAAATGAAGGAGAAGGAGGAAGAAACCCTAGAGATGAGGGAAGGAGGGAGAGAAGAGAAGTGGGAGAATTTGGGAAAAGAAGTTTAAGATTATTTGGAAGTCTCTGCAAAATTTAAGACTGTTAGAGAGAAATGAGGAGAAGCTGTAACAGAAAACCTTGCCTCCCTTAAGACTCTTGCTAATTTTTTTCTTAATACTGT
This sequence comes from Cynanchum wilfordii, assembly GCA_025388415.1. NCBI lineage: Eukaryota > Viridiplantae > Streptophyta > Magnoliopsida > Gentianales > Apocynaceae > Cynanchum > Cynanchum wilfordii. The sequence goes on along the minus strand of JAHSUH010005350.1, from coordinate 466,735 downwards.
GGTGATGAAAAAGCTTAAAATATTTTTTCAATGTATATATACATCGAGAAATATATATATATATATATATTTTTTGAAGGAAAATATATTTGAGTTAGATACTAAATTTTAATAAATAATCAATTTTGTCTCTTATATTTATTTATTTTTATTCAAAGTAATCTTTTAAATTTTTTTTATCATATTAATTTTTTTTTGATAGATATTAAATTGATTATATTTATTAATATATTTTTATATTCTACTTGGATAGATTCGACTTGACCACCTTTAGTGTATATACACTAATCCGACTGGTTCTGGCTGGGCGTTCGCGAGTTCAACTCTTACTTGAAGGTAGGGCTAACCACTTCAGGGGATTCGAACCCTCGACCATCCGCTTTGAAATGGCATTAGAAGTTTACTTACCAACTCCCCCAAGCTATCGGGTTATATTTTTAAAAACTTTTGCCTTGTATATTTGAATGTCACTAATATAATATTAATGGATTTTTTTTAATATATATATATTAGGAGTTATGGTTTAAAAATATAATGAGCTAAAAAATTCTCAAAAGCATATTTATATGTTAATTATTTGATTAAATGAATATTTAATTTTTTTTTATATATAACTTACTAAATGTCCATTTCACTCATTATTTTCATTTTTAAAAAATAATCATCTAAGAATTTGATTATTGCTTTGAATTCGATTCCACATCGTTTGTCTGAAAAATTTTGAAGTATTTTACTCTCGTGTTTTAAATCTATAAAATACACATAAATGTAATTAATGTATTATGGGACAAACAAAAATAATGGAATATAGAAGGACCAAGTAGTGAAAATTAAGGAAATTTTATATAATTGAGAGCAGTGGGGCTGATTTTTGTTTGACCTCCAAATTATATATATATATATATACATATATATATATAATTGAATTGTGAAAGATTTGTCAGTATTTGGTGTAGCAAGAAAATCTAGGAAACTCAATAATTCTTCACAATATGGACAAATAATACTTTGGCAATGCAACTATAAAGGGAAAAACAGTGACATTTATTTATTTTTCTAATTAATACTAAATAAAAGGAAAAAACAAATATACTTAATGCTTAAAATTGACTTTATTTTTTTCTTCACTTTGTTTTCTGAAGAAATTTAACTTAAATAAAAGTAACAAATTTTTTTATCATAAAAAAAAGTAATTAAGTGTATATTTATATAATATTATTTGTCAAGAAGGCGTAGCTCAGTTGGTAGCACCACATGGGATGTCATGAGTTCGAGACATGGTAGAAGTTATGATTTTTTTTTTTAAAAAAAAAAAAGTATACAAACATATTAGTGTTGACATTTTTTAAAAATCATATAATTTTCATCATTTAATTAAGTTTTTGTCCCAAATACAAATTTTACTTTTATTTATATAATATATTTTAAAAATAAATAAATATTAAGCATATTGAAGGCTTTATCATTTAATTAAAAAGTTAAATAAACAATTTGAAATTATTAAGTAGGATCTATATATTTATAATACTCTTATTCAAATAGAATAGGTCTATTGTAAGAGATAATTAATAATACACATTAAAATTTTAAATTTGTAATATTATTTTAATTAATTAATTATCATAGCTCAGTTGGTAGCACCCTCATTGAGAAGTCATGAGTTCGAGACATGATAGAAGTTAGGATTTAAAAAAAAAAAAAAAAAAAAAAAAGCTAATGTAAAACAATAAGTGTGTCTTACTAATAAAATGACAACATGTCATTCCCGAAAAAACTCTTGACCAATCAAATTTATTTAAATTGATCACTTTCATATATATATATATATATATATATATATATATTTTGAAGAACAAAAAAAATATTTGGATAAGTGGATCATATTGAGAGGTAGGGAAGTATCCTCCCTTTTAGTGATATACAAAAATTATAACTTTTAAATTCATTATAAAAGAAATGTTATAAAAGAGTTTTAAATTCTTTATCAAAACTAAAAATATAAACTCTAAGATACGCTTATATATGTTTAGTGACTCGGTTCATACTAGGGCACCCCCACAATCAGTAGTGGGCTACAGTTTTGAAGCTCTTGACCCTCAACCTCTCCTACCACTAGATATCCTAATTTTTCTCCCAAAATAAGCTACCAAGTAAGTCAATAACAATTTTTTTGGACTTATCAATAACAAAATTTGGGTCTAATAAAGTACATGGACTTTAGCCTCAAATATAATTATATATATAATTCCGATTCAAACATACAACATCACCTAAACTAGGTGTTGGGTTTGCTCATTTTATAAGTTCCACATTGAATAAGGAAGGAAAGATAAAAAAAGATTTTTTTTATAAAAAGAGTAAGTGTAGGGGTTTGAACTCAATCTTTTTTAAGCTAAGAGAGTTCTTTACCTACTCACATATGTCTCGAGATTAGAAAAACAAGTTATGAATCTAAATGTTTAATAGTTTGGCATGATAAAATCCTGATTTATTCCCTCCAAAACACAAAAATTTATCATAATAATTTGGAAAAAAAAGAAAATGAGACCTGCAAGGGAGAATTTGGCTGCAACTTAACTTTAAACATACATATGTATATATATATATATATATATATATATACAAGTATGTATGTATGTATATGAGGTTTTGGTTTAGGTTAGGGCAGAGTTCCAGCAGGAGCATAAATAGGTACTAAGAACACGTGTGGAGGGTATTGTTTTTGCAGAGTGATAAAGAAAGAAAAAGGAAAGAAAGAAGAGAGAGAGAGAGAGAGAGGTCAGAGTTTTTGCAGAGACATTCTGATGTCGAAGGCGTATATACACACACAAAGGAGTGTGCACGTGAATGTATTACTGTGGTCATGTCCTTCTTGTCTGCTTGCATTAATTTCTGTGTCTCTCTCTCTGTGCTGTGCCAGAAGAACAATCTATCAAATTAAAGAAAAAGAGAAAGGCAACAACTTCAAAAATTTTTTAAATAAAATAAAGAAATTTACTATTTTGTCCTTCTCGGGGGTTCTAGATTAATTTCAAATTATGAGAGAACATTTTTTTTAAATCAAATCTACATTCAAATTAATACTTATTCAAGTCGAGTTAGTTCCTTGAATGATCCACATCTCGGAGTCACTAGGCCTGCTATGCCTTTCCGAAGGAGTTAGAACCTTAAATGATCCACATCGGTGTCGATGAGCAACAATTATTAGGGGTGCATGTCGTGCGACTGCGAGCTCTCACTGGGGCCATTATGCCTTTTCAAAGCGTTCTAGATGGATTTCAAATTACGAGAGAACACTTTTTTAAGTTAAATCTACATTCAAATTAATACTTATTCAAGTCGAGTTAATCCCTTTAATGATCCACATCTCGGAGTCGGGTGTCGATGAGCAACACTTATTAGGGGTGCATGTCGTGCGAGCTCCCGCTATGCCATCCATGTCTAATGTCCCCACACGGATCGCATAGGAACATAAAAAAAGAGGATTCGAATTCTTAATCTCACCTAAACCAAAAAAATTATTTAGGTAAACACTTGAGCCTTGACGATCCTTCAATTTTTATTATTCTCTTTCTTTAAAATTTTTTATATATTTTATTTTTAGCTACAATCTTTTAAATTATAAATAATATGCCTCAAATTTTGTGGATGATCAATTAAAATTAAAGGTTAACTATATTCTTTAGGGTGCATTCTCAAATAAATTTCACACAACATTTACAAAAGTATTTTTTTTTTTAAAAAAAAAAAAAAAAAAATAGTTGTCCAAATTCAACATAAGAGTAAGAGGTGATAGTCTTAGTTTCACCACATTTACTAAAAATAAGAAAAATTTGTGAATTTGATCCTTAATTTTTTCGATTATTACCTTTTTGTATTTAATAAGTTCTCAATATATAACGGGAAGATGCATTTGATCTCACTTTATAAAATTTATTATTTGGAAAAGTTATTCTTAATTTGACTGATTATACATTACAAACTTACAATATATATATATATATATATATAAAGAATAACTTATCACGTAAAAAATATAAATATTAAAAACAAAATCCACCAATTTTAATTGAATATAACTTTTTCAAACTTAAACTATGAATAAGTACATTTTTAATGGGGTAATTTATCTTCAACTAAACAATTTAAATTGATGTGAGAGAATATTATGTGATAATTTGAAATATGAAAAGAGAAAAAAAAAAATAAAATTAGTCCTTATTGAATTTGGATTTTTCACTTTATTATGCAACTTTTATGCTCATATATATATATATATATATATATATATATCTTTTATGCTCATATATATTGTGATTTATTGGGCTAATAATAAGATAATTTGCCAAAACAGGAAAAAAGAAAAGTACTTTTAGAATTGGTTTTGGACAAGAACCAAAACAAATAATAGTAGTTGCAGAGAGTTGATAGAGATTGGACTGACAAGAATGATCACTTCTAAAAGCCAACCACACAAACTCTCTCTCTCTCTCATGACCTTACATGCCCTCCATCCAACCTTGGAAGAAGAGAGAAACCATACAATACATACATACATGGTTGATTTTATATCTCTCTATTTTAATTATTTTGATTAATTCAAATTCTTCAATTTAACTCAAATGTATGTGTATTATAATGATTCGAATTTGTGAGACCGCTACATGACTATAGGCTTAGCTACACTTATATGGTTAATAACTTGATACTATTTTCGTTGTATATCTCACATTAATAAAGAATAATCCCAAGACACAAATAAATGAGTAATGAACTCTCATAGCTTCAGTGAGTTGTGTGATCAAACTCGTACTCAGGTATATATGCAACTATTTAAAACTTGTTGAAGCTTACCTTTCGCAAAAGACTTACCCAACTCAAACGAGAATTATTTTAAATGTGGACATGACTTAAAAGCGTCGTTCATAGTTAGGTTCCATTCAGGGCATCTCGGGTCATAAGTAAAAAAAATAACAAAAAAGATCTAAACTCATACTCATATTCTATTTCACATCTTTACATATTTACACTATAAAACATAATATCAAATATATAATAACTAATAAACGGGGAGATTCTCGTTTTATCAATAATTAATATTTTATTTAAGAGATTGAGTGGACATAACAAGTTTCTTTGCAAAAATAACCAAACCAAGTTTCCATCCATTTTTTCTAACTAGATCATATGGTAGAAACTAATTAAGAAGAAAGCAAGAATAGATGATATATGGTAATAGTTTTACAATGCATGTTTGGGAGATTTATCATGTCAAGGCTAAAAGAAGAAAAAAAACATGCATTTGTTGGCCTAAATTTTATCATATCACTTTGTACTAAGAAGAGATGACCACCATTCATCAAAAAAAAAAAAAAAAAGAAGAGATGACCACCACCACCACCAACTACTACTATGGAGAGAGTAATCAAGTTGCACATCATCTAGCCAAGAGTTCCCATCAATTGGAATTGTCCCATCTTCTCCCTCCTCCTACTACTTCATGTTCATATCTGTTTTCGATAATCATTCTGTCGGTACCATAATATATATATATTCATAAAGTTTTATAAATTTTTTTTTATTACAAGATCTAAAATGAGTACCTAATTTTGTTAAAGATTTACATGATTATACAAAATTTAACAAATTAATGTTACCAAACAATTATTCTTGTAAATAGTAATGAATAGGATCAATTCTACAAGAATTGGAAAACTATTTATTCCCCTAAGACTAAAAAGAAAAAAATTAATTAATTAATAAAAAGTAAATCAATATTAAAAAACAAAAAAACACCAAAATTAGTTATATGTTACATCAATACTTTTATGCAAAAGTCTATAATTTATTAATAAAAAAAATTAATTTTTAGAAATGGATTTATCATTAATTTTAGAATTTAGAATATGAAATCCACTACTACTATACTATATTCCTAAATGACAAAGTGGGATTTGCTTAAGCTAGTAGCTTGGGGGAGTTAGTGCGCGGACTCCTAATGCTTCTTCCTCCGGGACGGATGATCGAGGTTTCGAATCCCCTAGGGTGGTTAGCGCCATGATAAAAAGCTCTGGATCGGACTCTCACCTTCGAGTAAGAGTTAAATTCTGCGAGTGCTCTGTAAGCCGAGTCCGGATTATTCTTACCAAATAAGGTGGGGATATCGGGCGCCCCAAGTGAGTATAAAAAAAGTGGGATTTGCTTTAGTAGTCCTAACTTTATCAATGGAAGATGATAGATGCCATTCTCAACTTTTAAATTCATGAAAAGTCTCAATATATTTTAGATGAGTTTAATTATGAGTAATGCATTTAGATGTTGTCCGAAGTTAAATTTTAATCTAAATTTTAAATGTTCACATTCAAGTCAAGTAGATATCGCACAAAATTAAGTTTTAACCTAAATTTTGAATGTTCACATTTAAGATTTAAGTCAAATAAATCTTGCAAGGAGTTTATATTTTAACGTAAATTTCATATGGAGTTAAATTTTAAACAAATTTATACTTAAATAAGTGATTGAATTTATACTTATAAAAAAAAAAGGAAAAAGAAAAAGTGATTAATTTATAACCTCAAGCTATAAGCGCTTAGTATGAGTAGTTTTAAAATACCGCTGCTTTCTTAAATTGATTGGTTGAAATTTCACATAATTATTTCATTTTTTAAAGGCGGTGGAAGTGTGAGCATAGCAAAGCATAACAAAACAAACTACAGAGAGATTCCATCCATCGGCAAAAATATGACGGCTGATCTTCCCGTCGTTCTTATTCATCGGGACCGAAGCCACAAAGTCTTCTTCTTACCGTTATTGCAGAGTCGATATCGAATTCTCGATTCCGTCGAAGAATCGGAGTCCGAATTAGATCCCGATGTATTAGCACTTTACGGTTCTGTTCGGATTATGCTCTGTTACGCTCGAAATCCGGTGACTTCTGAAACCTTGGATCGGTATCCTTCTCTGGAATACGCGATGACAACCAGTGCCGGCGTCGACCATATAGACTTAGCCGAATGTCGCCGGCGAAGCATCCGTGTCACGAATACGGCCGATATTTATTCCGATGATGTAGCTGATTATGCCGTCGCTCTCTTAATTGATGTTCTCCGTCGAGTCTCCTCCGCTGATAGATTCGTTCGTGCCGGATCCTGGCCGGTCAAAAACGAGTTTCCCCTCGGCTCAAAGGTTAGATTATATTATATTATCATATTTCATTTCCTTTTATATAATTTATATGTATATATTTCGAGTAAATTTTAACGCAATCCTCGTGCATGACTTTAATTGCAACTAAAAATGGAACAAACAAACAAACAAAAAATTGGAGAAGTAAATTTAGGTTTAGTTCATTAATTATATGTAGTTTTATCTGAAAGTGAAGTTAACTAATTCCTTTTTTTTTTTTTTTTTTGATAATTGTTAACTAATTCCTTTTAGTACATAGTTTTTAGTCAAGACAAATTATTCATCCCGCCATTTGTTGGGAGTAACTTTTTTACATTCCATTTCGGGATTGCAAATTTGCATATGAAGGTGAAATTTACTCTAATGTTTGAAAATTAAACCAACAAATATTTTTATTTTTTAACAGAAAAATTCATCGTTTGTAGTCCAACAAATTGAAAAATTTGGTCCCTTAATTTATATAATTTTTGTGATTTCAATCCATTAATTTAATAATTTGGTAAATTTCATTTCTTAACTTATATAATTTGGTAAATTTCAACCCTTAACTTATATAATTTGGTAAATTTTATCATTTAACTTAATAATTTAGTAATTTCATCCCCTAACTTAATAATTTGGTAAATTTCATCCTAACTTAATAATTTAGTAATTTCATCCCCTAACTTAATAATTTGGTAAATTTTATCATAACTTATATAATATTTGAGATATCATCCTTAATAATACATTTATTAAATATAAATTTACAAATGTATGATCTAATATCTTTGGTAATATACAATTTTTTTTTTATTAAATGTATATTTACAATAGTAAATTAAAATATTTTGTATTAAAATTTACATTTTTACCCCTTTATTTTTTAATATTATTATTTTAATTTTAAGTTAAGGGATAAAATTTACCAAATTATTAAGTTAAGGATGAAATTTACTAAATTATTAAGTTAAGGGATGAAATTTACCAAATTATTAAGTGAAATGATGAAATAATACAAAAAAAATAAAATAAGATGAAATCACAAAAATTATATAAATTAAGGAACCAAATTTGTCAATTTGCCTTTTTAGTCCCCATAATGTTTTCATTTGAACAAGTGTATTTCTATTTTTTTTTTTTGGATGAGTGTGTCAAGTCTATTCAAATCTTAAATTCTCTAGTGGTTGAGATATAGAGAAAATTTTGGGATTTAATATATATTCTCAGTCATTTTTTGAAATTAAACATTGAAAAGAAATTGAGAAAGTGACTTGTTATATATATATATATATTATATTGGTAAATAGAAAGTGACTTGTCATATAAACCCTTATGCATTACATCAACAAATATTCTTAGTTATATTTAAGAACATCAATTTTGTCTCTTAATTTGAATAGTTTGGCCAATTAATTATTTTCTTTATTTTCTTTTTTAAACCAATAAAATCTCTCAAATTAGACTATTTTGTTCTCTAAACAAAGATAAGAGACTTAATTGACTAAAAAATATATGTTTATGTGTCTAAATTGACTAATTATCTTTAATTGAAGTAATATTTCATGTTATCTCATAGAAATTAAAATATAGCTTGGTTTGGATGGAGTTTTTTTCCCTAAAGAGTATATTAATTGCCTATTTATTTTTAATTGTTTTTTTTACTGCTGCACTTACTTTGCCGTCCAAATTAATTATTGAACTGTTTGGTAGTATTGTAGCGTTTTTGTTAAACAAATCCAAGATTTGTTATGAATCATTATCATCATACATTTTTATAATCACACACATATATATATATATATATACACACATCATCGACGGCCAAAATAATTTGTATAATATAATTCTATTTCACTTTCATGTTATTTTCTTTGTAGTGGGGTGTCCGGGCCGGGTTGACCCGACTAATTCTCACTTGAATCCGGCAACATTTTTGCTAAATCCTCGTCACCCAATAAGAGGCGGTGCTTGAGAGGTACACTTGTACCCAACTCACCACAAAAATATAACGTTCTTTAACGTTTCTTGCCCAACAAAAATATAATAGAATATCCTATGAACTTCTTACTTAAATATCCTATCCTCCTTCTATCTTTCTTCTTTTTTTCTTTCTTCTAAACAAAAATAAATTTGATTATAATTGAGTCAAAACATATATATTTGCATAACTCACAACATTTAGGAATTTAAAAATTCTAGTAGAGAGTATAAAAAGTGATATGCACATTTATGAATCACTCTTCGGGTTTAATTATGTTGGTATTTTATTAAATTGAGCTATACCGACTCATTGGTCGAATACAAATTTTTATATTAAAACTCAAAATATGAACAATAATCAACAAACAAGATAAGTCAAATTTAAAATCTTTTTGCTGATATAATTTATTTCGAAAAATGACATTCTAATTCTTTTTTTTTTTTTTTTTTTTTAAGTAATGACATTCTAATTCAATTAAACATAAATTGATATTTTATGATACAGGTTGGTGGGAAGCGAGTAGGAATTGTTGGCTACGGTAATATAGGATCAAGAATAAGCAAGAGACTTGAAGGATTCAATTGCATTATTGCATACACCTCCAGGCAAGGAAAGCCTCACCTCTCCTACCCTTATTATGAGAACATTCTAGAACTCGCCAAATGGAGCGATGTTCTGATACTCTGTTGTTCATCCACAAAGGAAACATTCCACATTGTCAACAAGAATGTTCTAGAAGCTTTGGGAAAAGAAGGCGTAATAGTCAACGTAGGGCGAGGAGCCCTCGTTGACGAGCAGGAAATGGTCAAATTCTTGATGCGTGGGGATATAGGTGGTGCAGGACTCGACGCTTTTGAAGATGAACCTAATGTGCCCAAAGAAATGTTTGGTTTGGATAACGTTGTTTTGTCTCCGCATAAAGCTGTTTTTACGCGGGAAACGTTATATGAGGTGTTGCCTGAACTGGTAATGAAGAATTTGGATGCGTTTTTCTCTAATAAACCTTTGCTGTCTGAAGTTAGAATGGATGCATGATGAAATGGTTTACGTTTCCCGTTATACTAACCAATAAAATGATGACACGCATTACATTTTTTTACTGGTGTAACAATGTGCCAATACAATTGCTATATCTTTGTTGGAAGTATTATTTAGACGGGAAGGGTCTGTGGATTAGAATGGATTCATGAAACGATACGTTTCTTGTTATACTGATCAAATAAAATGTAATTATTATATTTTTATTGGTGTATAAGAAATGTAACGCTGCCATTACAATTGATGTTTCTTTATTGGAAGTAGTATATATGTGTACTTAATTTCATATTGGATGAGTTGGTGGGTTAGAATGGATTCGTGAGATGATGCATTTCATGTTACATTGAGCAATAAAATGATGACACTTGTCAATTTATGGTGTAATGTTAAATATAATTGCCGTTTCTTTATTGGAAATATATTATATACTTATTTTCAGACTGGAGATGAGTTGGTGGATTAGAATGAATTCATGAAATGATACATTTCGTGTAATACTGAGACACTTATTATATTTATATTGGCGTGGATAAGAAATGTAACGCTACCATTACACTTGCTATTTCTTTATAGGAAGTAGTATTTATATGTACTTAATTTTAGACTAGATGTGTCCATGGCTTAGAATGGATTCATAGAATAATAAGCTATCTATTGTACCAATCAATAAAATGATGACAAATATTATATTTATATGGCAAATTGGCAAAAATAGTCCCCAAACTATAGACGTTTGGTGATATTGGTCCCAAAACTATTTTTTTAGTGGGATTGGTCTTTGAACTATAAAAAAATTGTGATATTGGTCATTCCATTAAAAATTCTGTTAAATCACAGTTAAGTTGAAAAAACAAAAAAAACTTAAAGACATTTATGTCATTACACTATTTAAATATAATTAATAATATGTAATATATTAATTGGTGCAGAGAAGAAGTTCATGGCGGATTCGATGGCAAGAGGACATGGAATGGCCGATCCTTGTGCTCTTCCTCCTCCCTTTGATGCTTTGACACTATCAAATTTTTTTAGAAAAAAGGCGAATTCGATGAGAAATGTAGAATTATTGGAGCAGAAGTACTTAGAACATTATCCTATAATGTATAATATATATTATTATTAATTATATTTAAATAGTGTAATGACATAAATGTTCTTAAGTTTTGTTTTTAAACTTAACCGTGATTTAACAAAATTTTTAATAGAATGATCAATGCCACAATTTTTTTATAATTCAGGGACCAATCCCACCAAAAAAATAAATTTGGGGACCAATGTCACCAAACATCTATAGTTTGGGGACTAATGTCACCAAACGTCTATAATTTGGGGACTATTTATGTCAATTTGCCTATTTATATCAATATAATAAAAAATATATAACATTAGATTTACAATGGCTATTTCTCTATAAGCTTGTTATAAGTTGAAAGTAGACCTTTAGTACTATACCTTTTTTTTTTTTCTTGTCAGACTAAAGAGAAATCGAGGTAATTTTATTAGTAAATTAAAGTATATTTATTGATGTACACTAATTTTATTATTTACGACAAATAAAAAAATAGAAGAAATAATAAATTTGTAAGTTTGGTAAAATATATACAAGGTTTATAAATTTTATTTTTTAAAAAAATTAATAATTATTTACTTATTTTGGGTTTTAAAAATAGAAAAGTAAAATTGTAGAAAGCTCAAAACATATAGAAATATTTTGGACAAAACTTTGATACTATTAGTAAAATAAATGATAGCAGAGAAAAAAAAGCAAAAACAAATTAATACTAATTTGGGTAACAATAATAATGACCGTAAACACTACATCTCTTTAGATTAATGATTTTGTTATTTGCATAAATTGAACATTATTTTACCACTTTAATATATGATAATTATCTTATTTAATCTTCTAATGATTTTTTATTACTCGAGTTGAACTTAAATATTCTTTTTCTAACAATTTTTTTTTATTAGACTAATCTGGTATTCGGAGTCATCATGATTCCGACTAATTAAGATTTGGTTTGGGTTACGCCCACAAAGTCCAACTCGGGAATGTCTCACCATGATTTTTTACATAACGCTTACAAGCGATTTTCTATTGTGTCAAGTCAAAAACTTTTCTTCTAACAAATTCATCCCTCATCTAATTTTAATTTTCTATTTCAGACACTAATTAACAAATTTCGAAAAATTATCCCCCTTCTCTCTCTCTCTCTCTCTATATATATATATATATATATACATATTGTATCTCACAACAAGAGATATCTTCTTTTAGATGTGATAGAACTTTAACAAGGAAACAAAAAAATTGTTCCCATTTTATCATTTAATTTGAGTCATATTCCATTCCATCACTTGATGTATGTACAAACAATTACTCTCACTACTAAAGTGATCATAAATAATACATCCAAGAATCTGTCTGAGGATATATATATATATATATATATATATATATATATATATATATGTATGTATATTTGTCAAGACAAAACAAACAACAGACAGCTGGAATGCAAGAACAACAGAAAAAAAAAAAAAAAAAAAAATTGTCCACAAAAGGACCAGCTTATATTCTGAACCAACTAAGAAACATCTGATTTGATTGCTACTTTTATAAACAAAATTTGTTCACTGCATATATATATATATATATATATATATTCCATATATTCCACTTTATAAAGGATGAAATCTTTTAACTACTCAAAGTAAAAATAAAATGAACTATATATATATATATATATATACACACTAGAAATTAACTGTGGTACAAAACCTGCAGATTATTTTTATTTTATAGTTTTTATATTTTGTTTTGGTTGAGATTTGATATGGAAGAATCTATAAAATCTGATCTACCAATTGTATATGACATGCAATGTCAAGTTGTTCATATATGTACAAAAAAACCATAGTAGATGTAATAATATTATTCTCACTCAGTGACTGACTATACATACACACACACACACACACACACACATATATATATATATATATATATATATATATATATATATATATGTATCATGTATGATACATGCTTCTATTTGTGAAGTAATTAGCAGATGCTGCTGATTGAAGTGAATAATTCTTGAATATATATATATATATATGCAGAAAAAAGGGATCATAATTGTAAAAAAAAAAAAAAAAGTTACGCCTAATTGTCCTATATTTGTCTATTTTAATTATTGTTTCCTAGTGTTTCTACTATTTTTAATTGTACAAGAAAATATTTCGAGTTGGCAATAATAAGTCTATACTTATATTTCATAAATTATCTTTATATACTTACAATGTGGGACGAAACATGAATCGGATGCAATATTTCCTTTAATGTATATAATTTATGCAGTAAATTTAATGTATGAAGGAAAACATCAAGAGGTAAGGGTTAAAAGGATAATCCGACCCGTTTTATTTAATGAAACTTGAAATTTTGATTTTTTTTCTTTTCCTTTTTTAAAAAATAATAATTATTTGTAACATTAAATTTATATGATTTAACTTTATCAAAAATATATATATATATATATATATTTTAAAAAAAAAGAAAAAATTGAAGGTATATTGTGGAATGGGAGGATTTGGACCCTTTAGAAGATGTAACTTTTACTCAAAGTTTTTCTTTCGTAAAAATAATATTTTTTGTTTGCCATTTGGTATCTAAAGTGATTGCTTCGTTTAATCCATGTTCGACTTAGATTGTATTCGTAGAGTCTAACTCTTCTTCTTGGAAAAGCTTTATCCTCGTTATTAACACTTATAACGAGTATTGGCAAATTTGTGACTTTATATAATATTTATAATATATTTTTCTATTTTACCAAGTAAAAAGCTTACGTAAAAAAAAAAATTGTTTCCTTTACATGTAAAAATTGAATCATTTCCTTGCCTAAAGGGTGGGAGTTCGACATCCCATTTCAGTCATAGTGTTGTTAGATCCCAGTGTTGGATTAGTCGGGTAAAAACCGGACACCATCACTATAAAAATCAAAGAGTTGAAAAGGAAAAACAAGGTGCGTTAACTCTTCGTGCATATCCATTGATCAATCAAAAAAGTAAGTCATATTGCCCCGTAAATTCTCATATTTGTTTTTTCCATATTATTTTATCATCATAAAGAAAAACCACAAGAACTATTATTTTTCAACGATTTTTGGTACACAAAGCTACCGAATCTACGTAATATATATATATATATATATATATATATATATATATATATATATATATATATAATATGTGTGTGTGTGTGTGTTTGTGTTGTGTGTGTGTGTGTGTGTAAGACTTACATTATGCACATTATGAAGCACGTTTCACTTGCGAACTTCATTAATTTTATGCTGAAATTTGAAAATGGATAAAGGTTGTTAAATTGGTCGTCAAAAACATCATAGGAGATTTGATTTGTTCTATATTTCGACAGACACCCCACCCCACACCTACCCCACACCCACCCCCTTCCAATCCATAATAGTCTCTGCAAAGCTGTTCGAAGCTAAGCCAGTTACGTATAAGCAAAAGAGATGCTACAAATGATCTCCTACAAGACTTTTATTTTCTTTCCTTCTTCTTTATATATATATATATATATATATATATATATTTTAAAAGAGGATAGAATAGAATCTAGGAAATCTATAACTATTCAGACAAGAAAATTTTTACAAGATTACAATAGTGTATCACGAAATTAAATGAGAGAAAATATTTTAAGATGTGGACACTTCTTGAACTACTTAGGATTAGAAATATATATATATATATATATATATTTTTTATATATATAATATATATATTGTATAAATGTTGTTCATGGAAAATGACTTTTATTCATACTTATATCAAAGTCTTGATTTTGTAATGCCCACAAAATATTTAGCCCCCAACCATTGAATTAGAGGGGAAAAAAGAAAAAAGCATTTTGGATTTCTAATATTTTGGTTGATTTTGCTATGAATTAAGTGTCTCACATTACTTATCTAAGCTTTGAGCAGTTATTAAGTTAGTGACTTAAAAAAATTTACTCATTGATGTGTTTTAAATTCATGAGATATTTTAATTTTTGACTTTGCCTAAAAATTTAATAAAATTCACGATAAACTTTAACACGGTATCATAGTTAGAACAATTGGTATGTGAATCTTGATTTCGATCTAAATTTTTTTTTTATACATAAGGGAGGACACCTTTTAAGCCAATTCAAATCTAGATTAATCCATGTTCGAGTCGGGTTGGTTTCTTGCAAGAGGAAGCTTTAATCCTAGATTTTAAACAGTTGCACATGAGTCAAGATTCAAACTCTTGACCTTACTTAAACCAGAGAACTTCTTACCGAATTACCTACACCTTGGGATTAAAATTTAATTATTTAAAGGTGAAGACTTGACATTCTTGAACAAGAGCTGGCTTGGGAGTTGTAAACCAAAAGGATTATTATAATCATATATATATATATATATATACATATATGTATGTATAGTACCAACACCTCCATTTTGTTGTAACTTTTCCTTTTTGTAAGTAAGAGATAACCTTCCACTAATAAATAATAGTCTATAGAGAAAGATTTGATATTGAAAGGAGAGGAAATCTTTGGCCAACCACTGAATCATGGAAAAAAAGAAGTAATAGAGAATCATAGATAGTGTTGGATTCTAATAAAGAAAATTTTGGTTTCTTTTTTTCTTTCTCTATAGTCCAATACCTAAGATTTTTAAACTTTTATTACATATATTACCTAAACATTAGACATGGGAAACCTCTTTGAATATATATATATATATATACTTGTATATTTTATGTTTTTTTTTTGGTCTATAAGGTCACAATTTTTTAGGTGCAAATAAGAAAATACATGGTTGTTAAGAGATTTTGTTGACTAAAACAATATAGAATTTAATTGTGGAAAAGTATTTATGAGACAAAATTTGTTAATTATCTATTATCATCACTTTAATTTTTTTAAAATTTTTTATAAAGGGTTTCAGTGTCACAACACAAATTCTCATCGCGAGCATCATGTTAGTAAAGGATTTTAAACCCTACTTAGTAACCGCTTAGTAATCTTCTAGACGAGCGATGTGGGATTTTGTATCACAACAAATATTACTTTATATATAAAGCAAACCAACAAATAATTATTGAATCCAATAGTTTTTTATTTTATTTTATATATATATATATTAAAATGAAGTTAGCATGTTAAAATAAAATTCGATTTGAGACTTTGATTAACCCTAATTTAATTTGTAAAAATCAAGAATCTTCTAACTAATGAGATTTCTTGTGACAATCGGTTTTTTTTTTAAAAAAAAGAGGCCATAAATTATTTATAATTCTTTATGATCCTCGAAAAGGATGTGAGAGGAAATGTCATCAATCGAGCATCTGAATTGAGATCAATCTTTCTCTTATTTTTGGATTTATACATAATTATATATTAAAGTGTTTTGACTGTTGAAATTTATGCAATACGTATGTAATACAAACATGAAGTCATGAAACACGCAAGGATTATTGAACTGATTTGATTAGTTTAAGGTTGTAATTAAGAAGGAAAATCCCAGAAAATCTCTTATAAATTCATTCAACTTAAGTAACCATCATCCACCAGATTACAATAAAAATAACAAATAATAATTTACAAAAGAGGGATTATATATATATATATATATATATATATATATATATATATATATATATATTACACAATCAAAAAGATTCCTCATATTAAAGTTCAAAGATTTGCATTGCTAATCAAAGCTGTATTAATTACGTATGGAAATCCAGTAAAAACTGGACAAATGTTCAGATTCAACAAGGACAGACCAATTCAAGAATGATACATACATACATATATATATATATATATATAGAATTAGGCACCGATTCGAGATCTTCTACATTAATAAAATCTTGATCCTTTTGGCTATATATCCAAAATCAGATTTTTCTTATTTTATCT
Source organism: Cynanchum wilfordii (assembly GCA_025388415.1). Lineage (NCBI taxonomy): Eukaryota > Viridiplantae > Streptophyta > Magnoliopsida > Gentianales > Apocynaceae > Cynanchum > Cynanchum wilfordii. The sequence continues at coordinate 449,570 of JAHSUH010005350.1, read as the reverse complement.
TACATGTCCAAGTGGATAAAAATAGTTTATTTAGCAAAGTTTTGAATTTAAATCTTATATATAAAAAATAAATATTTGGAAACTTTTTTTTCTAAAATGGTTTTCGACACAACTCGATTCATTGGCTAATCAAAAGATTCAAGATTTAAGGGTTTCAAAGTGATTAGTAAGCACGGGCAGATAAGGGCGACTCAAGACACAACCCTTTTTTAACTGTATAAAGATGAGCTAATTAGTTTAATGACAAAGTCTTTTATATATATATACACACACACACACACACATATATATATATATATATAATAATTTAGGCGTAGAAGAAAAAGTAATGCCGCCTTTGGAGAAGTCTCTATCCAAATAAAGACTAAACATAGTAGAGCTACAATACAAAACATTGGGAATTAGACAAAATATGTATAAATATAATAATTCACCTTTCTATTTCCATTGATATCCCCAAAAGATTAACCTCATCCACATTAGGAAATTAAAAAAAAAAAATAAAAACATGGAAATCAAAGTCTGATTTGAATGAGATCAACCAGTCAGATATGTATATATATATATATATATATATATATATATATATTTTGCTTAGGGCACAAGATGTCTTAGATAAGTGAGTCATAACTATAGGATGACACATTTAAGTCAATCAATATTCGGACTAATCTCTGTTCGAGTCAGGTTGTCTCTTGCGAGAGGAAGCTTTGACCCTAAATTTTAAACAGATACATATATGAGTCAAGATTCGAAGTCTCGAACTCATTTAAATTAAGAAAGTTCCTTACTAGCTTATGTACACTTTGAGGTTATGTATATATATATATATATATATAAAAGAATGGAAACTCTACCGACCCTTTAGGGTTATAAACATATTTTTGCTCTAAAATTAGATTATTACAAGTTTCAAAAGTATTTTTTCTTATCATGTTATAATAGTCATTTTGATAATCATAATAAAAGTTATAATCCCAAAGTTTTATATATGCGTGTTTCTTTTTTTTGATAATCATATATATGCGCGTTTCAAATGCTTTGATTTGTGTTCGATCACATCAATTTTTCTTGAAAAAGAAAAAAAGAAGTGATGATTGAATGACAGTTGTTTTTTAACATATACATATATATATATATATATATATATATATATATATATATATATATATATTCTTTATAACATAATCTTTTTTATATGCCAGTACAAAGATTATAATGAAGGGACAAAAAATGTTAAAGTAACTTTTGGGAGGACTTGATTTTGGCCAATCATCCATGTGTGACCAAACTATATTATTGCAAAGTTAAACCCTTTTAGCCTGTGAAAGTACAGTTGTTGTCTTGTTAAAATTAAGTCACATGAAAATCTTTTCAAGACAAGGAATATATATATATATATATATATATATATATTATCATACTAGCTAGCTTTCAATTGAATACGGACACGTGCGCCTTTCACAAAGTTTACCTTTACTTTTAGTTAGCTTTCTTTTTGGATTGCATTTGAATCAATAATAGTATTGACATTTGGATTGAAAGAAAGAGAAAAAGCAATGGGAAAAATGATGGCAAAATGGCAAAGGAATGTGTACCCTAGGAATAGGGTTACAAGCAGCAATTATATATATATATATATATATATATATATATATATAGTATGTGAAATTAGAGTAAATATATATGTATTTAATAGTTAAATGTTGATTTGATTTGATTTTAAAATGGTACAAAAAGAAAAAAAGGTGGTAGTTCAATTGGTGTGGCTCCTTTATTTAAATGTTTTCACGTAACTTATTAAGTGAGAGATTTCGAGTTTGACTCAAACTCGTAACATAATGACTTTGTGTTGTATTTTTAGCAATTTGTTGTAATCTTAGAAGTCTAGACCCATAGATATACATTCATGAATAGTCGATAAGAATATTAGATTACTCGAAAAAAAAAAATGATACAAAAAAAAAAACTTTACATTATATGACCCTCTCCTTTACAACATTTTCCATAAAAATATAGATAAACAACTGTTAATTATCAATTTATGAATAGAATAAAGATAATTATAAGAGATATATATTACAAATATATATATATATATACACACATAGGGTTACAACAAGCAATTATAATCTACATAGTACAAATGATGTAGATACTAGAATATATGTGGTAATATAAAAAGGTGGAAATTTGATTTGCCTTTTAAAATGGATACAAATCTTAGATGGCATGACACTACATACTCCTGGTTGAGTTTGACTCAAACTTGTAACATAATGACTTTGTATTGTATTTTTAGCAATTTGTTGTAATCTTGGAAGTTTGGACTCATAGATACCTTCATGAATAGTCGATAAAAATATTAGATTACTCGAAAAAAAGAATGAAAAAAAAAAATACATTTACATGACCCTCTCCTTACAACATTTAATATAAAAAATATATAGATAAACAAAATCCTACCAACGCCTTCTCTGGTATGACCCTCTCCTTTACAACATTTAATTTGGGGGGGTGGGTGGGGTTTTTTGCTTTTTTATGCGGGGGGTTTACCCGGGGGCCCTCAACGAAGGAGGGGGTGGGGGTTCCCCATCACCAAAAAAAATATATATATAGATAAACAACTGTTAATTATCAATTTATGAATAGAATAAAGATAATTATAAGAGATATTATATATATCACAAATATATATATATATATATATATAATATATATATATATATATATATATATACACACACATAGGGTTACAACGAGCAATTATAATCTACATAGAACTAATGATGTAGATACTGGGATATATGTGGTAATATAAAAAAGTGGAAATTTTATTTGCCTTTTAAAATGGATACAAATCTAAGATGCTATGACACCACATACTCATGGTGAGTTTGACTCAAACTCGTAACATAATGACTTTATGTTGTATTTTTAGCAATTTGTTGTAATCTTGGAAGTCTCGACCCATAGATACCTTCATGAATAGTCGATAAAAATATTAGATTACTCGAAAAAAAGAATGATGCAAAAAAAAAAAAACTTTACATTATATGACCCTCTCCTTTACAACATTTCTATAAAAATATAGATAAACAACTATTAATTATCAATTTATGAATAGAATAAAGATAATTATAATAGATATATATATATATATATATAATATATATAGGGATATATGTGGTAATATAAAAAAGTGGAAATTTGATTTGCCTTCTAAAATGGATACAAATCTAAGATGATATGACACCAAATATTTTGGTCTCCCGCCGCTTGACCTGTGCTTTGATACTACTTGTTGGGTCGTCTCCTCACCATATTAGTATGAATATTATTCGTTTTGGGTCTAAACCTTCACGTGTTTGTTCTTGAAACTTTCCCAAAAGGCTTTATACTAATGAAGTAAATGTAACTCCTTATATACTAGGTAATTTTTGTCTAATATTCCAATGTGGGACTTGGGTTGACACCACAACCCCAACAAAAAGGTTTGTTTGTGGTTAAAATTATATATATATATATATATATATATATATATGAAAATTAGTTTTATATATCATACAAATCTTCGAAAAAATATAAATTTTGAGATTCTATTACTCTATTAAATACCAATGCATATCCTCTATAATATTTTTAGTAATGTTACTAAAAAAGTAATATGCATAATTTATGTCAGCCTTTTTAATAAGTGTTAAAAAAATATATATTGTATATTCTCACGATATGGGTCCACAAGTTCGTGTTACAATTATGGCATAGCAGCATTTGTAATCAACTATTTGACATTGTAATCATTGTATAAAAAGGATATTTTGAGTTGATAATGAATATTTAGACTCATTTTTATATTACATGAAACATCATTATATATTCACGATATAGAGCAAAGTATCATATATATATATATATTATATATATATATATATATATATATATATATATATCATTCAACCTCTATATATATAGTTATATAAAGGCATGAAGAAGGGCTATGGTCTAGAAGGGATTTGGGTAAAATCTTATAGAAGAATTGAAAGATTATATATCTTAATATATATAATATATATATAAGATTATAACTTTGTTATTATATTTTATATCAAAAAATGTAATTATATTTTTTTTTTACTATCCAAGGAAATCATACTAAAATTATCCAAGAATTATCTAAATTATAATTATTTTTTTTTGGTCGTAAAATTGGATTTTTCTAAATAACACTTATCATAATTTAATAATTTCATTTTTCTCTATAATTGATCTTTTATTTGTGTTACATGTTTCGTATTATTGATGCTAGCTTGCAGTGGATTTAGTATCGTTGTAGGGATAAGAGGAAAAAATTCTTAAAACCAAAGAATGTCTTTTCTATATATTTAGTCTTTAATTGTTGATTGTGTTAACATAATTGACCATTCTTTTTTTGTGTGGATCATACATTCAAAGAGTACTTAATTAGTACTTGACTTCTGATCTTTAAAATATACTTGCTGGAATTTTAGTGGACACATTTTATATGAGTAAAAAGTTATCATAATATAATATTTTTAATAAAATACGTTAATTAAAAAAAATTAAACAAACATAATATTATATAAATATATATATAAATTGTGGTACACTTTTCACTTAGTGCGAAGTGTTACTATTAGTATATATATATATATATATATATATATATATTATTATATAATTATTTATAACTTAATAAGATAATATAATTTGAAAGACAGAAGTTTTAAAAGCAACCCTAAAACCATATGTGTATATATATAGTACAGCATAGCTGAGTTCAAATTCAAAATAATTAGAAATAGATTATAGTTTTGTAGTTGACTTTTTTTATGGTGTGTGTAATCACACACATACACACATATATATATATATATATATATATATATATATATATATATTTATTATATTAATGCAGATGAGAGTTGACCAAGTTTTATTTGTGAATAATTTATTTAGATCCAAAACAACCTTTAGAGTTTTTATGACCTAATTTTAAGGGTTTTTTTTGCTTTTTATTTTCTTTCAATTATTGGTTAAAATTAAGATTTTATGACTTTTTTTAGGACTTTGCTAATATTTTTTAGAAAGTAACTTATCTCAATTTTTCTTTTATTTTGTGTTTGCTCGCTATGTTATTATATATATATATATATATATATATATATATATATATATATATATATATATATATATATCAAGAATAATAACTCAAAGAGATTAATGGATGAAAAATAATATTCTAACCAACAAGTGATAATGTTGCAACAAAAAGATTTTGTTCTAGTAAAAGTTAAATTTTTTAGATGAAATTCGAGTCAAATTCGAATAATTATTCAAAATTTGTATCTCTGAATACCAAATGACTTAACAAAAAATTAATATAATTTAAAGAAAAAAAATTTTTAGTCGTCTTTAAAAGTACAACAACCACAATTTCTAGCTTATTAATTATCAGGGTTGACTTCATTTTATTACAATAAATTTTATTGAAAATAATAATAATAATGTTCATCTCTTGATATATATATATATATATATATATATATATATATTAGTGGATTTTTTTTTTAAAAAAATAATAATAATAAAGAAAATAAAGTCAACCCTCAATCCTGATTCTGTGATTTCAAGAAAATCCCTTAAAATATTTCTTTCTCATGCATGATATATGTGTAACCCAAACCATAAACCCAGAATTTCTTGACAAGCAAGTTTAATTTTAAAGGCTTTCTCACAATTATAGATAAGATGGTGATAAATTCGAGTTACGATAAAAAAAATAAATATTATAAATGTAAACTTTTTTTGGTTAACCTAAAATTAAAAATTAATGTAACGTTTAATAATTCTGTTATTTAAACAAAGGAAGTAGGAGTTCTTCAATTCCATATATAAAATATGTAAGGCCTCTAATATATATGAAGTATAAAATATATTTTGATATATACACATTGTCAGCTCGTGAAGTTTCTTTTAATACAATAAGAATGATTATCAAGTGTTTGTGGCTAAGTTGGCAGCAAGGCTGCCCCCAAACACTCTCCTTACCCAAAGGACGGGAGTTCGACACCCCATTTCAGTCATAGTGTTGTCCGATCTCGGTGTTGGATTAGTCGGGTAAAAACCGGACACCATTACTATAAAAAAAATAGTTGATTTTTTATGCTTGAGTATAAGAGATATATCTCGATATGTAGAAGTTTTTTTAATACAATAAGGACGATTATCAAATAGTTGATCTCGGATGCTATTAGGTTCAAGATGACAGTATAAAAAGAAAAGTCTTATTAAGACATATTTATTAAGGTGTTTTAAAAATTTTCTATTATTAAGTATGTACATACATCTTTAAAAATAAATATTTAAAGAATTAAAAGGTTAATTTAAAAATAATTTAAATACTCCATTTCATTCATGCATGCATAAAATATTTCTTGACACTATTAAAACAATTATAATTGAGGCGTTTATATCAAATATTTTAAAACAAGAAACACTCTAATATATATTTGCTTGAGACGTATTTAAAAACGCCCTAATAACTTTTTTTTTATTATTATAGTACGAGATAGTACATACTATATAATACTCATAAAATTCATTATATATATATATATATATATAGGAGAAACCCCAAAATTTCTTTAAAAATTGTTAGTAAGACATTATTTTTTAAAATATATACATATGTATAAAAAGATTCAATCCAACCCCTAGAGGAGTCAACAACAATGGTGGTTCATAAGTCAAAACAATGAAGGTTTTTTTTTTTTTTTAATTATTTTAAAGCTAAGATATTCTATGTTGTAGATAAAATATACACATAATTTTTAATTTTTAAAATATAATTTTGTTCTTGTGGTCCTATGGAGTTGTTTCTTGAGAAAAATATGTTTGAAATGGTCATTACATACATTCATACATTGTATTTGAACCTCTTTCCATTGATGAATCATTATTATGGAAGGTAAACCAAATTATTTTTGATAGCTAAATTCATAAGATATTCTTCTTTTCTTATAAGTATCAAAGTTTAAAGTAGGGGCATATTTGGAAAAATGTAATTAAGATTTTATATATATATATATATTATATATATATATATATATGTATCTTTAGAAAAAGATGTATAAATGAGGACCACATTTGTAAGGATGGAGAAATTAGTATAAAGAATGGAGAGAATAAATTTATTGCTAAACAAAATTAGTTGAAAAGTTAAATAATTGAAGAAAGGTTGGTATATGTATGAGGGGGTAAAATTGGAAAAACATTAAATGAAATCATTATATATATATATATATATATATATATATATATATATATATATATAGGTAATATTGTAAACCATGCAAGAAAAGTAAATAGGCAAAGGTTATTAAATTAGGGTAAGAATTGATATTATCCATGAAATTAATGTTTACTTATTTTTGATTTATTACAAAATTAAGTATTATGTATATGAAATTATTCATATTATCATATATTAATTAACTACATTAATCTTCCTCCGAAAAAAAGTCGGACACAACTCAATTTTAAATTAGTCGAACTCAAAATATTCATTAATCTCATAATTACATTTAGTGATTAGGTTATTCTTCATCTAACTAATTCAATTATAATTCAAGTCTTACTTGCGACAATTATCACTTTCTCAGTATCGAGTTTATTTTTTATATAATAAAATATATATTTTTAATATAATATTGAAGGTTTTTTTTTCTCTAATATAATTAAAACTTATAATATTTCGATTTTGGGTTTAAGAAAGCTTAAATTTTCGAGGAAAAAAAAGAAAATAATAGAAAATGAAATCCTAATGTAGAAATTAATTACAAATTATATATATATTATATATTTTTTTTTTTTGTTTCTCCCTCTCCAATTTAGTACTATAAAAAATGTAAAAGCAAAAACTTTTTTTTTTTTCCTTTTCTGAAAAGACTTCTTTATTTTCATGCTTTTCAGAACACAAAGCTAAGGACCAATGGCTTTAAAGAAAGGAGGGCTTTTTTTTTTTTTTTTGTGGAGACTCCTAGCCAAGAGATTCAAACATCTCTTCATAGTTAAATTCTTCTTATATACATACATATATATATATATATATATATATATATATATATAAATTATAATTATTTCTAGAGAATGGAATATAGATATTATATATCTATATATAAATAATTCAATTTTTAATTTTAGAAATTATAAGTAACATAATAAAATTATAGGTTTGATTCAATTTAATTTTAAATTAATCGAGATTCAAAATAATTATCGAATATAAAATAAAATAAAAGTAATAAGCGGTTCTTCTAACTTAAGTAAGATTGCGCGTTTGAACTGATACTTACGTATGCAACCATTAAAAACTTGATGTCATAACTTATCTCCCGTAAAAGATCTATCCAACTCAAATGAGTATTAATCCGGATATAAATATAATTTAAAGACGTTCATCTAAAACACGTTGTTGTGTCATTTAAGGGAAAAAAAAAAAAGTGGAATGAAATCTAAGGATGAAGTGAGAACCAGCCAACAACCAATTGTTATAACCCTATCCCTCCATCTAGAAGGAAATGGAAAAAAAAAAATTGATAATTTATAAATGGCAAAATGGTCCCACACACCCACCCAACTCTTTAAGTATATATATATATTTATATGTATATATATTTGAAATAAAGTTATATTAATATATATATATATATATATATATATATATAAGAATAATGATAATAAAAAGGACAGAAATCATAAAGGATAGAATTTTGGGGGGTTTCAATTGTTGAATTGAAAAGGACAATGGCAACACTTTGCTTTCTTTCTTCATATAACAACAAAGAATTAGCTCAACTTGGTGTCACCTTATGGACTACTATTTCCCCACCATCAAAAATACATATTTAGGAACATTCCAATCCTTCTCTCTTATCATTAACACACCTATATATATATATATATATATATATATATATATATATATATATGTTTATTTATTTATTTATTAAAAAAAATTATTATTTTATGTTAATAAATTTATTTGTATATACTCACAATTATTGAATAATAATCGATTTAATCTTGTTTTAGTATTTTATCACTTAGATCTGTCTAAGTTAGGAGAAGAAGAATGCATGATGTGAACTGTCTTTTTTTTGTCCCTCAAAAATTGATATGTGTCATAATTAATCGGAAATTATAATTTTTTGTTGGAAAAATAAAAATACACATTTAAAATTTACTTCAAAGATATTTAGTAGGAAAAAAAATCATCTTAAAGGAAATAATATATATATATATATATATATTTGAATGTTTTAGATATTCTCACCCAAATGAAAAACGACAATCTAATTGGAGGAGCATTTTATTTCCATTTTTCATCTCCTTGCTCATCAATTACTATATGAAAGAGCCTCTCTCTCTCTCTAAATATCTATATATATATATATATATATATTTAGAGAGTATGTATATCTTCTGTTGCACGTGTAAAAGTATGATCAGATTAATGCCTAGGATTCTCAAAATCTGGGTCCTTTTTTTTTTTTTTGAGGAGGGAGGAGAGGGGGAGGAGAGAGGGAGGGGGGGGGAGGGGGGGGTGAATAGTGATGGTGTCTGTTTTTTATCCGGATTAATCCTACTACTATGATCATATAGTATTATAACTCTCAACATGGAAGGCATAAAGGTAACTCCACTAACACCAAGAAATGAAATGGTTTGATACCACTTCACACACGCCCAAAAAGCCAATTTTAAAAATTTAGAAAATCACCAAATCAAGACGTAACAAATCTAAGATATTACCCAAAAGCAACCTCAACAAAATCCAATGCACAAAACAAAAAAAATACAGTATCCTTTTAAAACAAAGAAGAGAAAATTTAAGAAAGAGTTTAACACACTCTCTAACAAAATAAATAACAAAATAAGAAAATCCAACGTGGAGTCTGGGTCCTTAGTGGGGTTTCCAATCACTTAAAGATTTCGATAAGGGTCGAATTTAATGTTTTACCTTGGAATTTAGTATTTTTCACAAAATATATATATATATATATATACTTTTCCTTTTTCATTTATTACTCCGCAAAATTTAATAATTCTTTTTTAAAAAAATTACTATATATATAAATATTACTCCCTCCACTTTTTTACTTGCTATATTAGAAAATCAATGTAAATTTATTACTATTTTATCTATAGTATCTTATAATAACAACTCATATTTATTAATTATTTTTATTATATATATAAAAACTAAAGTTAAAGTAGATATTGTTTACTTTGAAGTGGGGCTCTCACGGTTTTAAAAGCGGCGGCATTGAGTAAATGATTTCTAACTCTACTTAATAACCGTTTAGAGATCTCTTAGGTGAGCGATGTAGAACTTCATGTCATAACAAAAATAAATATATACATATATATATTTAAAAAATTCTAAAAAAAGATTAAAGACTAATAAATCTAGTGATTATTTCAATGTATTATTTCACCACTTTCTAAGAAAATCTTGTGAAAAAATATGAAAAAATAAAAAAAAAAATATATATATATATATATATATATATATTTGCCCTAAATCCGAACGATTCTAACATCTAATGATTTCTTGTTCAATTTAAATTATTTTCTTTGGACAATCAATTGAAAAGGGAAAACACCAAATTGGTCGCATATATATATATATATATATTTTATGTATTATATATTTTGTACATTTTTTTTTTCTTTTTTTCTGCCAATTCTGTTGTAACAAATCAATGGTTCGACAGCACACTAAGAGCTTAGTTGGAATGATGATTAAAGATAAAGACGACAAAGAATTGGAGACCACTTTATAGAACTATCTCAAACTAATATATATATATATATAAAATATATGAACAAAAAGTTCATCTTGTGATGGTGAAATCATCTATGTATGTATATATGTGTATATATTTATATATATCTATATATATCTTTGAAACAAAGTGTTCTTGGAAAACCTAAGCATATTACTATTAATATCTCTCTCTTTTTGTACTACCACACAACTCAACAATAATTCAAATACCCTTCAATACAATCAATTGTAACCAATAAAATATCGTAGATATATATATATATATATACTTAAAAGATCCAAATAAGCGATATATAGTTTAATACTCGACACTATAGTGTAACTCAATTAGATAAAAACTCTTACTTATAATCAAGGACTTATGAACTCGTTGATGACAATAATAAAATATCATAAATAGAAATATATCATAAAAAAATGTAAATAAAATGAAGAATAATTTGATAATCTTTAATTTTTTTTTTTTATTGATATATGTTAAATATACTTTTTCATTTCAAAATTTTAATTAATATCCTTTATTGAAACATAAACTAAGGATTTTTTTTTAAATATTTTTACTTATTACTAAATAAATTTTCTCAAGAAATTACAATAAAATTTTAAAAATATTAAAAAAATCTTATCACAATCGTACATGATTTTACCTTATTTGGAAAATGTTAAAATTAAAGTATTTCTTTTCCATATTAATTGGTATTAATTATAAAGTATTAATTCAAAGATATTACGAGAGTAAAAAATATAAATTATATTATATTGATTTTTTAATTTTTTAATTTTTCTCTTTAATAAATACTTTAAAGTAATTAAAATAAAAATAATTGATATGAATTTGGGGATTGAAAGTGTAATATTCAATGGTCAAATCTAGACATAATGAATGAATGATGTTTATAAAAGATTATGGATCGGTCAATTCCTAACCTAAATGATGTGATTTTAAACTCAAGTAGAAATGGATTAATTCAATGAGCATTATATTTCTTCTAATATATATATATATTATATGTCACATTTCGGAAAAATTAAAATTCTTTATATTTGTCACGTTAAAAAATAATGAATATATATTTATTAATATTTTTTTTGTATTCTTATAACTAATGTTTTATAACTTATAGTTTTTAATTAATTATTTTTATTGAACAGAATAAAGTTAAAAGATATATTAATTCTTTTTAAAATGTACTTTTTTTTATCAAGGATAAAAAAAAAAAAAAAAAATTGAATGAGTAAGAAAATTTGTTTTATTGTCAATAGAAACACACTATTGATTTATTGTTCTTACCATCAAATTCTACATTTTTTGAATTAAAATTTAAATTGATATAATTAGAATTAATGACTTCTTCAAATTTTTAACTCGCAAGTGAAATTAAAATTATACTCGATTATGATGTATCTAATTATATATATATATATATATATATAATTTTTGATAAATTAAAACCATGATGTTAATACTAAAATATAAAAAGTTATACAATACTAATCGATTTTGAATTAATTAAAAGAGTAATTTAAAATATTAAATAAGTTTATAAAGAAAATATATATAATGTCAATAATTCACGCATTTGACCCGATTAGCGTAATGTGGTTGGCGAGTAATACTTTCTTTCTTTTTATATATATATATATATATTATATTATGATAAAAATGATAATAATGGACTTTGTTTGGTGAACTTCTGATCGGTGGCTATTTCAATGCAGCAGAGAGAGCAATTTGGATGACTTTCTTATATAGTCAACTGTAAGAACTATTTGACCTTTCCTTTAATTTTCACAAAAAAATAGGAAACCTTAAAATATATTTCATTCATTAGATTACCAAAAGAAATAATAAGAAATAAATAATTCGTCAAGAATACTTGTTAATTTTGTAACTAATTATATATATATATATATATTAATTAGATATTGTATTATTTAATTTGTGCATATTTAAATTTAATTCGATCAAAAAAGTTGTAATAACAATTTTTTTTTTTATAAAAATATATTATATATATATTTACATAATAAATCATCTTGTAACTTATTTTTAATTTTGAGTTTTTTCCAATAAATTGTATTTTTTAAAAATGTTTTCTCGTTATACCAAATAAGAATTTAATTTAGTTAATTTTTCAAAAATATAAGCTTATCAAATTTTATTTTTTCAAATTAACCCATTGACTAATGTTAATATATATACATATATAATATAAAATATATAATAAAGAAATAAAGAATTTTGGTAATAACCAAATGAAAATTATTAAAAAATGAATAAAAAAATTATTTGTATTAGAGATTCTATTTAACTTTTGTTTTTTAATAACAATTTTATTAAAAAAATTAATAAATATAGCATTCATTTTTCTCTTTTTTTTTTTTTTACAATAAATTTGCATTCCTTTTTTTTTTTAATATAAGAAAAGGATGTTGGAGAAAAAATAAGAAAGGTATACATTATTTGCCTTTTCTATTTACTTTAGATTTAAAAAATAAATAAATCAGAAAAAAGTTAATTTAAATTTTAAATTATTTACTTGTAATTAAGTTCATTTTTCTTTAACATTTTAATATTAAAAAAGAAATAAATAAATTTTGATGAATTTTCATACCATTTACAAATTATTATATTACATTAACAATAATTTTAAATACAGTAAATAATTTTGTCTATAAAATGAAATAAAAATATTAATAAATTTTTTTGGTTAATTATTTTGATTTTAAATATCTTTCACTGCATAATAATTGTGAATATTATATTGTTCTTAATTTTATGAAAACAATCTCTTGATTGGTACCTAACATTTCACACATCTATAATTTTTTTTTTATTTTAATATTGTATATATTTATTATTTTTTTATCTAGTTATTGTGATTTTTTTTATAAAAAAAAATATTGAAATTACCATTTTATAATTGAAAGGAATGAACAAAAAATAATATTAGAAACTTATGCAATTATTTAAAAATGATTTAAAATATTTTATAACAATATATATATACACACATATATTTACATTGAAATAACGCAGTCTAGTTATGAAAACATTATAAAATCTATTAAAACATACTATAAAATAAGTAAGTATTTATATATATATATATATAAAGAAATATTTTAAAATTTATGAGAAGGTTAAAAGAAATAATAAATTTAATTAATATTAACGTGAAAAATAAGTAACTGCTCTTTCTTTCTTAATAAGAAAAAAAAACAATCATATTAATTTCATAAATTAATAATTTTTTTTAATTTTGGTGTGATCTCATATATTAAAAGGAAAAACAGATCGTATCTACTCATTAAAATGAAAAAGTCAACCGTCAATTTATAAAATCTTATTGAAGTCAACTTCCCTTAAAAAAAATTTTTGGAACTGCCAAAAAATTCAGTAATCGAGAAAAATAAATTAAATTTTTTTTGGAGAAATCTCAAAAATCCCCCGTTAGCCGCAGTACTGCAGATGGTTTGATACCATAATGATTTATTTTTTAAAAAAAAAAAAAAAATTTAATATTACCAAAATCCGCCCATTTTCATGATTGTTAGTAATATTACAATATTTTAACTTTTGGTATTAATTTTCTTTGTTATAATATATATATATATATATATATAGTATGTATAAATTTTTCTTTAAAAACACTTATGAATTTTTTTTTTATATCTTGAATTTATAATCGTTCACTTAAATATCTTGTAAATAAAACGGTAATCTGACTTACATCTGAATTATATATATATATATTATATATATATATTTTTTTAAATTTCTAAAATAGAAAAAAATCACCCCGGCCACTATTAAAGTCCCCGCTGTTCCTTTGCAATGAACCCATACCAAGATTTTAGAGAGAGAGAACCACCTTCCTTCCCTCCTTCACCGCAACCAATAACCACCGCCCTCCGCTGTAGGAGTTTCCTTTCTTCTTCTTCTTCTTCTTCATTTCCTCTTAATAGAGAAGCTTCAATACATACAACTTTTCTCTCTCTCTCTCTCTATCTATATATATAATTCGGCCGCAATACATAAAATATATATATTTACTCTGTGTGTGTTTTGGGTGTTAGCCGGCGGAGAAGGCAACCATGATAGCTTGTTTGGAACGAGTATCAAATTCTATACAGGAACCTAACAGTAATGAAGACGACGACGTTTTAATCTTGAGGAAAGGTCTAGAAGAAGAAGACCTCCAACTCCAAGGTAGCATCGAGCACGGGATAACGGCACTGTCGTCGTCATCGCCGGCCGGTAAGGATTTCGGCGGAATGCATTCGACGAAGCCTCTGGCCGTTATAAGACCGTCCGGCAGCGAAGACATATCAAAAGTTATAAAGCTGGCGTCACGAACGCCGAATCTAACTGTCGCCGCTAGAGGTAACGGACATTCAATTAACGGCCAAGCATCGGCCCATAAAGGTCTCGTCATCGATATGAAATCAATAGAAAATTACAATAATAATAATATGAGAATTGAGGTCCACCAAGGTAATGAAGACGACGCCGTTTCTTATGTGGACGTAGGTGGTGGGGCATTGTGGGCTGACGTGTTGTACCGCTGCGTCTCCTTTGGTTTGGCCCCCAAGTCTTGGACTGATTATCTTGATTTAACGGTCGGTGGCACGCTGTCCAACGCCGGCGTCAGTGGCCAAGCTTTCCGTTTCGGTCCTCAAACTTCTAACGTCACCCAACTCGAAGTCGTCACCGGAAAAGGCGATATTCTCACTTGCTCTGACTCACTGAATTCCGATCTTTTTTTCAGCGTTCTCGGCGGTCTTGGCCAGTTCGGTATCATCACTAAAGCCCGAATTCCTCTCCAGCCCGCCCCTGACATGGTTAGATTTTTTTTTTTTTCTCAAATTTATTACTTTCTCAATTTAATTAATAATTTTTATATATATATACATGTTTGAATTGGTGATTAGGTAAGGTGGATAAGGGTGGTGTACAGTGAGTTCAGCGAGTTCACACGGGACGCCGAGTTCCTCGTGACTCGCGAGTCATCATTCGACTACGTCGAAGGATTCGTCTTTGTAAACGGTGATGACTTAGTCAACGGCTGGCCTTCCGTTCCGTTAGATCCAGATCAACCGTTTAACCCGGCCCATATTCCCCGCTCAGCTGGCCCGGTTCTTTATTGCCTTGAAGTTGCCATACATTATCGGAACACTGACACTCTCTCCACCGTCGAATCGGTAAATTAATTTTATTTCAATTTTTTAATCCTTCATTTTTATTTATGGGAAAAAAAAAAAATATATTAATTTTCATAATTATATATATATATATATTTTTTTTTTTTTTCCTTACCGGGGGAAAATGAAGACAAAATCGTGGGCCTTATTTGGTAACGGGAAATAGAAATGGGTAGGCAAAGGAGACTTAGTTTTGACCTAGGTGGCTGCTAATCATGGGTCCCACCTTGTTCTTATGTTGACCATCCCTCACTCTCACATTAGGCCCCACTTTTTCTCCGGTGAGCGGTAAAATAAAAATAAAATAAAATAATTTATTATATTAGGTGCTAAATTAATTTTAATTTTTTTCATCAAAATTTCGGTTTTACCTAACAAAATCGGCTACTTTAATTATTTTTTTTAAAAAAAAATTAAAAAGAAAAAGCTTGTACTTGAAATCAAATCTGATTTTAAAGTATGTTATCATGTTACTTTTATAACTTAAGCGTAAGGTTTTGAAAAGAAGGAAATGTGGGAGTGGACAGACACGTGTAGGGAATGTAGGGTGGGTAGGCGGACGGGGGAGGGATAGGGGTAGGGTAAGTAATTATACATAATATATATATATTTTTTTTTGACTAATATATATATATATATGTGTATGTATATATGTCATAACGTAACTATCTAACTTGAAATAATGAAAAACTTACCTCAAAGGTATAATATGTATCTTCCATTAGATTTTCTGACACCAGCAACGTGTGAAATAAAAAAGGGACACGAAATTCATAGTTAATTACGAGATTGACACTGCCCCAACCATGTAATAAGACAAATTTAATCAGGGGTCGAAAATACAGTAATGTTAGCATCACCCAGCTGTCCTTTTTTTTTTTTTGCCCGACGATCATTACAGATTTTCCGTGACGTTCTTTCTTCCCTCTACTATTACCGGTCCCCCTATATATATATATATATATATGCTAAGTCTTTTTTTTCCTTTTTGTTATTATTATTATTATTATAGTGAAATGACATTTCTGTCCTTTTGGATGGGGTGGGGGGATTAGGTGGCAGATGGGTTACTTGGACAACTGAGATATATCAAGAATTTGAGGTTCCAAGTGGACATGAGTTACGTGGATTTCCTAATGCGTGTAAAGGTTGCTGAACAACATGCTAAAGCTAATGGTATTTGGGATGATGCACCCCATCCTTGGCTTAACATCTTCGTATCTAAAGCAGACATCTCTACTTTTGATCGCCTTGTCTTCCAGAACATTCTACACCGTGGCGTCGGCGGCCCTATGCTGGTCTACCCTCTCCTCCGTTCCAAGTAAGTATCTGATCAATTCCTCATCTCGATCTTTCTTCTCCATCCTTAAATTAAATATAAGATATCAAAACAAGATGATAGTTTGATTAACGTAACTTTTTTTTTTTTTTTAACTTGTGTGACATGTGTCATCTATGTGGAGCAAGGTGGGTTAGGGGAGGGGGGGGGGGGAGGGGAGTGGGGACCTAAGGTTTTGGTGTTACATATTGTATGTATATATAGATATATGTTTTATATGTGTATATGTGTGTGCTGACTATTTGCTGAACATCTTAAATCGGGTGGTTAAGATTTTGTAGTTATGTCGTGTTTATTTTTTTGTCCATTAGATGGGTCCCTAAATATTATGACATGCTCATGCATTATGGATATATATATATATATATTATATATTACTTAATTACTATATTGTATCTTGAAGCATCGTCAATCATAATTGATTGTCTTCTACTTAAGCTTAATCTTAATTACATCAAAATTAAGATTAGTTTTAGCTTAATATTAGGATTTAATATGAGTTATCGTATTAATTAATTAATTAATTAATGTGTATATTTCAATGCACATTACGTACATACATTCGGACAAAGATTATGGTGGCCCCCACATTGGCGATTTTTTTTTTATTATTCACTCTCTTTATACTAGTTTCTTATATATAATAAGACTTTGCACCTTTAAAACCATTAAAATATTTTTTTTTATAAAATAATAGTAATTTTGATAAATAAAAAAAAAAAAAAGGGGGAGAATGAATATCAAAGTATAAGTGAATTAGTAAAAAGTTCTTTTGATATAAGTGAGGTTGTGAGGGCGAATTCTTTTTCACATATATAATTATTTAAAATTTATGAACAAAATTTACTTCTTACAAGAAATCTACCCGGTTTGAATATGAATTAATTTAAATGTAAACATGACTTAAAAGCATTCTCTCATAGTTGAAATGCTTTTAGCTAAGACACCTCGTGTTTTAAGGAAAAAAATGTAATTAAGCTCTTGATTTGATACAATATGAAAGAATATTGTGAATGTTATATTAGATCACGAGTTCATTACTTAATATAAGAGCTAGAATTTGACTTCTTCGGAGCAATAGTTAATTAGACTCCTACAAGAGTAATCCAACTTATATCTAAGTTAGTCAAATGTGGAGATATCATTAAGAAAAAGAGAGAAACAATAATTAATATCTTCATCTAGTAGGTTCGATAAATTAATTCTGAACATCAATAGAAAAGGAAAAAATATATTTGGTGAGTTTGAGAGGGAAAAATGGAGTTCTTGAAGGGTGGGTGTGAGAATATTGACAAAGGAATATATATATATATATATATGTATATATGTATATATATATGTATGTATATATATATATAATAAATAGGGTTGTTTCCGAATCCAATCTTTCTTTTGCAGAAAATCAGATTTGGAGCAGCGTAGTAGCATTCATGGTCAGTTTTCCAGTAGATGAATAACGACAACAGTGTATTAATTAAATTTGCCAACCCAGATTTAGCAATCATTTGGCATTATTTACAATTTCTTCAATTTTTTTTTTTTTTGTCTTTTTGTCTTTTTTGCTCATCCTTTCTATTGTTTAATGTTCAACTTTTTTAGCTCATAGTGTAACCACTTGATGCATCATCCTGACCTGAAAATCATATCATCCATACATATATATATATATATATATATATATATACATATGATCCTTGCTTCTGCTTGCAGAGCTAATTTCACCAGACATGGGCACTCTGCTGTGAATATATATATACATACATTGATTTTGATATGATAACTCAAACTCATAACTTCTAGTTTATAAACTCATGAACTACACTTTATTGTTGTCCTTTAGTTTTTTCAGTTATATTTGATTAATTTCTTATCAAATTAGTATTTTGTAACTAGACCATACATATTCTAACACGATCAAACGAGTTGAAAACAGTGAGAAAATAAGTTATAACTAGTCGTAGGATTTGAATTTCTTGATCAAAAATTAATTAAAATATGATCGAGAAGATCAAAATCGTGAAAACTAATGGAAGGTAGACAAAAATGGTCAATTGTATTTTATATATATATATATATATATGTGTGTGTGTGTGTGTGTGTATGTATATGTTTTCTCCATATTTGGACCATCTTTGGCAATTTGAAATTCAAACTTTTTGTGCACCTCATGATTTTTCTTCTTCCCAATTTTGGAGATAAGTCCAGTGAGTGTGTGTAAGCATGCTTAATTTGTCTTCATCTTTTCTTTTTTTTTCTTCTCATCTGAATTTGTTTGTTTCTTCAAAAGGTAAAATCTCTTTTCTTTTTTTTTTTTTTGAATAATTTATTAGGTGGGATGATCGGACATCGGTGGTATTGCCGGAAAGTGACGACGGAATCTTCTACTTGGTGGCTTTACTCCGGATTTAGTCCGCCGTATCCGAAAGGACCTCCGGTGGACGAATTGGCTGCTCAGAACCGTGAAATTATTCAATGTTGTAATGATAATGGATTGAATTTCAAGTTATATCTTCCACATTACAATTCTCAGGTTGAATGGAAACAGCATTTTGGAGATCGATGGTCAAGATTTGTTGACAGAAAATCATGTTTTGATCCAATGGCTATACTTGCTCCTGGACAGAAAATCTTCACAAGGAAACATCAGCCCTAGTTGTATTAAAATTTCTCTGTCTTTTTTCTTTTTTTTTTAAAATTTTTATTTGTTCATTGCAATTGATGAAGTAGTAGCCATATCAGCATGTAAATGAATATTTTCATTAAAAGTTACTATTAATAGCTATTCATTTTCCTCTATCATTTTTTTTTTTTTGTAAATTTCATAAATTAAATATAAGAGGAAATTATAAAAAAAAAAAAAAACTCATACTTTAATCAATATAATACATAACTTCTTATAACTCAAAATAGCATGTATATATATACATAGTTGAATTTGGATGGTTATACTGCTATTTCAGGAGGGACTTGTGAGAAAAAACTCTCGAGATTATAGTATAAGTTAAATGAAATACACACAAATAAAGGAAGTAAACGATCTAAGTTATCACACTGTCTCAACTAAAGGTATTTTTGTTAGAGATAAAAAAAATAGGAAAGAAATAATTCTTTATATAGAATAACGACAGCAATAAAACTATGCAAATCTTTTTAATCTAATTAAATCTTTTATGATATTTATTATAACATTCTCGGTGTCTCTTTTTATATATGTATGTTAATTCACATCATAGGTTCTAATCCATTGATTTTTGTATTTGTTATAAACAAAATAAAAAAAAACATATCGTTTAATAATATACAAAAATTGATGTATCTTAAACTCATACTACATTTTTAGCGTAGTACGAGCACCACATCACCAGTTTAATGTTATATATATATATATATATATATATGTATAGTAAGTGCTGCAATTCCAGCCAAACTTGAATTTCAAGCTAAAGTGTGTCTTCTTATTTTTTTTTATTTAATATATATACATATATATATATATATATATATATATATATATATTTGTACATGAAACATGGAAGAAGGTGGTATCAGATTCTCTGTTAATGATCATGCAATTAAAAGAAGGACAAACGAAAAGACAAAAAATGGTATAGATTTTGTAAAGGATTTTTGGTTCTTTCGATTCCTCGGGCAATGTTATATAACTTAATTTCCATCATTTCATGCAGAAATCAAATCTACTTGGTTTCCACAACGACGACGACGACGACGACCAATCAACCATGATCATCAATCAGTTACTTTCTTTTTCTGCTTTTCTTTTTTTTTTTTTTTTAATTTTTTCCTGTTACTACTTTATACCATTAAAAGTAGAGAAAAAGTTTGGAAAGAATAAATAATAAAATGCTCTATTTTTTTTTAAATCTCTTGATATTTGATAGCTATTATGGGTTCGACTAATATGAAATCGAGCTTTTTTTTACTACTTATTTATTTATACATAAAATTCAAATTTAAGATTTTTTTTAAACTAAATCAAACTTCTTCTATTGATGAATAAATTATTAGTAGAATAAATAAATAAATAAGGAAAAAATTATTAAAATTTATGATTTTTGGTATATAGTACAAGGGGTATATAACAATATGCATGTAAGGGCATATTGGGCAATTTAGTTTTACACAACGGCTCATCCAAATAACGACTCCTTAATCGTGGAACAAACCTACCTAGTCAATAGTCATACTCGTGGAAGGTGGACACGAAATATTTTGTTAGCATTTAGAACGTGTTTAGCATATATCTTATATTACCGCAATAATTCATTTAGTTCGATTTATTCATTCATCGCCTATAAAAAGATCTCAACTCTTTGCAAAATAAGTATTTCTTTTCTCTTATTCTTTTTTGTGACTTTGATTCTTGAGTTATTTACTGACTTAGATATCGGAATTTTCATAATAAGGATTTCCTCTGGAGAAAGAGAGTTTTCGGTTTAAGAGAAGATTGTTCTTGAAATATATTGAGTATCATTCCTCTACACCAGTTTTAAATGTATTATTTTAAAAATAATAATAATAATAATAATTAATAATTCCTTTTAGAGGGGATGGTGGTGGAGATGGGATCAGGAATGTGCAATGATAAGATGATAATTTCTTGAAACTGAGTTTCATCGTTTCCATGCAAAGAATCCGACAACATATGTATGCGATTCCTCGATAACTGTGACATGCATCTACGTCCTTTTGTTCTCTTACCGACAACCGATCAAATTACCTTTGCTTTATAACTTGAACAGTCTGCTTCCATTTTAATTTTTTTTTTTTTTTTAAAAAATACTTATTCTGTCTTATTAAATTGAGTTAAATTATTACTATTTTAAAATTTTAATTTAATAGTTAGAGATAAAATAGATTTAATCTATATATGTATGGACTGTTCAACAAATATTCATAATAAAACCCAAAATGTGACAATAACATATACTTTAATAAGTTAAGCATCTTTACTTATAATTAAAAATTTATAAATTTCAGTCATGACAATAATAAATTATTGTAAGTAGGGATCCACGTAGAGAAAAAATTTAATACGTGAACAATAATCAATAAAATTACATTTGAACATTTTATCCAAAGAAATAAGTGTTAGTAAAGTATCGAGAAAGAAATTAGATATAACACAATTCTAATTAATTTGATAGTAAAATAATTTATATCTAATATTCAAGATTTACGACAGAAAATAATAATAATGATAAGTGGAAACAAAAATCATTTATTTAGGTTAATTTCTAATCTCTCGAGATAGGAAGGAATCAATTGTTCACTTACTATATATATATATATATATATATATAATATTACTTTCTTTAATGAGAAGTAAACAAATGTATTACTTTTCTTTCTCCTTTACTTTTTTCCCCTCTCCTTGGGGAAATCAAAATAAAGTTGAATGCTTCAAGTCCATTATTGCTTAAAAATTAAAGGAACAACACACAGTTGTTGCCTTGTTTTGATGTCTTTTCTTTTTATTTTTCATAGTGAACTCCCAAGTCAACTAGCTTTAGAAGTGATTTGGGTATAAAGTTATTTCTAAGATTACTGTCGAACTCGGATCATTCACTTATGAGGCCAAGTAAGACACTTGTACAAGTCAAACCAACTAAACTATCACATTTTTTCTTTTTGATGTCTTTTCACTAATAATTGTTGCTACAACTTTTCCATGTAGAATTCAATGTAAATACTACTACTAATATATATATGGTATTTTTTAAAAAAGAAATGCCGCAAATAAGACTACTTACGAGTTGCAACAACTTTTCTATATGTACATTGTAAATTTTTTATATATATAATTTAATATCCTTATCAATTAATTTAGGAGAGATTTATATAAACAAATTATCAATACTATCATTTGAGTAAAAATACGATACAAAATTGTCTATAACATAAGCTTGACAAATAAAAAAATTTCAACACATCGAACTACGAGTTTTTTCTATAAGTGAATGTTAAAGATATCAAAAGGTTAGCTTTTCCTTCTTTTCAGGAAGGAAAAAAAAAAATAAATAAAAAGATAAAAGATCCCACAAAAGAAGGGAAAAAAAGGTTCATTGAGATTTTAGATATGGAAACCAGCTAGCTAGCTACTTGTTGGATTTCTTCCTTAAGAAATTCATCAATGTTTCATAAAGGGGACTAAAGTTTTTATTTCCATATAACAATAATTTATAACATTTATATATATATATATTTTTTTAGGTGGTATTACAAACCCTTCCGATCTAGACTAATCTACCAAGGAAGGTCCAACAGTTCGGGTATATATGCACTTACGAATATATATCGAATTGTGGAACCCCGGGAAAATTTAAACTCTTAACCTCTTGACAAATCATTAGGTAAGAGAAAAACTCCTAAACCATTAAGGCTAGAACATTTATATTTATATATGAGAATAGTATTTATAAAAAAAAAAAAAAAAACTAACTTTTGCTTCAAAAAGTGGGAAGAAAAAAGAAAATAAAATTTATCCAACAAAAAGTGTTTTCGTTCTTCAAAATATACGACACTACCAATTCATATTCTTGACGTGTGAACAGTGGTAAAGTTTTTTTTTTTTTTTTTTTTTTTTTTTTAAAAAAAAAAAAAAAAAAAAAAAAAAGGAAAAATTCTTGGTTCCTTTTTACATTCTTCCTATATTCCATTCATTCATTTCTCTCTTTTGTGTTTAGTTCATTCAGCTATAATTTGGAATTTGGATTCGGTTGGAGTTACAATCACGGAATAATTTTATATGACTAACTTGTGATTATCTTATGTAATATTCACATGTATTAACCTGGTAGTTTGGGGAGTTGGTGTGCAGGACTCTTAATGCTTCCTTTAGGGCGGATGATCGATGTTTCGAATCCCCTGGGTGGTTAGGGCCATATTAAAAAAGCTCTGGGTCAGACCCTCACCCTCGAGTAAGAGTTGAACTCTGCGAGCATTCATCAGGCCGAGTCCGGATTAGTCTCACCAAATAAGGTGGAGACACCGGGCGCCCAACTGGGTAAATAAAAATATTCACATGTATTAATTTTTTTATTGTATCAAAGTCAAAAACTTTATTTTTTTTACTTTGTTTTCAATCCTATATCGGGATTGTAAAAATTATCTCATCCAAAAATAGTTTAACTTTCAAATATTCGATAATTACTTTAGATTCTGACTAATTTATAATTAAACAAACTCTCATAATCCTCATTTTTACATTCACAAATTCTAGATTTGAAACTTTGAATAAAGAGGAACAATGCTCCTTGTCCTTGATTGGATTAATGGTTTTTGGTAAAGACTTGTTACTCAAATACACTTTTTAACATTCGATAACCACTTTGGATCCCAACAAATTTAGAATCGAGCCATTTTTGACCTCCTTTAGAAAAAAAAAGTTCTCCTAATATCTATTTTTTCATTCATAATATTTGAACTCGAAACCTTATTTAAGAGGAATCAAACTCTTTCTACTTGGACTAACGTATTGTAAGTGTTCATGCTCTCTTCCATTATTGAACTCCTCTCTCTTTTAATCGCAAAACACAATTAAGAAGCTTTCCTAATTTAAATGAGATTGTAGGGTCAAAAAATTTCCTTTTTCCCTCCTTGGCGGTATAAAAAAATCACTCTGCTAGGAAATCGTATCTATTTGTCTAGAAAATGTTTTAAGTTCAATATTTGTTTTCTCTCTACCCAGACCAACCTGCCCACCCGACTTCTTAGATTTAAAATGATTTGTATATCTACCCCAATGAGACTATTGTTCTTTACCATTATAGAAGAAGATCCATGTAAGATATGAACTTCCACGGGAATGAAAAAAAAAAATTGATCTACTTTTTTTTTTTTTAAGCATCCGGTATCCGAACCCACACGGATCGACTAATCCGGATTCGGATCGGGTTTAGAGATTATGGCTTTAAACTCCTCCTAATCGCGGTTGTGGGGAGATCAAACCGTGGTTCCCCTACCAAGTTCATCCCTCATGCGCCATTGATCTACTTTTATTTGGTATTTTGGCCTAAATTCCTTGATTCCTCGATACTCAATCAAATCTTCTTTATACTCACGTATGTAACTATTTAAAACTTGAGTCATACAAGAAACCTACCCAGCATCACACATAGCACGAGAGAGTTTCTATAGAACAAACTCACTCATCCCTCTTTACATTCATCCATTATTCTGAAATTTGGGCTGAAAGGAATTATTGGCCCAAATAATATGAAATGGGAAGAATACTCCTATTCCTTGTTTGGATTTTAATTTCCCGGGCCTCCTTCCGTTAAATGTTTTCTACAGAAACAAGTATGATTTTTAAGAAAGCCAAACACCTTAAAGTAAATAACCCATATCCCTCGAAGGAAATAATCCCAGGCCCATTTTTCCTTTTATGAAAACATTTTTACATAAAAGATAAATTTAAAATATAATTAATTGAGTTCTTTGTATTTTAATTATATATTATTTTTTGTTTAAGTGACGATGTGTTTTAAATAAATTTCAGTATACTTTTAGTCAATACACAAACCCTTAAAAGACCAACCTACTCGAACATTAAAAAATTGATTTAAGGTATTTTCTGATATTCGTTTGAAATTGCACGTCTCCGTATCCTTAAATAAAAAAAAAAAAATTAAAAAAAAAAAAAAAAGCAGTGGGGTTTTGTTTGGATGGTGAGTTAGAAAAAAAACCGGGCGTGGGGAGTGTAAAACTGGTACTGGTAGTCAACTGTCGGCCACCTGGTTTAACTCTGTCAAGGATTTGCTGGACCGCATGATCTTATTTAGCCATGTTTTTACAGCCATTTGATTGGTTTTGTGGGCCCATATGTTTCACTTCAAGGAGGCCAATTTTCTTTCATCAGGTCTTTTTTTCTTAGTACTAACTCTACCGTTACATATATTGTTTTTTTATTTTTATTCTCAACAAACAAATTAATTACTCCTTCCGTTACTTTTTTTTCTTGTAACCGTCATACTTTTTATATTTTATTTCAAAAAAAATTATATATATAATTGAAATTATTTTTTTTTTTTTTTTTTTTTTTTTTTTTTTTTAAAATCTTAGCCTTGCTTCGTCTTTTTCGCAAATATTTTTTTAATTAAAAAAATATTTTTAAATTTTATACTATTCTATAAAAAAATATAAAAAGTTATAGAGAATATTAATAAATATTATCACTCGCTTCAAATGTATGTCTAGATTTTAAAATAAAAATTAATTGAATAAAGGATTAAAAAAAATTTATTTAATAGTCAATCAAACATTTTTTAAGTGAGTAATATAAAAATCTTGTTTATAATAATAATTAATATTAATATGATTTTTAACAAATAAAAATGTTAAAAATTATAACATATATCTTGTGATAACGAACGAATGTGAATAACTACAAGAAACAAAAGACATGAAAATTAAACCTATCAAAAGCAATACTAATCTATCTAAGACAAAATAAAACAAGTAAGTAAGCATTAGATAAATCCTAAGGTAACCATTACCTAATAACAAATCGAGATAGGGTAAAGGTTCCAAAAGTAAAGTAAATCATGCTAGAAATTAAAGAAAGCACTAAGACCTAAACTCTAATCTAAGGACTAAACTAAGAAACTCAATTAAAGATTCATTTTGAAATAAATCACAAATATTATAAAAGAATATTAAAAATATTTATTTATACATTTAGAAGAACTTAAGACAATCACTTTAAATTTTAAATATATAGAGAACATTTTTGTTTCCAATATTAGTAATTATTGTGATAATAAAACATTATTGATTGCAATCATGTTTGAGAATTTGAAGATTTTTAATTGCAAATACATATGTAAATATATACACAATTCAAATATTTGAAAATTTATTATTCAATAAATAAAAGAATTGATAAAATTTTAAAATAATATATATTTTTCAAATTCTTTTTTACTTGAAAAACATTTGTCAATATTTTACATTTGTTAATTCATGTATATAAAATATAGATTGAGTTTTTTTTTTAAAAAAAAATTAAAATATTAATGATAAAATTATTAATTGAAGAGTATTGAACAAAAAGAATATAATAAATGTTATATTTATTTCCTAAAATAATATGTAAAAGAAAACTATTTAAATTTTGTCACGTGACTAATAAAAAAAAATTGATGCATTAAAATATATACTTTATTAAGAAAATAAGATATAATATATTTAAAAAAATAAATAGTTTAGAAAAAATAATAATAAATAACTTTTTAAAATATGTTCCAGACTTTTTTAACAATTTAAAGAGAAATAATATTTTTTTCATTGTCACCGAAACAATCTTTAACAAATTATAAGAAATATATAAAATTAATATGTCTTTTTTTAAAAAAAAAATTAATATATATTTTATTTTAATCATGTTTAAAAATTATGATCAATTAGATTATAAGTAATATCATTATTTTATATCTTTAATATGTGTTTTTTAAGTTTAAAATATTATTCAAATTTTTATTTCAATGTAAAAGTATTAATTAATAATAATTATAAATTATCAATTTAAATATATTGTGGAAAAATTCTTATTAAAAAATAGGTTTTTTCAAAATTTATATATAAAGAATAATTGACCAAATTAATCTCAAAATGCAAGTGAGTTGATAAAGAGCTTTCCGACTTAAGTGAGAGGTTAGATGATTCAAACATCGTCTCATGTATGTAACTATTTAAAATTTAAGTTCAGCTTCATCTACAAGGAACCAACTCGATTCAAACGAGAATTAGCCTAGACCTAAATTATTTTTTTTTTTTTATACCCACTTGGGGCCCCCGTGTCCCCACCTTATTTGGTGAGACTAATCCGGACTCGGCCTGCGGAGCGCTCGTAAAAGTTCAACTCTTACTCGAGGGTGAGGTTTAACCCGGAGCTTTTTAATATGGCGCTAACCACTCCAGGGGATTCGAAACCTCGAATCATCCGCCCTGGAGGAAGCATTAGGAGTCCGCGCACCAACTCTCTCCAAACTACCGGGTTAGACCTGAATTAATTTAAAAGGTATTCTTTCATAGTTTAAGATTATCTAAAACACGTCGTGATATTATAAAAGAAAAAGTAATTGAGCAAATTTTTGTGAGTAAGTAAAAGAAATGTAATGTGCTTATCACAACTCATCCTTAAATCCTAACAATTCATTAAACATGGTAATTTTGTGTCTATGTTTTGTATCATATTTTAAATACAAAAAAGAAAATTGATTGTTTAAGGAGTATTATGTCTCCTTTGTCTTTAGGGTTTTAAGCCAGGCAGTTCCCACTTATGGAGACAACTCTATTGATTGGAACTTGAAAAATAAAAAAAAAAAAAGTTTCTTTATTGAAATACACACCATGTCCATATGAGTAAATAAAATACATGGTACTTAACCAATGACATTCACATACATTACCTACCATATCACTTTCTTGGAAAAAGCCCCAATATATATACATATATATTATATACATTCACACTACTCCCTCTATTTTGATTATATTTATATTTGAAAAAAAGTTGGATTCAATTTTATAATTATTTATGTTTTGTTGAAATCGTTTAAAATAGTTTCAAAAGATTTAAAATCCAACCCCAAAAAACCTAAGTAATTAGGAGATTGTTTTAGAGAATTTTTCATTTATATATTTGGTATTTTTATCTTTACATATACAAGTTTGACACGAAACTCGGATCCGTTACATTCATAAATGTTACAGTTGGTTTTTTTTTGGTAAATTCAGTAATGACTGGAGTTGTTAAAGCTCGAATTTATGAAAGTTAATGTAAGAAGACGTATTTTCGGCATTGTTAAAGAGGATCGCATAATCAAGACAAATAAGCTTTTAAACGTTACACAAACATATTTAAACTACGCAATAAAAGTTATAGACACAAAAATACATAAAAATTTATGTTGTGAGTGCGTAGATTATTAAAAATAATGACTAATTTTCTTTTTTTTTTTAAAAAAGCAAAACGATCAATAAATAAAAACTAGTTAAAAAAAAAAATTAAAATATTTAGATTAAAAACAAAAATTCAATTCGATATTAATTACACAATAACAATAAAAAAAATTATTGTTCAAAATTTATGACAGGTCAAATTATAAATTATAAATGACACAATTAAATACAACTTCTTATCAATTTTTACTATTTATCATATAAAAAAATTTATGTGATCATTTAAGAAATATATATTAAAAAAATTAAAGTAATATATTTATAGTTAGAACTTATTTAATATATATATTTTTAAAAATATATGGTGTTTTATAAGATAATATATATTATTATTCTTAAAAATATATATATATATATTTTTTGTAAATGAATAATATATATATTATTATAAAGAAGGAAGAATCATGTAATAATTTTACTTTAGTAGGAAAAATCATGTTCATTTTCTTGGAAATTTGGCACCATATATAAATATATATATTCTAACCAAAATTTGGAAAAAGATATTTTTTTTTTTTTTTATATATATATATATATTTCTTGCATAAATACATATTTAGTGAGAGATAGAGCGAGAAAATTAGTGTGTCGCTATAGAACAGAGGAAAAAGAAGAAAAGAGAGGAAAAAAAAAAAAAAAAAGTTGAATCTGCGTTGCTATTTTCCGCTGATCTTTCCGAAGCAGCTTCCATGGAAAGGAAGCACATTCAATCATTCTTCTGAAGATCCGATCAGATCTTTTATATATAAAAATCTTTTTACATAATTTTTTTTCCTCTGTCCGTATAAAAATTGATTTCTTTTTGTAAGAAAGAAATTGACATTTGCGTAGAGTTCGGAAGGATAAATGTTTTCTGACTGTAGGAAGGAAAAGATTTTTCGAAAAATTCGGTGTATCCATTATAAGGTTTTGGTCTAGATTTCTTTAATTTTCATTTCAAATTTTTTTTTTTTTTTTAAAAAAAAAATTAGAAATTAGGGTTTTGGGATGGGGAAAAGGTGAGAGATCGTAGCTAGGGTTTTTAAAAGGGGTGTAAGTTTTGTGTATATTATTTTTTCTCTTGTTGTTGTTGTTTAATTTTATGGGTGTCTGATTGTGTGTATGAGGCTTTGTTGTTTCCTATGTTTTGGAGAAGAAGACGAAAGTAGCAAGGAAAAGAAAGGGGTTGAGGATAGTGGTGGTAGTACTATGAGTGACGGGATTTCGAGGAATGTGATTGAGGGTGTTCCTGAAGACATGGAGAAAGATGAATCTGAGGATTTCGGACTAGGGTTTACACAGCGGAATTTCGGCATGCAGGCAGGAGATGGGGAGGCCCAGGCGGGTGATATGAGTGGGGATGATGTTGGAAATGAGGGTGTGGTGGGTGAGGATGGAACTGAGAATTGGGATGAAGATATGGTCAATGTTCGAAAGGTGCAGCTTTTTGATCAGTTCGGACCATCTCTTAATCCGGCCACTTTAGAGATAAATTTGAATTTGGGGCTAAGTGACGAGCCTTCATCATCGTCATCGTCATTGATTCCTACTGCATTGGATAGAAATGAGTTTGATCGCGACATGCAGAACAAGCGGCCCAAAGTTCAATCCTTTTCTTTGTAAGCCATCATCTTCTTCAATCCTCTCACTATTGTGTTTTTCTGTATGTTTATCCTTCCTACATTGCTAATTTTCTATCAATTTTCCTGTTGCTATTTACGTTCAAAGTTATCTGGCTAGTTTTGAACACTTGGGCTTACTTTTATTTCTGTTGTGATGTAGTTTTAATAGGAAATATTTATTTGTTTTATTATGGTCTGTTAATTTTGGAAATGCTCTTATATTCCATGAGTTTATTATATATATATATATATATTGTACTATATTTTTGTTTTTTCTGGAGTTCCCAAGGATTCTAGGTCCTTACTTCAGAAACTTAAATGATCAAAGGATGGGGAAGGAGAGAGAAACGAGGTAGGTGTATGGATTGATTATTTTGGGAAGAAGGAATGACACTGAATGGAAGGGTATGGAAGCATTAGCATTCTTATTTCAAGATGCAAGTCAGCTAACAATATGAATTTAGACATAGCTTAAATTTCTCTCTTCTTTCCGCCCCATGATCTAACTTGATAAATTTAATCCATTCTTCCCTCTCTTGTCCTTTGCTCCCACCCTATTATAGAATTTTAACATATAACCTAAGTTGTTCTGAATGAAATTTGGTGATTTAGTGATTTTTTCCTATTCTACTCTTGAAGTGAGTCTCAGGGTAAAAAGAAATGCTCCTCGCAAGTATATTTTTCTTTGAAGTCCAGCAGATTTTATTTAATCTGTAACAGGATCAAGTCATATATAATCTTGAAAAGTTTTATTTATTTTCATTAAACCAAAATCACAGTGTTTTATTTATAACTAACTCAATTCAGGAATTGATGAAAACTATGGTACATTCATTCTATCAAGTCACTTGCCAATTTGTCTCTTTAACCATAATCAATATTGGAACTTAAAGTTCATTATTCCATTATTTGTAGGCTACCTGCTATGAAAATAAAATCTGCATGATTTACCTTATTGCTAATGATGGTCAAAACTGTGCAGGGACTGGGCTCCTTATTTTGAGAATGAGGTTTCTTACCTCTCGCCCATGTTTCAAGGAAATGGTAATCTGCCTGATTCTGGCAATACTACAAATGATGAAGGGAAAGATGGCATCTCCTCAGCTATGGAGGATTCTAAAGTTCGTATGGATCTTCCTGATGATTTATTACATATGGTGTGTGTACTTTTTGTCAAAAAAATTTGAGATATGTTTGTTTATGGTATTTGACTTAAAGAGATAAGGGTGAAGTACATCTTTGTTCTTGTTTGAATTGCTGTCCTTATATACTATCCATTTGTGCTGTGATGCTTAGGTTTTCTCTTTCTTGGATCACATTGATCTTTGTCGAGCTTCAAGGATTTGTAGGCAGTGGAGGGCTGCTAGTTCTCATGAAGATTTCTGGCGGTACTTGAATTTTGAGAACAGGCAAATAACTTTGCAGCAATGTATGTATCCTTTTGATTTTTAGCAATTTCATGTATCTTATATTATTGAAATGACTTGGCTGATATTGGTGGACTGCACGCACTATTACAGCTTTTCATACCTGTCAATTAGTATGTATGTGTTGAGAACGCACTTAGATGTCTAAAAGATGGTCTTCAAATGAGTTTTTATTTTAAAATTTTTAACTTCTTTTAAGAAGACACATGTTATCAGACAAAGATTGTGGGTGATCTCCCCTATTACTTGGTTCCTTGTCTTTTCTTTACACTGTTTCTTTCTTTGATGTTGTCTATTGTGAAAGAATTTGATTTTGTAAGAGTCTTGGACAGCATCTAACTTTGAAAGCTAGGCTGCTTAAGATTTCCTCTGGTAATAGGTAGTTCATAATGAAAAATGCAAACTGAGCATTCCTTCCTGGTTCAAGTTTTTACTCCTGCTATGGATGAAAGTTCTAGACTCTAAATTTAGCCTTTTGATATAGAGTGGACCATGGAAATTGAAGAGATTTCTTTCCAGAGCTTAGTTTGAACAAGAATAGTTTTTTATGATTTTAGATGGAACAACAGTCTTCATTTCCAGACTCTCTCAGAGGAAAAATTCAATTGCGGACATGTATAGGGAGCTTAAAGGAGATGAAGAAATGAGCTTTTAGAAATTCAGTGTTTGTGGTCCGTGGATTATTTTATATTTTTTTAAAATTTAGGCTTGTGTTGTAGGATGGATAGCAATTACCTATTCCTAATTGGTTATAAGTAATCAAGTTTCAAACTCTCCTATTAGGCATTAACCTCTACAAATATGCTTAAATGCTGTCTTTCATTTGTTTTTTGGGATTGGTCAAAGGTCTTTCTAAGATTTTTCTCAATTATTATTATAATTAGTTACTTTTCCATTCATATTTTTAAAAAGGAAAAGTAGAGTATTGTACATGCTCATTGGCTTTGTAATTCTTGGATCTTTGATGAACATTTGGCTCTTAATGCCATGTACATAGGGTGTAATAAGATGCAAAGGTAAAATACAAGGGGTGAAGGGTGAAGAGGAGGAACCATTATTTGATGATATTTTGTTCTCCAAACAAAGAAGTTTCTGGGAATATACCCTAAACTGCTGCTGTTTAGTAATTTTCTCCTTTTTTGTGTTTAATAGTTATTGCTTTTCTTGAACTTAGCTCTTGATATTCTTTTTTGGTTGTCGTAATAGTGTCTGAAGTTGGTTTTGATTGGCTTGAGCTGCTTCTGCTTTTATGTCCCCATTTGAACATTACATTTTAATAGAAGAGACAATGTAACTTTAATGTTGAACCATTTGCAGTTGAGGATATGTGCCATCGATATCCAAATGCTAATGCAGTTAACATCCATAATACTCCCAATGTTCACTCCCTTGTGATGAAAGCGCTATCTTCTTTAAGGTATTTGACACACATGTTTAGAGTCTATAGTCATTTTCTTGTGCAACTTCTGCTTACGTGTCTGCTTGTTCCCAGGAATCTTGAGGTTTTGACTTTGGGAAAAGGCCAACTTGCAGAGACCTTCTTCCAGGCTTTGACTGACTGTCATACATTAAGGAGTTTGACCATTAATGATGCAACACTTGGTAATGGTATTCAAGAAATACCCATTCACCACGACAGATTGCGTCTTCTTCAAGTTGTTAAATGTCGTGTTCTTCGCATCTCTATCAGGTATGTTATATATTTAGTAAATTAAGGCATGTATTGTATTTTTGATGTTATGCTGAGGCTTTGGATTTGCAGGTGCCCCCAATTAGAAACCCTCTCACTGAAGCGCAGTAGCATGCCACATGTTGTGCTAAATTGCCCCCTTCTGCGTGTCTTAGACATAGCTTCTTGCCATAAACTTTCAGATGCTGCCATACGCTCTGCTGCTACGACATGCCCTCTCTTAGAATCATTGGATATGTCAAATTGTTCAGGTGTTAGTGATGAGACACTGCGTGAAATAGCACAAACTTGTGGAAATCTCCAAAATCTCAATGCATCATACTGCCCAAATGTCTCTCTGGAGGTAAACTGCAGTATTAATTTTATTTTAATCTTTTGTTTATTTGAGGTGATGTAGCCTGGGATATAATTTTTAACACATTCTTTTTACCCACTTGGAAGTCTGTAAGATTACCGATGTTGACAGTCCTGAAACTGCATAGTTGTGAAGGGATTACTTCAGTTTCCATGGCTGCTATTGCTTTCAGTCATGCATTAGAGGTTTGATCTACATTTTTTTCTTTCATCATTCCTTTTTTGGTGTCTTATTTACACTTCTACATGTTATCTTGACTATTCATTTGCTGCAGGTTCTAGAGCTTGATAATTGCAGCTTATTAACTGCTGTGGCCTTGGATCTTCCCCGTCTAAAGCACATTAGACTTGTACATTGTCGCAAGTATGTTAAACTCATGAGCCATAGACTTAATACTTTGGTTCCTTTGCTGGAACTAATTTTCGCTTTTCACTTAAATGTGCCTGCAGATTTGTTGATTTAAATTTACGAAGTAGCATGCTATCATCGATCACAGTTTCCAATTGTCCTTCTCTTACGAGAATCAACATCACTTCAAGTACCCTGAGGGTATGTATGTCTTACATTAAATATATTTTGCTTTTGTGATTCCCTCTGGTTAAATTCTTTAATGGGTAAATTTTTTGTCCTTCACAGAAATTGGTTTTGCAAAAACAAGAAAGCTTGACCGCATTAGCATTGCAATGTCAATCTCTGGAAGAGGTAGACCTCACTGAATGTGAATCTCTTACAAATTCTATTTGTGAAGTTTTCAGTGATGGTGGTGGCTGCCCGGAGCTGAAATCACTTGTTCTTGACAGCTGTGAGGTTGGCCAATTTGTCTTTATTTTTTAAAATTTTCTCTTCTACATGTATGCAAACTGTTTTGGTTTTACCTACCATTTGAGTCAAAATGAAATGATAAACATTTCAATTTGTCGGAAACCTTACTTCTTCAACAATGAGTCAAGGATTAATATGCAAGGGGTGATAAGGAAAGCATAGTGTAACTTGTTTGCCCATTGTTGTGAACAACTTTCTTAAAGTTCCCTCATTCATATCTTAGAAAAGGAAATGGCCTATTTATTCAGCTTTTGTTACCTTTTTAATGGGAAAATCTATTGAATAAGAAAATTCTTGAACAAGGAAAGTTGGTAAGAGAATGATGAGTTTATGATTGGTGGAAGCATATGCAAAGAATAACTGAAGAATACATGCTTAAATTGTTGAGTCTAGATTTAGGATTGGGCACTTCTGAGCTTCTTTAGAAATTCTAGTTCTGGTGACAACAAGAAAAGCATGCTTGTTCATGTCTGTCTTGTCAATTTTGGGCCTTTGTTAATCCATTTTTAGGCAGGCTTGTAGAAATGAAGCTGTTAAGTAGTATACTAGATCTATGCCAATCAAGGTGTTGAAATTGTTAAATTGGGTTAAATTGTTACATGTTCTAAAATTTATTAAGATCAAACACAAATTTTCATAATAAGGCCAAACACATGAACAATAATCAACAAATGGAACAAAGACAAGAGTTTAACCCTAGACTTCTCGCTTTGATACTATGTTAAATCGAGTTAAATTGTCACTTGCTCTAAAATCTTAAGCTTAAGCTGATAACAAAAATGAAATCAAAGAACAAGTTGGTCTCTTTTGTATATTTAGGAGCCTTTTAAATTTTCCTTCTCATATGTTTCAATGTTCACTTGTATTTTGTATTCCAATATTTGGGGGCTTCTGAAAGTTCATCTATAAATTGGTGCATCAGGTTCTCTAGCAAACAGACCTTTTCCTCTTTCATTCCTTTAAAATTTTTAGTGTGCACCCCTAACATATTTCCTTATGGATCATGTTCTAACATCAAAATTTGTTTTTTTCCTGATCACAGAGCTTGACAGCAGTTCATTTCTGTAGTTCTTCTTTAGTAAGCCTTTCTCTTGCTGGTTGTCGTGCTGTGACATTTCTTGAACTCAAGTGCCCATATCTTGAGAAAGTTTCATTAGATGGCTGTGATCATCTTGAAAGAGCATCATTTTGTCCGGTAATGGTTCTATCCTGTGTACTGTTTTTTTTTTCCTTTTCAGCTAGACTTGATCATGCCTATTCTTAGAACCTGATTATAGTTGGCTGCTTTTGTATTTTCTGAATAATATCGGAGACCCTATAACTTTCTTATGTGATTTCTCTTTATTTTTTTTCTCCTCTTTCCTTTATTTTTTCTTTTCAAACTTACATTTTATTTACACTTTTGTTATGGTTCACATGTGTGAGGGGGGGTTCCACATGTATTTCTTTCTAAATGGGAATAATTTTGTAATTTCAAAAAATACATTCATTCATCAAGAAAATAGATGGCTTGAAACATTCAGAAGTATATTTTAATATAAAAACCTATTTCCCACATTATTGAGTATATTATTAAGAAAAAGTTTTGAAGCATCTCCAAGGTAGCTTCTTGAAAACAGTTACTTCGGTCTTTTTAAGCTGGAATAAGAAATGAAAAAGCAAATAAGCGAAGCTGAAACAGCTTTTAATTTGTGGAATAGATTATTTCTTTTGACTGAGGTTATATTGTGAGATTGAAAAGCATGTTCAATTGTTTCGAGAACAATATGTTTGGCAAGATTTTAAAAATGATGTTTTAGATTTAATATTCAGTGTTTAAAAGGAACCCAGGGAAAGCTCAAAATGGTCATGACCTTGAAAACAGATTACTTAGCTATGAAGGACACAGTCTTTTAAATGTTCTTTAGAGATTGATGCATGTTGTTGTTGCAGGTTGGTTTGAGGTCTCTTAATTTGGGGATATGTCCCAAGCTAAATGTACTTGTCATTGAAGCTCCACAAATGGCCTCTCTAGAATTAAAGGGTTGTGGCGTGGTGTCTGAAGCAACTATTAACTGCCCACTCCTAACTTCTTTGGATGCCTCCTTTTGCAGGTTTGTATCATTACTACCTTTTCCCCTGGTGGTATATTCTATAGTTGGAACTAGTCTCTTTTCTGTTGTCATTTTTTAGTGTTATTTAGCTGTTGCTGCTTTTTTACCCCGTGTAGCATATTGTCTGACAAGCCATATATCTGCAGCCAACTGAAGGATGATTGCTTGTCCGCCACAACAGCTTCATGCCCTCTCATTGAGTCACTCGTGCTGATGTCATGCCCATCAGTTGGTTCTGATGGACTCTTGTCTCTGCACTGGCTACCAAATTTGACCTATCTTGATTTATCTTACACTTTCCTGGAAACTCTGGAGCCTGTTTTTGAGTCATGCTTACATTTGAAGGTAACTTATGATTTTATCTCTGTTCTTACATTCCACGAATCCTTTCTTTTCTATGTAATTACTGTTAATATTCCGAAATTTAAAACTTTTCAACTAATGTTGTTGCTATTATCTGTTTGCACCGTTATGTCATCAACACTGAAAGACCAAAAGGAAAGTTTAAGGATTTTTTTTTTATTGGGTCAACATTGTACTTGCGTGGTTTATGAGTATCAAACTAAAATGCCGAAGAAATCTTAATAGTGTGTTTTCATTTTTTCAAAATTGTACTTGTATGCAACCTTATTTATGCTTGCATAATCCTGTCCCATTCTTCAAATGAACAAGTTTTCAACTAATTTGAGGAACGGATAAATAGAGGTAATCTGGATATGCAGTTTAAACGAACCTCTTTTAATTCTTTCCTGTAGGTCTTCTGAGAGGCTTTGCTTTTCTTCAGATATTCTTCCTGAGCTCTAAATTGTTCTGACCTCATTGATTAGTGATGCACTGTCAATTATCTCTTGTTTTGAGATTATTTATGCTAATGTTTATTTTATAATGAAATTTAAATTGGAAGGAGATCTAATGCTTTGATCTGATGAATGTAATTTTAATACAGGTTTTGAAATTGCAAGCATGCAAGTACCTTGCTGACTCATCATTAGAGCCTCTATACAAGAAAGGTGCTCTCCCAGCCTTATGTGAGTTGGACTTATCATATGGAACCCTGTGCCAGTCAGCAATCGAAGAGCTGCTAGCTTGCTGCACTCATCTAACCCATGTTAGCTTGAATGGATGCATTAACATGCATGACTTGGATTGGGGTTTTGGTGACAATCAGAATCCTGAGATGTCTTGTTCACATGCATTATCGGGTGCATCTTCCTTGCATGGTGTCGAGTTACCAAATAAGGAACCCAGCCGCATGCTGCAACAGCTGAATTGTGTTGGCTGCCCAAACATAAAAAAGGTTGTGATTCCTCATGCAGCTCAGTGTTTCTATTTGTCATCATTAAACCTTTCCCTATCGGCAAATCTGAAGGAAGTTGACATTGCTTGTTCCAACTTGTGCTTTCTCAATTTGAGGTACAAGTTCAGATTCATCATTATATACTTGTGTTTTTATGCCGAAACTTCTTATCCCAATAAATGCAGTGACATATTTTCCTCTCTTGTTCAGTAACTGTTGTTCCTTGGAAATTTTGAAGCTTGATTGTCCTAGATTGACCAGCCTCTTTCTTCAGGTATTCTTTTTCAACTTGTAAGGCATTATGAGTAAGAAATACACTGTGATGGGTCAGGTAGAAAAGTGGAGGGAAATGGAAAGTTTGGGGGTTTATTCCAATCCTTTCCATGGAAGTACTAATGATGATTTTTGGACCTTTCTGCTCCAGCCTTTACATTTTCATTTTATTATGTTATTTTTGTCATCTTTTTTTTTTTTAATGTTTGATGTATGATGTGTATTTGTCATTCTACGATTTTAGTCTTGCAACATTGACGAGGGAGCAGTTGAAGCTGCCGTTACTACTTGTGGTATGTTGGAGACACTTGATGTCCGTTTTTGCCCAAAGGTGAGAGAAACTTTGTGATTATGTTGACTTCAGCTTTTAAGACTGTTTATCAATTAACATCTTGTGTACTTCAGATATCTCCAGTAAGCATGGGGAAGATACGAGCTGCATGTCCTAGCTTGAAACGCATCTTTAGCAGCCTCGCACCCTCTTAACATCTGCAGAGCTTGTATGTCTATCTGACACTGGCGGCTGCCTTTTGGTAGGGGAGGCCCTTGGGCAGTATCTGTTTTTAACTAAGCAAATATTTTCTATGTATAGTCATCCCTCCTGGTTGTTGTGATATTTGGTGTTTTGAGTACTTCTGATGCCTGTATACAAATAAACCTCCTTCATGATATATTCATCTTATATTTGCTTGTTGGCCTGTTGATTTGTCTTTGTTTCATTTTTATATTTGTAATGAGAAAGGCTTCTCCAGTAACCTACCTATTTAGTTTCAGAGTTCTCTTTGACAAATTTTGCTAGGGTAGCAAGAGCTTTATGTGTAAGCTTAAAGAAAGTGCATTCATGGTGGCCTCCTATTTTATAAATAGAATTAACGTGGTGCCCTTATATTTACCCGTATGTCAAATGAATTTCATGTCTATTTACATTGTGTAACAGTATGTATATCAAAATATTACAAAAAAGGAAAGGTCATAATTTGCATAAAAAAAAACCACCTCTCTTCGATTCAAATAATTAAATATAGTTTACCTGGCTGGTTTGGGGTTTTTTCTTACCACGCCTGGGGGGGGGGGAGGCTGGCCATTTGCGCGCAGCACAAGAGGGGGGGGGGGTTCCCCGTCATAAAAAAAAAAAAAAAAACAAGCAAAATTTAGAAAGGTGGATCAATTTGAGCCATAAAAAGTGTCCAAGTCTTCATTGTTGCAAAAAGTTCACAGTATTGATTCCAGTTGCTTCAGTTCTGGATCCAGGTTCTGTGTGTTTACATCATCCTCAGGGATGAGATATGCTTCGGCTATCGCTTTTCCCTTCTCAAGAATGTCAGAAGGAACAGTTTTGAGAAGACTGCAGTTCTGAAAAGAAAAATCTCAGATTTTGTCAACTCTTCAGAGTCTCATTAAGATCATAAGAATAAACATATGACAAGATCCCTTACCTATCCAATGCATCAAGAGCAGTATCAATGTAAGCTTTCATCGATTTTATCGATGCATCTGGTTCATTTCTTGATGCATGCAAAAGCAAGGAATCAAGCTTTTCCAAAGATCTTCAGTGTAAAAACAGAATCAAGAATGAAAAACAAACACAATCAAAAGGAAAATGTTGGCCTTTTGTTTTTTCCATCCACATTTCATCCCACATAAGCTTCTCTGTCTATGATTGAAAACCTTATTTACCTAACGAGTGTACCTGAGGCATTGATCAACACTATTGAAAGCAGATTTGCTGTTGCCATCTTCTGTTGCATATTGTGCTACCTGCAAGTCAAGAAATCAAAATCAATTTTGACATTACTCTCAACAATGTAATAGTTCTACTGTAAAGTTCAGCAAGCAAAAACTCATTAATCTGCATGCATGAAGTAGATTCAAATATGAAGGGTATGAAATTATTTCTAAGGTGATTACAAGATCGCCTCGGATCGTTCATTCTTTCATCCACACAAGCTTATGAGTTTATTTTCCCTTGGAAAACAGTTCATGTTTCCTGACTGACCATCAAAACCATGACTAGTATAATAGCAAACCAATTATAAGTGGATTGACATCAATAATGCTTTAGATTTGCTTCTATTACTAGAAGAATATATATATATATATATATAGGTCTGCCATATCTCTTATTGATTTCAACCAACACATTATTCTTTAAATTCCCTGATTCTTGTTTACCTAAGTATAACCATGCCAAGCAACTCCATAAAGCCATGTTGATCACATCTACTGAAATTAGTAAAAGACAAGTATTTTAATCTCAGATTTTATAGTAAGCTCTGGGCATGTATATCAGATAATATACAGTATTAGAATCTACTGTTTACCATAGAAATAGATGTAGCAAAATACTCATCTGATCAACTTAGAAAGAAGATTGACCACATTACTATTAAAAAGAAAATATACAAAGAAAGCTTGACTTACAGCTCGGATATTAACTCGAAGAGAAGCTGCAGGACCTGAGCGTAATAAACTCCGACAGTCAGCAAATTTAGGCTGTTCAATTTCCAAAGATTTTCCTGTATTTATAAGATACATAAAATGGTTAAAGAAGAAAACAAGTGTTTGTATGAAACCAAATAAAGGGACCATTTTGGGCAAAATTCTTAAAAGTGTTTTCTCTTAAGCAGTGGAAAGACTTACAGGG
The DNA here is from genome assembly GCA_025388415.1 of Cynanchum wilfordii. Taxonomy (NCBI): domain Eukaryota; kingdom Viridiplantae; phylum Streptophyta; class Magnoliopsida; order Gentianales; family Apocynaceae; genus Cynanchum; species Cynanchum wilfordii. The sequence goes on along the minus strand of JAHSUH010005350.1, from coordinate 407,966 downwards.
CAAGGGAAATTTGGATGGGGTTTCAAGAAGCAAGAACTAGTACAATGAGCAAGATAAAGCACAAAGCATGCACAACTTATCTAAAGAAAGAACACTATCCCATGGTCCCAAAAATCTTATAGACTTGACATTGTATATGAATTAAGTGTTAGGAAATAACGTCAAATTTTCGAGACAAACGATATATGGGACCAACAAAACACGCACACAATTTGATAACGGAGTTCGGCCAAATTGAGCCTACGTCTCCGGACCTTCTACAAATCTTTATATTATTAACCGGGAAATTCTACAACACTCTCAACTCACACCCAAACCCGATAACACTCGATCTTTTTAATATTCTTCTTGTGTTTGAGATTTTTTTTTTTGTTTTTTGGGATTATTATGAAACTCATCTTGACTTGGTATTTATAGGAGATTTGGGGAGGGTTGTTGTGCAGCAATTGTTGACAAAAAAAACAAGCCCCCCATTTTTGACATTGGAGCCACACCTCACCGTTCATCAACCACCTCCTCACCGTCCAAAAGAAAAAAAAATAATGTTTTGTTGACTTTTAATTAACAATCTCCCACTTGAAGATGATTTCAATCTCTTCACACCTTGATCAATGCGAGGCTTCGGGGCTTGTTACTCTAGCAAGCAAGCCGAGGTTGCACATTACCTCGGCTTATCGAACGGCACGACCTTCGTTAACATGTCTGCCGGGTTCTTTCTTCCCGGGATCTTTTCAAGCACCAAAACTTCATCTTCTAAAGCCGATCCGATGAAATGATACCGAAGTTGTATGTGCTTTGTCCTAGCATGGTAAACCGGGTTCTTTGCCAAATCAATGACACTTTTACTATCACAGTACAACACACATTTCTCTTGGTTAAGGCCTAGCTCTTGTAGAAATGACCGTAACCACATCATCTCCTTTGTTGCCTTCTGTCACAAGACATACTCGACTTCACGGCTTATAGAGCTACGATCTTCGCAACTTTGAAACCCAACAAATTGCAGTACCACCAAAGGTGTAGACATACCCGGTTGTGCTCTTCCCCCGCCGATGTCACCTCCATTGTCAGCATCAACATATCCCGCAATCCAGGCCTCCACTTCTTAGAAGCATAGAGACAACTTACTTGAATTCCCTTCAAATACCCAGAATCCACTTAACGGCTTCCCAATGTTCCTTGCCCGGATTGCTCATAAACCCGCTAACGACTCCCCCGCATGTGTAATGTCCGACATTGTACATACCATCGCGTACATGAGGGCGCCAATAGCGAAGCATATGGAACTTTATCCATATATGCCGTCTTGTCTTGACCGGGACGTGGTCTCTAGATAACCAAAAATGACTTGCCAGGGAGTACTAGCGGCCGTATCATCCATGTTAAACCTCTTGAGGATTTTCTTCACATACTCCTCTTATGATAACTTAAGACCCTCTTTGCTTCTACTAATTCTCATCCCGAGAATTTGTCTTGCTTCTCTCGGGTCTTTCATCGCAAATTCTTTTGAGAGCTTCATCTTCAAGTTATTGATCTCATGCAAATCTGCTCCTACTATCAGCATGTCATCAACATACAGAAGCAATATCAAGTAGGACTCTTCAAACCTATTGAAGTAACAACATTGACAGTCTCACACCTCAAGACCCGTGGGCCTCCCCTCCAACGAAATCCACTTGCACCTCCGGACCACCACACACTCATGGCCTCCCTCCGGAACACACCGCAAGTCCTCTTGCACCTTCTCTTTTGCACCGCCGAACTACCATATACCCGTGGATTCAAATCCGGAACCCGCCGCCCGACCAACACTGCCCGGAAGACTTTCGACACACAAGGCACCACAATCGGTGAGGAGGTGGTTGATGGACGATGAGGTGTGGATCCAATGTCAAAAATGGGGGCTTGTTTGTTTTGTCAACAATTGCCGCACAACAACCCTCCCCCAATTTCCTATAAATACCAAGCCAAGATGAGTTTCATAATAATCCCAAAAAACAAAAAAAAAAATCTCAAACACAAGAAGAATATTAAAAAGATCGAGTGTTATCGGGTTTGGGTGTGAGTTGAGAGTGTTGTAGAATTTTCCGATTAATAATATAAAGATCTGTAGCAGGTCCGAAGACGTAGGCTCAATTTGGCCGAACTCCGTTATCAAATTGTGTGCGTATTTTGTTGATCTCATATATCGTTTGTCTCGGAAATTTGACGTTATTTCCTAACAACCGGTATCGGAGCAAGGTTGCGATAATCTTGGTCAAGTTTTTTGCGAGGTTACTATTCACGTGAATAGTAAAACTTGTTGGCGACATCGATTTGTCGACGGAGGTGTTTTAATACACGGTAGTTCGCAAAATAATCAGAAACGATGGGAAGCGAAGATGGTTCCGCACACTGATCGGAAATTTGCAGTACTGCTTATGCATTTTGGAGAATGCAAATCAAGATTATCTCTAACGGAAAAAAAAAAAGTTTCATCAACCAGCCGAGAAGCCCGAGAAGATGGATCGGGAAGAGTGGGATCTCCTTGATAGACATGTTTTAGGGTGTTATCGGATTAACACTATCGAAAAACGTTGCTCACAACGCGCTAGAAGGAGAAGACCACGGAAGGGCTCATGAAAGTTCTCTCGGATATGTATGAGAAACCCAGCCAAACAACAAGGTATTTTTCTCATGAAGAAACTTTTTTTTTTCACTTACAAGATGGAAGAAGGTGGCTATGTTGTTGCACACGTAAATGAGTTCAACACGATTGTCAACCAATTGTCATCCGTTGAAATCGAGTTTGATGATGAAGTGCGAGCATTGATTTTGTTGGCATCTCTCGCCAAATAGTTGGGAGCCAATGAGGGGCAGCGTTAGTAATTCCGTGGGGGGAAATCATAAGCTTAAAATTTAATGATGTTCGAGATCGTATCCTTGCTAAGAAGTTCGTAGGATAGATTCCGGTGAAGCATAACGAGCTCCGCTTTTCATCCGGAAAACAGAGGAAGAAGCGCAAGACAGAAACCATCGGAACAACGGCAAATCGAAGTCAAGGAATGAAAAGAAGTCGGTCAAAATTCAAGCGGCCCATTGAAGAATTTGTTGGAACTGTGGAAAGACCGCCACATAAAAAGGAATTGTTGGGCACAACCGAAGAGGGAAGGCAGCACAAGGGAGGCAGAGCCAATGCCGTTACACATGAAATTGATGATGCATTGGTAGTGTCTTGATTCTCCAAGAAAAGCTCAAGATGTAGCTTTAAAAAGAAAACGCCGTCAAGTGTTAAGCATCGATCTCCTATGTTGATAGTTCCGATCGATTCGTTCTTGGGTTGACTGCGGCATCATTACACACCACACCACACCACAACATTATGGAGAACTATGTTCTTGAAAATTATGGGAAGGTATATCTAGCCGATGGTTTACCTTTGGATATAATCGGTATTGGAGATATCAATTTGAAGATGTTAGATGGACGCGTGTGGAAGATCACAAAGGTTAGACATGTGCCAAAGTTGATGCAAAACCTAATCTCAGTTGGACAACTTGATGATACGAGGCACAATGTCAACTTTGGTGGTAGAGCCCGGAAAGTGAAGAAGGGTTCTATGGTGGTTTCCAGAGGTCATAAAAGAGACACTCTTTATATGACGATGAGTTATCAAGACACTTTTGCTTGTTATCGAGAATGCCAAACAGACTAAGTTGTGGCATTATAGATTGAGACACATGAGTGATAAAGGCATGAAGCTTTTGGTGGAAAATGGCGTACTCCCAGATATTATTAACCGGAAAATTCTACAACACTCTCAACTCACACCCAAACCCGATAACACTCGATCTTATTAATATTCTTCTTGTGTTTGAGATTTTTTTTTTTGTTTTTTGGGATTATTATGAAACTCATCCCGACTTGGTATTTATAGGAGATTTGGGGAGGGTTGTTGTGCAGCAATTGTTGACAAAACAAATAAGCCCCCATTTTTGACATTGGAGCCACACCTCACCGTCCATCAACCACCTCCTCACCGTCCAAAAGAAAAAAAAATAATGTTTGGTTGACTTTTAATTAACAATAAGAAATTGTTGAAATCTATAGAAATATAATACAAAAGGACTAATATATAGTCAAAAAACATTTTATGATTCGTCGAGAATATATAAAAATAACAGATTAAATAAGGGTACCTTAAGAACAATAGCAATGAATGACATACATACATACTATATATATATATATATATATATATATATATATATATATATATTTTTGATTTGAGAAGGGAGAAACCTTCAAGCAACATAGGTAACATTACCTAATTCTTTAATCTGCACCTCTGTCAATATAACAGCTGGTATATATGTCTCTAGTGGATCTAGCTTTTTCCTATTAACAAAAATAACAAGAATCAGTCAAAGTTTCTCAGGGAACATTCAATGATAACATATTCAACCAGCAATTTTTTTCAGAAACGAAATCGAACTCTCCTTGCCGATGAAGTTCGTGATCAGTACGATTTTTTTGTTGTTATCTCTTGTGTTGCGTTTATTTGTTTGACTCATCTAGATTTGATTCAGAGCACTAATCTTGAAAAATCCCAATTTTCAAGAGTGTAATGTATGTACCTACTGAAGCAGAAGCTAAAATATTAGCAAATTTTCAGACGGTAGAAATCTTGCATCCTGTGCACAAAGCAATTACCAATTTCTTGCTAAACTACCCAAATGAACACATTGTGGTTTAAAATATTCACTTCCAATTCTCACGTCTATTTGTGATTCAATTCAACAGAACAACAAAAAAGATTCAAAAACCGTCACTAAATAAAACACTTCAAAATTCTCACCGTTTCACATACTTGTCCAAAATGCTAGCCCCTACAGCATCTGAAAGAAACCCACAAGAAGTTCATCAATTCAATCAATTTCCGCACAAACCCATTTAGTAAAAAGGTACTAAATAATCTTCTTCCACCCGCCCCAAGAATCAGAATCAAGAAATTCCAATGCTAGAAATTGTAATCCAATGGTTCCATACCTTTAGGCAAAGAAACACAGTGAAGGAAAACAAGAGCTAGTGAGACTACTCGTCTGCTTTCCCGCCTTTCTTGTTGCAATAATGCGCAACCCACTCTAAAAGTGCGCTTCCTTTGCTTCAACTTCAAGCTGAAGGTTGTTAGAGATAGATATGGAGAAGAAATCATGGAGCTGCAACGCTCCATGCTAACATGCGCCGCTGGATGTAATATCGCCATCATCATCCGAAGCTCTGTTCCAGAACAAGAAGAAAGCAGGTGAATATCAGAGATGTCTTATCCATTTCATTTTCCTTATTATTATTATTTTCTCCATCAAATTATCTTCCCAGTTTAGCCCCTGATAAGCAAGCAAATTTACTAAACTTCAAAATATTTTGTTAAAAAATTACTTTTTAAAGATCAAATATATATATATATATATATATAAATTATTGTAACATGTAGTCTCCATCGCTCTAAGAGATCATTTATTAATTGAGTCTGAAATTTTTTAATTATTCGATCTAAATTAAGTGGTTAAAATCGATAATATTATTGAAATATATATATATATATATATATATTTTATATATATATAATAGAATTAATTATTTTTGTTAGCAGGGTTTTGCTGGCAAAATCTGATTACTATATTACCGTAAAACCAACAATATACAGAAATAATCTTGGGGGGTAATATAGTCATTTGATGAACTCCATCTGTTGTCGGTCGTTAAAAACCAAAAAGAGTTCAGTGCAAAGTCAGATCAAATCACAGTGGAGAAACTAACAAAAACAGCTTGGAATCGCCTCCCGTTTAAACTACTCTTTCTCTTCCTTCTCTCCCTTACTCAGTTCTCAGTCTAATCAGTATTCTCTCTCTCTCTAGAGGTTGAAATAATGGCATTTCAGATATGGGTTTTTCTTGGTTTCTGCATTCTTTTCACCTCAGCTTCTGCTAGTGTTCAAAGTAAGTTCTTGTACTTTTTGTTGCTTATTCTTGACTTGCATTGTGTTAGTTTGTTTAGAACAATTTTTTTTTCCCTTTTGGAGTAGATTTGGTAACTTGTGTTTGCATTTGTGAATATGAAGAAGTAAAGTGATGCATTTTGATTAAATTTGTTGATCTGCTAATGGGTTTTGTTTAGTCAGGTTATCTTGATTTGGGTTTGGAGTTTTAGTTAGGTTCTATGGGGTTGGACTTAATCTTGCAATGGTTTTTTTTTATTCATTTGGATTTTCAATTGATTTGGAGATTTTGCAATTGATTTCTTGGGTTCATACACTTAAAAAAAAGGTGAATGTTTCTTATCTTTTTGGTAACTTTCTCATTGCCAAAGCTAGAAGTTTGTTTGTAATTTCCTCCATTAGATGGTACCTAGTAGATTTAAATTAAAAGGGTTGGAAGATGCAATGGATTTCTTCTTTCTCATCTTTCCTCCACGCTCCTGGTTCTCTTTCACTCTCAAGAATTTTCCCTAATTACTTCTTTTTCTTCTCAATTTTGGAATCCAAGAAAGACATTGTGATAATCGGTCCACATTGTAAGTATATACTATATAAGGATGTACATATTTGATATGGTATATAAATATGAGCATAGTTACTCGTTGTTAACTCCTTATACCAAAAGTCCTTGTAATTGACTGTGGTGCTGTTAGACTTATATTTGCGACACGGGCTTACAACCCAAGCCATGTGCATGATTTTCCTTACTTGTGATGCATTCCTTGTTCTTGATTTTTATTGTGTCAGCTGATCTAAGCACCGGCAAAACCGAGTTATATATATACACATTTACTCGAATCCAGATTCAGTGTTTCTGTTTTCCATTTTGTCATTTTCTTCAGATTTACATGAGAGTTTTATGACACCTCTAAGGTCAATTTGGCCATATGCAGCCCTCTCTACATGTTTTCCACTAGATTGCGTATGTTATAATAGAGAACCGATTTCAAGAGAGGGATCAAAACATGGCTATTTCTTTACTTTGGAAATTGAATTTGAATTTGAGTATGAGATGAATTTTATTACTAGAATTCAGTTCCTCTATCTAGGGATCACGGAAGAGGTCCACCATATGAATAGGAGGATTATTTGATAGCTATTCTTATGTTGCTGGTTCATGTTTACTTCTCTAGAAACTCTTTCTGTCCTGCATTGTACATTTGGTCATAAGCTTCTTTTGTTGAATGAATAACTCGTGGTTGAAGTGGTGAAGTATGTTTTTGCTAGGAAATGATGAAATCGACGTAATGCTATTAACACAATCCTTCATGTTGTATTCATAGTTTTGAGACTACAAAGTTGATATGTTGGCTAAGGATACAGGGCAAACACAAATAAACTTTGGGATGAAAGCTAATAAGGTTGAGAATGTGCATTGAAGTTTTTGTTTTGAAACATAACATGTTTAAGAAGTGCATAAGGGTAGATTTATCATTTGAGTTGTGTATTTGACCTATTGATAACGAGTAACACCGTTGATAAATTGATCAGAACTTAGACTACCATTGTAGCCATCACTTTTCTCTTTCGAGTTTATCTAACAACCTTCTTTTGTGTCAATTTCTTGTCCAAATATGGCCCGTTCTTGTCAATTTCTCTTGATTTGTGCTAAGTATTCGTTCACTAGGTGTAAAGAATAAAGAACTAAGAATTTGATATGAGTATATAATTTGATGAACTAAGAATTCAAGATTGTCTGCTGATGGAGTTGCTAATTTTTGTTTGAAAAAAAAAAACAGATAAAGTTACAGATAACCCTGCTGATGAGCTCGTATCAGCATTGAATAATAACAGAACAGCTCATAAATCTAAAGCACTTTATAGCAACCCCGGGTTAGCCTGCATAGCTCTACAGTACGTAAAAGCATTCCAAGGTGATTGTAAAGCTGTAGGTGAAGGAAAGAAACCCTTTGATTCTCAAATTGCCGAGACATTCGCCCCCAATTGTGGAGTCGAGGTTAAGACACTTAACCCAATTACTGGCCGTCTAGTAGGATGCGAAACAAAGTATATCAAACCTGCTGAAGCATTCTCAAATATCCTAATGAAAAATGGTAAGAGTTTAGATTTACTGTATAGCAATCACACTGAAGTTGGTGCTGCTGTGAGTGGCTCCGATGGTGGTTCTCCGTACTTCTGGTGTGTGCTTTTCAGCAATGGCACATCAAATAGTAGCTTTGTGTTGGAAGGAGGTGTGGCTAAGTTAACGAACCCAGGATGTTTTAGTGGTGCTAATGATGTTTGCAGCGGCGCAGCTGCTAACGCATCACTGCCTCGAACCATCTTGTTGATGTTGTTGACTGTTGGATTTGGAGCTTTATTCTTCTTGCTTTCTGGTTTTCAAGTTTAACCTTTTTCCATGTATAGTGTTGATTGACCTCATTTTTTTGAGGCATTATTTTGTTGTTTTGTTGTTTGTCTTAGCTTACAGTTTCATTCTTTACTATGTTTGAGTGAAATATCAAAATGAAACAAAAACTTTTGGACTAAATTTGATGAATTGCACACCATTTCAAATTGGGGGGGGGGGGGGGGGGGGGGGGGGGGGGGGGGGGGGGGGGGGGGGGGGGGGGGGGGGGGGGGGGGGGGGGGGGGGGGGGGGGGGGGGGGGGGGGGGGGGGGGGGGGGGGGGGGGGGGGGGGGGGGGGGGGGGGGGGGGGGGGGGCCCCCCCCCCCCCCCCCCCCCCCCCCCCCCCCCCCCCCCCCCCCCCCCCCCCCCCCCCCCCCCCCCCCCCCCCCCCCCCCCCCCCCCCCCCCCCCCCCCCCCCCCCCCCCCCCCCCCCCCCCCCCCCCCCCCCCCCCCCCCCCCCCCCCCCCCCCCCCCCCCCCCCCCCCCCCCCCCCCCCCCCCCCCCCCCCCCCCCCCCCCCCCCCCCCCCCCCCCCCCCCCCCCCCCCCCCCCCCCCCCCCCCCCCCCCCCCCCCCCCCCCCCCCCCCCCCCCCCCCCCCCCCCCCCCCCCCCCCCCCCCCCCCCCCCCCCCCCTCTTTTTTTTTTTATGGGGCTTTGGGTTGAAAATCTAACCCCAACATCAAATTCAGTCCAAAATTATAGATTGGGAACAGTAGTTTTTTTTTCTTTTACATTCTGAAGGTTAGTATAGTAGTGGTAAGGACACTACTTTCTGCTTTGATCTTTAGTTCAAGGTGGATAAGACACGATCCCTTATCTCATATCGAAATGACAAATGACAAATGAATATATAATAATATATAAAAATAATTAGTTAGTATTCATAATCCCTTTTCGGTACACCTCACCTCGATTCAATCAAGTAAGATTGAAGCCAAATCTTTGAACCCTAATTTGTAGAAGAAAAAAAAATATATTCACATATATATAACTCATCTATATAACTATAAAAACAATTCAATTAGAATAAGAATTAAGAATGATTGATGGAGAAATCATGTTAAATGCACTATAAAATAAAATAAATAAATAAATAAAACTTGGAAGGTGCTATATATCCTTTGGATTTTCCAGAAACTTAGATTCAAGAGTAAGGAAAAGATTATGATTTTCATGGTTAACTCCAGGAGAAGAAGAAGAAATGAAATGATAAAACTTAAAAAGATTTACACTTCAAAACGAAGGCAAGAATCAACAGAACAATAACGATCCCAATGGAAGAACCACCAACTCTGTGAATCCAATTTGGATCACCACCACCACCACCGCACAAAAAAGAACTCCTATCCCTACAACCTGAAACAGCAATGGCCACCATCAAAATCACCAGCAGTAAAGGCGAGTAAGAAGAGAAATTGATTGGCTGTTCGTCAATCTCCGGATCGATTTCCTTTCTCCGATCAATGTACAGAGGTGAAATTACAGCAATTGCTCCCAAACATATGGCTACGACCTTCTGATCGTACGACGAATACCTACCGCTTCTGTTTCTGCTGCTGATGCTCCTCCTTCTCCTCCACGAAGCTTCTTCTTGCTCCATCGACGAATCGAATCTTTTTTTTTTTCCCTTGAGGAAAAAAAAGGGGAGAAAGTAATGGAAATTGATTCCACTTTGGACGGTTGCAATTTGCGAAGGTAGGAGCATTATAACATATATTCCCTTTTCATGACTTTTTGATCGATCGATATCTCGTCGATTGGCGTATCTTTTCGTACTGATGCTTTTGCATATTTTCACAGTCATCATTAGTTCGGCATTCATGAGCATTATAACACTGAAAAGTGCATGACATCAAGTTCGTCATTCGTCGTAAATGCTGCATTAATCTAATAATTTCAGAGTTCAAAGCTTTGAAAGTGCAATACAACTTCAATTCAATTTCATTCAAATTCAACTAATTCAATTCACTTTAAATTGATGCAAAATCTAACTCTTATATAGAAAAAAAAAGATTTTACTTTGATCTCTATACGATACTTGAATATCAAACTTATGATTACATATATATAATATTTACAAGATATTTATTCATTCGTGCTAAGCCAATTTTAAACTTATATATATCCATTATATACAAAAGGATGTGAAAAGTTGTATGTGACAAATGTAAATGAATGGCAAAAAAATAAGATAAGGTGAATCAGTGGAGAAGATAACAGTAACCTTTTTTTTTGGAAATAAGAATGGAAGCTTGCAAGTGAAGCTAATTTGTAAAGACTGTACAGAAGAAGATATAGGCATCACAAGACTCTGTACACAATACTGGTGGTGCTATGCTAGAGGTATAATATAAACTTTGAATCTGATACTTGCTAACCAGACTTGTAATCAGCCAGAATTATTAGAATCTTTTTCAATTAGGACAGCAAATATGACGAATAAATAAATTCAGTTAAACCCTAAACCTAATTCTTTTAAGAAAAATCACGAATTTGATGCAAATGCTAGGCAAAGAAGCATCACATAGGCAACAACAAGATGGTAGTCCGATTATTGTGACTCTTCAAGAAGTTCAGAATTTAACTTATGTTAAAGATAATCTTATACCGTATTTTAACTGTGTTGTAATCTTGAATAAAATTGAACATAGATCACCTCTTCTTGGCAATAGAACTTCCTTCTCAGAGATTAAGAGAGAGAAAGAGAGAGAAGAGGGCCAAGAACTAGGGCATGGCATAGATTATCATCAGAAGTCAAAGCAAGGATCAACAAGGTCAATTTCAAATAATAATCCTGCAAGCTCAAGGTAAGCAACTTTTATCAGTATCCATTTATGCATAAATGATAATATTTAATTAGTTATCAGCTAGCTTTTGTTTCTGTTTCTCTGGTCGTTTCCACCACTTCTTGTATACAAATTCATAGTTGAAAGGTGCTGGGGGATGTGGGGGTTGGTGGAAGAAGCTCAAACCAAGTAATCCTAACCTGCCTTTTTTCTTTCAAAAGAAATTCAGATGTAATGCATATGCTTGAGATGGCATTGTCATGATTTTGAATTAATAATTTATCCACAGACTAAATGATATTAATATACATGTAAAACTAGATAGTCAAAAACATTGGTGGATTGAATGAAATGCATCAATCATGTACCAAGAATCCAGGAGATGCAAAAAAATAAAGAAAAAAACAAGGTTAACATATATGCTAATGGGCAACTTAGTTTTCACCAGACTGGCTCTTTGATTTGTTACCAGCAACCCTTTTCATCCATTTTCTCTGTGATGTAGTAAGATGTGTTAAATTGGATTGAAGATTCTGAGGTACCCCATTTTTGGGAAGTTCAGCAGGAAGTGCAGCAGCTGTGCTGGTGAAAGCATTTAGAACCAGGAATGCCAGAATTGGTGAGAAGTCTAGAGTTCCTCCAAGAGGCGGAATAATCCCACGAAATATATTCAAGTATGGATCGCATAAGGTACTGAAAAGAAAAAAAAAAAAAAAGCAGTAGAAACACTTGTCAAAAAGAATGTTTTTTCTAAAATGGAAGATGCTGTCAAATGCATTAGAGAAATAATGAAGTCATAATAAAACATACCTGAGAGGGCTCACAATGGCTGGAGGAGCATTTGGAAACCATGTCAAAACAAGCCTTACAACTAAAAGAGTGTTGTATATGTTGAGGAAGTTCAAAATTCCATTCGTAACCACAACTCCGGCAACTGAATCACCCGGTAAGATGGCAGCAAAGTTATGATTGAAAAACCTGTTATCCAAAGTTCCACTGTTTCTGCAAAGAACCTGTTGATAGATTTATAGCAAGTACATACATTAATTTGCTTAACAAGTCCCATGTAGTTCATGCAAGATGGCTAGACTCGTATCACTTTCTCAAAACCAAAAGGAGAAAGATATGAAGTGGAACATGGATTCATCACATTGTAATCTTAAGAAAACTACAATTATGTATTTTTCTCTTTAGTTAGACCATCCGATATCCAAAATCACCACTTTAACTAATTCATATTTGGCTCAAATTGTACCTGCATAGTCTATCTCTTATTCGAGATCACATCACTCGTCACCACGTATACCATTCACAACACATTTTTCCCATCGTGAATTGAAAACTACAATTATGTATCATAGGGAATACACTCATACACATACTTGATCCCAAATCAAGATCAAGCTCGGTTTTGTGTATGGTATAACAAAAATTCAACTATGATCTTAATCATGGGCATCCTTCTTGCCTCATTTAGTCTTTTTGACCTCCAAATTCTTCCAACACAAATCAAAGAAACAAGTTGTTCACTTATTGATGCATCAATTCATATTCTGCATAATTTTTCCATAGTAGAAAGCAAATAATATATATAGCTCTCAAAGTAGTCTGACTAATTTGTCTATACTCACACCATCACCATACTAGAAAACCTTCAAGAATACCAGTAGTAAAAATCCCTTTTCTGATAATTAAGACTAAAGTTCATATCATTTCACATCAGAATATATTTGTTTAAACTACAACATTTTCATTCAAAAGAAACCAGAGCACCAAAACTCCATTTTCCTTTTCCCCTTTCCTCAGAGAGTTCATGCAAGTAAATTATGATAATGCAGAAAAAAATAAAAAGAAGAGGGGGGTAAGAAATAACCTGGGTTCTGAAACTTTGAAGATGACAAGAGAAAGACAACAGTTTGTTTACGATTGGATTTTCAGACGCCCAAATTTGCAAAAGATTGAAAAATCTATCAACAGTGGAAACAATAGAGCTGTGGAGCTGACCAACAACATGGGTTGCTGTTGTTGTTAGTAACTGTAAATTTGGCTTCAAATGTGTAGGTTGTCTGAAAAATGGTGACTGAATAAATTGGGGCATTGCCGCTACTGCTACTAGACAGTTTGAAGCAGAATTTTTGCCTAAAGAAGATATTTGTTCCTCATTCGACATTGTTTCTTTTCTTGATGGATTTTTCATTGGAGTTTCCTTTTGCAGGAAAATGGTACAGAGGAAAAGAAGATAAGGAATTGGTCACTAGTTTTCATTTGGATTTTGAAAGGTGTTGGGAAAGATTGAGTGGAATTAAAGATGCCAAAATTGCACTTGAATCCCTATACTTTCCCCAAATTGCAGAAAATAAGTAGACTACTTAGATTCTTGTTGTTCCCTTTTATGTCTTTTTAGAAATTTTAGTTCTAACGAAAGTAGTTTGGTTATTTTAATATAAATTTTGAGTTTAAATTTTGTGTATTATAGAAAGTTTCTCTTAAAAAAAATATTATTTTGATTTTGAATTACTTGGAGTTCAAAGTATTTATTGTATTCTTGAGATAAAAGAAAGACTTTTATGATTTTTTTAAATGATCATATATTCAAAAGTACTATTTCGATTAATTCATATTTGATTCAAAATATATATATATATATATATATATATATATATATTTATTTGATATTTCGTCTCAATATAAAGTTGAAATGAATATATAATGTTAAATAAAAATGAGTCTAAATACATATAATTAATTCGAAAAATCTTTTTAGTACAAAGGAACACACTACTACGTAATTGACCTTGTCTCTTGTCAAGCCCATATAGTTCCTAACCAACTCATAATTTTTAACCCCATGCCCACGTAGAGCTCTAAACAAGTCGAGTCAAACCGAATATCGGAAGTTTGAGCTTATTTGTTTAATTTAAGAGTATTATTTGAGTTAACTCGTTTAATGTTTCAAACCAAAAAAATTTGTTTCGAGTTCATTCTATTATTTGCTCATATAGCTCAAATTCGCTTCGTTTAAATATTAAAGATTTTTTTTAATAATATAATATATATAAATATTTATAATTTGTTTACGTAATGCTCGAATTATGTTCGCGAATAGTGTTCGAGTAGGTTCGAAAATTAATTGAGCTTAAAAATTATTTGAATTCGGTTTATTTAATAAATGACAACGAGTGAACAGCATAAATGAGCTAATGAGCGAACTTTGTTGCACAAACAACTTAGTTTATTTATAACTCTATGGTCATGTAAGTTGGTAAGAAACTTATGAGGTTGAGAGTTTTAACCTCAAATTTTTGTTAAAATTTAGAATTATAATTAGTCTGAATGGAGATTTTTCGTTTTGGTTATAAGTTTTTTTCCATAATTTAAAATTCATATTGTCAATGAAAAAAATAATATAATTAAATTGAATTTAATTAAAGTATACTTTCTTATCCAATTTAATGATTTTTTTTATTATCCTTTTCGAGTTGAATTTCAATCACATGTTAATTCATTGCTGTAGGATGCGTCTCTGAATTCTCAAGCACACATCACACGTCTCTCTCTCTCTCTATCTCCTTTTTTTTTTCTTCTTATTTTATCAAAATAAACTAAAAATATAACGGCCACCAAATCTCTCCCCCTCCGCCATTTTCTCTCTCTTTCCTTTCCTAATGATAACTTCAACTGCTCATATTCTCTACTTCCATCCGTCCCTCTCCTCCGGTTCCAATCGCCACCAGCGCCGCGGCCTCTCTACTGTACTAAACAACCGCCGGTGGAGCCATGGACATAATAGGTATAAGAATCTCTCATTTGTTCGAGGAAGACGTAATTTCAGCAACTCTACATTGTTCGCCAAGGCGGTTGAGTTCAAATCACCGTCGACGGAAACTTCACAGAAGCAGGTAGCTAGGGAGACCGCTGTTCTCCTCGACGTGACGGGGATGATGTGCGGAGGTTGCGTCTCTCGTGTCAAGTCGATTTTGTCGTCTGATGAACGTGTTGACTCGGTTGTGGTCAATATGTTGACTGAAACGGCGGCGATCAAGTTGAAGGAGAATGTGGAAATGGAAGCTGAGGAGTTTGCGAAGAGATTGACGGAATGTGGATTTCCGTCGAAGAAGAGAGCGTCCGGGTTGGGAGTTCAGGAGAAGGTTAAGAAGTGGAAGGAAATGGTGGAGAAAAAGGACGTTTTGCTTGTTGAATCGAGAAATCGGGTAGCGTTAGCTTGGACACTAGTTGCTTTGTGCTGTGGCTCTCATGCTTCGCATATATTGCATTCCCTTGGCATTCATGTTGCTCATGGTAAGCCCATATTCTGTCTCAACATCTCAAGTTTCCTTAGCTCTGTGCCAAGTTTGTGTGTTTGTTTATTAGATAAATATGATTGCAGAAATGAAATTCTGGTTTATTATTTGAAATGTCTTAACAGGGTCCATTTTTGAAGCGTTACACAATTCATATCTGAAAGGTGGTATTGCTCTGGGGGCTTTATTTGGACCTGGAAGAGGTTAGTGGCAACACCTTCATTTGATATTCTATTAACTTTCTATTTTGGGATAAGTTTGAACTACAAATCGGTAATCAGCATACGCTATGTAATGCTGCAGCAATTTTTCTAATTGCTGTTAGTGCCAATTTACTTACTTTGCTATTAATGCCTACTAAGTTGTTCACAGAATTTCACTTTTTAAATTCAGTTTGAAAATACTTTATCAGCATCTCTTGCCTTTTGTAGTTTAATTACGGCATAATTGGTTCTTATCAGTATTTGTGAAGTGGAATTGATTAACATAAGTGATTGCTAAATCGTGTACAGATTTGCTTTTTGATGGTCTGAAGGCATTTAGAAAGGGATCACCTAATATGAATTCTCTTGTTGGTTTTGGATCTATCGCAGCATTTGCCATTAGTGCGGTAAGGATTTAGTTACTTGAAATTTTACAAAATAGTGCTTCCCTTTGCTGATTAATTTCTTCGACCATGTTTTAGATATCACTCCTCAACCCTGGGCTAGAATGGGATGCATCATTCTTTGATGAACCGGTATGTTTTTCTTTTCTCATTTTTTATTTTCTTCAAATGAGTAAGCCAATCTTTTTCAGTCAAATCTCATTTAGGTCATTGCACTAAATGCAATTGTTAGAACAATGGCCTCGAAACAATTTTCTTTCCTTCATCTCTTTGTATATCTCTAAATATTAGGCTTCTAGTTCTAAGACTTCCTTTTTCTATGTTTACTGATTGAAAAATTTTGTTTTTATCATATCAGTACGTTGCATACTTTACTTTTTAAGTGACTCCAAATTAGGGCACAAATATACCTCTTGTTCCCAGTACCATTACTGTTTTCAGTCATAATGTCACCCTGAAGTTTTGACTGTTTAAACCTAATCTTAAACAAATTTCATTTCTGTTTCAATCAGTTCTTGAATGCTTTTCTTTTGCCAGGCTAAAAGGCAGTTGGGGTTAATGAACTTACCTTCTATTTCATGTTATTTCCTCTCTTTGATAAAATTTTCCATGCAAGTCATATTTGTTCATATGCTCGATTTTTTTTTTCCAATCAATATTATGATTTTTAGCATGCAGGTCATGCTTCTTGGTTTTGTTCTGCTAGGACGTTCTCTGGAAGAAAGGGCAAGAATTAGAGCATCCAGTGACATGAATGAGCTATTGGTAAGTAATTATTTGGTGCTAATACTTTGTAGTTTGTACATGATACAGGAATTTGATGGTGGAGCCTACATATTGTTAATATAAATGTGTATCTAGTCTTTCTTTTTTTTTTTTTTGATAAGTTAAATGTGTATCTAGTCTATGTCCATGAGAAACAAGACAAATTTATGTACTTACGTTGTTCCACTGAATGAAGTAGGGTCTGTATACTAAAATGTTGCTGAGATTCTGATGCTATTAACTGTAACAGGTTAATTTCCTCCCAAATACATAAGCGTGCATGTCCATCCAAGTTTAAGGATTCAACCTTCTGATTTTATGCTTAATTTTAGCAAGGCTTTGCGGGTATCACGTGATTAGTTTTGATATGCCTCAAGGGAGGCAGAGAGAGAGAGAGAGAGTTAGACTTGTATGTTTGTGCTTTGAATCTTATGTATTTATCTATGACAGAAAAAAGGGAAAAGAGAAAAAGAACTAGATATGATTTTATGTTAGTCAGTATTTTCTTGTGATTCGGTGGAGTTTTAAAATGTTCAATTACTAAAACTAATTTCAGTCTGGTAGCTGCAGCAATAGTGGATTCTGTAAGTCCATGAGACAGGAGAGTACAAATGTAAATGGTGGCTATAGTATTGATTCTGCTGGAACTTGTGAATTGAAGGATAAGAAGTTTGGATACTGAAATGGGAATCCTTAATTGAAAGAAGAAGAATCTACTATAAACAGACTTAGGTGCAGGATATCAACAGTAGTAATATATGGTGGTAACTAATATTCACATACATTACAATTTAAAAACAGTGATATAAAATTTTAATATTAGTGACTGCTCCTGAGACGTGCATTTTTCCTGTGTAAATTTAGGAAATTGGATATCAAATGTAATATCTACTGTATAGATCCTTTCTTTAAAAACACTTTTGAAAAGGGAAAAAAAAAAAAAGAAAAGAAAAAGAAAGTAACCTTTCTCTGGTTGTTCATGGTTGCTCTTTGCAGTCTCTTATATCCACTAAGGCACGACTCATGATTGCACCTTCCGGAAATGATTTTGCTGATGATAGCATAGTCTGTTCTGATGCAATATGCTCTGAAGTTCCCACTGATGATATCCGAGTGGGTGATTCCATACTGGTTTTACCCGGGGAAACAATTCCTGTTGATGTAAGTGATCTTTAGTTCCCCCCCTCCTTAATTTTCAAATGCAGATGCTTATGTTACTTTAAATCAGCAGCACTTTTGATGTCTTCTTCTTTCTTTCTTTTTTTTTCCGAAAATTGTCTGGCTTCCATGCCATACCAACCCGTCATTTTTTGTCTTTGTATGGCTATTATGCAACTATGTTAGTGGTTAAGCCAAATAAGGTCATTGCTGGAGCTTCTTGGACTGGTGAATCATTTAATATATTTGTGTCTCTGTATATGTGCATTCCAATGTATATTTTGTTTATATGAATCTGCTCTTAAGAAGGAACTAATAGTTTCTAGTGTTTAGTATAAGAAATGGAAGTTGCAAACTTCATTTTTGTATCCAAAGTTGTTTCTTAGGTAGCTCTTGGTTTATCACCAATTGTTTTATACACTGCTGCATTATCTCACTTCTGCTTTATTTTTATTTCCCCCCCCCCCCCTGCAATTCTACATGGCTTTAGCTTATAAGAGAATTATTTTGTCCTGGTATAAGTTCCCCTCCATGTATATGTTTGATTAATTGAAAAGTGCTTGCCAAATCCTTTGCACAGGGAACAATACTTGCTGGTCGAAGTGTTGTGGATGAGTCCATGCTTACTGGTGAATCTCTTCCTGTCTTCAAGGAAAAAGGTCTTCCAGTCTCTGCAGGAACTATAAACTGGGTATGATATTCTTTTACGGATGGAAATTAGACACTAAATTGCAATGGTGGAGTTTGACATTCATGTTATGATGATTTCAAGTTACTACTTTGGCATTGCTAGCCTTCAAGAAATGCTGATCTGATAATTGATTCCATGTCCATCAAATATCTTAGCTAATTTGGGATATATGAAGCTTGAGTAATCAGATACTTGAAATGGACAAGATTTGAAAGGTGTTCTTGTCCATCTTCAGTTTGTCCTGATGATGTTGCTCCTTTGTTTCGACTTATTATGGACTTATTGCATCTGATTCCTATTAGTAGCTATATATACATCTTTCCAGCAGTATTATTTCTCTGGACTGCAATAGAGTTAAGTCTTGCTACATGCAATAATAGCCACATATTGTTGTATTTCATCCTTACTTATGTGACTCTGTTAGTTGATGGAGAATCTTGTGTTACATTGATTCAGGATGGTCCCTTGAGGATAGAGGCCTCTACTACTGGTTCCAATTCAACGATATCCAAAATCATTAACATGGTAAGTAATTTTCCGAAAGGGTGACTCTCATATTTTTAATTGCTTAAGCTCAGCACTTGTTACATCTTCTATTGACAATGAATTCTTTCCTAATTGGAAACAAAAGTTTGAGAAGGGAAAATGCAATTCCTTAAAAGAAAATCTTCATGGATTTGTTGGTTAATTATTAACGGCGCCATCTAGAATTCATGGAAATATAAGACGATGGCAGAAGTCCATTACCCTTAAATGATATGGCTTTGCTTGAATACTAATATTTTGCTGAAACCTTCTCAATTTAAGAAACTAGAAGATAACATTGATCTGTGAGGAGAAATTTTCTCAAAATTTGGATTTTTTTCGTTTGTTTTTTATTCCATTCTTCTGGTTACGCGGGATTGGATTCTTGATTTTACTGGTCCCCTAGAAATGAAACAAAACAGTATATTTTCAGCCAAAGCCTTCAATATTTGATTTCTTTTTTATACCAATCAATAGGTTTAGTTTTCATAGGGTAATCATAACTAGTCTTCTAAAAGAGAGCATACGGGAAAGGGAAAAACATAAATGTTTAAGTTATTAGTTAATTTTGTCTCATCTCTCTATAGTTGGACTCTTTCCCTCACTAGAAGAGTGTTTTAGGTAGCAGCTGAAAGTAGAAAAAGTGTTTCTTATTATGGATAAAAGGAATTGGACCCTCCCTCCAAAATTAAGTGTACGTCTTTGACTAATATAAAAAGTTAAGAAGAACCTCAGACTTCAAGAAAATTACCAATCTGTTCTTGATATTACTTTAATTAGAGAATGGATCAATAGAGTGTGTGATACATAAATCCCTTAAATGAGTGGAACTTTATATTTGGAATGTTTTTTATTTCAAAAAGGTATACATTTAATACCAGACATCTCAAACTGAAAAATGTGAACATTCATTCCAGAAGAGAGTATTTTGGAAGTGAGATGCACATGTTGGAAATTGAGAATTTGATGTATAATTCCTATAAATCCTGAATGCTCTTTGTGCTGAGACTGCTAATTAGTGTTTATTCCTTTGGCTGTTTGGCCTTTTGTATCCTGGGAAAACATACAACTGGTCTTTCTCCCAATAAGATGTATAGACTCAGATATAATCTTCCCATATAGGAGACTGGCCAGGTGGACAACTAGCTAGGCTTCATTTGGATGTATTCACTTACAATTTCTATTAATGATTGAGTCTGGACTTCTCAGATCCCATTCCAACATATTATTGCTAAATTACCTGATATCCCTAACTTTCTAACAAGTATCACATCTTCTTTATTCTTTTAGGTTGAGGATGCACAGGGTCGTGAAGCACCTATTCAAAGGCTGGCTGATTCCATTGCAGGGCCATTTGTCTATACTGTTATGACTTTATCTGCAGCAACATTTACCTTTTGGTGAGTAATACATTTTTGCAGTTGAACTGCTTGTATCTGGTGTTACCAGATTCAATGTGGTAGCATAGCCCTTTTATAGTCTTGTCCATCCTCCATTCTCTATCTCCAGGGTGATGGCCAGGCACTGTTCAACTCCTGCTATTTGCTCTCTATCACTTTTATCCAAATGTAATCAATCTGAATTTGTACAGAATTTTGAAGTCTAATTTTTACTCCTATCTTAGGCCCATAGCCCCTTCTACATTGCAACTTCATAAAATACTCGATTTTGCTTTACTGTGTGTTCTTTAGAGTTCTCTATAATCGTGAGTTGCTACACATTTTCAAAGATAAACCAGGATTAGTCTCACACTGAATTGAAAAATACACAGATGATAGTTGGCTTACAATGCTTTTCTCCTGACGTTGCCTATCTGCATAAAGGTACTATTTTGGCACACAAGCTTTCCCTGATGTGTTGCTGAATGATATAGCTGGCCCAGAAGGAAATCCATTACTTCTAAGTTTGAAGCTTGCTGTAGATGTTCTGGTGAGTCACACTCAGATAATTACCCTTTCAAGTTAAATCTTTATCAGCCAAAATCTATGCTTTTTGCCTTCTGAATTTATTAGAGGTTACAGGACTATGTTTGCTTTTGTTGCCATTGGCAGTGTATTAATCTTGAGACTTATTATTTTTCTCTAATATTGCGGATGAGCATACATGATCTGCTCAAGTTATTTACTTCTGCTTATTAGGGACTCTTTACAGTATGTAGTCTTTCTGTTCATTAGCTAACATAGCGCACTTTGTATTTATTATTTTAGGTTGTCTCCTGCCCATGTGCTCTTGGCCTTGCTACACCTACAGCCATCTTAGTTGGCACCTCACTTGGTACAATAACAGTTTTTTTTTTTTTTTTATTTTTTTTCTCTATTTTCTCTCAAAAATGCAAACAGGTTACAAACATGAAGAACAGAATAAGATCATAGGAAAATACACTTGAAGGCTAGAAAATTAATATAATAGCATCTAGGGGCACTCCAGATAAATTAATTCTGAGGTGTACTAACCAGATATTCTCATTGTAGGACTGGGCAATTGTGTCGGGTCCCACAAAAATACTCTCCTCTCCTCCATATGTGATTGGACAGTTCCATCAGGACCAGATACTTTTTTTTTTTTTTTTTTTTTCTCTTTTTGTGAAAAAGGATTTCCCTATTAGCCAGAGACTTCTGAATATTTCTAGCATTTCCTCTGTTCATAGAATTTTTATGTGCATGCAAGATTAATCATTTAATATTCCCAGAAGAGAAAATGCCACAATTAATGTATTTCCTTGTCTCATGGACAAATAGATTAGCATCTTTTAAAATCTCAGCCAATTTGGAAGATGGGTGCTTTCTCATTTCATGAAGAACACTTAGAATCTCCCAGTTGTCATTAGTTTATGCACAAACGTGACCTATAATGCCACTTATGTTATCATAGTTTTCAATTTTACTTGCAGATCTTCCCAAATACCATCTTCTGCAGCTACATATTAATGCATACATTTCGTTGATATCTGTGCAGGGGCAAGACAGGGCCTTCTAATTAGAGGAGGAGATGTATTGGAGCGCCTGGCTGGTATCAACTATGTCGCACTAGACAAAGTAGGTACTTAAATACCTTGTCCAGAATTTTTACTTATTTTTCTACTCATTTAAATAATATACTTAGCTTTGGAGAAGTATGTTTTAATTGTGAAGAAGATATTGAAATGAAGATGAAACAGATAAGGGTTTTTATACAATTATGCATGTGTATATCTCTGACCTAGGTTTTGCTTTCCTAAAATTTCAGACAGGTACTCTAACTGAAGGAAAACCAGCTGTATGTGGTGTTTCTTCTTTGGGTCACGGAGAGTCAGAAATCCTTCAGATTGCTGCTGCAGTGGAGAAAACAGCTTCTCATCCCATTGCAAATGCTATTTTGAAAAAGTCAGAATCATTGGGTTTAGATATCCCTGTCACTCGTGGGCAAATTGTTGAACCAGGTTTTGGGACCTTAGCAGAAGTAGATGGGCTTCTAGTTGCAGTGGGCACATTGAATTGGGTACGTGATCGTTTCGAGCAGAAAGCAAGCCTGTCTGATCTAAAGATTCTGGAGGAATCTGTGATGTATCAATCATCAGTAAATAGTACTTCGTCAGTTCATTCCACAACAGTAGTATATGTTGGTAGGGAAGGAGAGGGCATTATTGGTGCTATTGCAATATCTGATAACTTGCGTAATGATGCTAAGTCTACAATTTTCAGGTACTGCTGTTATTAAAAAGACCGTTCACTGATGTTTTTTCTACTGTCACTTTTTTAAGGGAAATTAAACTTTAGGCTTGGAATTTTAGCAGGGTATAATGTTTATGGAATTTGTATGAGTCTCTCTTGGTCCGCTATCTTATATTTATAAGGACTTCTCTTCTGCTGTTAAATAATTAAAAAGGCTTTTCATTTTATTATTAGTTTTTTGGAAAGTTATTCTATACCCTCTCTAGCATTTATAGTATAACCCTGTTCTCAGTTGCTTAATTTAAGTAGTTTTTAGTATTTCTTTTCTAAGTTGAGCTGTTCTTGGTTACTTTTTAACTCTGCTTTTAGCTTTTCTGAAGAAACTGTTTTTGGAAAAGTTCTTGTGGCGAAGCTCTTTAAACAACTTTTGTCTATTGATACTATTACATTTAAAATGTTTAGTCAATCTTTTTAAAAAGTTTTGTTAATAGCATTTCTTTTCCCAATAGGTTAAAAGAAGCTCAATCAATTGAGATTTAACAATGTAAATAATAAGTAAAAATCTTGAAGGGAATTCTCAACCACTCGTCTTAGAGTTAGTTTCTTTTTCTTTTTTCTTTTAAAAATATCACGAACTAAAGATATATTCTTTCTGAGATGCCAGCTACTGTTTCTCAAGGTCATTTTGTTATCAAAATCATGGTTGACTGGGGTTTAGATTTAGAATATGTTTTTCTCTACTCGTACAATTCTGTTCCAATTTGTTCTTTAATTTTTCATGCATACAGACAACATCAAAGTTTCTCCTGCTACAACTTTTACCATGACATGAGTACTGTTAAATTTGCAAAGGCCTTCTTGGTTTATTGTTTGGACCTCTGTAATCTGTTTTACTAATTGGTAGGCTAAAGGAGAGGGGAATTAGAGCAGTTCTTCTATCAGGAGACAGGGAAGAGGCAGTTGCAACTGTAGCCAAGACAGTTGGCTTAGAAAAGGAATCCATTTATTCATCCTTAGCTCCGCAGCAGAAATCTGGTGTAATTTTAAGTCTTCAAACTTCTGGGAACCATGTCGCAATGGTAATTTCCTTGGTCTAGTGATTCTTGTTTTGTTTGTATTATGTTGATTATAAATAGCAGATATAATTTGATGAAATTTTATATAGTCTTGGCATTTTCTCTGGTAGAGGATGGTAACTTTTGTGATTTGAAATCTTTGTTAATAGCTATCTATCCTTCTCTTGCCAAAAAAAGTTATTCTTGCGAAACATTTCTCAGCCATGTGCTCATCAAGAAATTGTGCCCAAGGTTTTATAATTGCAGCTATCTAGATAGCATTTGGAGGATCAATTAACAAATATATAACCATGTTTTTTATGCATTCTATGCAAGGATAAGTTTGAAAATTTTCAATTGCTTCTTGTAGGTCTTTGTGCCTATCAATTTTATTTTGTTGAATTTTCAGTAGGGTTGTAAACGAGTCGAACCGAATATCGAAAGTTTGAATTTGATTTGTTTAATAAATGAGCTTAAAATTAAGTCACCTTAAAAAATTGTTTGAGCTGGTTTGTATAATCGAGCTCGAACAAGTTTTGTTCACGAACAACTTGGTTTGTTTATAGCTCTAGGAGAAAATAAAGGAAACTTTTTTTAGGGTTTGTAAAAAAAGTAGAAAGAGAGTTAAGTTTGGACTCCTGTGAGAAAGTAAAAAAAGGGAGCCGTCACTATAGATTAGAAAAAGGGAGAAAAAACTTATATATATATTTCCTAATTTAAATATTAGAGTTTTTTTTAATAATATATAAATATTTATAATTTGTTCAGGAACGTTTGATTATGTTCGCGAACACTATTCGAGTAGGTTGAAAATTAATCGAGCTTAAAAAATTGTTTGAGTTTGATTTGTTTAATAAACGAACGAGCTCGAACGAGCTTTGTTCGCGAACAGTTTGGTTTGTTTAGAGCTCTAATTGTCACATATACTAAATGCTTAAGCTATTGGAAAGGAATGTAATTTACACATTTGCCACAATGGTTGTAATCTAGAGATAAGGTCTACACCTAGAACATGAAACTCAAGGATTCCAATAAAATTACATAACTAATGTCAATTACAGCATATTTCTGACTTGAATGTATTTCTAAAGGTTGGTGATGGTATAAATGATGCTCCATCTTTGGCACTTGCTGATGTTGGGATTGCTTTGCAAATCGAAGGACAAGAAAATGCTGCATCAAATGCAGCGTCCATTATACTTCTGGGTAATCGACTTTCACAGGTATGCATCATCTGTGCAAATATTGCGTTTTTTTTTGAGTCACACACCCTGTTGTTGTCCTTCCTTGAACCATGTAGATGTTTATGTGCCAAATGTTGTGTACCACATCACTTTTCCATCCTTGACTTTATGACACCTTTAAAAATGAACTCAAGATAATTATGCAATGAATTACATTACTGCAATGTGACAATTTTCTAAACTGCTAGTTGGAATTATACTAAGTAAATAAGGCTTTCTCACAATAAGAAGATGATGATTATTCTTTATGCACTGGATATTTTTTATAGTTTTCCATAATGAGAAATATAAACTTATGTCTGGCAGTTAGTAGAAACTCTCGACCTTGCACGTGCAACAATGGCAAAAGTTCATCAAAATTTGTCTTGGGCAGTTGCATATAATGTTGTTGCAATCCCCATTGCAGCGGGTTTGTTACTTCCACAATTTGACTTTGCCATGACTCCATCACTTTCAGGTGAGTCTCTCTTTTCCTATTTATACTGATATTCTTACAATTTTTGTCAATAGTATGAAAGATGCCTAGCTGCTTACATTGTGCCTAAACACCCAAAAGGGATGTGGTTAAAAACACCTACATGGTTTGTGGGGTAATAACAACTTGGCACTCAGTCTCTCTTACTCCATTACACAGTTTCCAGCTAGTGAAAAATGGCAGACCTTTGGTCTCCTTATCAATAACTAAACTTGCCTGCCCCTATTGCAACTGAATCTTTAGGGTATCAGAACACTATTATACATATTTACCATGGAACACGGAACAGAATATAATAATATATGTTGTGTTGTTGCTGTCTAGGTGGGCTGATGGCTTTGAGCTCAATATTTGTTGTCAGCAACTCACTTCTCCTACAGTTTCATGGACCTCAGGTGAAAGATAAGAGAATTGTACCCACAAACTTATCAAAATGATGTTACCAGTTACCATTTTCTTTTTTACCACTCTTCTCATTCTCGTTTTGTTGTATAAGAAGATTGCATGCATTCAAGTTGGCTTTGATTATTATATTCTTTGAGAGATTACTTATCCGCTAACCTGCTGGTGAGCAAACACATAAAAAAATCAAAGAATGGAAAGAGATTAGTTACATAGTAATTATAGAACATAAAATGAATACAGATATCCATTAGATTGAACCCATTTTAATTTACTTACATATCTACACTTTTTTGTTTTTAAGCCCTAACTATTTGTATGAGTAAGTCGAGTTTTATGGTAGACAGAATAATTATAAATGAGGTATACTAAATCAATTTTAGGGGGATTTTAATGTGTATTGCAAAATCACGTGTCGTATGTATGTAACTATCAGAGAAGGCCCAATATATACATAAACATAATGTATAATAATAATTTTCTACGGAAGAGAAAAAAGATAGGGGATGGTAGGAAGGAGAATAGAATTTCTTTTCTTTTGGGTGGTGGGAGAATAGAAGGTATTATTCTAAGGGGTATTTATGTAACGCATTTTATATTCTGAATGAACCATCAATTACAGTTACAGACTACCGTCCTTTCATTATTCATAATATCTTGTCGACAGAGTCCAACGGTACTATAAATCCCCCTGCTGCTCTCTGCTAACATTTTTATTTTATTTTTAATTTATATAATATATATATATATATATATATATATGTATTAAGTGTATCAATTGTATTTATAATATTTAAATTCTAAAATAGTTTTTTTTCCCCAAGTAATATATATATATATATATATATATATATAGTTGTAAGATAGGTGTTCTTCTTACCGTTTTATATTTTCCCACCATACTAACTTTCTTTGCACAAGTTACCAGAATTTCTAAAATTGTGAAATGATCCATGTGAGTGAGTCATAATTGTTGCTAATAATTGTGAGAGAGAAGTCTTGACTTGGCAGTGTGGTAAGGTGCTTGGTATAAATGTGCAGAGTGCAATCAAGATTCAATTTGAATTAATTAGAGTTAATAGTTCCACATACTGAATGGAGCACTGCCACTCCTAGAACAAGGAACGATATTGAAACCATATAGATATATATATACCAGTGTATATATGCCCGGGATTGTGTATAGATTTTATTATTTTCTATATTAAATGACAAGTTTGTTAATTTAGTTTCTGATTTATTTATAATTAACCACTTTAGTCACTTTTTCTTTAATTCTAACACTTTTTTTTTTCCCTTTTTTTTTAAAAGTATAATTAAACTATTTTATGATTTAGTTGATATTTTGTAGAGTGGAGTTACGCAAGGATTACAAGTTTTCAATTGTGAGGAATGGTTGTCGGATTGAATTGGAAAGGTAGGGGGTGGGGAATGTGTTTACACTGTGGTACGGCAAGTAGGGAGGTTAAATAGGAAGGGGGAAGGGGGGGGAGAACACTGGTGTAAGAGTTATGATGATTTTTTTTAAGAGTAAAAGTTACATTTTAAGTCGAATTCAAATTAGTTAAAACAGTAATTTTACATATTAATGTGGTCTAACAAAAACAATTGGCATAATGGAAAACGTATTATAGATATTGAATAAGGTTATAAATTTGACATTTGTTATAAGTACCATATAAATAAAAGTAAGGTTAAGATTTTTCTACATCAAGAGTTAAACTGTATGAAAAAATATATATAAATCTTATATTAAAATAATTAAAAAATACATTATAAATACTAAATAAAATTGTATAAAACTCATAATAATTTCAAAAGTCATAATAATTTCACATACATAATGGTGTAATAAAAAATTATATATATATATATATATATATATATATATATATATATATATATATAAGGATAAGGTAAAGGGAAGGAAGACCCACAGAAAAGAAAAAGGGAAATGTAAAGGTAAAAAATAAAAAATAAAAAAAAAATGAAAAATCTTAAATAGTGGCAATGAATGGACACGTGAGTAGGAACAAATGTTGTTGGGTGCATTTGCATGCAAAAACGCTTTGCATGTGAATTGGGGTCCCATTTTCACCCGTTTCTGTTACGTGTTCTTTTCTGTTGCTATACTCATCCACTTCTCCGGGCCCCACTCCCCATTTGTCTACTTACTCTACTCTTGGCCATTTATATTTTTCCCAAATTTTTGTCCACAAATTTTTTTTTTTTTTTAAAAAAAATATAAAATTTATAAACTATGTGTAACATAATTATTCTTATTACATCTCTATTACACTAATAAAAAAAAATATATAAAATATTAACTTAAATTTAACCCCAAAAAAAATCATTGATATATTTATAATCATAACATATTTAAAATTACAATATTTAACCCGGTAGCGTGGGGGAGTTGGTAAGCGGACTTCTAATGCTTCATTCAAGGCGGATGATCGAGGGTTCGAATCCCCTGGGGTGGTTAGTGTCATGTTAAAAGCTTTGGGTCAAACCTTAACCCTCGAGTAAGAGTTGAACTCTGCGAGCGCTCCGCAAGCCGATTCCGAATTAGTCTCACCGAAAAAGTGGGGACACCGGGCTCCCCAAGCGGGTACAAAAAAAAACTACAATATTTAAACCCAAGATGCGTGGATAAAGAGCATTTATAGCTTAAGTAAAATCGAGAGTTCGAACCTTTACTCATGTATGCAGCTCTAGATCCCATCTAGAACACCTCTTGTCCTAATCAAAAAAAAAAAAAAACTATAATATTTATATTCTTTTCAATAAAGTTAAAATATATAATTTTTATTATTATTGAAACTAATTGATACATGCATTAATAGATAAGAAACATGAATGATAGTGTCCTTAAATGCATGCTATCATGTGTTTTGATCTCTAAACAAGTTTTTTTTTTTTTTTTTTTGGTAAGAACTATAAATTAAATTTAATCCCATGACATATTAAAAGTGTTGTTTTAGCTCTATGGTTCAATCTCCTATTATCACATGTCTCAACCAAAAAAATATTATGTTTAATCTAAAATGGAATATAAAAATTAAAAAATTGATATATATATATATATGACAATATAGTACAAAATAATCAATTTCCTCAAATGATATTTAATCATTAAAAAATAAATATGTGAGATAATAAATTAAATAAATATAGTGATAATATAAAATAATAAAAAAGTACAATTAAGGCCTTATTAAATTAGAAGATTGATATGTCCTTTTGAGATATCTTCACTGTTTTCAACTAAGTTACATCTTCTTGACATTATTATTATTATTATTATTATTATTATAAGTCAAATAAATTGTCAATTTTAAAAAAAATATAAAGTATTTTTTTATTAAAAATACTAATTTTTTAATAATATAAAAATTTATTTGAGAACAAGTAAAAATAATGTATGAGAGAGTTTGTAAGCGAACTCCTAATGCTTCCTCCAGGCGGATGATCGAGGGTTCGAATCCCCATTGAGGTGGTTAGTGTCATGTTAAAAGTTTTGAGTCAGGCCCTAACCCTCGAGTAAGAGTTGAATTCTGCGAGGTCTCCGCAGACCGAGTCCGAATTAGTCTCACTAAAAAGGTGGGGACACCGGGCGCCTCAAGTGGGTACCAAAAAAAATAATGTATGGATCAATAATTTATAACAACTAAATTAATAAAAATAATTGATGTAATTTTTGAAAAAAAAAAAAAAAAAAAAAAAAAAAAAAAAAAAAAAAAAAAAAAAAAAAAAAAAAAAAAAAAAAAAAAAAAAAAAAAAAAAAAAAAAAAAACCCCCCCCCCCCCCCCCCCCCCCCCCCCCCCCCCCCCCCCCCCCCCCCCCCCCCCCCCCCCCCCCCCTTTTTTTTTTTTAATATATATATATATATATATACATATATTAATGTAGTTTTTATAAAGACTTCCCAACAACACAAGAATAAAAGAAAGAAAAAGAAAACATAAACTTGTGAATCTTTCATAAATTCTTGATAGATTAATATCCATTTATACTCATTTCATTATTATTATTATTATTTTATTTTTTGTAAGTATACTCATTTCATTATTGTACCACCATATTTCAATTATTTTTGTTTCTTGTTGAGTTTCTAACCATGGCCAATAATATTGCAACTAATCATGCATTTCTATTCCAAGGACATATATATATATATATATATATAAATAAATGCATATATAATCAAGTAAATCTAACTAATAGATAATTTTTTTTCTCTTTAAAATTATTACTTTGACTAATTTGAATTGCATTTGTAAAGTTTAATTCTGGCTTTGAGAAAATTATTGTTTACCTCTTTCTGACATTCATAATGAGTGTTGAACTCGTAATTTTATGTAACATTCATAAGATGTTGATCTATTTGAATCAAGTCAAAAATTTTAGCTAGTACATAAAATTCATTTTGGGTTAAAAAAAAAGTTAGTTTTGTCTTTTACTTGGAAAATGAACTTTCAAAAATTCAAATGATAATTCATGATTTCTATTTCAACTATATTGTTTCAAGAATCAATAATGCATACACTACACACACACAAAGATATATATATATATATATATATATATATATATATATATATATATATATTTTATATATAAATGTCCTTTTTTCTATAATGAATTATTATGTCTATGTTAATATTAGTTCCATGTGAAGATGCATGTTCTCTTAATAAATGTTAGATGGTATATACATATATATATATATATATATATATACATATTTTACCAAGATTCCCTATTACATTCTTGTTATATATTAAGACTTGTTTCCCTTATTAAATTTTATGCTTCCTAAGAAAGGGTAAATTGTCCATTCTATTGCCCTATTCCAACTTGTATTTGAGATTTTGCTATATATTTGTTTGACTTTATCACATAACTTACTGGTCATCAACAGTAATTTTCATCATTGAGTTACATTTATTATTTGTAAATGGGATTAAAGGCAAACTACTTAACTATTTTGTACAAGTTAACTATTTTTTTTTTTTACTAGGTGTTCTAGATGTTCATAAATTATGGGAGAGTATCTTCATGTTGGTTTTTTACGAGAGAAAATTATGACTTCAAATTTTAAATAGTTGTATGAGTATGTAAAATTATATAATATTATCCGTTTTGACCCACTTTTTAATTCAAGTGAGCTTCTTCTAAGAGGCCATATCACAACACACACCTCATCATATTATAAACAACCAAATAATATTGTCTATGAAGTGGACCTCACGAGTATAAAAACTTGTAATATTGCGTAAAAAGCTTCAGACTCATGTTTAATAATCATTCAATAATTTCCTAGACCACGATGTGAGAGTCCCAAGTGTTAACAATATATACATATATTAGTAAAGTTAAAAGAAATATTGATGAAACATTATTGAATTGAACATGTGCATAGCACATGGCTAAAACACTATTTGAAAAAGAAATATGTTTCAAATGAAGAAGCATTCTCTAAACAAAGGGAACATTCAACTAACCCTTCATTTTGGCTGCTTCTACCAAATTACTCATTAATAATTAATTAATTTTTTATATCACTATTTTTAAATAATAATAATAATAATAATAAATTTAATGTCTTCAACTATCTAATCTATAACACTATTATTACCCAAAAAAGAAAGAATGTTTTGATTGACAGTCAAAAAGATTTGCTTTTGTATTTTTAAAATAGAAATTCTCTTTGTTTCTTTCTTCTAATCTTCTTTGATAATACAGCTACTACTCCCTACTTTCCCTTCATTTTTTTTTATTATTTACTAAATCAAATAATAAAAATAAAATATCTCGATCAATCAAATAATGTCATATTATATTAATAATCAAATTTATTCATTTTAGTGACGTTAAATATAAAATTGAATGAAATATTCAAGAAATATGAATAATAAAAAGCATTCAAAAAAATAAATCATATTGAGAAGTATCAAAATTTTGACACATCTTATCAAATTTTTACTAAGATTAAGTCTACAAATCCTCGGAGAAATATAAAATTATATTAAAAGTATGAAAACTTAAAACATTAGAGTTGAAATTTATGTATTTAAATATTAAAAATATAATTAATGTAATTAAAATAATAATAACAAAAGTTTTTTTTTAAAACCATTTAATTTTTGAAACCATTATGATTTCGATTAATTTAGATTTAATATGAGTTATGTCTACATAGAACGTCTCACCATACCTCTTATATGTGTCTTACAGTGAGTATCGAACTTTCAACCTAGAAAAAAATACAAAATATATATGTTTATAAAGTTCAACTCTTACTTAGGGAAAACGGCTTCATCCTACCTCTTATATGTGTTTACAATGAGTATCGAACTTTCAACATTAAAAAAAAATACAAAATATATATGTCTACAGAGTTCAACTCTTACTCGTAAGAAATGTCTTATCCCACCTCTTATATATATATAATAAGTATCTACTCCACACTAAAAAAAATATATATATATATATATATATATATGTATCCTGAAAATGTATTATGATGTGAAAGGTGAAATTGAGAGAGATGGTTAACGGCGTTAATGAAGCCCGTTAAATAAGGGGTCTGGGATTTTGATGTCAGCCTATAATGGACACAGGCTTTTGTCAGAATCCAGTTGTTGTGTGGGCCGTCTGACGATTGCCAAAAAAAAATTAAAAATAAATAAATAATAATAATAAAAGAAGGGCTTTCCCGAGGTAAGAAAAATAAATAAAAAAATAAAAAAATAAAAAGAGGGCTTAGGTAAGTTTGATTGACACGCAGGTTAAATTTTTCAAAAAGAAAGTACATTTTGGGCCTATCTGGACCACAGCTCCTGATCCTGTGGGCCTACCTATGTCTCACATTTCTTTTTTTTTCTTTTTTTCCTTTTAAAATTAAATAAATATATATATATATATATATATATCTTTTTCCTATTAAATAACCACGTTTCGACATCCTTATTTCTTTAATTCCTCTATGTAATAAAAAAAAAAAAATATATATATATATATATATTTTGTAGCTTACATGTAATGACAAATATTGTCTTAATGCCACAGTCCAATTATTCAATAGTAGGTGTAAGGTAACTTAGGTAAGCATAAAAAAAGCAAAAAAAAAAATAAGTAAGCATATATATATATATATATATATATATATATATATATATATTTTTTTACTTTGACTGTGTTCTAAATAAAAATATTTTTAAACTAAATTTATATTCAAATTAATTATCATTTGAATCAGATCGATATTTTATCGAAAAAAATTCTGACCCAATTTTAAATAGATAAATACTTGGACCTTGGGATTAGATAAGTAGATATTATTTCTCTCTTTTTTTTTTCTTTCTCACTTTAACAAATAATAATAAAAAGGAGGAGTCTTTAATTTTTATTATTTTTATATTGTAATTTTGATTTTTATTTTTTTTTTTCTCTCCTGATTTATTACATATTTTGTACTTTTATCTAAAATGTTATAGTTGTATATTAAAATTCATAAATTTTGAATATTATTTAATTAATTACAAAATAACAAATAATTTCAAAATACATGACAACGATATTAACATAATATAAAAAAAATATCTCCGATCAATCAAATGATGTCATATCATTGTCAATGAGCTTTAAACTAATCAAATCCATCATTTTGATTACTTTTTTATGTATAAACAAAAGACCAAAGAGTGTAATTCGTCAATAATTTTATAATAAGCAAAACTCTAGCGTATCTTCCATTCGGAAACTTTTATTTTTTTAAAATAATAATAATAATAATAACACAAGTAAAAAAGAAAAAAAAAAAAGTTATTAATGAAACAAATTATGAAATGTTTTGTATAATTATATATTTCCTTTATATGGTCAATTTGGTCACTTTATAGCTAAATTTTGTTTTTATCTATTTTTATACCCTTATGCTATTTTAGAAGGGGGAAAATTTAAATTTTTTTTTTTTTTTTAAAATTAAAAACAATTTTTATATCTTTTAACCTTTTTACCCCCCTCCAACATGTGTGAATTTCGTCACTTCTCTATAGAGTAAAAGTAAATAGTAAAAACAAAACAATAAATAAAATAAAAGTTCTATATATATATATATCTATATATTTACTTGAATATAAACATTGTACTTACCCATCGATCCAAATGAAATGAGTTTGATTTTTTTATATGAAGTTTTTTTGGAGATCAAAACTCACAAAATTTTCAAAAAGTTTATTATAGTTTGACCTATTATTAGATTTTATAACTAACAAAAAAAATATATATATATATATATATATATAAAGAGTCTTTTTTTTTTTTGGTAAAATATATAAAGAGTCATTGAAATAATATTTTTTGTGATGGTCAAAATTTAATATTTTATAAGATAAGTAATAAATATAATGTTATGACATTTAGTAGCACTCACATAAATAAAGGTATCCACGTTTCTTTCTAAAATTAGTAAGAGGTACAAAAAATAATCATCACATGGCAACTTTAAATATATATATATATATATATATATATATATTCCAATTATCTTTTAATATCAAAGTACAAATCTCTCCTACTCCAAAACACATATGACTTGATAAAAGATCATCTTAGTTAAAGTGAAGTTGTATATATAGTCATTTAAGGGACCTAAAACTCAATGCTATCTATAGTTGAGACACATAATTGTCACAACCCGAACTCACAAGCTCCGTAATTTATTGTTAACTACTTGATATTGTATTCACTGTACCAAAAGGGATATCACAAGTTAACTATTAGTATATAAACTCATTTTTATATATCATTACACATTTACTTCACTTATTAATGTAAGACGAAGTATCACACTATTGAACCAAACTAGTGGATCATCGAATGTTTGACATTATTTAGTAAATTATTCAAACACTTTGCATAGACTCTATTAATGTTTCAAATCTAAAATATTTTTTTTTTTAAAAATAAAATATAAAAATTTAAATTTAAATGGTGAAAATGTTAATATATATAATTTGTATTAGTATATAAATATTACAACTAAATACGAATATTTAAAAAATATTAAAGTTTAATTGTTTAATAAAAAAAACCAGTCATAGTTTTTTTTTAAAAAAAATCATAATTTTTATATCATGTCTCGAACTCATGACCTCTCATATCATAAGTGAGTGTGCTACCAATTGAGTTACGCCTTTTTGACAAAACTAACCATTTTTAAATCAAACAATTTTGAAGAAATTTTGTTAATAATAAACATTTGGCTCATCTATAGTTATAATTTTTTAAAAAATAAAAATATGTAAAAGTTTTTTTTTTTAAAAAAAAAAAGACTGGTCAAATGGACCAAAATAGCCTTTCACAAGGATGTTATAATGTACAATAAATAGGCAAAAAAGAAAAATTATAGTTCCAATTTAAGATGAAAGTATGTTAGACTATATATATATAATATTACTGTCAATTAGGCGTAACTAAGTTGTTAGCTATCTCATTTATGATCCTAGAGATTATAAATTCGAAACAATACTAGAAATTATGATTTTTAAATATATATATATATATATATATAACACTGCTTACAATAAATATATATATAAAACACTATCTATCTCTCTCTCTCTCATATATATATAGATACATATTTTATACATTGTGTTTTGTATGATGTCCTTTGTCCTTGATGACTGCACTACTTCTACTTCAAACCAAAGCAACAATCTGAAAATTCTAAAGGTAAATGAAAATTTCCCCCTTCCATTGCCATTAATGCATTTTTCAAATGCCAAAAGAGTTCGATTTTTTTTAGAGTAATTGATAAATTTAGTTCTAAATAAATTTATATTTGGCAAATTTGTAACACTTATTTACACAATATTTTCAAAAGGGTAAAATGATATACATAAAAATATATTTCATGTAAAATGACTTGATTATCCTTTCCTTTTAATTAATAGAGTAGACAAACCCTTACCTTTTTTAAAAATTTTGACAAAATTTGTGAAAAAGATCTTAGTTTTCTTAGGTAAAAAAGTTTAGGACTTTAAAAGTTAAAAAAAAAAAATCTAGGACTAAACTTGCAAAATATAAATTTGTTTGAGACAAAATTCACCAATTACTCTTTTCTTTAACTAAGATCTCCAAAGCAGTTCGAATATTATAAATAAAAAACAATAACCATTGAAAGAGTTTTTCTTTTACAAAAAATGAAAAAAAAAAAATAATTAAACAAACTCGATTTTACATTAATAAGGTTTAAAATATAGAGATAGATAACTTTAAAACGCAAATAAATTAGTAAAAAGTCTTTTTAAATGAAATTGCTAGATAAAATTTATACTTATATATATATAATTATTATTAAAACTTAAAGACGTGGCTCGTAATTAGAACAAACATAATTAGAACATCCAAGATATGCCGATAACATAATTAAAACATTCTTTACCAAAAAAAAAAAAAAAAAAAAAGAATGACAAAATGGCAAAAAGGTAATCCATCCAAAACAAAGAAATTGACAAGAACTGTTCATGATGGGAGTGAAAAATGTACAATTAAAAACGAAAGAAAAAAATTATTTGAGCTCCCCCAACCTTCCATGGTGCTGGTAAATCATAATAGTTTTTTTGAATTATTTGATTAAATTTATATATATATATATATATATATATATATATATATATTTAATCATTTAAAAATTAAAATTGAAACTTATCTCGAAACGAGTGAATTTAGTTTTAAATAAATTTATGTTAGACAAATTTAGTCATAATTTTTTTTTTGTTTTTTATAAATTTTATTGTCCCAAACATTTTTATGTAAGAAAATTAATATAATTTTCCCCGGATTTTATTAATTTTTTAAAATTTAACAGTTTGTGTAATTCTAATCAATTAAAAAAATATATAATTAAGTTATATTATATGAAATATTTATAAATTTAAATTAAAATGATTCGAATATTACTAAAATATTATTGAAATGATAAAAGGATATATATATAAATATATAAAACACACAAATCGCTAAATTTTTTAAAATTTTGACGAAACTTGTTAAGAAAAACTTTATTTTTCCTAAATAAAAAAAAAATTCTATGACTAAATTTGATAAATATAAATTTATTTGGATCAAATTTATGGAATACTCAATTTATCTCTCACAAAAATTTCATCCCATTCAATTTAAAATTAGTCTGATGAGTCATCCAAGATAAATCATCATTATACATATATATATATATATGTATACTTTTTTTTTTTTTTTTTTTTTTTTTTGGTAATTATATATGTATACATATGGTTTGAACATCTCCATCTTTAGCAATATAGAAACTAACAATATGATTACTGTAGATTGATTCCATGCAATTGAAGTAGTATGGCCTAGTTGGGTAGTAGCAGCAGTAGCAGTAGTAGCAGCAGTACAGTAATGGAGTTTATTATAGCAATGGGTAGTAAAATCCAATGCAGAACTAAAAAAAAAAAAAAAAAGAAAAATCCAATGCAGAACAAGCCATCATCAGCTCAAATTAAAGCCATCATCAGCTCATATAAATATATGTATATATATATTACTCCCTTCAAGTCGTCATCTCTGTATAGAGAGCGACCTATGATAGACTCATACCCCAGAGAAAGTCTCTTTCTTTCTCTATCTACCTGTGTGAGAGAGAGAAAGAAACAGAGTTTCAGACAACCCCATTACCTTCTTCTTACCCCCCATTAATTAAAAGCTTTAATTTTTTTCTTCTTTTACATATATATATATATAACAGAGTCACAGATATCAATGGAAGAATTCTAGATAAAAACATTCATATAAATATATAGATACATAATATATATATATGTAAATGTAATAATTGATAAAAGATGGGAGGGGGACTAGCTGTGTGCTATGTGGGCTACTAATTGAAAAGCAAGTGTTTTTAGTGAAGAGAGAGAGAGAGAGAAAGAAAAAAGAAAGAAAAGTGTGTAGCTGTACCTGCTGCTGTATAGTTTTGCAGGCCTTTGTTATAGAGAGCCCCTTAGCAGAAGGTCTTTTAACTTTATCTTCTCAACCCCCAAATAATTCTTTCCTCCATTTTTCTCTCTCTTCTGTACTACTGCTCTGCTTCTTGTAGTAGTATTATTATACATACACATATATATATACATACACATTGCATTTGTATGTATATATCTATATATATATGGAAAAATTGTTCAATCTTTCTTCTTTCACTTTCTCTCTCTGTGAATGGTTTGGCTACTGTGTAATAGAGAGGTTTCTCTGCAAAGAAACAGAAACGATGTGATTGAACAAGACTGGAACTGAGCTCTTCTTTCTTCTCACTCACAATTTTTCTTTTTTTTTTTTTTTGAACAATCCTTATTAGTAAATTATTCTCTCTTTCCTTTTTCTCTTTTCCTCTCGTCTCTCTTTTTTTTTTTCTTATGATCAATGTCGGTTTATCGGCAACACTTGGTTTCAATTACTACAACTGCTGCTTCAACTACGACACACAGTTTCTGTGCTCTCCTTTTCTTTCCATCTTCTTCGAGATTTTGACTTGAAAGTCATACGCATTTTCTGGGCTTGGAAGAGTTTTTTCGGTTTGGGGAGAAAAGCGGGAGAATGGCATTTCCGTTTCCGTTTCCGTTTCCATTTCCATTTGGGTTTATTCAGGGAAGTTCTAATCGCCATTTTTTATTTCTCGTGGGTTTCCTTCTTCTGTTCCTGAGCTTCGATTCCGTTAGTTCAGACGATGGTAAGTGTGTGTGTTTTTGTGTTTGTGCGTGCTTAATTTCTGTAATTTTAAATTCGAGTTTTTGTGGGATTTTGCTGCGGCTGCTGTTGCTGCTGTCATTCTCAGTTCTATTTGTTTATTTTTTAAAACACAGGAATGATTTGGACAAATATTTTATTCAGTTTTGCAAAATGTTTTAGCATTCTTATATATATTCTTCACCTTTTTAACCATTCTTTTTGACCTATTATTATGCATTGGTTGTATCGTCACTATCTTATATTTGTCTGGAAATTAATAGTTTTTATTTCACGTGTTTTCTCTTCTCCAGAATGCATCAATTCTGTTTTTTTTTTTGTGCTTAAATTTAATTTTAGAAGGGGCTACTTTGCTGGAGATAAAGAAGTCATTTAGGGACGTGGACAATGTGTTATATGACTGGACAGACTCACCATCCTCGGATTACTGTGTATGGAGAGGCGTAACATGTGATAATGTCACCTTTAATGTCATTGCTTTGTGAGTTCTTTTTTCGCTATCTTTCTATTGTCTAGTTTTGTTCTTACTTCCTCTCATCTCATGGTATCATTTCCATTGTCATGATTCTCCATTGTTTTCATAGTTAAGAGTAATTTTGGAATTTTATGGAATGTGTCAAGAATTTTTTGCTTCTTTTCACCTCCTACTAACTGATTTTCTTATACTTTTCCAAAAAATTGGTTAGAAATTTTTCAGGTTTGAATCTTGATGGCGAAATTTCACCAGCAATAGGACAGCTCAAGAGTCTCACTTCAATGTATTAAGTCTCTCTTGGCGTGTATAATCTTGTGTATTTTTGTGTAAAGGTCGCGCCTTTCTGTTGCAAGGCGCCAGTAACTTGAAAATTTTAACTTTAATGGAAGTATTAATTTGGTTTTTCAATTATGCCAACAGTGATCTAAGGGGGAATCGTCTTTCTGGGCAGATCCCAGATGAGATTGGAGACTGCTCTGCTCTGAAAAGCTTGTAAGTTGTTTGGTTAAGTATTTAACCTCATGAAAAAGATGAGAACAGAGAAAGATTTCTGTTACATTTAGATGTTTACCTGAGTTGTTTAAACTAGCTTCAAAATTACTTTTATTTCCTCAGGACGTGAGCCTTATTCAGATTGTTTAATTTTCATACGTGATAAGTTGCTCTGTGACACATTTTTTTATTGTACAGGGATTTTTCTTTCAATGAGTTGGATGGAGATATCCCATTCTCTATTTCGAAGCTGAAACAACTGGAGTTCCTGTAAGTTTGTTTGTTTGGTAAAGTTGTAGATCATTAATGAACTCTCAAAAAATCTTCTGTCCTCTAGGAGAAGATGAACAATAAGTGTTTTACTATTTTCTCTATGTAATACTCTTCCCTGTGTATGTGCTCCAGGATTTTGAAAAACAATCAGTTGATTGGTCCTATTCCCTCTACATTGTCTCAGATTCCAAACTTGAAAGTTCTGTAAGTTATAATTTTCCTTTTCTCGCTTGTCTTCAGTAGCACCCATTCGCAGATCAGTTCATTACTTACTATTTTTTGGGGAGGATACATGATTTGATATGCTTAATGCAACTGTCCAGTGACCTTGCACAAAACAAGTTGAGTGGAGAAATACCCAGGCTTATTTATTGGAATGAAGTTTTGCAATATCTGTAAGTACGCCATCCATTGTGGTGCATTCTATGTGATCTTTGTAACAATATTATAGATGTTCTGTAAATAGTGTGCAACTTAGCTCTAGTAATTTGATTCCGATTCTTGTGGATTATTATCTTAATTACCTCAGGGGTTTACGAGGAAACAATTTGGTTGGTTCACTTTCTCCAGATATGTGTCAGCTTACGGGTTTGTGGTACTTGTAAGTTGCTGCTCCCTTTGTTGTTGTAGTCTTGGACTCTTTTTATCATACTATGCATTCTCAAATTGTTTATTTATCATATGACCAGTGATGTTCGAAACAACAGTTTGACTGGTTCTATTCCACCAAACATTGGTAACTGCACTGCCTTCCAGGTTCTGTATGTATCATGACTCAAAGTTGACCATTGCTCTTTATGAACATATTTTGGATGGATCATATTGAACTATGTTTTCTTAATGCTAGGGATTTGTCATATAATGACTTGACTGGCGAGATTCCTTTCAATATTGGGTTCTTGCAAGTAGCTACATTGTGAGTTGATTTCTTTTCCCTACTGTAGTTCTGAAGTTGGATATCAAATGAGTACAGTTCACTGACTTTCCTGTATGTGCTAGATCATTGCAAGGTAATAAGCTATCAGGGGCAATTCCATCAGTTATTGGCTTGATGCAGGCACTTGCAGTATTGTAAGTATCTATGATATAGATTCCCCTTGATTTGAACCTTCCTGTAAAGTTATTTCTACTAGTAATTAAGATTATGTTGGATGTAATCATCAATGTCTCTTTTGTATGCAGAGATTTAAGCTGCAATAATTTAAGCGGCTCAATTCCTTCAATTTTGGGAAATTTAACTTACACTGAGAAGTTGTAAGTATTTAGAGTTTTCTTTCCCGCCATTTTCAGTTTTTCAGCTGTTATTCTCTAGGGCTATCATTGTTACTATGTGCTACTTTTTCCACATTTGATTGGAGAACTCAATCTTTTGCTTTAGTGGATTAGACTGTTCCTCTGTTTTATGGATTAAAATTACATTAAAGATACTGTCCAGCTGCTGCTAGCCTGTTTTGTACTTTGTCTTTTGTGTTCATGTGAATTTAAAGAGAAAAGATTAAAAGAACACTATGTCACTTATTCAGTTATATGTTCTCATATAGATACCTCCATGGGAACAAGCTCACTGGTCCCATCCCTGCAGAGCTGGGAAATATGACAAAGCTTCACTATTTGTAAGGATACTTCTAGCTAGTTCTGAATGCAATATCTTCCTATATTATATGATAACGCTGGTTTAATTTGCAGTTATGTGTTTTATGTGATGTGTAACTGTTTCCTTGGCATTTTGTGTTCCTCAGGGAATTAAATGATAATCAACTCAGTGGGCATATTCCACCAGAACTTGGGAAACTGACGGACTTGTTTGACTTGTACATCTTTTCTCCCTTATATATATATATATATATTAATTTGTGGTGTGATTCTGATTTCATCAGAGAAATTCATATATGCTAGATTCATTGCAGAAATGTTGCTAACAACAAACTTGAAGGACCCATACCTGAAAACTTGAGTTCTTGCACTAATCTCAATAGCCTGTAAGTATCTGATTTCATCATCTATGAACTTTGATTAGAAAAACTTCGTACTCATATGGGGGAGTGCTGAACTAATATTTGGTGGCAGAAATGTGCACGGGAATAAATTGAATGGGACTATTCCATCTGCATTTCAAGATCTGGAAAGCATGACATACCTGTAAGTTCCACATATTATCATCTCTTAAATTTAATGAAATCCCTTTTTGGATGTAATTCTGGTATAACATTTCTCTTTACTGCCTGCAGTAACTTGTCATGCAACTATATCAGAGGTCCTATTCCAATTGAACTCTCTCGTATCGGTAATTTGGACACTCTGTAAGTCCCCAGTATGCTTTTTTATTTTTTTTATCTACATTTTTCTTTTGTTACATTGTTTATAATGTTGAATCCTTTCATAGGGATTTATCAAATAATCGAATCAGTGGTTCCATACCTGCTCCTCTCGGTGATCTGGAACATCTTTTAAAACTGTAAGAAAGGGCTTTGTAGCCATCTTTTTAAAGTTTTATCCGACAATGATCTGATGACCTCCTCTCCACCCGGGTTGTTTGTATTTGTCTTTAGGAATTTGAGCAACAATGATCTAACTGGGGTTATACCAACTGAATTTGGTAATCTGAGAAGCATTATGGACATGTAAGGATTTCTCACTGTGACCGAGAAGCTTCTTTCTATATCTACATTGTCAATGTTATCGTTCTGAACTTTCTCTTTTTGCAGTGATCTTTCAAATAACCATCTCTCTGGTCCAATACCTCAAGAATTTGGCCAACTTCAAAATATTTATTTGCTGTGAGTTATTTTCTCGAGTAATCTGTGTTCAATCTTGTAAACCCAACATTTTTTTGGTACTGTGTTTATTTCCTTGGCAAAATTTTTGCAGGAAAGTAGTAAACAACAATTTGTCTGGAGATGTTATGTCACTTGCTAATTGCCTTAGTTTAACTGTCCTGTAAGTTGATGCCTGAATGCACTATCTTCCATCTAATCTTTACACCCTATGATGGCATATGAATTTGCTGGACTAATATATCTGTACTATCTTTTCAGCAATGTATCCTATAACAATCTAGTTGGGGATATTCCTACAGGCAACAATTTCTCGAGATTCTCACCAGATAGGTTAGTTGATAAAAGAATCATGGTGCAATTTCCTGTCTCTTTTAATTCTTTTTGCAAATTTAACTCGGATCTTTCATTCTAAAGTTTCATAGGAAATCCTGATCTCTGTGGATTTTGGCTGAGCTCTAATTGCCATGCCACCCATCAAACAGAGCGAGGTAAGATCATCTTCGTAATACCTTCACAAGTGTTTCTAATGCACTAAATCTGATTGGTAGTATTTTGAATTCCATGGTGGAAGTTATCTTATGTTCTTTTTGCTTTGTTCTTTTCAGTTGCAATTTCTAAAGCAGCAATACTTGGTATCGCCTTGGGTGCTTTGGTGATTCTTCTGATGATACTAGTTGCAGCTTGTCGTCCACAGAATCAAATGTCCTTTTCTGATGGTTCACTGGACAAACCAGGTGCCTTGTCATAAATCATAACAATCTTTTTCATGTACAAAATTTTCGAATAAACTTCTGATGTTCTACAGTCAAGGTTTGATGTATGACAGTTCTTGTTAAGACTAAATAATCTGAGAAATCATCACCATTATTCTTTCCAAATACTACGTCTTACTAATTTGTTCACGTTTTTATTTTGAGCAGTACATTACTCAGCTCCGAAACTTGTGATCCTTCACATGAACATGGCACTTCATGTATATGAAGACATCATGAGGATGACTGAGAACTTAAGTGAAAAATATATAATTGGATACGGAGCATCAAGTACTGTCTACAAATGCGTTCTGAAAAATTGCAAGCCTGTGGCTGTCAAGAAACTGTATTCTCATTATTCCCAAAGTTTGAAGGAGTTTGAGACAGAACTTGAGACAGTAGGGAGTATCAAGCACCGTAACCTAGTCAGCCTTCAAGGATATTCTCTTTCACCATCAGGCAATCTTCTTTTTTATGATTACATGGAAAATGGCAGCCTTTGGGATCTACTTCATGGTAAGCATTTTTAAACTAGTTCTGTGAGTCGTATCTCTGATATACTTTGTTCCATGAATCTATTTGTCAGCAGTTTCCTATACATTGTAATGGTGCTTTTCAGGGCCTAATAAGAAGAAAAAGTTGGACTGGGATACACGTCTACGTGTAGCATTAGGCGCAGCTGAAGGGCTTGCTTATCTTCACCATGATTGTTGTCCACGGATAATCCACAGGGATGTGAAGTCCTCGAACATTTTACTAGATGGTGATTTTGAGGCTCATCTCACTGATTTTGGGATTGCCAAGTCTCTTTGTCCATCTAAGTCCCATACCTCTACTTACATAATGGGTACTATTGGTTATATTGATCCTGAGTATGCACGTACTTCACGCCTAACTGAGAAGTCTGATGTGTATAGCTATGGGATTGTTCTGTTGGAGTTGCTTACAGGAAGGAAAGCAGTTGATAATGAATCCAATCTTCACTATCTGGTTAGTTTCCAAGTTCCATCTAATTCGTTTAGGA
This sequence comes from Cynanchum wilfordii, assembly GCA_025388415.1. Taxonomy (NCBI): domain Eukaryota; kingdom Viridiplantae; phylum Streptophyta; class Magnoliopsida; order Gentianales; family Apocynaceae; genus Cynanchum; species Cynanchum wilfordii. The sequence continues at coordinate 363,372 of JAHSUH010005350.1, read as the reverse complement.
TATACTTTTGCGTTAGTACTTCCTGCTCTTAACTTCAATTATTTTCTTTTGCACCACAGATCATGACCAAGACAGCTAACAATGCTGTAATGGAAACTGTTGATCCAGAAATTACTGCAACATGCAAGGATCTCGCGGAAGTAAAGAAAGTATTCCAGCTTGCTCTTCTGTGCACAAAGAGGCAACCATCGGAACGACCCACAATGCAAGAAGTTGCTCGTGTACTGGGAAGCCTAATACCATCTACAACGCAAAAGTTCTTGATGCCAACTCAACAAATACTGCTCCCATCTGCCAAAGCACCTTGCTACATGGATGAATATGCAAATATCAGAACACCCCACCTGGTAAACTGTCCTTCCATGAGTACTTCTGATGCGCAATTCTTCCTTAAATTTGGAGATGCAATGTCCCAGAATACTGGTGCAACTTAGTATTGTCCAAAAATTTTGTAAAAAAAAAAAAATGGTACCATGAATTAGCATATTTAGTAGAAGCAAAAAATGTAGTTATGTAGGCCAGCAAAGATATAAGCAGTAACTCTTTTAGTTTAGTGTATAGTAAGTATTTCAGTACTTCAGTATCTCACTCTATGGTGCACTTGAGTATTGTATCTGTTTTGATAATTTTATCTTTATTGACTAATTCGAGGTATCTATTGAAAAACATTCTCGAGAGTATAATACTTGGCTGAGAATATGGTACTGAGCGGACGTTAGTGAGTTGAATTTAGGATCTCTTATCCAAAGTTTTTGCAGTATTGCATGTTTTTGTGTGCTGTAATAATGCATTGTGTGGACCAAACTAGAGAAATGATTGCCCTTTTTTTTTTTCATCTTCATAATGGTCTGCAAACTTCTGAAAGTACTGAACCTTTTGTGGTAAGAAAAATAATGCCAAAGTATGGGGATTCATGGGGTGTATCTTGCAGATCTTTCAAGGACCACTCTTCCATACTCTTTTACTTTGCACAAAGTTTTAGGCTGTTTTTGGATAGCATTTTTCTGGTTGGGGAAAGTAGGTTGTTATTTTTATGAGTGAAATTAAAATTGAAAAAGAAAAAGTGAGTTTTAGTTTTTTTTTTTTTTTTTGATAATCAGTTTTAGTAGTTGTTTAGATACAAATTATTGAACTTTCATATTGAAGTGGAAAAAATAACATTTATAAGGGTGTAAATAAAAAAAATTATATTAATAAATACACATAAATACAACAAATGGAATACATGCTTAACATAATCATCACCAAAATTCATGATTTAAGTGAGTTGATAAGTAACTATTTTGATTTAGGTAAAATTGTAGGATCAAATTTGTACTTATCTTAGGTTCGGAACATACTTTTGCAAGTGATCTCTTCGGCTAAAATAAAGATAAGAGAATCGGAAAAGAAGATAAGTAAATTCGGGCCAACGCTAAGTCGGAGCTTACTTTTGCAAGTGACCTTATTCAGCTAACATGCAAATAAGAATCTACCCGGTTGAAATCGAAAATTAGTAACTTAAGGTCAGAATTTATTCTTGCAAGGATCTACTCGGTTGAAACGAAGATTAATAACTTAGGATCAAAACTTACTTTTGCAAGAGATCTACTTGGTTGAAACGGATATTAACGCACTGCCTATGGTTGAATTCATCCAAGACAAAAGAAAAATCAATAATTCAAGGTAACATTTTGTTCATTTTATATAAAATTTTGAGTTCGAACTTTTGGATATCAAAAACGCCATATTTTTAGATTCTAAATTAGTTTAATTTCAAATTAATTAGGTTTTAAAAGACCTTTTCAAAAGAATTATTAACAAAAATAGAACAATATATCATCCACTTTTGAAGCTTTAGAATGACAAAACTAGGAAAGGAAAAAATGTTGTACACAATAAATTTATGGTAGGTAATGAAGTAGTGGGTGCTGACTGTCATGGAATTTATTAGGTGTATTTATGTGTAGGGAATAATAACTTTTTTTTTTCTACCATATCTTTGTAATAAAGATCATGACCCGTTTACCTTTCTCTTTTACTGCTTTATTTATCTCTTTCACCAACATTTTTACTGCATCCATGATGCAATATTGAATATACTTACATACATGATTTTGTTTCATGTTGCAAATCCAAAATACATATATATACATATCATCGGGGAAAGATTCTCTGATCCTACTATGTGGGGTGAGAGGGCTTCACTTCTAACTAAATGTCCAGCAATGAAGGTCAAGTATCGGGGGTATGTTACCGGCTTTGACTCTCCGATAATTAAGTCAAGTATCGAATCTATGAGACTCTACGGGGAATCGGGGGACAAAAAATATCCTCAATAGTTCTCTCTAAGAGCGATAGAAACAACAAGGTAACAAAATACTTTGAATGTAGAGTTATATATGGCTTTTTGTGTGTGCGATGTGTAGCTTACTTGTTTATATTTGGAGAGATCTAATATGGAAGTGACACCCGAATTAGGTACATTATCCAACAGTCTGATTTGGTGGTTTCAAACAATGTTTGTCGGGTCAAATGCATTTAATGTTTCTTATTATGGATATCTTATTTTTCCGTGTCAAATGTCATGTCATCCACGTGGTACTTGTAGTCGCCGATCAATCTAGGTAGAGCCTATCTAGAGCCTAGTCGATCCGTCATATAGTATCCACATCAAAATCTTTAGTCTACGTGAACTTTTCGGCATTTCGATTACCCTCAATATATATACTATTTTACTATATGCATTTTTCAATATGACAAATAATAAATAAATATTTGCTATATGCATTTTTCAATATGACAAATAATAAATAGAATATTTTACTATAAAAATCATGACAATGTTGTAATACTTACAAAATTAATTAAAATATAACTATTCATATTAGAACACATGGTTTTTATTTATTCATTAAAATGACTAAATTTTTTTAGAAAGACTCCATAAATAGTCCAACTTTAGAAATTATTCATAAATAGAATATTTTACTATAAAAATCATGACAATGTTGTAATACTTACAAAATTAATTAAAATATAACTATTCAGATTAGAGCACATGGTTTTTATTTATTTATTAAAATGTCTAAATTTTTTTAGAAAGACTCCAGTAAATAGTCCAACTTTAGAAATTATGCACAATGTGACCGTAATGCATATGCACAATATGCACAATTGTGCATTATAGAAACTAAGTTGAGTATCTTTTGTGTTATATAGAATGGTAAGGGCATAAGGGCAGATTTTAGTACTTTTTTGTGAATCCCCCATGAGTTTTTAGATATTAATTATGAACAATATTTTTAAATTATATTTATATTTGGACTAATATATACTTGAATCATGTAAGTCACTTAGGCGAGATATACTGTCACCTTAGAGTTTTAACAGTCATATGCGCAAGTATAATTTTGAACTTGTAATTATAAAAGTTTTTTATTAAGTCACTTATAATATAATATAATGCTTATATACTAAAAATCTTCAATCATGACTAGAAAATTTGAAAGAAACATTATTTACCTCTCAACTCAAAACTAAAATTATTACAAATAATGCTAAATTTTCGACAGGTTCAAAATTAATTTTTTTTTTAAAATTCTTTTGTCAAAATTTAAATATAATTTTTTAAAAAAAAAAAATTTTTATCAAAAATCAAAGAGTTTGGTTTAATCCTATAACACTATATAGTTTAAATGAGATTGTGAGCTTGGACTCGTATTTATATATGCAACTATTTAATTACATGTCTCAAATAGATATTAGTCAAGATGTGATATAATTTAAAGGAGTTGCCAATAAATTAAAAATCTGTCTGGAACAACTAATACGGTATTTGTAACCATTTTGGACTCTAATTAATATGGAATCGAGTCATGTTCGAAATTTCTTCATCATACGACAAAGTTTAAAATCAAAATCTTGCTTATAAAGAACCAAACTCCTTCCACTTAAATTAAATGTTTTTTTTTTTTTTTTTTAAATACTTAAATTAAATGTTATTAGTCCATGACAATTCATACTATAAATTTTTTTTTAAAAAGAATAATAATAAATAAATAAAAAGCCTTACCCAATCTCTAAGTTTCAGAAAGAAAGTTATCCAATATTTCAAATTTTGGCTTTGCATAGTTGGTTGTGCGGCAGAGATAGAAACAGCTGGACTACGGTTCTTGTCCATATTTAGGCCCAAAGAAAATCCACTTGTCACTTTCTCGTGGAACCCTTTTGAGGCTAACCGCTACGCCTTCTTTTATCTCGGCCCAAATTTCATATCTAACAGGCCCCCCAAGTAAATTATGTAAGCCCTCTATTTACTCTTGTGGTCACAACCCAGTCAATTTTCTTTAATTATTTTAATAAATACTATTAAATGCAAGGTTTTACATTTTCCATTTTTATATTTGGAGTGATTGTTTCAAATTCTTAGAGTCTAATTCTTATTCGAATTTTTACGTGATACTTACAGTGATATTAAATTAAAAATATTGTATAGTATTCACGAGTTATTTATCATTTATGTCAAAATAAAACTTACTGCCTTGGGGTATAGAAAAATATTAATTCCTCTGGCCAGTTGTCCTACCCAATGAGGTGCCTACAAATCAGCGAGCGAGATTAGTCCGAACATGGAATGACGTGAAGGTGCCGCGTAGCCGGGACCTCACCACACGCGCACGTGAGAAAAAAAAAAGAAAGATAAAACTTACTCTTTTAACTCTATGGTGTAAGTAAGTTGATAAATAATTCTTGTGTCTTAATTCAGGTTACATAATCCAATTCATGTTCATGTCTATAGTTATTTAAAACTTATGGTCATAGCTTATTTTTCACAATGGACCTATTCGACTTGAACGAATATTAGTTTAAATATATATGACTTAAATATGTTATCAATAATTATGACCTATTTAAAACACTCAAGTCTCATAAGTCAAGAAAAAAAAAAGGAAAACTTATCCTTTTTATATAAGTAGGAAATTATTATTAATTTGACATAATCTCGTTAATATATTTCTAAAAAGAAAATTAACATGGTATTACAATCGACAACGGTGACTAATACTTTCATTTGAGTGTCTCCGGTTAGAAATAAAGAGTTGACCATAAAACTATGCTCCATTTCCATACACGAGAGTCAAATTCTAAACTTTATGATCAAGAGACGAGGTAATCATCACAATTTTGAAGTATGAAGGGTTAGTTGACAGCTTTTAATAACGAATTATATAAGTAATTATAGTGCCTTTTGATACTAAAAGAAGTTACGAGTTTGATCTCGCTATGAGACCTTTCATGTCTTACATGAGGTTATATGATTGAACTCATACTCAAATATGTAACAATTTAAAACATGGAGTTATAGTTTATTTTTCGTAAAGAACCTATAACTAGTGACTAATTATTTTGTTGTATGTGTCTTCCATTAGAGATAAGCAATTTGTCGGAAAATATATTCTATTATCATAGACGAGATTCGAAATCTCAACCTCACAATAAAGGGACTAAGTGAGCAACGCAATTTTGTACTATAATGAAGTTAAAAGCTCTTAATATAATGAATGGTGTAGACACTAAAATTTTATTTATATATTTAAATAAATATTGAAGATATTGAAAGATTTTGCTCTTGGATGAATAACACATGACAAAATAATAGTCATTGATTGTCACTCTCTTCATCTATAAATAAAGACCAATAGAAACATTCAAGTAAGGTGGGATTAAGGGGTAAAATCGGTGGTGGTAGAGAAGAAAGGAAACTCCGACGATTCCCTTCGGGGATCGTCCATAGTATTTGGTGCATCCTCCTTTGAGATCAAGCAAGCCCCAAGGCTCTCGAAAAGTCAAATCTATTCCGAGATCAAGTTCAAAGACCATCGGATAAATCAAATCAAATACGGATGGATCGAGATCAAGCAAGCCCCAAGGCTCTCGAGAAGTTCAAATCCATTCCGAGATCAAGCCCAAAGGCCGTCGGAGTTCAAATTGATTCCGAGATCCAGCCCAAAACACCCCTCGGAAGAAATCAAAATCCATTGGATCGAGACAAGCCCAAAATGCCCTCGGATCCACGGCGAAAAGAATCGGCGGAGAAATATAAAGATTCGAGTCCAATATCAAATATATATTATCTTGTGACATTTATATTTTTGATTATTTATTTTGCGGATAATAATAATCGAGAAGAAAATTTTATTGTTCACAAATTTGGCGCGCCCAGTGGGACCATCTTTACCGTCCGTCTCTTTTCGTCAAATATCATCAATGGAGCATGAGGATTGTGTTTGTTGGTAACAAAAGATCGACGAACGATTCAACCTACAAATCAAAAAATTTCAAACTCAATGAGGCGGATCAACATTAATATTGCAACTCCTTGTCAAAAACTCATTGACACAAGTGAAAACTGTTCATATTGATACAAAGCTCCTGTAAAATGTCTACAAAGAAGACTCCTTTGTACGAGTATAAACTATCCACATATCCGATAAGAACACATAATAATGCTATTTTAGCATTGCTGGAAACCGGAATACATAGTAGTAAGGTTTCAAATTTTCTGTGCGGTACGGATTATACAGACATGTTGGCGGTTGAAACAGTGGGGTTTGCTGGGGGACTATGGCTGTTGTGGGATTGTAGAAGAGTGCATGTTGAACCTCCGGACATGTGTGACCAAATCATTACGGTGCTCGTTAGGGAAGTGTCGGGACGACAATGGGTTTTATCGGTGGTATATGCGTCACCTAAAGCTCATATTAGGGATGATTTGTGGGTGTACTTACAACATCTTGGAGGTATCATTACTCTCCCATGGGTGGTGGCGGGAGATGTAAATCAACCTTTAAATTTCTGTGATAAAAGTGGGGGAAACCCGGTGAATTCTGTTTTGGCAGGGAAGTTAAAGCGGACCATCGATATATGTAAGTTGGTCGATATGGGGTTCCAAGGAACAAAATTCACATGGACTAATGGAAGGTCGGGAAGGGCAAACATACGGGAAAGGATTGATAGAGCTTGGTGCAACCTCCAATTCTACCAACTCTTCGAGAATGTCGGTGTCCGTCATCTTCCGAGAGCAACTTCGGACCACCATCCGTTACTCTTGGAAAATTTTAAGGTGGGGAATATGTCGGGTTTTAGGGGCTTCCGGTTCTTAGAGGCATGGTTTCGGCATCCGGAATTTGGTGATAGAGTGGAGGAGTTCCGGAATCGGGAGCCATGAAACCTTCTTCGTAACATGGAGCGGTTCAAAGATAAAATTTGGAGCTGGAACAAAGCAACCTTTGGTAATATCTTTTGGAGGAAAAAAAGATGTCGGGCTCGGCTGCTTGGGGTTCATAATGCACCGCTTGGAGGTTTTCGGAGATCATTATTTAAGCTAGAGAGGAAATTGTTGGGGGAACTTAACGAGATTCTATTGCGGGAGGAATGCTATTGGAAGCAAAAGGCCGGATTGTAGCGGATTACGGAAGAGAAAGAAATACAAGATTCTTCCACTCGTATGCTAAACACAGGCAAAGACGGAACACAATTGTACAATTAAGAGATCTAAATGGTGTATGGTGTGTCGAGGAGGATAAATTAAAAGGATTGGCCGGGAGGTTCTACAAGAATTTGTATACCAATGATCCGGAGGTTGTTTGCTGCCCGTTAGAGTGGAATTTCCCTAAGCCGAAAAGGAATACGGTGCAATGGCTAAACCGGGGTATCACCCATCATGAGGTCAAGCTTGCGGTCTTCCAACTAGGAGCTAATAAAGCTCCGGGGCCCGATGGACCGCCCGCAAGTTTCTTCCAAAAATATTGGAACCGGGTGGGTGCTTCGGTGGTTGAGTTTGTTCGGAGAGTTTTTCGATCCGGATCTATTCCGGAGGAAGCCAACCAATCGGTAATTTGTCTAATCCCGAAGCAAGAACATCCCGAGGACATTTCTCGGTTCCGCCCTATTTGTCTTAGCAATGTCATCATTAAGATTATAAGTAGCTTTAGCCGCCCGGGTGAAGAGACTCACGGGGGATCTTACAGAAATTGCAGACCACCGACAACATCGTTATTGCTCAAGAAATTATCCACTCGATGCGACGGAGGAAACGCAAGAGGGGGGAAATGGTGGTGAAAATTGATTTGGAAAAGGCCTACGACCGTATTGACTGGAAATTTCTTGAACAAATTCTTCGGACAGTGGGGTTCAAGGATGTAATGATTAAGGTCATTAGGAGCCGCCCGGAGTCTACAAGGGTGTCGGTGCTATGGAACGGAGAACGTTTGGAACCATTCAAACCAAAGCGTGGGCTTAGGCAAGGAGACCCATTGTCACCATATCTTTTTGTACTTTGCATGGAGGTTCTTGGACGGAAAATACAGAGTGCGGTGGAACAAGGACAGTGGAAACCAACTCGGGCTTGTAGGGGCGGTGTACCAATATCTCATTTGTTTTTCGCCGATGATTTACTACTCTTCGGGGAGGCATCGGTATCACAAGCTCAACGAACGTATGATATTCTACAACAGTTCCGTAAGGAATCGGGACAGAAGGGTGAACGAATCTAAGTCTAAAATTTGGTACTCCAGTAACACTACTCCGAGGGTGATAAGTTCCATCACCGGAACCTTTGGCACGGCGGCAACCGGTGAGCTGGGTAAGTATTTAGGTTGCCCTCTCATCCATGGACGGGTACGGACACATCACTTTGGTTACTTGGTGGATCGGATAGAGAAGAAGTCGGGGGGTTGGCAAAGACATCTATTGTCTCGGGCGGCTAGATTACTTTTGATACAATCGGTGACTTCTACGATTCCTAACTATGTGATGAACTCATGCAAGTTACCAAAGAAAGTAGTGGCCCTAATAGAGAAAGCCAACCGGGACTTTCTTTGGGGAAATTCTGCACGACATAAAACCTTACACACGGTGGCTTGGAACCGGGTATGTCAACCTAAAGCCATGGGAGGACCGAATATTAGAGAGGATGCTAAAATAAATGAGGTAATGTTGGCGAAACCGGCGTGGAGAGCAATCAAAAATCCAGCGGCCATGTGGTCTCGAATCCTTACAGCTAAGTATGGTCCTCTACTTAATTTGGGGGGTAACACTAGCCCGAAACCTAAGTCTATTGTGGGTAGAGGACTTTTAGTGGGAGTAGAACTTCTCAAGAAAGGTCTAAGGAGGGATACTTTGGGAAACTTGGAGACAGAACCATGGTGGTGTCCGTCAACGCATGGAGTATTCACCACTAAATTTGCATATTCACTGGACTGTCCATACCCTCAAGTTTCTGGAGGCTTTCGATGGACGGAAATTTGGAAGGTTAGAGGGCCGTCGAGGGGGCCTCTACTCCTTTGGCAAGTTGCTCACGAGAAACTTAAAACGATGGCATTATTGTGGGAGAGACGTATAGTTGAGGAACAAAAATGCTTAATTTGTGGAGCTCATGTTGAAACCACCCTCCATGCATTGAGGAATTGTTCATTGCCTTCAGCTGTGTGGAAACATCCGATTCCTCGGGATAGGCCGGAACTTTTCTGGGCTACGGAAGACACCCGGGAACGGGTGATGTTGAACATTAAAGTGATAAAAGATCATCCGTTTGAGAATGGGAAATGGAGATACATTTTCTGCCGGGGTGTACAACAACCGTGGAAATGGCGTAATCCGATACTATATCGGGAAGTCGAACCTCCGGATGCTAAGGTTCTTGCTGTCAAAATCCTCGAAGTTCCTTTGAATTGATTTGTACCTTTAAGTAGGTAGATTGAAGAGTTGTGATGTATCGTCTTGCTGTAGATTACTTGTTAATCTTGTATCTTTTCTTGATTGTTTAATACAATTCCCATTTAAGGAAAAAAAAAAAAAACTATCCACATATCAAAGAAGACTCCTTGACACGAGTATAAACTATCTATGAAATGAACTACGTTAGACTTCATTCCTAAAAGGTTTCTAAGTTCGGTCTTGAAAAAAAAGTAAAAAACAAAGAGAGAAACAAAAAATATTATAATTAAAAAAAAAAGTATTAATAAAAATAAAAAGTTCTCTTTTTAGACTGACATGAGAGAAGTTTTCTTGAAACAGTGAAAAAAAAGTTTAAAAAAAAAATAATTAGATTTTTGTTGAAAATAAACAAAGAGAGAAAAAAGCGATAAAAAAATGAAGAAAAAAAAAAAAAAAAAAAAAAAAAAAGGTAATTCCAAAAAAGGCAGAAAAAAAAAAAAAAAAAAAAAAAATTTATCTACTATGTCAAATGTTCGATTTATTTTTTTTTTAAAAATTATTATTTTTATCCCTTAAATTCAAATTTGAATCGTATTTATCTGCGAGTCAAATTCAAGATAGACCGATTCGATATTTATGAGATACTTTTGATTCGACCTTAATATCAAATATATATTATCTTGTGACATTTATATTTTTGATTATTTATTTTTTAGATAATAATAATCGAGAATAAAATTTTATTGTTCACAAATGGTATATCCGATTAGAATTGAGTGAAGTTAAAATTTTTCAAAAAAAAAAAAAAATTAGAATTTAGTGAAAAAAATATTTATAATACCTCATGAATATTATATGAGATTATAAATTTAATACTCTTTGTAAAACATTTCTTTAATAAAAAATTAAACTATACAAGTCGGATTTAAATTAATTTAGTATAATGATTTAGAATATCAAATACTTTAATTATTATTAAATTGAAAAGCAATTTCCCACGTAATAATTAGCAAGTGATTAGAAATTAGAATAAGGAAAGTCTAATTTCAAATCAACCGTTACATAAGATCCGCATTCTTAACTGGTAAGTCTGCCTTTATCTCCTATTGGGGGAATTCTGATTTACGTAATTAATTACTGATGACGTGTCACGTACGTAAAAATACTGCTATTTCAAAATTAAAATATTCTACTAAGAAAGAAGAAAGAAGAAAGAGAAAAAGAAAAAAGAAAGAGAGAGAAAGAGACAGAGAAATTGAGAGGGAGAGAGATAAAGACATACTCAGAGGAATTGTACTCTACACCTTTCTTCTGGTTAGGGCGGGAAGTTGAAAACCTCACATTTCTTTTGTCCTCTTTGAACATTTTTATTTTTTTCTCTCTCTCTAGGGTTTGGTTGATTCAAATTTCAAACAATTCCACCGTTCAAATTTTTTTTTTTTGAAAAATTTTCACTGTAAATTTTTTTTTTTCTTCCTTCTTCGAAATATATACTTTGATGATTTAGCAAGAGGAAGACAAATTTGAAGAAGATGGCCTTACGGAAAGGTTCCAAGGTTTGGGTGGAAGATAAGGAGTTTGCTTGGGTTGCTGCTGAAGTGAGTGATTTTATCGGTAAACAGGTTCAAGTCCTCTCTCAGCATGGTAAAAAGGTAAAATGATATATGTAGCTATCGATTTTTTTGAGTTTTATTTGTTTTCAGTATGTTTTGAGTTCAGTTTTTGCTATTTTGGTTGATTATTTTTTTTGGTTTTGGTTTGTTTGTTTTCTCTGGTGGTGGAATTTGGAACTTCTGATAGGTTTTGCTTCTCCCGGAGAAGTTGTATCCGAGGGATGAAGAAGCGGATCATGGAGGAGTTGATGATATGACCAAATTGACGTATTTGAATGAGCCTGGAGTGCTCGATAATCTGCAGAGGAGATATGCACTCAATGAGATTTATGTGAGCTAATTTTTTTGCTCATTCTGTTTAATTTGTTTTTCTGGAGACTTGTGTGATGATTACGTCTATATGTTTCATTATCATGAGCTCTGACTAACTTCAGTCTGAAGTTGGTCATAAGTTTCTTATGTGGTTCAACAGATACGTGAAAGGAAAGTGTATGCTGAAGTAATCATTCTGCTGCTTAAAGTATGAATGAGAGGGGACCACTTCAGTGTAACTGAAATCAACTGTATGTAACACTACCGGCTACTGCTTCCTCTTTTCTCATGATAGTAAAAAAAAAGTTAAAGAACCTAGAAATGATTGGATTGAAGAGAATAAGAAGAAGGTGATGCTACATTTGCATTGCCGCTGTTTTTCTTTAATTCTGAATTCTGGTTCTTTATATCCTCCACTTTTTGTTTAGTCAGTTTTCATGAACCATATACAGTATTCTAGAATATATTTAGGAAGCCCTGAAGACTGAGTCTGCCAGTGGTTATGGACAAATAAACTCAATTGCATTTGGGAGGATTAACTAGTTATATCCTGCATATGAATAAAAAAATCAGGTTGGCTGAGACCTGATGAGCTAATTGCAAGTATAAAAGTTTCTTAATAAGTGTTAATTAGAGAATAGTGGTGGTATTGTTGAATAAAGTAAGTGAAGAAATAATATGGTTATGAATATTGAGTTTGACATATGAGATAGCGAATTTATAGCTGTTATTAGATGCCCCTCCTTTTATTAAAGGAGGATTTTTTTGTTTTTTTTTTTAAATTTGTTTTAATTTTTTATGGTGTATATCTTGGTAGAGTTTCTTTAGAAGTTTTTAAGGAAATAACCTATATGGTGGTAGTTGAAAAAAAATGCAGCATTGCTGTTCAAAGTTACCTCTTTGCATACTATTGTGATGGCTTTTATAGACACAAAGAGCAAATCATGCTCTGGGTTCATTTAGATGATGTTAAAAAATGCGAAAAAAACAGTTTGTCTAGTTAAACTTTTTGAAAGGCTGGCAGGAAGGCATCTTTAATTTGCAATGTTGTGGGCAAGAAGGCTTTGGAATTTTTTTGTTTAGCCTTTTTATAGTTAGATATGAGGGTGGTTGGATAGTGGAAGAATTTTCAATAGAGTACGTTTGATGGGTGTATATTCAATGTTCCAAGAAGTCTTTATTATGTAATCTCAGGCTGTCTTGAATGAGGATGTTGCAATTAAAGAAATTCTCTAGAGAGAGTAAAAAGTGAAATATTTTTCTTTTTCTCAGTTGTAAGGATTGGGAAATTTCTGTCAATGAGGAAAATAATGGTAAAGGTGCAATAAAATAGCTGGACTTTGGGATCTTGAGATTCAGGGCACTGGTTATATTTAAAGAATTGGACCAAAGTGTTTGTTCTGGCTACCAGTAGGCGAACTAGATGATCTAAACATCTGATAGTAATAGTAAGTCCTGAGTTGGAAGCTAGGCATCATGATAGGTTTCTGTTTTGCTTAAAGGGCAAGTTAATAAATTCATGCTGATTTTCCTGAAATTCTATTTGCATGGAACCACTGGGTATGTGTTGGGGTATCCAGATCTAGGAGCAAACTTTGCATTTTCAAGCTTAAGGGTGGGCCTTCATGGTTTAAGAAGTTTTGAAATTTCATGGGCAAGACTGTCAGTTGAAGAGCTCTTTGCATTTTCTGTTGGAGTTGGTGCCTGGAAGCAAATTGTGTAATTTATGTTTTGGATATGCTCCAGTGGTCTTTGAATAATGTCTGAACACTACACTAATGTGTTTTATTTGGTTTGCTTGTGAAGATCCTGGTATGTTGTTTCTGATAATATATTTATTAGTGTAGAATTTGTTCTTTAGATGTATTCAATCTTTTTACCGTTTCTCCTGTGGTTTATAGTGTAGTCTCTTTGAACCTGACCTAACAGTCATACATTCATATTTAGTTGTCATTTTCCTTACTTTTAGTAAGAAGCAACACTTGTAGGAGAATTTTGCGACTGTTGTTTATTAGAAATACTGAAATATAAGTCTAATACGTAGTTCCTGATCTTAATAGACTTACACTGGAAGCATACTGATAGCAGTCAATCCATTCACAAAGCTTCCCCATTTATATAATCTGCACATGATGGATATGTATAGAGGGGCTCCATTTGGTGAACTGAGTCCTCATGTATTCGCAGTGGCGGATGCATCTTACAGGTTCTTCAAGTTTAATTAGTAAGTTAGGATTAGTTGCATCAACAATTTGTTTCTGAATATTGTTTTTCTTACAAAGTCTTTATGATCAGAGCAATGATGAGCGAGGTTAAAAGCCAGTCTATTTTAGTTAGTGGAGAAAGTGGTGCAGGAAAGACTGAGACAACAAAACTTATCATGCAGTATCTTACTCATGTTGGTGGGCGTGCTGCTGGAGATGACAGAACAGTTGAACAGCAAGTTCTTGAGGTGAGTGTGCTATGGGTTGGCTGTGTCATGAATGAGGGGCGACTGGCTCGAGAGGAGGTTCTTTTTGGGTCACTGACCACCTCCTGGAACTGAAAGAATGATAATATGAAAGGGGATTCCATCCTCAGACCAGTATCTTATTTATCTTATTTCTTTTATGCTTTTGTTTGAACTATGCACCTCAAAACTTAACTTTTCTTTCATGTTAATATTTGTTTCTTAACTAGTCAAACCCATTGCTGGAGGCATTTGGAAATGCACGAACAGTTAGAAATGATAATTCAAGGTTTGTCTAGTTCCTTATCTTCAAATGTTTTAGCAACTCTATGCAATAGGCTTTTTTAATTTTTTATTGTCAAGTCAAATTTTCCTTATTGCCTTCTATCTGTGAGGACTATTGCTCTAATTTGGTTGTGTTATGGGAGTTAATTTTTGTGTTTATGGCTTTCAACCATAGATTATATATATATATATACATATTTATGGTATTTGGGTAAATCAAAATTTGCTGGATACTATATGAATATTTTGTGAAAGTTATAAATGTGACAGTGAACTAGGCAGGTCTTTCACATCCATTAATGTTTGGTCATCAGATGTATTTATTTCTCAGCTAGTAGGGGGTTTTTTTTTTTTTTTTTTGCTGTAGAAGATCCAAGTATTTCATCAGGTTTTATCTTGTCCAACCCCCTTGCTTCTCCTTTCAAGTGGTTCATTTCAGGAAAATAATGCTCATTTTCCTTGTTCTCATTCCCTGCAGCCGCTTTGGAAAATTTGTTGAAATCCAGTTTGATGCAAGTGGTAGGATTTCTGGTGCTGCAATTAGAACCTACCTTCTTGAGCGATCACGTGTTGTTCAAATAACAGATCCAGAAAGGAACTATCACTGCTTCTATCAGTTGTGTGCTTCTGGTCTGGTATACCTTTTATCCATGCATAAATAGATAATGTATTTGAGTTAATTTTCAAGTTTTGAATTTAAAAGTTTGAGTTGAGGTTAATTTGGTGCCACATTTAGACTTAGTTAAATTATCATGAATGAATTTTTACAGATATGATCTGAATTAAAATTGGTAAGAATGTATATTTAATGAGAATTTTTGGATCCACAAATTGGGTCTGGTGAAAATTTTTAAATTTTAAATTGTTTAATTCTTCCCACCCAATTAAGGGTGTGTTTGGAGCTATTTTTTGGAGAAAAGCGGCTCTTCTCAAAATAAATAAATCTCTTTGTACCAGTTTGGACTACACTCTAAATAAAAGAGGTTGTTTCCCACTTATGCATTTATTATCTTCCATCAATTTATACATATGTGTGCATGGGGGTTAACAGAATGAAGTTGTGGAGGAAATTCAGAACCTAGTTGTCAGTATCTCCTAGTGTGATCATTTTATTGGTATGTCTATGTAATATGAGTGTGGAAGCAAATTTTCCTATTATTTCTCTTTTCTTTTGTTAACTATATCAGAAATACATGCTTTGTTTGCAGGATGCAGAAAAATACAAATTAGGCCATCCAAAAAACTTTCACTATTTAAATCAAAGTAAGATTTATGAATTAGACGGGGTGAGCAATGAGGAGGAATACATTAAAACCAGAAGGGCAATGGATATTGTCGGCATTAGTTCTGATGAACAGGTTTCTGGAACATATTGCAGTTTAACTAACTTAAAGGACGTGTTTCTTCTAGCATACCTTTGAGTGATCTTTCACTGCTTTATTTTATTTATTTATTTTTTTTTATCAGGAAGCAATATTTCGGACACTGGCTGCAATTTTACATTTGGGAAACGTAGAATTTTCTCCTGGAAAGGAACATGACTCATCTGTTATAAAGGATCAGAAATCTAACTTCCATTTGCAGATGGCTGCAGAGCTCTTTATGTATGTAGCTTATTCTAGGGCATAAATTACAACTTTCTTGAAAATTGTAAATTTGTTTTCTCTAAGTTTGGTTTTGGAGTGCTTTCCTGAATATGTGCATATAATATATGGATATATATCTTCATGCAAACGGTATTCTATTTTGTGCATTTGAACTGTATGCTATTTTCTAAAAGAATTTTAGATTTATCATTTGTGATACGTGCCAGTTGTTTTTCTTCATACCTTTTTTTCTATTGGGGTTCTGGATATCTTATCATATATAGACTTGTATTTTTTGTTTTCCCGCTTTTCCTATTAACACTCTATTCTTGGTTGGTTAAATTAAGTAGTTATTACTATTCTTATTATATTAAAGAATCGTTTTGAGCTGCTTCCAATTCTTTTAAGAAAACAGAAAGGAGCCATAATGGAGAAGCTATTCTGTGGATGGTTTTCAAAACTACTTTTGACTGTGGATATTGATCTAATAAAAATGTTATATTGATTTTAAAGATAAAATTTTGAAAGCATTTTCTTCAACGACTTAAGATGAACAATACCTAAGTTCTTTGGGGTCCTGTAGCCTCTGATTCCTTCATGAGTGGTTCTGTTAAATACTGGGTTATTATTTGTTTTTTTTTTTTTCTTTCATGATAAGATTGTCTTTCTGTTGTTCTGTCTCAATATTTGATATGCTAACTTGGTTGATGTATTTTCTTTTCTGTAGGTGTGATTTAGATATTTTATTGGCCACCCTGTGTACACGTTCAATTCAGACTCGCGAAGGAATCATTGTTAAATATCTAGACTGTAATGCTGCTGCAGCTGGTCGGGATGCTTTAGCGAAGACTATTTATGCTCGGTTATTTGATTGGTCAGATGATTGCCTTGCATTATTTGGAAGCTGCATTTCTTTCTATTTAAGTGACGCTCATTGATATTGAACACATCCTCTGGCATCTTTTGCAGGCTTGTTGAAAAGATTAATAGATCTGTTGGACAAGATCATGATTCCAAGATAAAAATTGGAGTTTTGGACATATATGGATTTGAATGCTTTAAGCAGAACAGGTGAACTGTTTATGCTTCTAATTGGTATTTGTGTTTTACTATTTAGAGGATATAGAAGACAATTGTTTAATGTCAACAAACTCTTATGCTTTATAACAAGGAATGCTATCGTATGGATGTAATCTTTAGACATGCTGATGTGGGTTCATGCACGTCTTTGCTTTTTTTTTTTTTTTTTTTTTTTTTGTTTTGTTTTTGTCACTGGGTGTCAGTAAAAATAGTTGAAGAACCTGAGGTGGAAGAAACCTGGATATACTGTATAAGCACTGTAGGTAATGAGTTAAAGAAAAAAGGGATTGTTCATAGGTATTAGGTTTTCTGTTCTGGTTCTCTTGTTATCAAGTGATTGTGTTGGTGTGCCTAATTCATAAGATGATGTTTTCTCTTTTGCATGATCATGTCTGAAGGTGATGTGATTTCGTCTTGTTTGTTTATTGTCTATAAATGATTTGGAACACTGTTGCAGACATGGGGCAATTCGTAATCTCTATTATCAAAAATTACTTCTTTATTAATCTAAAGGAGCAGATTGGCTACAAATGTTCATACCTCTGGTGCTTTTCCTCTGATTTTTGGCTTGTTAATGTTGAACAGCTTTGAACAATTCTGCATCAATTTTGCAAATGAGAAGCTCCAGCAACATTTTAATGAGGTGTGAGATAAATTTTATGGTAATTTTTTTTCCAGTTAATTACCACTTGCCACATTTATCTTGTGCTATATATTTTTCTTTTGCTCACTTTTTTAATTTTTTTCAGCACGTATTCAAGATGGAGCAGGAGGAATATCGCAAAGAAGAGATAAACTGGAGTTACATTGAATTTATTGACAATCAAGATGTCTTGGATCTTATTGAGAAGGTAAGCTCTAATGGATTATTACTGAAACATCATGTGGTAGGTCCATTACAAGAATTTATATTGCATGGATTGTAATAGATGTGAAGTTTTTATTTGGGAATATGACAAGTAATGTTTCTATTTATGTGTATTCTGAATTTGACTTGCCCCTTCATCTATATGGTCATTTTCATTGGGAAGGTAACAGTTGGCACGGAGGTGCTAAGCTTTGGAGCTCTTTTTTTTTTTTTTGTTAATGTAGCACTTCAACCTTTTCAACCTTAAGGGACGGGCAATGATCTGTTTGTTATTGTTTAATCTTTCTTTTATTTCCTTCCTGCTTCATCTCCTATATACTGTCTCTGGGATACAAATCAGGAATGAGCTAAATTTGAGGAGAAAAAAATTCTCAGTTTCTTTTTTTCAAATATAACTCCCTTCAATGGTTATTTAAAGAAGATTTGGAAAGCGAATTTCCTGCCTACCATGAAAGTATATGTGGTATATCTGTATTGGATTTTTTTTTTTTTTTTTCATTTCTTTTGCTGCAGAAACACATGAATTCTAGATGTGTAGTGCAGTCTTCATCTGTTCTCACACCTGTCTTTACCTGCTTTTGCAGAAGCCAATTGGTATAATTGCCCTTCTTGATGAAGCTTGGTACAATATCAACACTTCTCTATGAATTGATACATGTTATTGTGAAACTTTTGTTGCCACTTTTCTTAATCTTGATTTCTTATGCTTGCAGCATGTTCCCAAAATCAACGCATGAAACATTTTCCAACAAATTGTTTCAGAATTTCCGGAGTCACCAACGATTGGAGAAGGCTAAATTTTGTGAAACAGATTTTACCATGTCACATTATGCTGGCAAGGCATGATACTACTGATGCACATTGAAAATGACATATGCATTTTAGTGATTTTCTTGATTTATGTGTAATCCTTGTTCTGCTTTCTTCCTCTCTGAATATATCTCAGGTCACATATCAGACGGAAAGTTTCCTAGATAAAAATCGTGACTATGTTGTGGTTGAACATTGCAATCTTTTGTCTTCTTCAAAATGCTCGTTTGTTGCAAGTCTCTTTCCTTCACTTCCAGAAGAGTCTTTGAGATCATCATACAAGTTTTCTTCCGTGGCTTCTCGATTTAAGGTTCGAAGCTTATGTGTTCTTCTGGCTGGTGTGGTTTTATTTTTTATGAGAAATTATGGCAGTATTGTTTGGAGAAAGTCTTGTAGAGTATGTAAGGATATTGTCACTTCTGATGTGATTTTGGTGTTGTGTAATTACCAGATTTTACTGATTTTCTTTTATGTAAAGAGATGATATAAGTTCTATATTAGGCTTTCCACTACTGTTGCAGTCTTTAGAAAGTGACACCGACTGTATGAAACATATTTTTTTGGGAGGGAATATCTTCTGCACTCTTTAATGAGCTAATGTGAAACAACACTAGGATATCAAAGTTGGGAACTTAATAAAAGGTGTAGCAATTCTTTTTGAGGAATTATGCCGATAATTGGGCATTGATAGAGAACTGCAGAATTTGAACCCGGAGCAAACACAGATGCAATGCAACAGCCAGAGAGGCTTGTTCCTTGGGTCAAACTCCTTGTCATACTGTACTAGAAACCTTCCAGATACACCTAACTAACTCTTATACTAATTTATATTCCACCTACCACACAAAAGTAACTGCCACGATAAAATTAAAAACTGCCAACTTTAGATTTTTCCATAATGATGCCTGCTCTATTTCTCGTAGTATAGACTTTGAACACTATAGGCTTTTCTGGGTCTTAAGGTTGAGCATCTGGTCTGTGATCTCCACACACTTGTCTTGCCCATTTTCTACTTCAGGCACTATCTACTCGCTTACCATTCCTAGGTGGTTGATCTTCTGGGTTGCTATCTTGTTTTACTAGTGCTATATCTGGTCTACAGAAATTATTATATTGTATTTTGGGTCTATAGAAAATTATTTATAGGGCTTTTCTTCTCTCTCTCTCTCTCTCTCTCTCTCTCTTTTAATAGCAACAACTGCAAGCACTTATGGAGACTCTTAGCTCTACAGAGCCTCATTATATACGCTGTGTGAAGCCAAACTCTCTAAATCGGCCCCAGAAGTTTGAGACTCAGAGCATCTTACACCAGTTACGCTGTGGGGTCAGTATCAAGTTATCCTGAATTGCTCATTTACTGCTGTCATTTTGATCTTTCTTAGATTTTATGTATATAAGCAGCAACTGATCCCCACTTTCTTATTTGTTGTTTGGCTTACATGTTAAGTTTCTTTCTCATTTTTTTCCTACCCAATCTTTTGGCTGTGAATGTTTCACAATTGCACCTGTTTAAGTTTAATGGATACAAATTATGCTATTGTTCCATATCAATCTTGTAATATATTTTAATATTCACGACTGTTTAATGCTTCTGGTTTTCTTGCTCTATAAACGCTTTTTCTTTTATCTGGAAGAGGAGGATTTTTTTTCGAGCATTATCATGCATGTTATGTGAAACAGGGCTATTTATCCCAACTGCACTAAATACATGTCTTGAGGGGAGTTATTAAAGCTATCTCTCTGACTGAACCATCTTAGTTGTCAATTGACTTGTCATTTGGAATTATTAGCGCATACTTTCAGAAAGTTTTGGATAATGTTGCTTTTTATTTATTTTTTATTCTGAAACTTATGGAATCCATGTCTGCTGTACACCAGAATGTGAGAGGAAAAGAAGGATAATGCTGATTAATCACCGTATTGCTAGGAGGACTTTTAGCTAGAAACCTTATATTCACTCGTATTGACAGTATTGTGATGTTTTTGCAGGGTGTTCTAGAAGCTGTTCGAATAAGTTTGGCTGGTTATCCCACTCGAAAGACTTATCATGAGTTTTTAGATCGATTTGGTTTCATCGCACTAGATATTATGGATGGAGGGTGAGTTAATAGGCTTCTTTTGGAAGCCCAAAAGACTATTCCTATTTTTAATTTTTAAACTAACACTGAATAATTTGACCTTTATTTCTTTAATTGCTATGCTTCATTTGAGGTCTTTATTTAATTCTTGATTAGTTTGTTAAATGTAAATCACATTTCTCTTGAAGAGCTATAGTCTTTTCAGTTATATCAATTGCCGGTACTTTGCTTGAATATCTCCGGTGCATATTGTTTCCATTAGAGGCAGTCGTTGTGATGCTCAGATGTTATCTGTTTTGGCTGCTTGGATACTAGAAAAATGATGTGTGATAAATTGAAGGGTTAAGATTTTCTTGCTCCAGTATGTCACTTCTCTCTTATAATACATATATATATATATATATATATAAAAAAGGAAATTTGGACATATTAATGATAAAAACCGTCATTCCCAAATGAAGGTGGTGGTTTAAGTGCCACAGGTGTTTATGCGTCCACAAAATGCCTATAAAACAAGTACTTAAGTATGCAGTAAGATTGTCGTATGAACTTCAACCTTTGCTGCATGACCTACTCTTAGTTCGAGGCCCATCAAATAACATTGCTTTCTGTGCTCCAATCCCTGCAGCAATGCCTGTATATTCTGAATAACATTTTTATCACAAAGTTTATAAGCTATTTATTGTTTATTGTATTACAAAACTAACAATAAGATAATTTTTATTGTGATCTTCATTGTTATCAACTCACTCCCAACAATTTATAAACTTCTCAAACTTGTTTGATTACTTTGACAACCTGAAAACTAGTATAGGCGAAGTCTCAATCATGAATCTGATGCTATGAGACAAATAAATGAATATACTGAATTCACTTCTTTTGATATTTACTCATCTCTTCATATATTGGGCACCAGGTTTATCTTTTCATATCCACGTTACATATGTGAGAATAAATGATATTACTTTATTTTGTAAGGATCATTTGTTGCCCTTCCACAAATTTCTATTGAATTTTATATGTACTTCTCTGGATCTATGCTCACTTGCCCTTCTGCAAGCTTTTATTGGATTTCATTTATGCTCTCTTTATCTGCTTACAGTTATGATGAGAAAACCATGACTGCGAAATTACTGCAGAGGTTGAACCTTGGGAATTTTCAGGTTTCCCTCTTTTTTTTTTTTTTTTTTTTTTCATATCCCTGTTTTGCTGATTATATTTTAAATTTTATCTTAAAAATTCTTAAAATTGTTTTTTGGTAACTGGTTAAGTTGTTCTTTGATGTGATTTGATTGCCATCTTGGCTTAATTTTTCTGTTGCATTTAACACCTGTTCTTTGCACTCTTGCCCGATTCAGTTAGGCAAGACTAAAGTTTTCCTCCGAGCTGGTCAGATTGGTGTTTTAGACTCGCGTCGTGCGGAGGTTTTGGATTCTGCTGCAAAGCTTATTCAGGGCCGACTGCGGACCTTTCTTGCTCGCAGGGACTTCCTCTCTTATCAGACTGCTGCAATTTCTTTACAAGCATGCTGCAGAGGTTTGGTCCTTATTTGGCTGAAGCCAAAAGCTCTACCAATTCTTATTACCTGCTGCAGTTGTCTTGCTTTACAATTGCATTTGCAAAAGAAGCTTTTGTTTCAGTTGATGATATTTACATGCTGGAATGATTTATCTTTGCATTTGAAGGGTGTTTTCCATATGAAATGCTTTTTGTTCAGAATCAATATCAAATTATGGGTTGTGGTTAATGTGTTTGGAGCAAAACAATGCAATACTTGCAATTTATTTACCACCATAGAGCAAATGGTTTTCCTTCTTCAGTTACATTTGGGAGTATTACACATGGACTTGATTTAATTGGAAGGGTTAAGTTGTCTGGAGCAGCCTCTATGTGGTGTCTTAAGAAATCTAGGTTGTGTAAACTAGAGATTATGTGAAGTGTAGCTACCATACCTTTCTATCTATTATTCTGTTGTGTACTGGTGAAAATTTCTCGTTTAAATGAAATTTGTTCCTACAAACATTTTCAGTTTTTATGTTTATGCAGTACTTCTAGTTTTGGTACAGAGAGATATATGGCAGGCGTTTGGTAATTGCATTTAAATTGCAGGTTATCTTGCTCGAAATATCTATACATCAATGAGAGAGGAAAAGGCTGCCATTATAATACAGAAATATGCCCGCCAATGGATTCTAAGGCATGTCTATGTGGAGCTTTATAGGTCAATTTTAGTTATTCAATCTGGCATCCGTGGTTTTTCTGCTCGACAAAAGTTCTTGTACAAGAAGGAATATAGAGCTGCCATACTAATTCAGGTTAACTTTACAGCTTCCCATTGTTTCATTTTCCTATGTGGGATAGTTCGATATGTGGGGCCCAGGTGTAATACTGTGTATTTTTCTTGTGCAAAGTTAAATGTACTACTGCTGCCCTTTTGGACTTCTTTACCGGTTATTTAAAAATAAATAGGAAACAAAAAAGAAGGAAAGAAAATATTGATCTAAAGGAGGCCCTGGTCCTGTTGGTAGTTGTCTTACATCTGTTTTCTGACTCTGGTGTTGAGATATGGACAAATAATTTTTGTGGTTTTACGGAAGTGGCTGGAACGTATTACTTTTGGGATTGTTTCTGACAATAAACATATTTGATGACAATTTGCAGTGGTTATTATTCTTTAGTTAGAGAATGTAGCATCAATAACTGTTCTAAGTTTCTGACACTATTGAAGTCAATTTTAGTGAACTTTACAGCATGTTAAGCTAAAACTACTGTTTAACAGCAGTTGAGATCGTTAAAGAAAATATTTAGTGAGGTATTGGTTTTAATCATCCTCAGAAAAATGTGGACATTGTTGCCTTGGAAAAATTGAAGTTTCATTACATACTCTGTGTGGATGTCACTTGCCCTGACCAAGGGCATGGAGCATGTCTAGGCTTCTCTCTGTTTTCCTTTCTATCTTAAGGTGCCATATGGAATTGTGGTTGCACTTTAACTTGTCATGTGTATAGCGAAATCTCCTGAACAAGAAAGCTCTAAAATTTAGTAACTGCATGGAACTTGATTAGAAAAACTTGCTTCCTGCCTGCTTGTTCTTGTTGACCTCCTCCTTTTTAATACTTCTTTTCTGGTCAAACTTGCAACTATTGCTAGCAACATGCAATTGACTGTATAAAATGATGTCTGAATTTAAGGTTTGGCATTTCTTCTTATATTAAGCATTCATGGTGCAGAAACTTAAAAATTGCCTGCTTGTTCTTTGTTTACCTCCTCCTTTCTAATACTTCTTTCTTGTCAAACTTGCAACTGTTGCTAGTAACATGCAGTTTTGACTGTATAAAGTGACTTCCGAAATGATTATTAAGGTTTAGCATTTGTGCATATATTATTCTAAGCAATCATGGTGGAGTATCTTAAAACTTGCAACTTCTTCTAGTGTACATAAGTTAGATAAGAATGAAAACTTGAATGCTTTCCAACTGCTTTCTTGCCTCAGGCTCATTGGAGGATGCATAAGATCCGATCTGCTTTTCGTCATCGTCAATCTAATATTATTGCTATACAATGTCTTTGGAGGCAGAAAATGGCAAAAAGAGAGTTTCGGAGGCTTAAACAGGTTATGAAAACAATACATTCATTACCTGTGTTTGTGTTTTAACTCTCCATCTTCTCATGAAACAGTATACAAGAGGGAGGATGAGAATTTCTTAAAAAGCGTTAAGGATTGCTTAAGATCTGCCTTCCTGTACCTTTATAAATCTGTCATTTTAATGTCTGCAAAATACATGATATGCTATTGCTAAAGTTGAGTACTTCTGTCGCCATGGTTTGATAGGCTTATACTTATCTATGGGAATCCTTGCTTTCTGCTCAGGAGGCCAAATGATTTTAGAATTCAGAAATGAAGATCAAACCAATGCTCATGATTAAGATCTAACTGAAAATGTCTCCATTACTGCTCATCTTTGGTTGAAAAAAGATAACATATTCACTGGATGAACTTTATCAATTAGTATCCATCGAACGATAAGTTAACAAATATAAGAATATGAATAAATATTTAAGAAACAAGTATAAAGGTATGAAGGTTCTAATAACTAGTTATGAATTGCTTACTTGTCTATTGGTTGATTGTGTTATCTTTTCGGAATCTTGGAAATTCAAAATTTGTCAGAGAGTGCAAAATTAGGGAGTTCTATTGTGCTGAAGCACCTCTTAGGTGGGCTTGTGGTTTATTACTGATGCAATAGTTACGAGTTTTACATCTCTTCTTTTAGGTCATTCTTCTTTCTTGGAGCATCATTCTTTTCCGTCCTGATGAAAAGTTTTCCCTCTACAGGAGGCTAATGAGGCTGGTGCCTTGCGTTTAGCTAAAACTAAACTTGAGAAGCAGTTGGAAGATCTCACTTGGCGATTGCAGTTGGAAAAGAAATTACGGGTACTGATTCCTGAGTGCTTTGTGTGCAATTTAAATCATTTTTAAGGATGGCTTGACTTCAGAAGTGTGATGTTTTGTTCTTGGCCATGGCTAATAGTTGCATGCGAATGAGTACTTTTTGAGTAGCAATTGACATTATACCATCTCATTCCCTTCATGGCACTTCAAGTTGGAAGCAACTCAGTTCTAATGGTTCGCGCATGAAAATAAAGTCCTCACAAGTTTTGTCAGCACTTGGCTGGTTATTTATATGCATTACAATATGTGTGAATATTGTTGGCATGGGGAGACTTGTTAGCAAGATTAAGCAACTTTTAGGTTAAAGACTCCTCTATGGTTGTACATAACTTGTGGTTAATGCCATTTTACTTAAGGATCACATGTCTAATTTTTTAAATTTAAAATTGATCCTTGAATGGAAATCTTGGAAATTAATTGGACTAGTAGGTTGGGTATTTTTCTTGTTTTCTTCTTTGAATCGTGACATTGTAGATTCTTTTATTCAGGTTCTCTAGAAATCTTTTATGCTGGCAGCTTAACATAGTTGATAATACTGATTACTTCCATATTTATATTATATTTTGCTTGTGCTTGTCAATGCTTTGGTTATACTCCTACTTGAGGAAAAAAAATGGGAAAATGCAGGTGTCAAATGAAGAGGCCAAGTTAGTTGAAATTTCAAGACTTCAAAAGATTGTTGAATCGCTAAGCCTTGAATTGGATGCTGCCAAACTTGCTAGGGTCAATGAGTTCAACAAGAATGCTGTTTTGCACAGGCAACTTGAATTATCAGTGAAGGAGAAATCAGCTTTGGAAAAAGATGTGATTGCTTTTTCTGAACAGAGAAATGAAAATGCAATTTTGAAGGTAAGTTTCTGAGAATTGTATCTTGTTTAATTCTTTTATTAGTTTGATAAGTCTTCTGGATCGTTGCAATCAGTTTTTCTTATTTCTAATGTGGCTATCATGATTTTCGTACTTGTGAATGTTCTACATCGATGGATTGATAGTCATTTTGGCATGTATTATCTTTATAAGTTTTAAATTTAAAACCTTAGCCCAAGTTTCATGCAACACTCTCACTTTCCAAGTATCTCCAAAAGAGACATCCAAGTACCTAATCTCTTAGCTGGAATAGGGACTGATTGTACCTAACAGATGTAAAACTTTGCTCCTAATGAAACCCAAAATTTGCCAAAAAGAGAAACTGCGAAAATTTCCCCTTCCCCTTGGAAGTGTTTATGCTGAAGACACTGTCAAAAGGTTAGTAAGTCAAATACACACCCATACGGAATATTTCTTTAATTGTAAGGGATTGACAAAGAGGATGAAACAGGCTTCCAGAGTGCTGGCATGAACATGAAATTGCATGTAGATATAGAGGAGAAAGAAATATAGTTTTGGATGTCAAACTCATTCTTTATTTCTTGGGATGGGGATGGTGGTGACATTGTGTGTTTGGTTTGTTCTATAGTGCTTTCTTTGTCGAAAATTAAATATCTCCTTTTTTGATTTGGTACAAAAAGTACAGGGTTTTCATCCTCGTTGTTAGTCATTTTTTCTAGTAGTGGGACCAAATCTATGAATCCCGCAAATTAAAGAGGTCATGATATGGAAGTTTAGATGAAAAATGTGGACATTTGATTTTAGATATAGGAAATATGGTTCAGGAAAATAGCTTTCCATGTGGCTTTTCTGCACGGCTGTTAGTTTATCATTTCAGCCTTCCCCCTTCCCTTCTCACTTATTTCATTTGGGTCTTTATGGTTATTGGATGATGAACTACTTGTTGAAATTGTTACCCCATGGTACGGGGTTTGAGCATGATTTACACCACCATGGTATGGAACAATTGTGGAGTTATTGGTTCTATTTTTGTGGTATATGTTTCTCAATATTTTGAAACTTACTTGAAGTCTAAGTTATGTTGTTTTCTTTTCAGAGCTCTTTGATTGCTATGGAGAAGAAGAATTCAGTTCTTGAGGGTGAACTGGTCAAGGCAAAAGAAGATGCAAATTGTACCAGGGAGAAGTTGATGGAAGTTGAACGCAAATGTTTACAGCTTCAACAGAATCTTCGAAGGTTCTTCTTTAGTTGTAGCCATTTTGTAGTTGCTCACTGTTGCCTGCTAAATGAATTTATCTGCAAGTTAGATCTTCTTTTTGAGATTTAATTGTGCATTTATGTTTACAAAATTCGACAAACGAAGGCTAAGCTTAAATTAATGTGCCAAATCTTTTTTCTGCTGAAGTGGTATTGGTTGCTTTAAATTGGGTAACTGACTACTGAGGTTGCTAGCTTTCAAATGCTTAAATGAATTTTTTATTTTCTCTCTAAGAGACAGCATTTATTCAACAATTTATCAGCACCTAGTATTACGGGAAGAACATTTTTTTCCCCTCTAAATGCTCAATTGCTATACACTTTCTCATTCTGATTTACTTTCCTTACTTCATAGACATTGTTTTCTTCTCACTGTTTTGCATCTTCTGGAATAGTTTGGAGGAGAAGCTCTCAAATTTGGAGGATGAGAATCATGTACTTAGACAAAAAGCTTTGACTGTAACCCCACGTAGCATCCGTGCCAGTATTGCTAGGCCTTTTATTGATGTAAGTACAATTTATTCTTCAAACTACAAAATTGACGTGTCAAATGTCAAATTGCCTTTCCATATGACTGCCTAGGACATTTATATCCATTCAATCAATATGTGGGCTTCACCATTTTTGGGCCTTGTTCATTAAATGACTTATTGTTCTTTGTTACTTACATCAAACTTTTATTCAAACAGAAGCTTTCAGGAGCACTTAGTCTTCCCCCTTCAGACCGGAAGTTAACATTTGTAAGATTTATTACTGCCAGCATTATTGTTGGAAGCTGCTGGCTAATTTGTTTTCTTATTTTACGGACATGTCATTTTTTTACTATAGGAATCTCCCACTCCTTCAAAAATCATTGCACCTCTATCTCAAGGCTTATCTGATTCTCGTCATCAAAAGACCTTTGAGAGGCACCAGGTTATAGTCTTTCCTATGAATTCCACTATTCTATTTCTTTGGCTTACTGAACCTACTATATAGGGAATACTAAATCTGTTAACTTTGTTCATGAGGTTGAGTGCTTTTTGTTTCTGCCATATTACTCTTTTGCAGGAGAACTATGAAATACTCTCCCGGTGCATCAAAGAAAAATTAGGTTTTAAAGACGGAAAACCTCTGGCTGCATGTGTGATCTATAGATGCCTTGTTCACTGGCATTCTTTCGAGTCAGAGAGGACAACTATTTTCGACTTCATCATTGAGGGAATCAATGAAGTTCTGAAGGTGTATTTTTTTTTTGGTTGGCTAAAATCCTATATTAACTTTTATGCCTTCTCACTTTGGCTCCTCTTTAAAATGGGTCTGAAGGTTTTCAACTTCAAATTAGTAGCTTTATGTTTGCTTACAAGTTTTGTGTATATCACTGGCTCAGGTTGGTGATGAGGATATGAGACTGCCTTACTGGTTGTCAAATGCATCAGCTCTTTTATGT
The DNA here is from genome assembly GCA_025388415.1 of Cynanchum wilfordii. NCBI lineage: Eukaryota > Viridiplantae > Streptophyta > Magnoliopsida > Gentianales > Apocynaceae > Cynanchum > Cynanchum wilfordii. The sequence goes on along the minus strand of JAHSUH010005350.1, from coordinate 334,625 downwards.
CTTCTTCAAAAGAATATGCGCTCTAGTGGATTCTTAACTGGAAATAGTCAGCGTCCTGCTGGTTCTGCTGGACTTAATGGGAGGGTTACTCACGTAAGTGGTTTAATTCTAACATTTAAACTTTCTTTCTGCTGTGAATTTTATTTTCTCATGGAGAAAAACATTTCACAAAGTGAAACTGTACTTTGTTGGGGATTGGGTTTCGTGATTTACAGCAATCTGAGGTCTTGTTTGCTTATGAGACGAGTAAAATAGCAGGAAAAACGAATTAAACTGAAAAGAAACTATTCTATTTTTGGTTCTTCAATAGAGCATTTCTTTATCTTTGATAATCATCACCGAGCGATGAGTTATGTATTCTTAAAAGCATGCAGCTCTTTATTTTCATATCTAACTTGTAGTTCATGATTTCCTTTATCAAATTGTTTGTACAATAACTTGGTACTTCCTCCTGTTTTTTTTTTTTTACTTGTCACCCAGACTAGCTCTCACACCCATTAAAAACTATGCTAAAAATTATTGTGGAAAGACTAAAATATCTTTTGACTTCACATCTTCCTATTAAGAATACTTGATGAATAATAGTTACAAATTTTTAACTGAAGGGATTTTGAGAGAAAAAATCATAAATGTTGTTACTTTTATAAGGTGAGAGTTAAAAAGAAAAAAAAGAACCTCCACATCTCATTGTGAACAAGTAAAAAATTGGATGGAGTAAGATTTATTTATTGAGTTGCACCTTCCAATTAAGACTGTGTTTCAGAACCTTTGCATCTCTTTTTAACCAATCATATTAAGATGGATAATTCAAATAAGAAGGAACATCCTATCCTGAAAATGTCTTGATAAACCACTCCAACCCAACCCCCTGTTTTTCTCTAAAAGAAGATGCTGTGATTTGCATTCAGTTATTTGATGCGAGAGATAACCCAATGAGATTGGTACAGGGTGGGATTCCCAGCTAATGAGGTTTCATTTTGAAATTGGTGCTTCATGAACATTTTGTTCTTTAATTGTTTATGTCAACCTTTCAGGGTTACAAATCACCTTTCAAGTATCTTGGACTTGAGGATGGTATCTCACATATGGAAGCAAAATATCCAGCAATTCTATTCAAACAACAACTGACTGCATGTGTTGAAAAGATTTTTGGTTTGATACGTGATAATTTGAAGAAAGAAATATCCCCACTACTTGGTTCGTGCATTCAGGTGGATCTCTCATTTCTTTAAAATTTTCATCAGCTCAATGAATTTTCTATCAAGTTTGTCGCTTACATCATAAAAAATGCTTTGTGAAGTCTTGGTGATGATATCATGAGTTCGTTTAAGAAATGATTTCTTTTTGATAATTCCAATTTGGTTTGTGAATATTAGTAACTGAGTATTTCAGCTTTTATGTCCCCTCCATGTGTTTTACTTTTTTTCTCTTCCTCTTCATTTTGGATTAGAAATGTTGACCTCATTTGGTGACTTTTGTTTAATGTGCTTGTTTCCTTAATAGTTTGGGTTTAGTTGGGGCTGCTGCTGCATGCCTTTTCTGTTTTTAGTTAGTAATATCCCTATCATGATTATGTTTTTGAAGCAATTTAGAGATATGTTTCCTTATTTGTGTGATATGTTTGTTTTCTCTAGGCGCCAAAAGTTCAACGAGTACATGGGGGAAAATCATCACGGTCACCTGGAGTATCCCCTCAACAGTCTTCAAGTAGTCAGTGGGATAGCATAATCAAGTTCTTGGATTCTCTTATGAGCCGCCTCCGTGAAAATCATGTATTCTTAGGGCCTCCTTTAAATTCTCTCTACTTTTTGAATTCAATTGCTGGTTTTTTTTTTTCTCTTGTAGTTCATAGCCTTTCATGCATGATAGCAGATTTATTTTTATATGATTGTTGATATAATATTAATTACTTATTCTGAGCACTGGATCTGTCCTAGGAATAAGTTTCAGTATGAGTGGGTTATTATAACCATATTTTCAGATTTCATACTTGAATTATATGTTAAAAAAATTGTTATCTCTTGGAAACCTCTGAATGTATCAATGCTTCAGCATGCTTGAACAAGTAGGAAATGATGCAAAACAATTATTTTTGTACCTTTTTGTTTATTCTCCCAAATTCCTGTGTTATTTTTATCTTGGTCTTATGTCATAAATTGTTTGTCACTTTTGTCTATAAATGTCTACATACTCTGGTCTTCTCTTTTTTCCTTATCCTCTGCCTCATCCTTTTTATCATCTTGTTGCGTTCATCTACAAATATATCCTATCAATCTTCATGACATAAATGAAAATATGAGCTATTTTCTTTCTTCTACCAGTAGCTGCTTAATTCTTTATATATATATTTTTTTTGAAAATTTTTATTTTTATGAAATTAAGAATGCAGTGTATTAATAATAATAAATGGAGCTGGAATGTTTGCTAGGCATTGGAAATTAGTGCTAAAATTGGATGATCATCTTTCTCCCATGGTTGTATAAGCTTTTGTAATGATCCCAACCATCATTGCTTGTTTAGGTACCTTCGTTTTTCATCCGGAAGCTGATTACGCAAGTCTTCTCTTTCATCAACATCTCACTGTTTAACAGGTATGGAATCTAAATTGAGTTCTTTCTTTCTTTTTTTTTTTTTTTTTTATTGGCCAAACATCTATTTATGTTTAAATTGTTTTCAGTCTCCTGCTTAGACGAGAATGTTGCACTTTCTCGAATGGAGAATATGTGAAGTCAGGTCTTGCAGAACTTGAAAAGTGGATAGCTAATGCAGGGGAGGAGGTATTAAACCTTTATGTTCTGATGTTGCACAAGAACAAGTGTTATGTGTTTCAGGACTAAGAAGTTGTTGTTACTATAGTTTGCAGGAACGTCCTGGCATGAGTTAAATTACATAAGACAAGCTGTTGGATTCTTGGTATGTGCTTATTTTTGGTATATTAATTGAAACTTAACTGCAAAAAGCTCCTGACCCTCTTTTTTCCTTATTTTCTAGGTGATACATCAGAAGAGGAAAAAATCCTTGGACGAGATAAGACAGGATCTTTGTCCGGTATAGCTTCAGTCTTCTACAAAGGCTTGAAAGCCCTTGTAATCCATTATTCTAATTGCTATGCTAGCTTCTCAATTTGTGGATCTTATCATTTTTGTCAGGCATTAACTATCAGGCAAATCTATCGAATCAGTACTATGTACTGGGATGACAAGTATGGAACACAAAGCGTTTCAAATGAAGTAGGTTTTTTTCTTTTTCAGAGAACATTTTCTTATTCATTCTTAGCACGTTGAATCCATTTCTAAGTTACCTAAAAATGTGTTTCTCCAGGTTGTTTCTCAAATGAGGGAGATCTTGAATAAAGATTCTCAGAATTTGACATCAAATTCATTCTTGTTGGATGATGATTTGAGGTAAAACCAGCTGACTTTTTGTACTGCTGGAATCCAATATCTTTAACAGTGGGGTAGTTTTCAACAATTTTTTGTCCATTCCTTGGTTGTCTGCTTTACCTACTATAGCCAAAATCTGCTCAATGAATTTGAGTGTTTAATATTGTCTTTGCCAAAATTAGCTACCAAACATCTTCTGTAACAATCTTGAGGTCCTTGATATAGATTTTGACTTAGTTAAATTCCCCAACCATACTTGCGATATTACTTTGGCTCCATACCAACAGATGGCAGAAATAGAAAATCTATTATCAAATATTGAGCTACTACTTGAATGTTGCATGATGTACCTCAGAAGTTTCGTTCGTCACTCCACACCATATTTTGGAGTTCTTTTTCCTTTTATTAATGTTACAATTACTTTTCTTTTGCAGCATTCCATTTTCTACAGATGACATTTATATGGCACTTCCAGCAGTGGAGCCTTCAGAAGTCAAACTCCCAAAGTTTTTATCTGAATATCCTTCTGCGCAGTTTCTGGTCAAGGATTTGCAGTAAATGTCTGGCAAAATGCACATTTTCAGTTTTTTCAGAAGATTGCATTGGTAATATGTACCTAGCTGTGTATGATTCTTTAGAAGAATGCTTATCAAAAAATAGAGGGTCAAACAAGAGTGTTGTTTTTAGGGGCATGTTCTCAGAAATTTGAGTCAACAACTCTGCTAATTGATTGTAGTGAAAATGGTAAAAAAAAAAAAAAAAAAATCTTAAGTTCGTTTGTGGGATAAATTAGGCAAAATATCCTTCATCCCTTCTCCCCTCTCCTTCCATTTCGAATCAGAGTCCAAGTAGGTTACAAATAGTGTAGGAAGTAGATGATTGTACATAAATAGGTACTATTGGTTTAATTTTTTAAATTATTTTTCTCGAAAGCATTTCCTTTTGAGATTTGGTATTATTTTGTTTTTTTTTTTTTTTTGGTAAGCGGCTATTATTTTGTTGATAATGCACTCTTCCTGATAACATGCTCCGGATCTTCTTGTTTTCCCTCATGTCCTTTTGTTAGGCAATATTTCATTTTACTGCAATCTTTTCCGGTGTTCTCTCTCTATATATATGTATAGTGAGTCAATTACAGTTTTTTTAGGGTGAAGAGTATCCTTGCTTACAGCATAAGAAATAAAGTGTCTGAAGATTCGTGAATTGCATCTGAACTGGATGTAATGAACTGACATTTGACCAATTCTTCCATCAGCCAATAATTGTTCTTCAAAAAATATACAAGTAGAACGTAGTGCAGAAATTAGATTAGTCGCTTGAACCCAGTATAAGAATTCAAGTGAGCAAAGGTTACTAATATGACATTCAAGATTTACAAGTATCTTTTTTGGAATGATGAACTTTGAGACGGTTTCATATCCAAATGTCAAAAAATATTTAAAAAAAAAAAAAAAAACCTACATCTGAGACGGTTTCATATCCAAAGTAGTATGACTATGAGGAGCAGCAGCGGTAAGAGTGACGCACTGTTGCAAATCCACCAAAGAATACGATCTCCACGGCGCGAAATTATTTGGATTCAGGCGACTGTAGGCGCTGCATTTTCCGATGTTATTGCCACCGCCGGAGGAGTCGCCTCCGCCGCCGCTGCTCATGGTGACGACGGCCATAGCCAAAGCGGTGGTGCGATTTGCGTTGGCGGTGGCGGTGGTAACAACCTTCTTAGATACTCCGCCGCCGTTGCTTTTGAGAAAAGAGGAAGAGGAGGAGGAGGAGGAGGAGGAGGAGCTTCTATTTTTATCCCATCCGAGACAACTGCTACTACTAGCCAATAGATTTCTTCGTCTTCTCATGTACGCATTCTCTGGCTTTGCTAATTCTTTCATTGATGTTGTTGATGAAGCATCTGCTAGACTTGCAAATGATTTTGATTTTCCATTGTAGAACCTTGAAATCCCTCTTCTGTATACCCAAACAAAAAAAATCACATCAGATTAGGTCATTAGATATAGGAAAAGGGCATTATATATATGATATATATACCTTATTGGCAAAACTTCTTCCAAGGCTTCCATGGCATTTAAGGGGCCTTTGTAAGGACTCTGAACTTCATGATCAGTAGTATCACCGGAATTCTCCACTGACTTTTCGCCGGAAGAGAGATCGCTGTTTTTCCCGATAGAAGAAGTTGTAGATGAAGAAGTACTACCATAAGTGTTGACTTTCTTTCCTTCTCTACTGATCTCTTCCTTTCCCGTCGCAGCAACAACCACCACCTTCTCTCGAACAGAAAATCTCCGATCTCCATTAAACATCTCCGCTGCCGCCGTCGACGGCGTCGGCGACTCGATCATGGATATGTATGACATACCATGCACGTATCCAGAACCTTCTACTGTATTCTTATTCATCATTCTCACAGACATTTCTTCCTTTCCCCCAACTCCAAACAGAAGATCAAAATCCAGTAATCAACAGAAACCTAAAATTTAGATCGTTTCTTACCCGTAGAAAAAGAAAAGAAAAGAAAAGAAATTCCGGATAATGATTCTAATAAATAGAAGATTTAAACAAAAGGTCCGCTGGGATCCCGGTAAGACCTAGATTCATATAAGTTTGAATATGAGGAGAAGAAGACTGTGGTTTCGCCATTAAGGATGGGATCTAAGGTACAAAATACAGATGAATCATGAAAAACAAGTGCAGACATCTTATTTGCTATTACAATATATTATCATCATTAGTACAATGAAATTGTTTGTTTATTACCAATTCTTAAAACACTGAAAAAAAAAAAAAAAGTATCAGAGGATTGAATTGAATATTCTTTGATTGTTACAATATTAATAAATAATAATAATTTAAGGGGAAAAAAAAAGAAAAGAAAAAGTTAGGTCTTATCTTGAATCCTCATCCATTGGCTGTCATGTTTACCAAATATAACGTACAATAATAATTAAGACTGTAGTTATCACACATAGTAGTATTAACTATTAACTATAGCTACTGCAATTATTATTATTTTTTATCATATCATCTTATATACGAAAATATATATATATATATATATATATATAGTTTCAATTAGTCTGAATTCTATTCCCTCTTTGTATATTTAAAGTTTAACTCTTGTTTAGAATAAACTTTTATTTTGATTTTTATATAACGCTCTCATAATAAATATCGAGCGTATAATCTCTCACTCAAGGTTGTATACTTAAAGTTTAATTCTTGTTCGGAAGAAACTCTTACTTTGACTTTTACATAACGCCCTCATAATAAATATCATACGTGTAATCTCGTGTATCATTCACAATGATTTTTTCCTATTATATAAAATTAAACGTTTGCTACTATAATTGTAATCTTATATAACATTTACAATGTATAATTTTGCTACTATAATTATTATATTGTGAACATATTATCTTATATATATATTCTGGTTTAGAAAGATTTTTGAATTATTATTTTAAAATTTGTAAGGTAGAATTGAAATTGTATTAAAAGGAAATAATAATATATATTATTATTATGCTAGGACCTAAAAACCTTATCCAATAATAAAATTTTTAACATGTTTGATATAGATAAATAAATAATTAAATTAAAATTAAAAGGAAAAGGAAAAGGAAAAGGAAAAGTCTTATCCTTTTACCTCATTTGTATGTATTAAATTTATAGATATAGCCAATTATGTAGTGACTAGTAAGTTCCCATTCTTTAACCTAATCAAATCAAATGTCTAATTGAAACTTAGTTTTGGGACCATTCCTTTGTCCTTAAAGTCTATCCACTATCCCTGTTTTTTCCATTATTATTATTATTTATTATTTTTTATTATAATTTTAATTTTTTCTTTCCTTTGATTCGTGATTAAGAGTCTTGAAATGTATAATAATCAAAATTCGAGATGATGAGTTGATTCGTCTGTACGATTTGTTTTTTTTTATGAAAATTATTTTTATATTCCTTCTATTTTTTACTATATATATATATATATATATATATATTTTGTATTTTATCGTTTACGTGAAAAAATTAAAATATTTTTTAATTTTACTTACTTTTTAAAATTTTTAATTATATAGATTAATACTTTTCACTTATCATATAAAATTAAATATAATTTATATATATATGATAATTTAATAATAAAAGAAAAAGGTAATTTTTATCATTCAAAAAGAAAAAAAAAAGAAAAAAAATGTTTGAAAATGAAAAGAATAAACCGAACAGAATGGGAGCAGAGGAGACAATAAGTATCTGTTTGGGCGGCCGGTATACCAAATGATTGGTGCGGCTGTTTAATGTTTATCCACACCCACATTCATATTTAACTATATTTAGGGTTTTGCATCCAACTACAACAAAAAAATTATGTCTATTTGTATATATCTATAGAAAGAGACACAATGATAGCTAGATGAAATAATTGTATGTAATTTAATCTTAATTTTTTTATAATAGAAAAACGTAAAAATGTATTATGAATATTATATGATATCACGAGTTTGATATTTAATGTGAGCATTATATAATAGTTATGAGTGAAATCTTCTCTTAAATAAAAGTTAGACATTGCTGGAGCAAACTGTCCAAATTCGAATTAATCGAAACAATAATTTTGCATACTAGATGATCTAATAAAAAAATATTATATTTAAGTAATTGACTTGGCACAATGGAAAAAAAACATTGTGAATGCTACTCAAGGTCGAAGTTTCAAAACTCGCTTTGAGCACCATATAAGAGTTAGGGTGAGACCTTCTTCCGAGTAAGAGTTGGACTCTACAAGTGCAACTTGAGGTTGAATCTGGATTAATCGGAGTTATAATGGCTCCGGATACCAGTATATATTTTGACACACACATAGATAACATATAAGCCTTCTTTCATCGCGGGACCAAGGATATCTACCTCTAATAGAGATGACTAATCCTTTTAAATGTGGATGCTTTTCCGTTGGAGGTAAATAGTTGATCATAATAATGTACTCTATTTTTATATGCGAGATTCAAACTCCAAACGTTATATACGACTATGTATGTAATTACTTAAAATAATTACGGATATAGTTTAAAAAAATTAAATAAGTTCGAATTAAACCTAATTTAGAATCCTCATAATACAAGTATTATCTAAATATATATATATATATATATATATATATTTTATTATATATATAGCATGTTCTCTAAACATTTGATTGTAATGTATAAACTATAGAATATATGTCTTGTCAAAAATTAAAAAATAAGAGATAATTAATTAACATTTAAAGTGATTATCCTGAAAATTTAACTGAAGTAAATAAAAGGTTATCCAAAAAAAAAAAAAAAAAAAAAAAAAAAAAAAAAAAGAGGGTCCACCATACTCCATGGATAAGATCCGCAGAAGATCTCTGTCCCCGCCTTACTCCTTCCTTACCGTCACGACCCACGCCTTCCTTCCTTTGTCTTCATTTCTACTCACCTTTTCTTTCTTTTTTTTTTTTTTTAAATAAATTTAATTTGATTAATTTTTCACTTATTTTAAAAAGATTGATTTTAGGTCACTTATTATATATATGAAAATTTTATTTTTCTCATTAATTATTTATATTTCTCTGAGTTGGTTCTATATTTTTTTATTTCAAATAAATTGATCATTTATTTATTTTGATTTTATAATATTGGTAATTTTGATCAAAATTGATTTTTTTTTTACATGTGATTGATACGTTTAATAATCTAATATATATTTTTGTTATTTCATGTCATTTCTATTTCAAGATACAATTAATTTTATTTTTATTTTTTTTTATATCTTAAATTCAAAATTTAACAAAATATAAAAAATTTAATTATAATAATAGTGCAAAAAATAATTAAGATTAATGGATATATTGGTCACATGCCAAAAAGTAACTAGTCAATTTTGATCAAAATGACCAATTTAGAGAAATAAAAATAAATAAATGATCAATTTATTTAAAATTAAAAATTTAGAACCAATCCAAAAGAATTTAAATAGTTGGAGAATTGAACCAAATAATTTTATATATATATATATATATATATATATATATATAATAGCGCAAAAGTTTAAAACTTAAAATAGCAATAAACATGATAATAAATTAGGCATATTATACACACACACACACACACATATATATATATATATATATATGTGTGTATATATATGTAATATGGCATTTTTCTTTCTAAATGTTGGATTTGGTCAAAAAAGAAAAACTAAGTTTGGTAGAGAATATATATTTATTGATAAGTAGTTTGGTGGAGAATTGAATCGTAGGAGAATGGATAACAAGTTGTTGACAAACTTAACCAATTTATATTGCAAATTGGTAAAACTAGTCCTTAAACTATGCACCTTTTGTGAAATTTGTCCCTTAATTAATTTTTTTTAATGAAATTAGTCCTTATATTATGTAAATATTGTGTTATTGGTCTTTTTATCCAAAAATTAGTTAAATACCCATTAAGTTAAAAATAGAAGGGCAAGTCTTTGGGTTGACACAACATGAAAGTATATTGTGAATTCTACACAAAGTCGAAGGTTCGACACTCGATGTGAGTGCCCTATAAAGGACAGAATCAGACTTTTCCTCGAATAAGAGTTGAATTCTACGAGCATAATCCGGGTGAATTTGATTAGCGTGATGACTCTATATTATATAAATATTATGAGATTTGTCGTTCCAAAATATGTTAAAACGACTTGTGAACAAGAAACCCTAGGGGATTGTCGAAATTTCTTTTATTCTCCGATCCACCACCATATGAATATTTGTCTTGGTCTTCTATTTATAGATGAAGAGGTGACCAAGAGAGGGTGATGTATCATCATCTCTAATTGGTAGAGACACTTTTTTCTATTTCATTGGTTAATGTTGATGTCACCTTTGCCAATGTCTTCATTTTATTTATCTTTAATTACTTAAATAATATTTAAAATTCATAAAATTTTCGATGTCTACCCAACTATTTAATTTTTTTTTAAAAGAAATTAAAAGGCATTTATATTACTATATTGTTTTAATATATTTAATAATCCATATAATTTTTATAATCCGTATACTTTTTTATTTAGATTCATTTTTTAAAAAATATTTTTAATATTTTATTTTTTCGATGTTATTTCACCCAATGATTTTCATAATTTTGAAAAAAAAAAAAAATCCATTAAGAATTTTTCCTTAATAAAAACTGTTTATTCGGTTGGCTTAATTTTGGAAATTATATTAAAACTTATCACTGGGCCCCACATACGTTGACCAAAAAACACTATGCGGAAGGAAAAAAAAGAGGATGTCGAGGGGAGGTGGATGGATGTGGGTCCCAGATAATTACAGTTGGAAAGGGATAATAAGACCACGTTTTGGGGGAAAAGTAGGTGGAAGCTAAAGGGTTGCCCCTGTCCCCACACACCCATTTCCTTATCTTTTCAGTCACGTGGTGATGACTCATCAATCGTACGGACTCATCTCTCACCACGCACTCCCCCCGCCCCTATCGCTCTCTCTACATATATATATATATTTCTATATTTATTTATTTATAAATTCTTTTTCCATCCTCTTCTTTCAGGTCCACCAACTTTCTTTTAAAATAATTATTGATAAATCTAATGTTTCATGATTATACAATACAATTGTTCTAGAACATCATTTGTAAATGAAAATATGTATTTATATCACAAACAATTACCACTCATCACTTTGTATAAAGAAACTATACGAAGTTACGCTTATCCAAAAAAAAAAATATATATATATATATATATACGAAATTACTACTTTAACTATTTTAAATCGACTTAAGTTATGCATGCAGAGTCTAACTCCGACTTTACAAAAGTCTAATTTAATTGTTTTTTTTTTTTTTTAGACTATTAAGTTTTTTTAGCCATAACGACGTCTACCTAATTGTTGACTAAAAGTATTGAAATAAAATCTTTTTATAAAAAGTGTTAACTTGGAGTACTTTCTTCAGCCCAATTTTGATCATGAGCCCAACTGAAGTTACTTATTATATCTTTTATTTTTAGAAATATTATTAAGCATTTATTTATCACTTTCATTAACCAAGATATAACAAAAGAAAATGGATAAGTATTATGAATATTTGTATGTTAACTATCTTCAATATCTTCATTACCTTCACTATCTTCATACTTAAATTATCTCCATTACTTTCACTATTATCATACATAATTACTTTCACTATCTTCATACCTAATTAACTCCATTATTGTTATTATTTACATTATCTCTACTACCTCTTCATCCCTATAAATAGGGGTTAAATGTGTAGTTTTGGAAAGAGAAGAATACAAAAGAAGATATATGAAATATATAAGGATCTCTCTCTTCCTCTTTTTTTTTTGGTTTTATATCTTACATTTTGTTCTATATTGCTTTGTTAACAATAGTTTTATAATACGTTATCGCACGAGTCTCTAACCAACCGAGACTATAGGCTCTACTACCGAGTAAAGTGTTTTTGAAGTTTATTTGAAGAATAATCGGGTACGTTATTTACCATTATGACAAATCTTACTAAACTTGAATTTGTGATCTCCGTCATCATCTTCATGATGATTTGATAAGAGAATATCTTACCGTGAAAGATCTCCTTGTTTTGTGGGAAAATTTTGAGGGTTCGACCACCGGAGATGGTCATCCTCCCTAAAACACGGTATAATTGGTTGCACATGAAGTTGCAAGATTTTAAATCCAACAAAACAATGAGTTGTTGATGAACATCACGATACTTTACCAACGAGTTCTATTTCATTCTCATAAGTGAATGATGTTATAACTCATGATCCCGGAAGAGATTATGGTCGTGGTTATAAGTATGATCATGGATATGTACTCGTGATAAATTTGACCATTATAATCATAATTATCGGGATGATAATTCATGTGCCAAAAATGTTGATGACCACCCGAAGTGGCCAAAAGAATTAGAATATTATATTATATGTTATATGTTTATGTAATGTATTATCTTTTGTTATTTAATATTTTAGTATTATATGTTTAACCTTTTAGAACTTTTTACTTTATCTTATTATCTTATATTTAATGTTTTTGTTTATAAATATTTTGTTATTATTATGATGGTCTTATGATTGCTTATTATTAACTCACAACCCGAAGTTTGTGAGATTATTTGCTTAATTCACAACCGAAGTTTGTGAAATTATTTACATTGAATATTATTAACTCACAACCCGAAGTTTGTGAGATTACCAAATGGCAATGGTCCCCTTTTATGGGTTGAATGATGACATTGAAAGTGTATGCCTAATTGACAAGGGGGGGAACTACACACACCATACCGAAATACGAGAAATATTTTTCTCATTTGAATGTGGGAGAAACAAGTGTTACCACAATAAATGGTAGTGTAAAACTTATTGAAGGCTCGAAGAGCTAATATAATATTACCGGGAGGAACTATGATTGTTATTGATAAAACATTTTTCTCCCGAAGTCTCGAAGAAATCTATTGAGTTTTAAGGATATCCGACATAATGGATATCATATTGAGACTATGGAAGATAACGGTCATGAATATTTGGCTATTACGAAAATGACCTCCGGTAATAAGCATTTGTTGGAAAAGCTACCATCTTTATCCCTGGCCTATATTATGCTAAAATTAATGACATTGAGGCGCATCATTTAGTAAACTAGAAGTTTACTAATCCCGTTATTTTTACAATTTGGCATGATCGTTTGGGTCATTCGGGATCAATTATGATGCGAAAAATTATCGAGACAACGCACGATCATCCTTTGAAGAATCAAAGGGTTTTGACTGCCGATAAGCTTTCTGTCGTTGCATGTTCCAAAGGGAAATTGATTATAAGGTCATCACCATTAAAAGTAGGAGAAAGTCAAGTCCTACATTTCTAGAACGGATTCATGGAAATATATGTGGACCGATTAGTCCACCTTGTGGGCGTTTCGATATTTTATGGTTTTGATTCGCAACCTGGCGTTTGCAGAGATTACTTGCCCAAATAATTCGCTTGAGAGCGCAATTTCCGATTATCCTATTAAACGAATCCGTCTAGATAATGCTGGCGAATTTTCTTCGCATGCATTTGATTCTTATTGCATGTCGATCGGCATAATTGTGGAACATCCCGTAGCTCATGTTCACACACGATGTGGTTTAGGTCGAATCATTTATCAAAAGGCTACGAGTAATTGCTAGACCGTTATTGATGAAAACAAATCTCCCTACGAGCCTGGGGCGTGCTATTTTACATCGCGGCACTTGTGCGTTTAAGGTCATCGAGTTATCATAAATTTTCTCCCTACGGTTGGCTTTTGGTTCGAGCCTAATATTTCTTATTTGAGAATTTTTGGGTGTCTTGTATATGTTCCTATTGAACCAACCCAAAGAACAAAAATGGGTCCTCAAAGAAGATTGGGGATATATGTTGGGTATGACTCCCGTCTATTCTAAGGTATCTTGAACCTTTGACGGGGGGCGTTTTTACGACAAGATTTCCCGATTGCCATTTTGATGAGAATTTGTTTCCCAAATTAGGGGGAGAGAATAAATGACATAAAAATTGAACTTGCGTGGAGAACATCATTGAATCATTTAGATCCACGCACAAATGTGAGTGAATTGGAAGTTCAAAAGATAATTCATTTGCAACAAATTGCAAATCAACTCCATTCTTTTTTGACTCCCGGAAGAGTCACTAAATCGCATATTCCGGTTATTGATGCTCCTATACGAATAGTTCCGAAGAACAAAAAGTAAATCCTATAGTTTGAATCAAAGGCACGCCGGAAGCGTGGCCGGCCCCCGTTGGTTCTAAAAATAAAAAATCCTCGAAAGAAAAGAGGATTAAATGATCCAGAAGATCATGATGAAAACCAAGGGACAAGCGATGAAAAGATTCCAACTATAAATGATGAAGAGAATTCGGAAATCTCTATTAATTATACAACTTCGAATAAAAGTTGGGATCGAAGTAAAATTTCTATTGATAATGCTTTTGCATATAATGTAGCCCTTGATATTGTCAAGGATAATGAGGATTTAGATCCTTCATCGGTTGAAGAATGTTGGCATAGAATTGATTGGCCTCAATGGAAAGATGCGATTCAATCGGAGTTAAATTCGCTTGCAAAGCGAGAAGTTTTTGGACATGTAGTCCAAATGCCCGGGGTAAGTGTAACCCGTTGGTTATAAATGAGTGTTTGTGCGAAACGGAAATGAGAATATTGAAGTCGTAAGATATAAGGCACGACTCGCCGCACAAGGCTTTTCACAAAAGCCGGGAATTGATTATGATCAAACTTATTCACCGTTATTGATGCTATTACACTCCGATATCTTATAAGTTTGGCGGTTCATGAAAATGTGGATATGCGTCTAATGGATGTTGTTACTACTTATCTATATGGAAGCCTTGAAAAGGAAATTTATATGAAAATCCCCGAAGGATTAAAATTACCAAAGGCTTCTAATGGCCCTCGTGAGAATTATTCGTAAAATTACGGAAATCATTATATGGGCTTAAACAATCCGGGCGCATGTGGTACACTCGCCTTAGTGAATTCTTATTGAATTCGGGATATAAAAATGACCAACTCGTCCATGCGTATTTATTAAGAAATCGATTTTGGTTTTGTGATTCTTGCTATATATGTTGGCGATATTAATCTAATCGGAACTCCGGAAGAGCTCCGAGAAGCTATAGATTGTTTGAAGCGGGAATTTGAAGTTAAAGATTTTGGGGAAACCCAGGTTTTGTCTTGGGCTTCAAATTGAACATGTGGAAGATGAAATTTTTGTTCATCACCAACATATACAACTAAAGTTTTGAAAAGATTTTTCATGGACAAAGCATATCCATTAAGTATTCCAATGGTCGTGAGGTCACCTGGATGTAAATAAAGATATTTTTAGACCTCGAGAAAATGATGAAGAACTACTTGGTCCTGAAGTACCATATTTAAGTGCTATTGGTACATTAATGTATCTAGCAAATAGCACTCACCCGATATAGCATTTGCTATAAATCTATTGGCAAGATTTAGTTCTTCACCAACACGACGACATTGGAATGGTGTTAAACATATCCTTAGATACCTCCAAGGAACTATTGACCTCGAATTATTTTATTCAAATAAAAATGATCCAATATTAATCGGGTATGCGGATGCTGGTTATCTTTCCGATCCGCATAAGGCACGTTCTCAAACGGCTATTTATTTACATATGACAATCTGCTATATCATGACGCTCTACAAAACAAACTATAACAACAACTTCTTCTAATCATGCTTGAGATAATAGCCGTTCATGAAGCAAGTCGAGAATGTGTATGGTTGAGGTTAATAATACATTATATTAGAGAGAGTTGTGGTTTATCTCCCGAATGTGAGATTCCAACTCCTCTATATGAAGATAATGCGGCTTGTGTAGCCTCGATTGAAAGGAGGGTATATCAAAGGAGATAGGACAAAACACATTTCACCCAAATTTTTCTTTACTCATGAACTTCAAAAGAAGGGTGACATTGATGTGCTTCAAATCCGGTCATGTGATAATCTTGCATTTATTCACTAAGGCTCTTCCACTGCAACCTTTGAGAAATTGAGATATAAAATTGGTTTGCGTCGGTTCAAAGATTTCAAGAGTTCATCTCAACGGGGAGTGTTGAGATTAATACCCGCGATGTATGGATTCTTCATATTCCTCGAGAATGACAAATAAAGGAGGCGTAATTTCGGGAATTACGGTTTCTCACCGCGCATCAGACGGAATTATTTCTACAATCGAACGAAGTTTCGGAATATTTCTCTAGCAACGGGCTTTGCCCGTATAGTAAAATCTTCCTTAAAACCTAAGATTCTTCTTGTGAAAGACAATAAAATCAATGTGATGGTAACGAAATCAATGATGAAGCGTTGGATCACGACATAGAAGTCGTAAATAATGGAGTTGAAGTTGTACGTACATAAAAGAATATTGTACTCTTTTTCCCTTAATCGATTTTTTTCCCACTGGGTTTTTATCCGATAAGGTTTTTAACGAGGCATATTCTTTATGTAATGGACATCCAAGGAGAAGTGAACCCCGAAGATTCATCACATTGAATAGAAGTATGAGACATATTTATTGTACAATGGGCATACAAAAAAGGGGGAGTATTATGAATATTTGTATGTTAACTATCTTCAATATCTTCATCATCTTCACTATCTTCATACCTAAATTATCTCCATTACTTTCACAATTTTCATACCTAATTACTTTCACTATCTTCATACCTAATTAACTCCATTATTGTTATTATTTACATTATCTCTACTACCTCTTCATCCCTATAAATATGGGTTAAATGTGTAGTTTTGGAAAGAGAAGAATACAAAAGAAGATATATGAAATATACAAGGATCTCTCTCTTCCTCTTCTTTTCATTTGATTTATATCTTACATTTTGTTCTATATTGCTTTGTTAACAATAGTTTTATAACAATAAGAATATAAGTTAATTAATCATTTAAAATAAACTGATCCGAGAATTAGAGAATTAAAGCCCTAAATATTAATGGGTAGAGTGTTTAAATTCATCAATTAGGGTCTAGTGCCACCCATTGCTACAAATTGTTGGATACCTGGCTCGCATACTATAGTGGTCAAATCTTAGCCATCTTGGAAGTTGTAAAAGAACAACATAACCTTGTTTTCTATTAGAAATCCGAAAAACTTACTTACCTTGTAGAGTTTCTGAAGACGAAATTCAAAAGAGAAATTAGAATTAAAATTATATCGAACTGTCACTTTTCTCAAAAGAAATAAATAGTAACTACCAAAAAAAAAGATAGTCAAGACACCACAAAGACTTTCAAGAATTGACTCTCTCCTAAAATTTTTTATGCTCCCACACCTTTTGTGTAGGCATGCATGTTTAATCATATATATATATATATATTTTTTTTTTTTTTTTTTTGAGGTGGATATATATATATATATATATAATCAATCAATTATTCAATATTCACGATCTTCGATCGTACGACGTCGTAGTTCAGAAAGCTGGAGAATGATGTCCGGAAAGTTTTGCAAGGACACCAACGGCCAAGGAATTTGTATAGGTAGTTGGTTCAGTCATGGCTGATTTTTTACGCTTGTCTTCAAAATGATCTTGTCTGTCCGGTCCTCCGACAATGGCGCCGGTGAGTTCATTAGGGTTTGGTACGTCTTTTTCGAACCAGTAAGAAAAGCTTGTCCCGCAATCAACTTCTAGTAATTTTTTACCGTCGTTTGTCCGGGGAACGGAAGCACCTCTGTGGTGTACTTGTGTTGGTGGTTGTATACCAAATCCCACCATGTATGATCTTTTCATTGGGTTTTGTCCCAATAAATAATCAATCTAATTCAAAAGAAGAAATCATCGATTTCAGTTATCATTAATCTTAGCTAAAAATTTGCCTTCTATAAAACCTTAACAAGTGGTAAATATCCATCAGAGCATTCAACCGGAAAACATATTCAATTTTGAATGTAATATATATATATATATATATATATATATATATATATGTATATATGTTAAATGTTTACCTGTTTCTTGGCAAAATCCAAAACTTGGGCTGAGCTAAGCTGCTGGCCTCCACAATTGACATTTTGCTTGTATTTGGCGAGCGCATCACCATAGATACTGAACAGTAAAGCTGTGCTCGTGACATGCTGTGTATTTGCTCCATCTCTTAAGTAAACCAAACCCCCTAAATTCGACCCGCGGATCGAGATTAATTAATTTAAATCTAAGTGATTGTGTAGAAATTAATTGAAGTTAATTAACTCATGCCACAATATATATATATATATATATATATATATATATATATATATATGTATATAATATACCTGGAGTAATGAAAACATTGTGGTTGGGACTCTGTGGATGTACTGAACATACAAAACTATCAGCCTCAGCCTTGAATTTCTCTAGGTCCTTGTGGCCTTCAAAGTACAACTGTTCACAATAGGAATAGTAGAAAATTAATGCATGTGAATTTCCAAATATACCCTTCCTCCTATCTTTTCTATACGGACATGGGTAAACTCTAACCTCTAAGTTATGCACAATAACATATAAACACATTTAAAAAGTGAAATTGTTAAAACTTTTTTAACTTTTAATTAAGAAATCTTAACTCTAACGACCAACTTCGAGATAACATGTATACCTAAAAGATTGAAAGAGTGATATATAGAGGTGTATATATATATATATAGAGAGAGAGAGAAAGAGATTTGTTTACTTTAGTTAGGAGAACTTGTGCTCCAGCAAATTTGAGATCCCAGCCAAATTCAGAAACAGATGAACTGATAGCTTCTTTTACGTGTTGAAGGTAGATTTGTTCATTAGTTGCACTGTAAAGCCATGCTGCTGACCACAATAATTCGTCCTGCATACATGCATGACTACATTTTATATATATATATATATATATATATATATATATATATACATACAATATATATGTATATATATAATGGTGTGATTCAATGGAAAATTGGAGAAAGAAAGATTACATTGAATCCAGAAAAAGAGCAGTAGAAAGGGCACTCTCCATCAAAGGTTCCTTGGTGATCCTTGGCAAACTGATAAAGCTGCCAAAAAAAAAAAAAAAAAAAAACTCAAATGTGAATAATTAACAAATTTACTTGAAGCCCTAAATTTAGAAATGTTGATGGAAGTTAAATCCAGTTAAACTGCCACCTGTCTCTAAAACTATTTAAGTAAATTGATAAAAATAATTAAATTTATTTTTTTAATACACCTTACAAATTTTCTTAATAATGACAAATATTTTTAATGAACATAAGTGTACAATAATTAACAAATAAAAGACTAATGACGGTTCAAACTCAAAACTTTCCCCTGAAATTAATTATTAAAAAAATTTGTGTTCGACAAACTTACCGTTTTGGCACGACTAAGGAGGATACTAGCATAGTTACTGTCTCGTTTCTTAAATGCAATGGAAGCAGCAGCCAATGCTGCAGCTGTTTCTCCGGCGATTTCGGTTCCCGGTGTGCTCTGATCAATTTTGTATACAGTTCTTGGAGTTTTCATCACTTCCGGTGCCACCCAACACTCATGGTCTTTCTGCGGATCACCTACCTATAAAGAGTTTTTACGTAAAATTTGTATGAACATCTTGTTTTTTTTTTTTCGTACGACAAAAATATCTTTTAATTTTTTTCGAGAGAAAGGTGACAAAGTAAAATAAACTCACCTGGACGTACAAGGTACCAGGTTTAGCACTGGCTTTGAGGAAATAATCAGTGCCCCAACGAATAGAAGCTAAGACATTATTAGTTTCTCCAGCTGCACTGAACTCTGATTCGTAGACAATGGCACCCCATGCCAACGTTGTTACCGTGAAAGCCATCGGTAGACCAAATTTTACATTGTCTCCGGCATCATAGTATCCTCCAACCAAATCAACCTATACATACATACATATATATATATATATATATATATATACACATAGTCAAATGATCATGTCAAAATAGTGATATGCATAGAAATTAATCACTCAATTTAGTCTTAAAAGTAAATATTCAGACACTAAATTAAAAAAAACGCCTTAAAAATCTTTAGTTTTAAAAACTCCATTTTATTTAAACATAAAATATGTCTTCCGGGGTTATTGAGGCTACAAATGTTGAAGCTTTTATATTAAAGGCTTCAAACCCTAATATATACCTCAATTGAGTCAGTTTAGAAAAATCCTAATAATCTATTTTTGGTAATGTTATTTAGTTAATTTCTAATCAAATTAAAACCTTGCAATAGGTATTCATGCATGCATATTCTCACTTAATCGGAACAATAAATAACTTGATCGGGACAATAGGTTATTTGACTGGTATCGAAAATACCAAAACGGTCACCAAATCAGAAAAATAGTATGAGATCAAGAAAAAATGAAAAATATAGAGAGAGAATTATTTAAAATCGTGAAAAACTAGTTAATAAAACATAGACACTGAAATATATATATATATATATTGGGTACTTACATTGTCAAGTTTTCCATCATCAAGAGCAGAATCTCCTCGCCAAGAAGGTCTATGATGGGGAGGAAGCTTCCCTGATCTCTGTGCTTCTAGAAAGATAATTGATTTAGTGAGTGCATCTTTGTAATTAAAATCGCCATTAACGTAAACCACCAGAAGAAACTGAGAAATTATGGCAAACCAAGCCAAGGTATACGCATGCCAAGAAATACTTCCCATGAATAATCGTATTTTTGTTATTATTAATTAATTAATTAACTATATATAATTATTATTACTATATATTTTCTTCTCTTCTGCAACAAAAAGATGGGAAATTTTACTCTTATTTATAATCATTTGTTACAACAATAAATTAAAAATGAAGGGTTTAGAATTCATTGAAGGTAGAAATTATTGGCGGGTACTTCGTATGTTATGAGATATTAATTAATTATTTGTTTTTTCTCCCTGGCAAACTAAAATGGAAAAGTTCATCATCTAACAGTTTAATTTATATTTTTTTATATATATATAAAAGATATGTAGTTGGTTCATAATACAAAAATGGAAATGTGTATATATATATATATAAAAAAGCAAGGGTATATATTGATGTGGTCCGTAATTGGATATATAAATATAGCGTAATCCTAACTTCTACTATAAACCTATAAATGGTTTAACTATTTTAAAAGCATATATGATGTGTATTGACGTAGTTATAGCAACTAAAAAGGGTTTAGTGTAACTATTGACTTAGTTATACATTTTAGATGTCATATATATATATATATATTTATGTATATTAATGCTTAGAGATACAAACTTAACTTATTTTAAATTTTGGTAAATTGGCATATATACATAATTGTATATTAATTGTATAAGTTAAATTGGACAAAATAAAAAATATATATTATTAATTGTATTTAAACAGTGTAATGACCAAAATGACCTTGAAGTTTTAAAAAATTTATTTAACGAATGATTTAACATAATTTATTTTTAACGGAAAGTCTAATGTCACAAGATCAATAGTTCGATATTCGTTGTAAATGACATGTAAAAGTCAAAGTGAAATTTTCCCTCCAAATAAAATATAACTCAGTTAAATTATGATAATTTCAAAAATCAAATAGTCCAACCAAAACATCCCGTGTTAAAAAAAAAAAAAAAAAAAAAAAACCAACCAAGAGCTTCATCACAATATCAAAACCATCAAAGAACAATAATCCCTTTGTACACTGAAGAATTGCAAGTACCAAAACAAAAGTATAAATTCTACAATTGTTGGGAGCAGCAGCAGGCATTTACCATCCCTGCTGCTCCTGATAATGCTACAAAGAACAACAAGATCTAAAACATAATCAATTGTTTCTACATATTACATACTAACAAAAAAAAAAAAAAAACAACCTAGTAATGAACTGTGTATACCTAAATGGTGTGTCGAAAACACCTTGTTTCATCCACCTTTGTTATGGTGGTAGATCGGGTACCAAAAATTCGACCCTCAATTTGAATTCATATATTCCAACATTAAAGCAAACTCAACTCCTTTTCCACATCATAGATGTTTTACTTGACGCACTTGATCATTTGTATTTAGAAATTCAAAAGAATAAGAGTAGCTTAGCACCTCTTCATAATACTCGCGACATTTTTCCCAATCTCTTGTTTTGTTTCTTCAGAGACAGGAACATCGCCAAGATACATGTCAAAGAAAGCTCCTGCAAATACGAGGAAGGGTACAATAATGTTGGATACCAGTTTTTGTCCAGATTCTGTTGTATTTATTACACGAGGTCAAAACCTGCACGATATAGGAACATCAAAGGATGATACTTACTACATAATTCCTTGCTGTGGACTACTCCAAGTTGATTACCCTCAACTGCACAAATGAACATTAGGTCAATCATACAATGAATAAGCAAACGAATAATCTGGCCTGAATAAAGTGTTAGATGAGTGTTCATTCATTCAATTTTTCAGCCGAAGAAAATGAAAAAAAATATTATATATATATATATATGTTGTTGTAGTAGTATTTTTTTACTCTTATAAGTTCTTCTATCAATATTTACTTACCTTCAGTAATTAGACAACCTTCAGCTGTACGTCGGAAGTTGATTGTAGTTCCCTGAAATTTTTCAGTAGCAGGTCATTAATGTCAATTTTGTAAGCTTCAAAAAAAGAGAAGTCAAGCAAGATAGAAAAAAAGTAATTTCTTACAATGTGTAAAGGAATATCCTCAGCAAAGAAGGAACCAAATTTTTGCAGGCAGCTGTAATCAGTGTCGGGATTTGTCTAAAAATGAAAGAAGAATATGTGAGGACTCAAAAAAAATCATTAAAAAACCACCAAATCAGACAATAGATACTACTAACTCTGAACTGACTTTACCTTCACCAATCGAGCTCGCAGAGATTTCTCAAATGCACTGCAGGAATCACAGTTAATCAAATATTTAGTATTTCGTTTGAGGTATTCGAGAATTGCATGAGCAAGGAGACCTTCAAATAACAAATTAAGAAAGAACTGGAAACATGATGTAATGCAATCTCCCAAAAACATTTGTAAAATTGATTATCTACACTATACCTGAATACAAACTTATTCTATAGTCCAAGGCAATAAAACTTACTCTCTGACCGAGCCAATCTTTATCCCATCGCAACTAACTACGAGCTTGACAGACATGTTAATATCTTCCCTGCAGCACATATGCCAAATTTTAATATCATCAAGTAGAATAAGTAGTAAGAGAAGAAATAACATAATTCAAATCCTCTTGAAGAAAATCCCAAAAGGGATTTTTAATGACAAAACTAGCAGAAGTACCCAGATTGGCCGCAAAGTTTATAATTGAAAACCATGTAACTATAACAACCCATACTTTCTGTTTTGATAAGTATGCAACTTTTGAAGAAACTAGTAATTCAGTATTTTATGTATCAGACAACACATAAATGACGAATAGTTTGATTAACATAAAAAGGAAATATATCCAGCCTAACTAAGAAAATTATCCAAGACAGGGAAATCTCACGGTATTTTTCATTTTAAAGTATACTTAACAAATTAATTATTTTCCTAAGAAGAAAGAGCAGTAAGCAATATGACAAGATGTAAGACATGCAATACCTGAGAAGGTCTGCATAAAATTCACGGCATTTGTTCAGTTCATCAAAAGGAACAGAAGCATACTTGGGGCCCAATTTCTCACAGACATCAAATGGATGAACATCTATAGAAAAATGTAAAAGACGTAAGAAGTAGTGAAGGAATTTTACTAAACAATAAATAAAATATCAAGACTCTCAAGTGTGTTATGAACTTACAAAAACCAAATGCATACAGCTTAAGAGATTTTATTCTGATTATCTTCATGATTCTTGATCCAGTTCCAACAAGAACCTGAAATGATCACATAAAATTTTCAGAAACATTTATTAACACAGGACAAGAAATGAGCTCCAGATCACTGAAAAAGAAACAGTAATAAAATCCCACACCATTATGTCAATCATAGAACTTATTCAAAGACCAACAACTCGAAACAATAACAGAAAGAGAACAAACGGGCATTACATTCAGGTTAAAAAGAAGAATCTGTTTCAATTGAAGAGAAGCGTTATTTATGTACAATAGGAAGCATACATTACTTAAGAACCAGTACCCAAAAGTAGGAGCAGATAAAGAAATACAAGCGAAGAAACTTGGAGCACCAGATACATGATAAAAGATACATCAGTTTCCAGGAGAACAAGTGAAGCAATAAAGTTCAGTCAATAAAAGTTTACCTCTGATGAAAAATTGGAATTATCCTCTCCAGCAAACATGCTTACTAAAACACTAGGGAACTCAATACCAGTTCTAGGTTCTATAGCCCAACTCAAGCATTCTAACGAGATATCACTACATCCCCTAAGTTCAACCTCACAAGGCCTTTGATTCATGCATCTCTCCGCTTCATTTCCACTGGTCTCCACCTGAACCGCAAGTACATCTGAACAGCTGATCACCATCCACAAAGAAAGAAACTCAAGAAAAAAGCCAACAAGATAAAGGACGTCTTGAAGAAATTATAAAAAAAAAAAAAAAAAAAAAAAATTTTGGTTTCTGGCCATGCATATAAATAAGACGAAAAGCTTACATATTGTCAAATGGAGGAACTGGAGCTGCAGCCAAAGAAAGTAACGGTAATGATTGAAGATGGCCCAGATCTTTACAAAATTGCTTCATTGAGAACCTTGATAATGTACCAAGTATGAAAGGAATGCCAGGTTTCCCCTTAGACATATGATAAAAAAATACTCCTGAAAACTTTTGCCCACAAGAAACCACTTGCTTTACTTGAGTCTTGCTCGTAATGTTACTAGGACAGGAACCATAAGGATTGCCCGATATTCTGTGACCTAAATTAGAATTTGATCCACTCGACAACCAAACTATTAAGGCACCAGCAAACTTAGAAACAAAATTGAAAGTTTCTTGAAGTGCCAAGCTTCCAGGTACATACAAGTATTTAGAATTGTCAATCAATGAGGCAATATTGGACAAAAAATGAACCCCAAAGCCATGTGGCACAAGTGGGTCTCTCGGAAATATGTCAGCGGATCCTGTTTCAGGATCCATTAGAAAAAAAATTATTCCACAAACTCAGGATTATGTCAGATTTGAAAGCCTGAAGCAAGCCCCAATATCCCCTGAAAAGAGTTTTAATGATAATCAGCAAAATACCCATTGAACAAAACATACTATGGCCTACATACATGACACGAAAAACACATATCAAGCTCATAAGCGAATGTACAAGAGAAACTAGAAAGACATGCATATAAAAAATTTCATATTGCTGGATTCACAATACAAGTACTAGATAGTAGAAACTTCATAAACAAGTACTAGATAGTAGAAAATTGATAAACAACATTAGAACCCTAAAAATAGTTATATATCAACTTGAATCCTGAATTAAAAACCTTTGGTTCCTCTATTAATTTATCAAAGCCAACCGATCAAGGACCCGAAAGTGATCAGAGCCAATCTTTTCTTCAATATGGATCATTCATTTTCAGTTGTTAATCAATAAAACCAACTCAAAGTTTTTCTTGCTTTTAAAACGTGACCTTCTCGAAATGAAACAATCAATCAGTGTGGCATTCTAAAGGTGGAAAATGTGGAAGGAAAACTCTATCCTTGAATGGAAGCATACAATTTATAAGTTTGGCTAAATTGCTTATCCCATTTGTAGAATCCAGGTTTAAAAGAAGCTCAAAATTAAGTGAAAAGATGTATGATCCAAGATTTTTTTTACTTCAGATTGTCTAAAAACTGCTTGGTTCACAATAAACTTCAAACCCAAAATGTCCTTAAGCCAGCAGATGAAATTGTGTGTGAATAATCTTTAATTATGATGAAAAAGATATGTAATATTTGTAACACCTGAGAACCCAATATCATATTCATTCACATTGGCAATTGATTTGAAGGCAATAAACGATCTCTGCAAAAAAACATATCAGCAAAGAACCCCAAAAGGAAAAACAACCGCAGTAGAGCATTTGTAGTTAATTAATCCAAAAGGAAAGCACCAATTGAGTTGGAAACCTCATGATCAATCAAAAGGAAAAACAGCCGCAGTAGAGCATTTGTAGCTAAATTAATCCTAAAGGAAAGCACCAGTTGAGTTTGGAACCTCATGATCAATCAACAGGAAAAATTAAAAAGCTAATTCTAAATAATAATAAATAAATCAATTCCCATTTCAATACAAGAATGTACAATCAACAAACAAACACAATATACATCATAAAGCAAACAGATTGAAACAAAACCTGAAAAAGGGAATTCGAGTGCTGCAATGACAGATCAATCAACTCAGAAAAATCCCCATTACGAATTTTAAACGACCTGCAAAGACACATTAGGGATCTTTTAGCCTACAAGAACAGAAAGAACGCGACGAAGAAAAGAATATACCTTCATGATTCTAGAAGAAAAAGGTTAGAAAAAAATGGAAATGGAAGAAAGGGGAAAGAAAGGAAATTTCTTAACTTTTTATGCAATTCTTGAATCACTATTATTACAATAGTAAGGAAAAATAAGGCAAATTGGTTGAATCAGCCCAACTTTCAAGAAACTTTTTTGTCTTAAAATTTTTTTTTTTTTTTTTTTCCTCGTATAATAATTAATTTAATTTTGTCATTTCCTTAAATCTATTAAAAATTTCATATCAAAATAATGGTTTATGTTCTTATATTTATAATATAGAGATGAAAATAATAATTTATTTTTTATTTTTAAAATTTACTTCTTATAAACAAATAGAACTCCAAGAAAATAATAATAATTAGTAAAAAGAAAGTGTTTCCCTTTTAACATAATAGAAAACGTATTGTGAATACTATACAAGATTAAACGGACTTTTTGAGTGCAATCGAATAAAATTTGGATTAGTTAAAGTCGTGATGACTTCAAATACTATATTATTTTTAAAAAAAAAAAAAAAAAAAAAAAAAGAAAGAAAAATCTGGGAAAATTCGATGGAACCTTTCCTGAAGAAAACGACCGCAGCAGAGATTTTGGAGTTGAAAGGAAACCCCTTTTTTTTGTCACATGTCTTTACAAAAGACTTTTGACTCTGGTATGCTTTATATGTTCACATTCTTTATGGTGGGTGTGCCTACCCTATTTTATTCTACACATTCATTAAAATGCTCTTGAATTGATGAAATGACCATCATGTCCCTCTACCTCCTAATTTCAACCACCTCTTTGGGTCCATTGCAGGAGCCAATTAAAATCAAAGAACTTCTGGCCAAGGAGTTTTTTCATTTATAAAAGTTTGGATTCGAACTCCCAATCATTTACTTAAAGGATGAAGCGTTGAATCACTACGTCAATCCACTTAGTTGTTCAAGCTCAAGAACTTACTTAAAGGAAACCAAATTTCTTTCATTTAAACCAACGAATTCGACCCCTCCTCTTTCATGTATGGCACCGTCCAAATCTACCCCAATCTCCCCATATTTTTGCCGTTCTTATTTTGATCCCTATAAATAGATATGTGTTAAAAAGATATATATAAAGGGTAAGTGAATTAATAAAAAAATTGACTTATTAACCTCCATGCGTAAGTGAATTGGTAAGGAGCTATCATAACTTTAGTGAGGTTGGGGGTTCAAACCACTAATCATGTATACAACTGTTTAAAATTTGGGGCCAAAGCTTTCTCCCGCAAGGGACCAACTTGGCTCAAACGGATTAGTCTAGATATGGATTTGGCTTAAAGGCGTCCTCTCATAGTTTGAAACTCATCTAAGACAGACATTCTGTGCCTAAGCATAAGAAAAATTGACTTGTTGAAATTGCATGATCGAACTCATACTCAAATATGTATCATTTAAATTTTAGATAGAGCTTATCTCTAATATGAAATAGTATAAACTTTATTCCTTTCAAAACACTTCATTCCATAAGAAAAAAATAGTATTAAAACAATAATAATTATTGATCATTTTTATAATATTATAACTATTTGATTAAAAAAAATTTTTATTTATATATATATTGATAATTTATTCATATTTAATAATCACTTTAACCCTAAAATAAATCAAATTGAATTATATATATATATATATATATATATATATAACCATATCTATGAGTTAAAATTTTAAATGTATGATATAAAACATGATATTTATTTGGTCAAGAATTAAAAATTGCAAATTTAAAAATCCCATATGTTAGTTGTGGTTGAAGTAGCTTAGCAAACGTGGAGGTGGCCCACTTTGAAATGTTGTTTTTCACATTTCACGTGAATAAAACGAAACGAATGTCCTAATTTACCTATTTTTGGTCGGTTGCCAACTTAGACTTTTTTTTTTGTAATATTTTTTTTTCTTCTTCCAAGGCCACGAACTGTCATAGATAACCCAATTCTAAAATAAATTTATATTCAAACTAATTCTTGTTAAAATACAAATTAATCTCTTACAAAAAAGAAACTTTAATCTCAAATTTTAAACAATTATCTACATAAATACTACATATATGAGTAAAGACTCGAACCCCTAATCACTTCTTATCAACTCACCTACATTTTTAACTTTTGTTTACTATTCCTTGATATATATATATATATATATATATATATATAGTATAATTCAAATTTAGATTATTCTATATCAAATTTATAGTAATAAAGAAAATGTTTCTAAAAATTACACGAAATCATAAATTTAACATTATGATTTAAATTGTGGATATAATATAAAAACTAAAATAAATTTTTTCTTTAAAAAAAATTAGACACAATCCAAACCAAATCAAATTAATATATACAATACCTATAAAAAAACAAAAACAAAAAAAAAAAAAAAAAAAATAATAAAAAAAAAAAAAAAAAACAACCAAAGGTGGCAGGGAGAATAGGCCATTAGAGGAAGAGAGAGAAAATGTAAGTATAAATATAAAAATCAATGACAAGAATGTGTGTGCAATGCATTTATTAATGATTCTCTGATTGGGAGAGATTATGACCAATTACGGGTCTACTACTACAAAGTATGACTTGAAAGAAAGAATAACCCCAGAATCAAACCTGACAATTTTGACTGAGTAGTTGAATGGGACCTTTTTATTATTATTTTACTTATCCACAGATATATATATATATATATATATATATATATATATATATATGTGTGTGTGTATGTAGGTATATAGTACCAGTAGATGCTCCTAAAAAAGTGCAGAAATGAAATGACCTTCAATTTGAATACCTGGAAGTTTAGTTAGAAATCTGTCTTGGATACAAAGCACAACAAAACAAAAAAGGTCACTTCAATGAGCAATAACAGTATCTGTTGTTCTAAATTAGGACAGCTTTATACGCAATTTTAATTACATGTCCTAGTGGAGTTTCCTTTCACATAATCCTCTAGATGAGAATACCGAATCACCAAAATGGTCCTTTCATTAATCCATTAAACATCATCGACTAATTAAAAAATGATATATATATATAAAAAAAAGAATTCTCGAAGAAGAGATCTAAAGAAAGAGACTTCCAAGACTATACAATACATAGCTGACAATACAGCACAAAATCGTCTCTAACATAAATCAAACTCAAAACCACTTATTGAACAAACTAAACGTAGATACCTAAATAAGAAAAACCACAACAACTAAACTACCTAAATTAAGTGTAAAATTTATCTATAAACATAAATAATCATGAATTCAAGTTATGTTCAAAACCAAAAATTCCGAATATTATAAATAAAAACTAAAAAACATTTTCCTATGAACTTCAAAATAAGACAAATGAAGCTATGTTATGCATCATTCCAATTCACTCCCCACATTTATCGATGTTTTTCCTCAATACACTTGATGATTAATGTTTCACAACTAATATTTATTAATTATTTTTCATAGAAGAATCAAAATCAAAGGCTATTTTGGTCTTTTAAACATGAAAGAATACATCAAACTTCACAATTTCTGCAAAAATTTATCTATAACAAGTAAAAGAACATGGAGGGGTAATATAAATACCTACAAATAGCACAAGCTTTAACACAAATGTCTTTGAGGCTGCATCATCCTCATATAGTCAGTCATATAAAGAACAGGATTTTCAATTCAATGCTTTCATCAGTTATGAGATAAACTGATTGAAAGGAGGAATTTTAAAGAAAAAAATCAACTTTCCCTAATGGAGATTACCTGAAAAGAATGGAAGACAAAACTTCTTTTTTTTTTTTTTTCCCTCTCTTTTAAAAAACCTGTGGAATGAGATACGCCCATTTGTTGTGATCAATTCACACACTACCGCCTCTTTTTCAAAATATTGACATGAACCATCGAATTACAATAAACCTGCTTCAAGAAGGTTTCTCCTTCTCAGAGTTTCATCTACCAATTTGAATGTCTTCTTTACAAGCTTCTGATCAAGTGCTGTTGTTCTATATATCTTAAATACTCGATCCACTCGATCAGGTGCAGTGCACTGAAAATACAACTCCTCGAATTTCTTTTTCACAAACCTAAAGTTTAATATATCATCATCATTATCATCAGAACACGGACCAGAAAGTACATGCTAAGCATTAAAACTAGCCCAAACGCCCAATTCACATGTGGAAAGAGGAATGCATGGCAACTATACGTAAACAAAAACTATCAACCACAAGAATTCATGTAACAAATATATATACAATTCCAAGAAAGTATTAACGATCATGTTTGAACTTAATTATCATGCCAAAATTTCTAGTGAGTTTTTACGGAAGAAGAATTGGTCAAGGAATAAGCTACTTAGAATTTTGCACGCAATTTCCCATAGATGATCTAGCTTTAAAAGAATGCTTACTCATATGCATGCTCGATTTCTTGCTTTCCCGTTGAAACTGGCTGGTAATCTTTAAACCACTCACACGCATTAAGAGGCACCTATATGCAAAAAAAAAAAATAAAAAACCAATTCCGGTTGAAGTTTGTACCCTTATGAAATATTCATGAAAATACTCTTACTTTGAGAACCTTCTGCTCAAATATGTCAAATTTGTTGAGAAACAGCATAAATGATGTTTTCTGGGGAAAATCATCAGAAGAAAGAATGTGTAAGTTGTGTATTTATTTATACTTTGAGAAATCATTGAACAATAATAAATTAATTCAAAGGAAAATGCAAAGTCAAAGAAATAATAAACAGACCTCAAAGCATGGTTGCCTTAGGACCCACTCAAAGAGTTCCCTGGTTTCCATCATCCTGTTCTTGTTTTCGTCCTCAAAAAGAGTCTGGTCATACCTGAAAACGAGATAGACAGTATATAAGAGTTGGAATCTGTCTGTCTAAGCTTATCATCAAGTAGACACAGCTGAAAAGGTAATTGTCCCCCTACTCATAGGTATTTCATAATAAATAAACAATTAACTTTATAAGGTCAACAGTAAAAATGGCGTCATCTTATGATACAGTAACAAAACAGTATCAGCACAAGCATAAGGTGCCCAAATGGAGAAAATGCAAAAGAAAAAAAAAAAGCTTACTCGCTAATGGCAGCACAGAATATAACTGCGGTTACACCCTCGAATAAATGAATCCACTTTCTTCTCTCATTTCTCTGTCCTCCAACATCAAAAAGTCGATAAACTTCACCACTTTTTTTGTTCTCTCCCACTGGGCTGCAAGGCTTAACAATTAGTAAACTTAAGGATTTCAGAAATTAGATGACTATAGAATATACTTGATGGATATCTATAATCACAAACTTATGGAAACTAACAAGCTAGAGAAATACTCCCACCAGTCCCAGATCAACAAATAAATTCTTGATCTTTTCAAAATAGGAGATACTCGTTGTCAGTAGGATACAATGTGTAATTTAAAAAATTGTTAATTTATGAAAATGTAAGTTCAAAGTGACTATAATAACCATATCTATGTCAATTCATTAATCGTTCTTTAATCTCCTCTTTCTTTTCAAGCTTTTAATGTAAGGGTAAAATGGAAATACAACTACTAATTGTTCTATTACTTCATAAAATTGACTAATCTAGAAAATTCTGACAGCATTTTTTGACTGAAGGGATTAATTTGGAACAAAAATCATTTCTAAAACAACACCTATTTGGAATGGGGAGAATTGTCAACAGAAGAAGGGACCAAATTGATAAACCAAGTGTGTTCATATTTATTACGTGCATGGAATACAATTCGACTCTAGAGAACTAGTAACGAGAACCAATTATAAAAGGAAAGGGCACCTGAACTGAATTTCCACAACACCAGTGGTGCGCACTCTTGCATAGAGGACATCTTCCTACAATGTAATCATAAATGAAGTCATACAAGGATTAGAGCAGGACAACACTTGGAGATAAACCGCTTGTACCCAAAAAAATAGTGGGGGGGGGGGGAACTCCCTTAGCAATATTAGCACGCTATAAAACAGGGAAAAGACCCTAACTGGTTATGTAAATAAAATCTAGAACAAACATCTTAGACACCTTAAACTTCATTTTCTACCTGAGAGAAGAAAACATTAAGCACGCAAATATAAGATCAAAAAGACCTTTAAACAGAAGGAAAAAAATTTACCAAGTCGATGAAAAATGAGATTTCTTTTTCACAAATCAAGATTAAAAATGTCCGAATTGTACTATAACAGGGCTCAGAATGGAACTCTGTTTTGATTAGTCGCAAATGAATTTATAGCAATTAAAGTCAATTTTAAGCACTACATAATTGAGATGATAAACCAATATTGTTTCAAGCCAGGGGTGACAAAAACGCAATATGCGTTTGCAATTATTTATATGAAATCTATCCTAATGTGGAACTCTTAATGGTATGTAGTTGGTTCTGGAAACTGATAGTATAGATGTTAACAGTTCACTCCATGCAGGCTATTAATTCTTGTAGAGGTAACAAAAGAAACAATTCAAATTATGTTCTTTTTCTCCACTGGATTTCACAAGTATAGCGGAAGAGAACAGAAGATAGATAGACAGTAATTTCCCCATGTACCTTTGTTGGTATATAATTCATATCAGAAAATCGAGGCAAATTTTCCATGAAATAATGAGCACAATCTGGAACTTGAAGTTCATTGCCACGTGAGTAAGTTTCCTGGAGGTCATAAACTATTAAAATCAAACACTTCATATGCCAAATTTAGAGTAACAACTAAAATTATTAAAGCAATTAGAAAACTTCCCACAACCACATGTTAACAATTGAAAAATCTATACTGAAAATAAAAACCAAGCAACTCAAAAACAATTGAGTTAAGACATGTAGATATCTTGGTTAACGGATAAGCAACCTGTATTGCGGCATCACTCCAAAGAGTTTCAATCTCTTCTGCCAACTCTGTCGTAAGATGAGGATAATCCAACCTGCCTCCAATTTCTGAAAGTTTCTGACCAATTTCCTGATGCAGCAGAAGATATTGAAGAATGTAAGCGAGAGGGAAATTTAAGTCTATATGAATACACAAGAAAATGGCCACCAACTAGAAAGTTATACTGATAAACTTTAAGATGCTACAATCAGATGATTCAGTCATCCACATCCAAGATCCTACACAAAAGGTAAAAGAATCCATTGGACATGAAATAATGTGGCTAATGTTCCATCCAGACCTTGTTTTCTGCAGATATAACATACTTCGAGGAATCTGAATCACTTTGAGCCAATTCCTTTGACCCATCATGTAATATCTGCACAAAACAATATCCTATAATAAGTAAATCAATGGTGGTACAGTTTGATTCAGATATATTTTTTTAAGAAGTTTAATGAAAAAACTATACACACAGCCACCCCTTTACATACGACAAAAAAGGGAAATAACCGACACACCGTTTCCAAGAATCCGTACTTTTATTGTCTGATAGACATTGGCATGGATGACAGGGATGTAGCTCTTAAGCTCTGTCTCATCAAACCCAGTTTGGAATAAAAGTTTTATCTGCAGGGGAAGAAAACCGATATTTTAGTAAATTTTGAATTCAAAGCATATAAGCAAAACAAGTTTGTTATCATAATGGCAATCTTCTAAACTTGCCTGCTTAAAAATAGTGGACTTCCCTGACTCTCCAGCACCTTATACCCAAAAAAAGGAAATGAAGAAGACTTAAGTAATATATACTATAATGTGAATGACAAGTAACCAAGCAATATGTGAGAAGAAAGATAAGTAGCAGGAAATTGTTCCAAGGAACATCGTTATCAATAACTATTTTTATGTAACTGGCAGAAGGGGAAAAAAAATAATATCTACTGTTTCATTTGTACAAGTGGCAAAGAAGAAATCAGTTAGGAAGGAGAAGAAAGAAAGTGTAATTTTGTAGAGTTACTGTAGCACATAACAGTCATATACTTCCTTCTAGTGATAAAGAGCTCACAGGAAATGCATAATTGATTTGTCATGAAGCATTAAGAATATTCGGATGACCAGTGCCAGTTTACAGAAAAGAATTTATCTCCGACCTGTTTTACATTCAAGTATGAAGTATAAGTCTGGACTAGGGAAGGATCAATATAAGAAATTTACGAAAGAAACCAACTAGAGTGTTCTAAAACCAGGCCTAACCATTCCCACAAGCCATTATTGTTTACTTCTTGGTACGGGGAGTGGGGAACAGAAAAACAGAAAAACAGCAAAAAAAGAAACAATTATATACTGAACTTGTTCTTCACTATGGTAATTCCAATACATACCAAGTAAAAGAAGTTTCTGAATATGCTTCTCAGCTTTTGTTTCTTGCTCTATCCGTCTTTCTATTTCTGCAGTCTAAAAACCCCATTATTATAAAGAAAAGAATGTCAACAATCATCCTGAAAGAGCACAAGTGCCATAAAAAAATATGCAAGCTCGCGGATTTCCTAATTAGTCTTGCTGAAACAGATTGCGATTCAAAATTGAAACGGAAAAAGACAAAATAAACCTGTTCATTTTCTTCAGAATCAGCTTGCTTGAAGTCTCGATGTCTACTGCAGAGTAAGCCCATATTTTCTCTCACAGCAGAAAGCATAGAAGTGTGAAGTCGTCAAACTTAAGCAGGCATCAGGGATCTCAAGTTCCCTCGTGCAGCTCGTAGTTTATACCTTCAAGAACCTAATGGTAATTTCCAATATTCCTATAAGCAGCGATAGAATTGAGCTTCAAGACAGTCAAAAGCAACACCATTTTACAAAGCAAAAAAAAACAGAATGCCGCAAACAAAGACTAGCCTTTCAATTTTCAAAAACAACAAAAAAGAGAAAAAAAAACTTAAAGATAAATGCAGAGAAATAAAAATGCCCAAACTTCAAGACCAGGGGAAAAAAAAAAAAAAGTTCTTTTTTTTTTTTAAGTCTTTTCTATGCAATAACAAGAATCTCCCAAAATTATCCATTAACAAAAGAAAAAACCCAAATGAAAAAAACAACAAATCCTGAATTTGAATATAAAAATGAACAAATAAAAACAAAAAGGGAAAATTCAAGAAGGTACTGACCATGGAGATGGGGGAAGTGTAGCGGATCTACGAGAAACCCAGAAGAAAGACTGATCTGAGAAGGCAGAGAGAGAGAGTGGGTGTGTGGGGGTATTTGGTACAGTGAATGAAGGAAGGGGGTGTTTCAAAAGGAAAGGGGACAAGAAACGAAGGTCCACAGAGAGACAACAGTGGAGAGTGTCCAGAGGCTTGGGGCAGCTACTGCAGGACTCCTGCCTGCCCTGCCCTGGTGTGTGGTTTTTGTACTTTAAAAACACTTGTTTTGTGGACTCTTTCTTTTGACTTCTTTTTCCCCCAATTCCCTCACTTTTCTGTTTTTCTTTCTTTCTCTTTTTTCTTTTTTCCATTTTTTTTCCACTCATTTCATTTTCTATAATTTTAATTGATATTATTTTTTTTTTTCAGTTCTAGATATGTCTTAAACTGAAGAATAATATTTTTAATTCAATCCATATAAATTAGGTTAATCCTTGTGAGAAGGAGTTCTGACCCCTAAATTTTAAATAGTTACATAGCTTTATAAAATCTAACTTTTGGGTCCAAAAGAATTTACCTTAGCTTTTATTCATTCTTACTGCCAAAATAAATTATTGACATTTCTTGCTTGTTTAATATATCAAAAGGTATTGCTTTTAATAGTAACTTCTCATTAAATATATATAAAAAAATAAAATAATAATTTTATTGATATTTTTATAAAATACTTATTAATGAATATGTATTAATTCTTTAAAGATCTGGTCAATACACTAAACAAGTATTTTAAAATGGACAATTTATTTCAATAAACTAGCCTGAATTAAGCAAGATGAGCATATCTCTTCAGAAGAAGGAAAATAATAATATATATATATATATATAGTATATATATATATATATATATATGTATGTATAATATTTAAAAAAGGCTTTAAAATTATGTTGAGACTAATAATCTCTTAGAGTTTCCAATAAATTACTTTTTACAGGCAAGAGGATATTAATTGTCTTTCACTCGAGAAACTCTTTCACAATATTGTTGAAAATTGCTCCTTGTTCAATTTGAGGAACATGTGCTGTGTTCTTCATTATTTCCAATCTTGCCTTTTCCCCAAGAATCCTGCAAGAAATTAAAAAAAAAAAAGAAAAAGAAAAAAAAAAACCCAAAATCACTTTATTAAATATTTTTTATTTTGCTTATTTTCTGGCTCATGAAATGATTGTGTTTAGCCTAAATTTATCCTTAATGAATATAGTGAGAATGGTTGAGTTGATTAGTGAGTACTCACTCCTTAAGTTCTCTTCCTTTATCCAGAGGAAATATATAATCATGTTCTCCCCATACAATCAGCACATCCTGCAAGGATAGAATCATATGCCAAACAGCTTTACCATTGAAATTACAAGAAAAAAAAAAAGGTAAGGAAAAGAAAATGGAGTGATATAACAATGGAAAGGAATGAATTAAGAGTTGTGTTCCGGTTACTTTGTATACCTGTTGGAGAGGTTTTAGACTTTGTGTTTCATCATTCCCAATAGTTAAACCGTTTAAGAGTTCCATCTTCTCCTTCCTGTTCTCTGCATACAATCTCTGGCATTCCAAAAATGGACTTTCTTGTCAGAAAGATTATAGTGAATCCTGGTGTTAGTGTGTGTAAACTTTGAAACTACAAGATTTTGTGAAATGAAAACATCTTTCTCTTCACAATTAGGAAGTCTTTTTTGTCTATAGACATTGTTTACTCCTTCAAATGAGTTGAACTCACATATTTTTCCTTCTATAAACTATCCAAATTCTAAATACAATAAGGTAACAGATGAATCATTCCAAGATTTATTGATTTTTCAAAAGAGGTATACTTATATAGTACTCCCTCACAGTTGGAAGAAATCGATTTTTTTTTTCCCACTGATACTAAAGTTATGTTTTACAATTTAAAACTCATTAATTAATGTTATTGAAGAAAGTAAAGTCAAAAGATATTTTAGTCTTTTCAATTAAAAAGCCATCAAAATTATAATCAATGTATTTTCTTGCCTATCAGGAGTAGCATGTTAAGAATCCAAAAAAATCCAAAAAAGTCCAACAAAAGTAATAACCATTTGTAAGACAGGGAAATAAGGATTTCATTACATTAATATTGTTGTTGAATGATTAGTATATAATTTGATTTGAGTCAGATTACTAGCATATAATAATAACCAAGAAGGGACAAGGGCATTTATGATGTAGGATTTCTTAAAGAAAATTGGTATACTTCTCTTTTGGACTTTTATTCAGTGTGAATTAAAAAGCTAACATAAAAGCCACCAAACTAATTTTGTTGGCTAATTCCTTCCTACCCCAACTGCCCCATAGGTATCATCATCACTCTTCCTTCCTTTTTTTTTTTTTTTTGGTAAGCCACTCTTCCTTCCTTTTAATTATTATTGCTGTTTTAAGAACAATAATGCAACTTTTCTTCAGGTATTTGCCCACACTTTTCTCATATAATCTTTCCTACAGCAAACAACAACTACCATTTGACCCACCAATTTAATGCATACAATAAAAAATATCAAGTTAGGTTAAAATTCTTCCCCATAGCAGCTGCAAACTATAGTAATATCACTTTCTTCTTAGTGAAAAAAGCTAAGTTAGCTAACTACATTAATTGAACCATTACACCTTCACCATTCCAATATCATTCCTTTTCTTTTCATTCGGTTCAAGACAGTAATTTAAAACTCATTCACATTTTTTTCCCAATTTGTTGCTAACCTAATTACAGCAATTCAATTCAAAATCATTAGTCAGAAGTAATGGTAAATAATAATAATATATGAACAATTTCGATTTAAGGGAAAAGAGAAACAAACAAAAATTCACCTCAATGAAATCTTTCAACATGAAATTAGGCATGTATGGATTTCGATGCACAGCCAATTTCATCAGCGTTCGTAACTGTTTGGGCGTCTCCGGCAACATCAATTGCTCCGTCTTCTCCACATTGGCTCTCTTCAACAATTCCCCATGATCCTTCTTTCTCATATTAACCCCAGAGCTAGCAATCACCAATTTCTGAACCCTTTCAGGAAACATTAAAGCCATATTATACGCAACAAAACCGCCATAGCTAGTTCCCACAATAGAGTAACTCTTAACACCAAGCATTTCCAGTAATTTCCCCACACAGGCAGCCTGAAAAACCTCCGACCTCTCAGTGGACTTCGATGTAGAGTGTCCAAAGAAAACGAGATCAGGAACGTATATGTCGAAATCAGTAGAGAAAAACACGATTTGCTGCCGCCATTGCCATACGCCATGAGGACCGAAGCCGTGAATTAGAATCAAACTAGGCTTAGAAGAAACAGTAGTAGTAGTAAGGAGGAGAAGAAGCAGAGGAATCATGATCGGGTTGTTGATTCTGACTATGACGATGAGGACCCCAAAAATGCATGGTGGTTTGATCGTCTATTTCAATAGTTTGAGAAGATAATCCGGCCTTGAAGAGGCAGCGGTGGAGGAATCTGCCGTAGAGGGAGGTGAAACTGAAACAAGAAGCCATTACTATTATGGGAAATGAAGGAGTGGGTGTGAATCTAAAGAAAATGAAAGAAAGAAACGTCTTCTTTAGATGATTTGAAATTTATTTATAGTTCATCATCCCATGCCATGCTATCTACTAAACATTAAATAGTGATTTTATATATATATATATATATATACATACATATTGTATATAATTTCACATATAAAACGTGTAATACTTTAACTCTTAAATGAAATCTAAGATTTAAATGTATGTAGAATTTATGTTAAAGATTCACATTGTGCGTGTGTTTTCATGCTAATTTGGTGAAATGTCATTTTTAGTCATGTATATTTTTTTACTCATTGTAAAAATATACACACTAATAATTATTCTCATTGAATAATACTATTTATATTCGTGTGTTGTGATTATAGATTTAATAGCATTTATAGTCAATTATTTGGTGAATGAATATTTCGGTTGACTATAAGTATACGACTCGTTCTTTTATATATATCATTTCACGTTTACTTCATTTTTATTTTTCGATCAAATTATATATAGACAATAACATTTTATTATTTGACGAATAATATGTTGATACACAATTGCCAAGTAACAAGTGACGATCTTCATCTATAAATGGATGAGTAAAGGCCTTCAATAAGACAACATAAAGAGATATATCTTGAAGAAGTAATGAACCATTGACGCCCATCGGCTCTTCTTTTTTTTTTTTAATATTATTGAGTATATAAATCAAAGACCCTAGGCATCGAGATCATATTTAAAGTTGATATTGGCCTTGAGATTAAGCCTCGAAAGCCCTTGAAATCATATCAATCCATTTTGAGATTAAACCAAAGCCATCGAAATAGATACTGAATTGACATTCATATATTCTTTGTTAAACGTAATTTTTGTTTGTTTTTGTTATTATTTTGCAAACAAACAAAGAAATTTGTGGAAAAAATTATTATATGAAATTTAAAAGGTTCTTCTAGTAATTTTCTTTCACTAATAATTATGTAACTTTTAAAAGTTCCTTGAATAATTTATTTATTAAAAAAAAATAAAAATCGTCGCCTGAGAGATTCGAACTCTCGCGGGGAAACCCCATGTACTTAGCAGGCACACGCCTTAACCACTCGGCCAAAGCGACTTGTTGTTTATATTATTGATTAATAATTATATATCATTGTTTTTTTAAATTAATACGATTCTGCTGAAGAAATGAAGATGTTTGTGTAAAAGAAGTTTGCAAAATTTGATTCTGAAAGTATAGAGAGAGAGAGAGAGAAATCGAATGAATAACTGTCCCACGAAGTGAAAAAGTAGCAGTTTTTTTTTTTTTTTTTCCAATGGCAACGTTACAGGCCGTTCTTGGGAATTTGACGGCGAGTGATCGGCAAATACTGACGGCTGTGAACACCGGAGCATCGAGTTTGTCTTTGGTTGGGTCTGGGTTCATTGTGCTTTGCTATTTACTCTTTAAAGAACTCCGAAAGTTCTCATTCAAGCTCGTTTTTTTCCTTGCCCTCTCGGTACGTGTAGTCTGTTGTGATTTCTTTTTCCATTTTTGGGCTTTTTGAATTGTGGGATTTCACTGCTTTTTTCTTCTTTCTTGGGTTCCTTGGTTTTGGTTTTATTTTGTTTTTAACTAGGGCTGTTTGATTTCTTGATTTTGGCGTGTTCATGTGATTTGTAAAGATTATAGGATAATGTAGCTCGGAATTAGGTATCTAGTGTTTGAAAAATGAAGGAATTTTTTGAGTTGATGAGCTTGCTGGTGTGTTCTCGTAGCTTTGCTTGTCTCTATAATCGGAAGAGACTGACAGAAGGCATTTGTATCTGTAGCTGAAGTTCATCTTTTTCTTGTTTTTTCCATGGAGTCGTTTCTCTGTGATGTGAGCAAGATCTTATAGGAATTTCTGGATACTTCAGATCTAATTTCTCTGTCTCCTCTCCTGGCATCCATTAGGGGCCATGATTCTGGTGGAATTTCGACCCTTTAAACAGATGTTTCGTCCGCTAAAAAATAGAATGGATGAATAGCTTGATGACTGAAACACATAAGAGGGTTAGTACTGAGTGGTTACTAGAGCTCGGTGGATGAGAGCACTGTAGATT
This sequence comes from Cynanchum wilfordii, assembly GCA_025388415.1. Lineage (NCBI taxonomy): Eukaryota > Viridiplantae > Streptophyta > Magnoliopsida > Gentianales > Apocynaceae > Cynanchum > Cynanchum wilfordii. The sequence goes on along the minus strand of JAHSUH010005350.1, from coordinate 293,510 downwards.
TAGCTGGCTTCCATTTTCATATTTCATTCCACTCTATTAAGGTTTAATGGTTGACTTGTTTATACACTACACTTTAATCTAATGGCTTCCTACTCCAAAATGGTTCACCTAAGCTAGTCTAGATACGATAATTACCTTCTTTTCACATTACACTGCACAATGATATCAATATTTGTTCGTATAATCTGTCCCTGAGCATGTGCTTCTCTCTAGTTTTGCCTCCCCTCCAAATGATCTTCTTTAATTTGGCAAGTTCCTTCATTCTTTTTTGTCTGATATTGTCTGATACTATGTGCTAAATTTTGTATGTTGCTACCATCCTTTTGCATATTATGTAGATCATTGTTAAAATTGATGTTCCTATATCCCAAATCATTTTTGATTTGGAAAGTATACCCTATTTGCATCTTGTTCAAACACTTGAATCACTTGTTCCTCCCCATGCCAAATAAAAAGAAGTATGTTATCGCTTGATCGAGAGACACTTCAAGAATTATTCTAGAAGCAATGCATTTAAGTTCTAACTCATGTATCAACATATGTTTTTCTAAGTGGTAAGTATCACACCCCTGGTCTCAAATTAAATCTCCACTTTCTTAAAATACAAATTATTTTCTGTTTATTTTTTCGACTAGCCTCCTTCGAAGAAACAGAAGGATATAACGCCATTGTCAAGCATAGCCTTGAAATAATCATTAATGGTTTGGTATTAATTCTAAAGTCAAGTAGCCTAGATTTTTTGCCAAGTACAATGTGGATGATCAAATGGTACAAGGGGAGCATCACATTCTCATGTATTTTCCTCTTTCATCTGCTGTTATGAAAGCATCAGCCCTATAAGGTTTTGAGTTGTTTTTGAATTTTTGTGGGTTGCAGGATATGTTTTGCAGTTTCTTCAGCATAATTGGGTATGTATTTGCGTTTTTAGGAGCCATATGCAATCAGCTCCTTATGTCAGTTTCTTTGCCGGTTGTGTTTTGTTGTAAGAATCATATCTAATTATGCAGGGATCCATCTAAAGGGTTTTTCTGTTATGCTCAAGGCTACACGACACATTTCTTCTGTGTGGCCTCATTTTTATGGACTACAACAATTGCTTTTACTCTTCACCGAACTGTTGTCAGACATAAAACAGATGTGGAGGATTTAGAGCCCATGTTCCATTTGTATGTTTGGGGTACACTTCTAACTGTCATCTTTCGGGGCATCTTAAGCTATTATCCTTATTAAGACTAGTCTGTTTCTTGCCTTCTTAATGGTCCTCTACAAGGGATTTTATGCTTCTAGTTTATCATTTTCTATGCCTCTTGCAGGAACTTCAATAGTTATGACAGTTATACGCTCTATTGGCAACGAGAATCAGCATATAAGCCGATTAGGTACATGGTGTTGGGCACAATCAGGGCGCACGGGAAAGGCAAGTGGTCAAATGCTGCATCTTCTTTTCTCCACTTACTGCCGCATTTTCTGAGATTTTAAATTGTATTTCGGGAAAATTATTTGCAAGTACTGCAAAGTAAACTTGTGTTACTGAGGATTATTATCTTGCCATCTTCAGCTAATCAACCATAACAAGTTCCTGAAATTGTTAATCTTGGCAGTACAATTGTTGAAATTTGGCAAACATGTCCAATTTAAGGAGTTGGATTCTAGTTAGATGTCTCTTTTTTATGCAAGTATGATGGAATATTTTGTTTAATGTGGATAGAATCTGAAATATACATATTTTTCTGAATGTTTGTTGCTACACTTCCTTTTTGCATTTCTTATGTTTTCATGTCTTCTGGAATCTGCAGGCTGTTCACTTCATAACATTTTATGCACCACTATGGGGTGCTATTCTTTTCAACGGTATCACCTATTTTCAAGTTATCCGCATGCTAAACAATGCAACTCGTGTAAGTAATTGCACACACTTGACTTGTTCCGTTCATCTTTTAGATATCTGTTTCCCTACTGATGTGATCTTCATTGTTCCAGATGGCAGTGGTCATGTCAGACCGGTTCCAGTTTGATTCACGACCGGACATAAAGGTATATTTTTGCATATTCTTTGATCATTACTTTAAGATAACATAAGCATTCACAAGGAAAGAAGACGCGTAACTGTTTAATTAATAATTGTTATGCAGCCATTTGGGAAAATTAAACATTTCATCGTTATTGTTTTCAGTCAAGTTCCCAACTATGTGTCAGCATGATATTTCTGAGGTACTTTTTTCACCTTAAGTATTGATTTCCCAGGTTTGCCTCTTACAAAACTGGAAAAAATGTCCATTCATGTATATTTGGAACCTTAGTTATCCTTTGTCAGTTTAATGTATTGAATTCTAAAAGATGCTTCAACTCTTACATAATATTCTTCTTTAGAACTACTCATTTGGTTTTGGGAGAAAACGAGATAATCAATGTGCATTTATTGATATTTTCCTTTCATATTTTGTTAATTATTGTTTTACAACTTATACTTATTAATTGTTCTTATTGAAAAAAGTAAAGTCAAATGGTTGTTTCCTTGCAGTTGCTGAATGCTTTTTCTTATAAATAAAACCATAAAACACCCTGGAATTATCGAATATGGAGAGCAGAATCCAGAAATGGCTTTTATCTTGTCATTTTTTTCCTACTGACATGTTTTAAAATATCTTGTATAGGTACTGAACCGATGGGGTTACTATCCTCTCATTCTTATAGGATCATGGTTTTTTGGCACTATCAACCGCATCCATGATTTCATTGAGCCAGGACACAAAATCTTTTGGCTTTCTGTTCTTGATGTTGGAATGGCTGCATTAATGGTACTTTTCTTTTGACTTAAACAAAACCCCTTATTGATTCTTTCCTTTTATAGTCAAGATTCAAACTTCTGCACTCCATGCATAAATATACTTGTGATAACTCTTCTTTCAAAATCATAACTAGTATTGAACCATGAACTCGTATAGTATTTACATACGAGTGTGAAACTAAGACTTCACTTTTACTATGTTGTTTCTATTTAATACAATTTAGTTGTGACTAGTATGACAACAATTTGCAGGGACTATTCAACTCAATTGCATATGGTCTAAACTCATCCGTGAGACGCGCAATTTATGAGAGACTGGATTTGTAAGTCATTACTTAATCCTGCAAGGCTTCTTTGCATCTTAGTATTACTTGATCAAACTTCCACCATTAACAGCACGTCTCCAATCCTGAAAGTTTTGCTTCCAGAAACAATAGCAATCTTGAAACTAACTTGGCACTAATTATGTTCTTTCAGGTTACCAGAAAGACTACGCAGATGGTTCCCAAAGAGTTTTAAGCCCAGTAGAGGACAACAGCAAGAGAGTGAACTAGTTTCACTGAGAATCCAGGACCAGCAATAACTACGAAGCCTTTCAAAAACATCGTACTTTTCTCTTTTGACTCTGGGAATTATATCTGAAACCAAACAAAGATGGCATGACATATGCACTTTCTCTAGAAAGCCCCTGCTTGACCTGCTCATTGGATCATCTTCTTTGTTGGCTCTCTCTCTCTCTCTCTCTCTCTCTTCTCTCTTCTGTTCCTTCTCTCATTACTTTGCATTGGTCTCGGATAATCAGGCCTGATAGAGCAGGGATGGATGGATGGATGGAAGGGAGAAATGAATGGACATGGATGAGTTCCAAATTGATTTCTACTTGGTGGAATCATGAATTTTGTTAGATTCATTGTTCATTGTACTAACTATGGAATTGAACATGTTCCATTGTTCATTGTACTAACTCTTATACAGACACTCTGTTGCTTATCTTGTTGTAAATTAGGGTTAGAAAAACTTTCTTTCACTGGTTCTTCCCCACCCCTGTTGTTTATTTACTTACCATCCTTATTATATATGGTGATAGCACTCACACGGTCCAACTTACTTTTGAATTATTTTGACTAATTTAAATTCAATTTTGTTTTACGTTAATTCTTTTATGATCATGATAAAGTAATTATTTTGACTAATTTTTTGGTTTTACGTTAATTCTTTTATGATCATGATAGTTGTTGATTCTTACGTGATTATGATGACACTAATCCATGACCATAACACTGTTTTGGCAAGTATCGAACCCTTAACCACACAAAGGAATAAAGACTTGAATAGCCATGACAATTACAATGAATATCCAACTTTTAATGACACGTTGGGTATACAATACATGAGTTGAAAATCTTTGAAGTCTGTGTATTCACTGAGCAGTGCAGTATTATTGTCAGATAATTCCAAGGAATTTGCCAATTACAAAGTGACAAACAAGAAAACATCCATTATTAACAATATTAAAATCAAAATACTAGTAAAAATTGAGGAAGAAAATTCAGATTCATCTATTGGGCAAGATTAATCCATGGAAAACACAGAATATAGTGATTCGAATTTCATTTACAGACTGAACATGGGAAAAGATCAAATCAAGAATTCAAGATTCAATTCAAGCACAAGCGCAAGGATTATCAACAACCATCATAACATCATCATCGCTACTCCTGAACAACAAATAACCCAAACCAAGACCCACAACAACCGCAACAAACACGCCACCATTAAACGACATAACAGCAAGCATCAATAGGTACCCGATCCCAGAATTGACTGTAAAAAGAACCGATCCAGCAACCTTCGCAGCTGTCCACTGACCTCTTTTGATGCCCAACCTAGAATAAAGAAGTGGGACGGCCGCCGATGAATCGACGGCGACGGAGGCAGATCCCCGCGTTTTGCTGATCATCTTGAATCGGAGACGACGATCTTCCAAGTACTGGTAAAAGATGGAGAATAGAAGACAAGCTAATAAGGTAGCTGCGTAATTCACCCATGAATCTGTTCTCCAGAAATCAAACAGAAGTGTCACTTTTTTGCCCCAATAAAAAGTCATGTGCATCATCTTTGCAATAAAAGGATTTCAACCCGGATGATAAAATCTTGATTACAGAGATAGGAGGAAGAAGAAGATTATGGATATGGTAGATTAATGGTGAATTTGGGTGGGGATGGGGGTTTTTCTTATGAGCAGCTCTGGTTTTTGGTTGAATTGCTTCAGGTTTTGTGAGAAGAAGAAGGAGAAGACAGCGTTTGGATAATTTCTAAGGGCTTTTTTTTTTTTTGTGTGTACTGTGTTTCACGTTATCTGTACTTAAGTTTGCTTTGTAGTACAACTGTTTTTTTTTTTTTTTTTTTTTTTTTAATTTTATGGTGTCCGGTAGCCATTTTTAGTTCTCAAAACTAATCGAAATCAAGTTATGTTGATTTTTTTCTTATATGCCTCTCTATACGGTAAAGTTTGAATTTAAGACTTTACATATAAAAAAAAAAAATTGGAAAAAAGAAAGTTTGAATTTTTACGTACAACTGTACAAATGGATTTTTTTTTTTAAACCAAACTTTCTTTTATTTTATTTTTATTATTTTTTCCCAATTCGAATGCTACAAAATGTAGCTTAGAAGTTACAACCATTCTCAACCATGATACACTAAAACAAACGCATTACGAAGATGCGTTTTTAAAGACTGATATTGACAATATTCTAATGAATTAGAATCTAAATGGAAAGCGCATTCTCAAGATGCGTTCGTTAAAGACAATATTGACAATATTTTAGAATTAGAAGCAAAAGCAAAATCCAAATTTTTTTCCCTCTAAACATAGAGCCAAAACAGGTAGGCAAAAAAAAAAAAAAAAATCTAATGATGAAGATAAAGATAATAATTTTACAAGATATTTTTAAAGATTTTAAAAAAGATAATAATTTTACAAGATATTTTTAAAGATTTTAAATGTTATCATTCAGTTTTTTTTTTTTTTTTTTTTTTTTTTAAAAGGTTGATTCAAAAAATTTAGGTAAATTAGTATATATGGTCTCAAATTATGAGTAATTAGTGGAATTGATATTTATTTTAAAATTTTAATTTAACTAATTTTTAAGGTTTGACCCGACTCTTACTCTTACATTGGGCTGACAAGAACTTTCTCGACTTTGTGTAACACTTACAATGCGCATTTTCTATTGTGATAAATTAAGGGCTTAAAGTTAAAATATTTAATTATATATAGTACAAATCATTCCCATAAAAAAAAAAAAAATTCGATTCGATCGAATAGAATGCTATATGAACTTTTCTACCATATATTTCAACTTTGAAAAGATAAAAATATCTTAAATAAATATTTTGTGTAGATTTTAATAGTAAAATTTACACAAAATTTGATAAAAAGTTTCATGTCACATTATTTAAATAATTTAATATAGACCAATTCCACCAATTATTGATAGTTTGGGGACTAATATGCCAATTTATCATAAATTTGGTACATCCAACTTTTTAGTTGATAAGTGGTTGAAGTGAAGTCCCATTATTTGACATCTTATCTAGCCCAACACATTACATGCATCTATTATTCAAACAAGAAAAGAACTTGTCATTATATGATTTAATTTTTATCTAATACTAATTAGACTTTGCTTGCATCACCATTGAGATAAGTACAATAATTTTGAATAAAAAACAATTAATTAATTATTGAAAATATGATATCAAATTCACTTCTTATCAATTTTCAAATATATTAAAAAAATTGGTTGGGTTTATTTATAGTCTCTAACAATTATGACTTGAAATCTCACATCGCTCGTATAGGAGATTATTAGCAGTTATTAAGAAGGGTCATGAAGTTTTTTATCTTGTGAGGCCCACCGGACAATACCATTGAATTGTTGTTAACAATAACAAGGTTATTCCACTCATCTATGTTTTTTATGGTGTTTTTACCTCTAAATAAATATACATATTGTTCTCCACTTGACTCGTCAAGTAAAAGATATTGAATTTTTTTTTTGTTTATCGCACGCGTGTCCCGGGTGAGTCCCGTCACCGAAAGACGACACTTTCAAGTCATTTCACGCCCAGACTAATCCCGCTCGCTAATTTGTAGGCACCTCATTGGGTGGGACAGCTGGTCAGATGATTTAACATTTGTCCATACCCAAACTAAGATTAAAAACCGGGATCATTAGTTAAGGGAGGAGGAATCCCTACCGCCCACCACATACTTGAAGCCATTGCAAATCAAAACTACACATAAATATATATATATATCCAAAATGGATGGTGGGAAGAACAATAGAGGACGATTTATGAAGCTATTTATTAGGGGGAGAATAATTAATTGTGCCAATTTTATTTTATTTTATTTTTTTGAATGTTTTATTTATGTGTCAAGTGCCTTACCATGCATATTGTTTTTATTAAATTAGATATATGTCACTCTCAATTTTTATAAATTTTTGCTTTCTTCATTAAAATTTTTAATGTTAAGAAACCTGAAATGACAATGACATTGATATAATCTTTTTTTTCCACTATCTCCTTAAAAATGATGATTTATTATTACATATACTTTACAATATATTCTTTTTTTCAAATATATATATATATATATATATGAAATGTTACTCGTGCCCACAAACTCATGTTATGACCACTTGATAGTATCTAAGTTAGCTATACTAAATTTGTATTTAATATAACATAAAAATATTTTGAATTGACTATGAGTACTTAAATCATTTTTATATATTATTATATATTTATATATATTTTCGATATAAAACGTGATATCACAATTTATAAATTTAAATTTCAGAACGTGAATACCAGAACATACCAGAATTTTCCTGCTAAAAGGAATGTCAGGAAGAGAACAAATTGTTTTTTGCAACTAGTGTTATGGCACAAGAAAAAGAACATGCCCCTTCTTTCTGTCTTGTTCTTTAGAATAATACATCAAACAAGTTGCTAAGAATATATTATTCCGATTCGGAATTTAATATTACACCAATACAAATATGATATTGTATCTCATTCTTTTATATATATATATATATATATATATATATCTTAATATCTTATTTTACAATAAAACAACATCAAATAATTAATCCTAAATGTCCTCAAATAATATAACAAAAGATCCTCAAACAATATAATAGAAGATCGTCACCAAAAGTCTCTTTAAAATGCACGTGTTTTAAAATGTTAAATAATTTCTCCTCGGAGCGGATGTCAGGTTTAGCCACGAAGAAGCCCCACCCTTAGTCTAACCTAAAATTTTTTAAGAGTATGTTTTTTTTTTGGCTTACGAAAAAAAAATCTCTTTAAAATGCTAAATAATTGAATGTGAATATCATTAGCCAATATAACGAAATATTCTACCTAAAATTTTTTAAGTATTTTTACATTTTATCAAATAATTGATAGTTAATATCATCCATATATCATTACTTAAAATCATATTTTATATATATATATAGAGAGAGAGAGAGTCCCACATTGTAATATTCATAAGATGGTTTTTCCCTTTTTTGGTCAATTCCTGCAACTAGTGAATTGTCATCAACTTTTTTTTTTTTTTTTTTTTTTTGTCCCACCAAGTGGAATCAACGTCAGAATTAAACTAAATTTACAGTTTCATAATGTCCAAAACTAGAACAATTTTCCAATTCTTGAACTTGAGCAGCAAAGCAAGCAAAAAACCTGAGATTTGAGGCAAACCTTATTCAATCAAAACACTAATAAACATAGAAACAATCCCATATATATATATATATTATAAATATAATAATATTGTTCAAGAATCAAACTACAAATACATACATATATATAATATATAGAAAGAACAAGTTTCTAGAAAAAGAAATCCACCAAATTCCAAGAAACACATCAAAATGCATCAATTTATTCAGACATTTATAATTAATTGATTAATTAACCTTCAAGAGCTGGAAAACAACTGTTGGATCGCAGCATCGATGAAGAATTATCATATATTATTATTATTATTATTATTTTCCTTCCTAGGAGAATCCAAGGTTCTCAACAGAAGCTGTTTGACGGCTGAGATTAATTCTTCGGTTGGATTCGGCGGCGGTCTTCTTAAAGAACTGAACTTCTTGCAGAAACTCATGTGCCGATTCAATGCTTCCTCCTCGCTCCCGATTAATCGTCGCCGTCCTCTCTCCGATCTTATCACCTCGTCTTTTACAGCTTCGGCACACAGACCGCAAATCCAACGTCCATGAAACCTGTCACGTACCCTTTTTATGTACGCTCCCGTACACTCTTCCGTCAACCCGCAGCACTCGCATTTCGCAAATGCGACCTCGTTCGTTGAAATGTTATTATTAGCCATGGCCGCAGTCGCCGCCGCCGCTACTGCTGCTGCTGGAATTTTTTCAATGGCAGCCATTGCTTTTTTTCTTTCCTTCGATTCTCCCACTAAAAATATATATATATATATATATTTAAAGAAAATGAGATTTAATTAAAACCCATTTGAATTTGAAAAGGAAAAATTAAAACTTTTTTTCAACGACTAATTAAAAATCAAGAAAAAATCTAAACGGAAATCAAATAAAATCTAAATACAGAATCTTACCGTAAGCTTTTTTTCTTCCGTGTATATATATATATATAATAAAGAATATATAAATTATCTTTCTTTTTCCCACTCAACAATTTCTCCACCAATGATCAAAAGCTTGAATACCATATACATTTCAGAGAGCCTAATTTGGCTCTCTCTCAAATCAAAATCAATTCTTGAGGGAAGAAAAAGGAAATAAGAAAAGGGAAATCTTTTTTCTCGCCACAATCCACAATTCTCAATATAATCCAATCTATAATATATATATATATATAATATGTGAGGAAAAGGGTTTCTTATAAGAGAGAAGTTTCGAGAATTTGGAGAGAAAATATATGTAGAGAGAATCTATGGAGAAGATGATAAGCAGAGAGATAAAGAAATGGAAAACGGAGGAGATTTTTATTTTAAAGATAGGATTTTTGTATTTCCCATTTGGTATTTCGATAGTTTTTGGAGTATAGACAAAAAGTTGCCAACCCAATCATTGGCGTTTCTTAGAGCCTATCCCCTCCTCCCCCTAACCCCCCCACTCCCCCAGCCCTCTCCCACCCTTGCTGATCTGGCCCACCTTAATTTTATCCACGTCAGCTTTGCAGGACTTGTCTGAAGAGATAGTTATCTACTGCTATACGGACCATGGAAATTTCTTACAAAGATTTTGATTGTATTTTTTGAAATATTTATTGACCTTAAAAAATAATTATGATTGTAAGTGATGATTTGGATTTTTTTTCTTTCTTTTAATTATCATGTAAGAGTAGTAATGGAATTTGCTTCTTAATATTCTCTTTTTTTTTATTTTTTTTTTTAAATTTTGATTATTCGATAATCATTTTGAATTTTGATGAATTCAAAATTTAAGCATGTATTTAATATTTTTTAAATTTTTTTTTAACATTCATTTTTTAATATACAAAATACAAATTTTATATATTATTTGATTTAGAACTAAGATGTGTTTGACCTTTTTCTAGAAAGTTCTTCTTAACAGTCATTTATCTATATACAAAGTTCAAACTTAAAACATTACTTAAAGAAAATCATGTTCACTAAGTACATTTTAGTGCACCTCATAAATTTAAAAATGCGTTATTAATTTAAAAAATTACAAATCCTTATTTAATAACTACTTATATACATTTTTGGCGAGCAATATAAAACTAGTTCATAACATAATACAATTTGACATTGTGTATATATAATATATTTGGCAATTGAACCCGGTATAAAATCAGCTGGACACGACACCCCAAGTGTGTATAAAAAGAAATATATATATATATATATATATATATATCTAGGCAATTGGTGAACTTTAGACATAAATTATATTTTTCACTTTTAAAATTCTAAACTTTTTTACTAAAAAGATATGGTTGATTTTTACGGATTTCGTTAAAATTTTTAAAAATTTAATAATTTGTGTGATTTATTGAATAAAAATAAAAGGGTAATCAAATCATTATACATGAAATATATATATTTTTCTTTTTACTCTTTCGCTGAGTGTATCAGCCCCTCTTACTCTTAAATTCATAAATATTTCATGTAAAATTGTTTAATTATACTTTTTTTTAACCAATTAAACTCACATTAAATTTTTAATTTAAATTTTTTTCACGAAATCAATCAAAAAAACTTTATTTTTCTCTCATTTAAAAATTTTGAGAGTTTAAAATTTAAAAAAATAAAAAAAAATATATCTTAAATTTATCGAAATAAAAATTATATATGTATACTATATATATATATATATATATATATATATATATAGAGAGAGAGAGAGAGAGAGAGAGAGAGAGAGAAAAAAAGAGAGGGGGAAAAAAAAAAAAAGAAAAAAAGAGTGAGGTGTAGTGGTGGTAGGGTGGAGAGAGAAGCAGATAATTGAGATACATGAGTAGTGAAGCCAGCTGTTAAGATTAACACATTTGAGCTAGTCAGTCGATCAAGCCAAATTACATGTCTCCCACGTGCAAGTGGTAACGAGTGGGACACAACACTAGCCCTCTCATATATTATATGTGGGGTCATCCAGTCCCATGATACATCATTCTCCATAATACCCTCTCTCTCTCTATTTATTGGGTGCTTTTACTTACCATATATATATATATATATATATAATAACAAAAATAGTCCCCCACTATCTCCATCATTTTAACTATTCATCCTCCACGTTTCTATGAATTGTACTAAAATTAAAATTTAATATATATATTGCTTTGACTCGAGTCTCATATCGCTCGTCTAAAAGATTTATTGAATGTTTATTTAGTAAAAATTTAAAAATATTTTTCTTAATAAAGGGTGTTTTAAACTCTGAGTGAGACAAAACGAACAATATCATTGAATTGTTTAAACGACTCTCTCCCTTAAAGGAGACCTATTAGGGGTGAACGAGTCACTTAGAATGGATCCAAACAAATTTATTTAACAAAATATATATATATATAATTATTAAAATTTACAAAAGAACACAAAAAATTTAACTCTATCTTTTTATTTTTGTATATTTTATTATATTTGATATAATTTTTTTAAAAAAAAAAAATTGACGAAAAGAATATTTCAAGAGAAAAAATTAATGATAAATGGTAAAATTAATATTTAAAGTAATGTATTAGTAATTAGAATGTTAGTTTTAAAGTCATCATGACTTCACGTTGTGTCTGTATAATTTAACTCTTATTCAAAAGAAAATTTCATCATAACTCTTACGTGACGGTAACAACAAATATCAAACTTTCGATCTCATGTAACATTTACATTGCAATTTCTTACTATGACAAGTGATTAAAAAGTGTAAAAATAGGCAAATTGACGTAAATAGTCCCCAAACTATAGACGTTTGGTGACATTGATGCTCAAATTATTTTTTTTGTAGAATTAGTTCTCGAACTAAATAAAATTTGTGACATTAACCTTCCGTTAAAATTTTTGTTAAATCATCGTTAAGTTTTTAAAAAAAAAAAAAATTCAAAGACTGTCATTATATTTTATTTTAAATATATTTAATAATATATATTTGCTCCTCCCCCTACGGAACCCAACAACTCCTTGCCCTGCTGCTCTTCCTCCTCCACGGCTCCACCGCATTTCTCGGCTTCGCCTTGACAGTCGGAGCCAAAGCTCTAGATAAACTGTGTCTACCCGCCATAGTCATCTTTCTAAGTTAAAGCCACAGTACCTTCTGCAACAGAAGTAGTTGCACATTCCATCTCCATTTGTGCTACCAGGATTTCCACTTCCGGAGCAATTTGTATCCTTCACGAGCTTGTGGATCTGCTGAGTTCATATCCATTGTTGCTTCTACAAGAAGCAAAACTACCCGAAGCATTACTGAAAATGGAAGCCATGAAACTGAAAGAAAAAGGATGCGGTATTTCCAATTGCCGGTGGAAATGTAATATGTATTCTTATATATATATATATATATAATAAAAATTCCGCTATTTTCACATGTAATTATTGTTTACCAATGGGTATTGTGTAGTAAATGATTGAACAACAACAACCTCTGAATTGTGTTAATCAAACTTGACGTGATATATATATATATATACATAAATAAAAAAAATTTGAAAAAAAAAAATTATTCGTGGTTTCAACGATGTTCGTATGGCGGGTGAACACAGTTTATCTGGAGCTTTGGTTCCGACCATCAAGGCGATGCCGAGAAATGCTGTGGAGGAGGAAGTGCAGCTGGGCAGGGAGTTGTTGGGTATTGTAGGGGAGGAGCAAATATATATTATTAAATATATTTAAAATAATATAATGACATAAATATTTTTAATTTTTTTTTTAAAAAAAATAATTGATTATTTAACAGAAATTTTAATAAAATGATCAATATCAATATCAAACTTTGGAGACTACTCATACAATTTTCCTGTAAAAATATGTGGTACTGGTAAAGAAATTTCCCGTCAACTTTGTGGCCAATCATTAATTACCACATTAGAGTAACTTCTCGAGGTTCCCCTACTTCTTATACCAAGTAAAAAGTCATGAGTATTTAGTTCTTGATAGGGGAAGTAATTGAAAGTTGTTGTCAACAAACTTTCTCACCTAAAGAGATTTTTTAAGTTGTTATTAAGTAAGATATGATTCTTTTAAAGTTGTAAAATGTATATTAAGTGTGTTAAAATAAATAATATTATTGAATAGTTTATAATATGATGCTTGCGATGAGATAATATATTATGACTAAATATCTTATATTGCTCATCTATAATATGATGTTTGCGAATCAAATCGGACATCGGAAGTTTGAGTTTGATTTGTTTAATTTTCGAACATTGTTTGAATAAGTTTGAAAATTAATCGAGTTTAAACTACAAAATTATACCAAAAAAAATATTCTAAGAATATTTCAATATTATATATACATATATGTTATTTTTCCTTATCACCTTATAATGTTACTAAAAACTCACTTATGTCACATGTAAGTAATTAGGGTTGACTAAAATTAATCTCAGTAAGTGTTCTCCTTTCTCTCGGTTGAATGATGACCAAAGTTCTTGTAAAAAGAAAGAATGAGACAAAGATTTACTTTGTCTAGACATTCGATGCTTAATTCGGTAAGGATTTAGTATAGGTCTAGAGGATATTCAAAAAAATTTACGAATAGACACGAGCAAGAATGCAATAAGAATGCAGAGAGAATTAAGTGTGTTTGAGTGTTATAGTTTTCACCTTATATCTTTTTGTATTTAGAATTATCTTACTTATATGAGAAATAGATATCTTGATTGTTAGAGATCAACCAATATTGTGTTGCGAGGCTAATCTAACCTTGATATTTGTGTTGGTCACGCTTTAAAGCGATAGGATATCGATGGACGTCTTTTACACTGAAGTTCTAGGCTTTTACAATTGGCATGCATGCTCATATTGTATGTGTATGCTACACTTTGAACTACTCATGTGAGGGAGAACACCACGATACGATCTTCTTAACCGAAGTGCTGAAGTATCCACAACTTGGTTATGTCTTGTTGACGTGTCAAATATTCCAAAGTACCGTGAGAGTTTTACTCCATGCTCCACTTAGGGCCCATGGAGCATACCAATATGACCCTGTACTTTGGGCTCCTCACCCTGTAAAATATATGTCATGATTCGGTTTAGGGGCACTTACAATTAGTTACTTGACAATATTATTACATACTAAAAAAGATATATTGAATTTACAATGAATATCTAGTTGCCTCTGCTAAAAAAAATCAATTATCACGATCCGGACTCGTGAGTCCGTCCTTTGCGACCACAAACCTAGCAGTACTCACAGTCAACTACTTCATATTATACCAATTATCACGATACAGGGGCAACTAACTTGTGAGCCTGTATCGCGACTACTAACCTATCAACAATCATATAGTCAACTAGTTCATATCATACTCATTGTATAAAAAGAATATTTTTAATTAACAATAAATATCTAAACTTATTCCATAAAATATCGTTACGTACACTTATTAATTTTTCAATTGAATTGTAGGATTTATTTTGGGGAAAAATTGGTGGTTTTAATTCTCATATTTTTTTTTTGTTTGGATAAATAATTTTTTTTAAATTTAACTGTTAGATTCTCATTTTATTTTTGATTGGACTAAAAAGTTTCCCCAAATAAATTTTAGCCATTTTCAGCCATAAGAAAAAAAAAAAAAAAAGAATAGAATAATCTCACATTAACACGACATATTCAATGTCAATTAAATATACTTTAAAATAATGAATAAATAAATTTTATTATATCATGTTTATTATATATATATATATATATTGTCATGACTTAGACCCGTATGTCTGTGCTGTGACTATTGGCTTGATAGCATCTCGAGTCAACTACTTGGTATTATCATTACTGCATTAAAAGAGATAAACTATATTGACTAGAAGTGTTTAGACTCATTTTTATATATCATTACATATTCATTCTATATTATGAATGTGGAATATCAAACACAAATATATAATATATATATATATATATATATATATATATATATATATATAAACATTACATGTTAATTTGTATGTATGTAAGAGATCATATCGTGTCAACTTCATATTTACTAAATTAAAACCATCATAAAAGTGAAACATAATAATGTAGACCTACTTTAATAGCTTAGTTTGTCAAGCTATGTGAATTCCACTAGTATTTTTTAAGTAATGTGTGATAAAATAAGTCAAATGAAATTATATAGTATTTCCTATATATATATATATATATATATATATATATATATCTAATTATATTGTTATTGCATCCAATTCCTATTCATAATTTTTAATACAAATTCATACACAAAATTGTATAAGTTATTTTTTTATACAATTTTGTGCATGAATTTGTATTAAAAATTGTATAAGTTATTGAAGAGAGAAATTGTCAAACTTTTCGTGTATTAGGGTTTCTTTTCTTGATATGTTTAAGTGATGAAAATAGGTGATTAAACAAATGACATTCTTGATGAGAAAGTCAAATTTAGTAAGTAACAACTTTATTTATGGTTTTGGAAGTAATGAATTCAAGTCAATATATTTCGAGAGCGTTTTTTTTTTGGGGAGTGAATAGAAAAATATGGCTGAATTTTGTTTTTCATTATCAACTTTTCGATATATGATAGTCATTTTAGATCCTAATTAATCTATAATTGTGGAGAAACTCTCTCTAATGCTTATTTTTTCATTCACAAGGTGCAAAATCAAGACATTACTTCAAGAGAATCAAACTCCCGATTAAAACTTTTTTATTAAACCATTTGATATTCGAAACTACTGTTTCGACTAATTCAAATTCGATCTCGATTGTTTGTGTCTGCAAAGTCTAACCCTTTCTTAGAAGAAGATTTCAACTTAACTCTTATATGACACTCATAAAAATTATCAAACTTACGATCTCATATAACATTCACAATTAACTTTTTTATCGTGACAAACAAATGAGTTGGTATGGTTGAAACTTAGAGACAATAGGAACTAGACATATTTTGAGTGGCAATTGGTAAAGGCCCAAAATTGGCTTATTAAAGGATTTGGACCCCTAACCCAAGTTTTTGGGGGAGTTGATAAGCTGGATTCCTAAAGCTTCTCCTCGGGGATGGATCGGGGGTTCGAATCCCCGAGGTGGTTAGCGTCACGTTAAAAAGCTTTGGGGACCCTCACCCTCGAGTAAGAGTTGGACTCTACGAGCGCACCTCAGACCGAATCCGGATTAATCGGCCCGTGTGGATTCGAATACCGGATGCTTAAGGAAAAAAAAAAAAGATTTGGACCTTTTTTTTAATATATTTTTGTGGTCTTAAAGGGAATTCAAAGAAAGTAAGAGCCAAAAAATATAAAATAAGGAAAATTATTAATAATAAAAAAAAGAAAAAAATGTCTAAACTGTGAGAGATAGAGAGGAAGCCAACAGCACACCATCCTAATTCTTACCCTTAAGGGTCTTCAAGAAGCTCAGAACCTCAAAGAGCAAAGGAGAAGAACAAGAACAAAACAAGAAGAAGATTTCACTAGGAAAAAGAAAAAAAGAGAAAGAAATTGTAAAGAAAAATATCATCTTTGTTTGCGTGTAAAACAGAAAAGTATATACTCTCTCTATCCCTTGTTTATCGATTTTTTTTTCTCTTTTTAACTTTTTTGAATCTTGAAGCAATACAAAATTGTTCTTACTTTTATCTGTGCATATGGATCAATTTGATATGGCGTATTCAACATCAGAGCTTCGGAAAGGTATATACTTACTGACTATGTATCAGATCTTCTGTTTTTTCTATTTTTTTTAGTGGGTTTTTGTTTTTTTGTTTATTTTTTCGTGTGGGTTTAGATTTTTGGAGATCTATGTTGATGGGTTTGCATGAAGAAGTTCATTAACCTAGTATTTACTGTTTGAATGTTTTTCTTACTCATAGATGCTTTATGGGTTTACTTGCCAAAAAAAAAAAAAAAAGGAAGGATGCTTTATGGGTTTGAATTTCTTGAAGTTCTTGTTGGTTGTTTGGGGATATCTTTAGCTGAGATTTATGTTCTGCGACATAGTAATTTGTGTTAAATGGATGCAGTTGGGTGTTCAAATTGCAGTTTATTGAATTGGTCTTATCTTAGCAAATTATGTTAGTTAGTCACTTTTTTTGGGCTGTATCTAATTTGAAGCATGGTACTGTTATTTATGCTTTCTTGGTATGGGTTATTGATTGATCTGACTGTAATATGATTGTTTGATTTTTGGTTATGTGAATGGCATCACAGTTGATAGGCTATAATTATAAAAAAACATGATTATTCTCATTTAGGTCGTACGTATGCTTGTTAAAATGCTTGATTTTGTGGGTTTTAGCTATTAAAAAAGAATCAGTATTTTGAAATCAAAATTACCTAGCATTTTTGGAATGTAATTAACATTTCTGTGGAGAATTTTATTTTGCAGGGTTTGGTTGATACTGGTCACATAATTGCAATCTTCCTCTTCTTGGAGTCCATTTTCTTTATACAGTGGAGACCCTTTTTTCTTTGTATATGTGAACTTTTGGAGAAATTGAAGAATGAGCTTGTCAGGGAAAGGAGCCCTCGCCAGTGACAAAAAACTATCCGTGACCAAACTAACAACTTTGAATCCTAATGCTGCAGAATTTGTGCCATCTTCTCTCAGACCAGTATCTGGAAATAGTAGTGTTGCAGAAGCATCATCGAAGTTTGCTACCTCTGCCACAACAACATTTGGGAAAGCTATTCTTGACAGATCTGAGTCTTCTGTATCTAATAACTCGGATGATGAGGCCCATCAGTATTGGCGTCACCAGCTTCCTGATGATATCACTCCCGACTTTAAGGTCATGGGAGAAGATGAGTCTCAAGGAATAAACAGTCTTTCCTTTTCGAGTCTTTCACTGACTGATATCAACGAAACTTCAAGGTTCCCCATGTCACCAGGAAGCAGATTTATGATGAAGGATCAACATGAGTTGTCTCCTCATCGAAACAATGGAAACAACTTTACTGAGAAGTTGAGATTTCCTCTTTCTTCCTTTCCTGAAGACTTATCCTCAGGAAGTCTTCTTAATGCTAGTGCTAAACCTTGGGACAAGCAAATTTTGAACAATGAACAACTTCTTTCCAATGGTAGAGATGGGTTACCTTATGATGGAAATTCTAGACACAGTTTCCTAACTGACTTGATAAGTGAACAACAATATTTGGATAGCGCAGATGTGAATCCTTTGGAGTTTTTGGCTTCCCAGTTTCCTGGTTTTGCTGCTGAAAGTCTCACAGAGGTGTACTTTGCGAATGGTGGTGATCTAAATCTGACCGTTGAAATGCTCACTCAGCTTGAGGTATGATCCATCTTCTACCAGCCACCTTTTCCCACCCCACTTCCAAATTAGAAAGCTTTAGGCTTCGTTTGGTTTGCAGAATGAAAGAGAAGGGACATGTTTTTTTCTCCTCATTAGTGTAAATTAGTTCTATCTTCTTTGTTATGAGATGAAGTAGATTGAATTTACTTCCATCTTGTTCGGTACAAATGATGTGAAAGTAAATTAGCAATCTGTATAATTTGAAAGGAGCTGAAAAAATACTTGGAGGAGGAACCTTCCAGATTTCTCCTCCCCTTTTACTTCCCATGACTTAAATTAATCAAGTACATCCAGGTTTACAAATCCTCTATACTCGCTAACACTTTTCACCGTTGACCTATGCCTTCTTGCTCTTGTTTGTTCTTCCTATTACTCATTTTCCTTCAATTTATTATGCAACTGCTTCAGAATTCCGTTACATCAGAAGAAGGCACACTTGTGTTGCAGATCATGAATTACTTGGTTTCAGCTCCACTAACTTCCAGAGCTGCAATTATGAATAGTAATTAGTTTTTGCCTTTCCTAGGAATTGTGTTGATAGAAAAAGAAAATATTGTTGTATCATTTTTAGTCGATCGCATCAAACTTTTGTTATATTAACAAAATTGTGAAGGGGTCTAGAATTCTTATACACAGCAGCATTTCTATATTTTGTAAACTAAAATATGTTCTCATGTGGAAATATGCTTGCTCTGACCTCTAGAGCTTTGCTACAAGGATAATTGCTCCTATCGTTTCTTGTTACCTTAGCTGTGCTTTTACTTAAAGTGCTGGTTCTTTGTCACTTCTCCTGAATGTAAGCGCATTCTTCTTTGCATGGGGTTTGGCCTCTGTCACTCCCCTCATATCTCCTAGATTCTCTACAGTAAATTTTGTTTGTTTGTGATAGCCTGAAGGCAATGATCTATGATAATCACAGATGTAAGATATATATTTATATACACACATATTTTGTTTGTGTGTGTATGCAGTAAGCCAATTTTTGTACAATAAATGTTTAAAATGTAGAAATGTTTAAAATGTTTGTTTAAATATATATGATGAGAAGTCCATGACTGTATAAGAATTGCCTAGTATGGATTGGAACTCAGTTTTCCATTCACGAATGGGTGAATTTAACTCTTCAGTCTTCTATTTGCAGCTTCAGGTTGATGGTGGTTTGAATCAAACTATGGATTCGAAGGCGTTCTCAGCACCAAATCTTAGTCCAATGGATTTCCCAGCACTTTCAACTGCAGACAGTCAAAATGGCATGCCAAAGTTTGGTGGCGATGATGTTCAGCAGAACATTAATCCTTACAGGTCTTATGAGAAGGACAATTTACTCTTATTTAGATCTGGCTCATCCTTTCCCACAAGAGGAGCTACAGATTTTGCTTCAGCTGTTCGAAAGATGGCACCTCAAGATTCTGGTATCTGGAAATATGACAGAAATGGTTCTGCAGATGCAAATGTTGGATCCAGTAGAAGTTCACATGTCTTAGCTAGCTCCTACAATAGTGGCCAGGTACGGGGAATTTATGGTGATAGATTACAGAGCCGGGGATCAGCACGTGCAGCTCCAGTATGGCTTGAGACTGGAGAAGCAGTCGGTAATATTCTCAAGGCAACACATTTAACTTGCTTTATGAAACTTCCCATCCTGGGCCCAAAGCCTTTTGCACCTATATATGCTTTAATTTTGTTGGCATGGCAGCAAATATGTATTCTGAGAAGCGGGAGGAAGCTCGTGATCATGCTCGTATACGCAATGCATTTTTTGAACAGGTAGGGATGCATTCTTAAAAAGGAAATGAAAGGTCATCTTATGATGTAAACAAAATCTACTGTCTGCATATGTACTTGCTGCCAGATAAACAGTTAAAATGTGATTTCTAATGGCATATCTCTCTCTTTCTGTATGTCTTGTCTCTCATGTTCAAGTAAGCAGACAGATAGACATATAATTCTGAATATTTCTGTAATTCTTGGATAATCAGAATGCTGATCAATTTTTGGGCTTCACTCAATTTTGCTGTTATTTTTATTTGATATGTCAGGCAGGTAATTTGCGCTACTGGTCTTGAATTTGACTGTTCTTGAAACTTTTGTTCTAAAAATATACATGCCTTTAGGATTTGGCTTAGTTTGGATTTAAGACATCTCTATCATGTGTTGTTGTATAACGTGTTTGCGACTGTTTGCTGGATTTATCTGCAAGGCTCTTTACAGTCATTCTATGTGACTAGTCTTTCAGAAAGCTGGTCTTTATCTGCATATGTTCTAGTTTACTTTGACGCGGAAAATTAACACATAAAACATAGTGTCTGAAATCTTCCTTGGACATTGTGGATTATAATTGAGTTTATATTTATACTTGACTTTGGTTAATGACTAATCCCCCCTGTTCACTGAGCTCTTCTTTCCATGTTCCTCTACTGTTTCAAATGCAATATTGAGCTATCCAATCTTTGATCTGTATTTTATTTTGTAAATCTGAGTAGGCACGACAGGCATATCTCATTGGCAACAAGGCTTTAGCTAAAGAATTGAGTGCAAAAGGGCAACTCCACAACATGCAGATGAAAGCAGCTCATGCAAAAGCTCAAGAGACTATTTTTCGTCAGAGGTTTGGTATCACATGCATAGATTCATGTTGAATGTTATTAAGGTGTAGGTTAAGCTTCAACATGAAACCACTTATCCTGACCATCTACACAAAACTATTATCGTTCTTTTTACATGCGATTGGTCTAATTGTAGCCTGTTACTTTTATCATCTTTGGAGATTAAGTGAGAATATATAAATTAAATCCTAGCTGCACGAGTGATGCACTCTTATCTATACTAGTTGTCCTGGGAGATGTTTGCTATAGTTATGGTTCTTTGGACTGGGATAATGTGTCATTCCTTATAATGATTTTGACCAGCACTACTGTTTTCTTGTTTTGCTGTGGTTAATATGCAGAAATCCGGAGATTCATGGCAATGGGAGGGGTGGTGGTCAGGAGAGGATAATAGATCTACATGGGCTGCATGTAAGTGAAGCTCTCCATGTCCTGAAACGAGAGCTTGCTGTTTTGAGGAATGCAGCCAGGTCCGCTGATCAACGTCTGCAAGTATACATATGTGTCGGAACAGGACACCACACTAGAGGTTCGCGCACTCCTGCTAGACTTCCGATTGCTGTGCAGCGTTACCTGTTAGAAGAAGAGGGCCTGGACTACTCTGAACCACAGCCTGGACTACTCCGCGTAGTGGTATACTGAAGTCAGGAAGGTATAGGAGTTTTGACAAACACCATAACCATGGAATCAATCAGAAAAAAAAAAAAATTTTGTTGTACTGTAAATGGGAAGAAATGGAATAGTAGTGCAACTCTGCCACATAGATAAGAGAAACTGGACACAGAAAAAAAAAAAAAAAAAAAAACAAAAGGGGGGGAAGGAGAAAAGGCAGGAATTTGTATCATTAAGGTTTTTAGTTTTTGGGGAAAAGATTAGTAGTACAAATTTTTTTTGTAGTTGCCAAGGGGGTCTTTGCTTTATAGTGCCCTTTATCTTTTGTAATTTTGTATCTGTACCCTTTTGTCCCTTCTTTTTGCTACTCTCTCTCTCTCTCTCTCTTCCACTTTCTCTCACTTAACTTTTTTTTTTTGACTGTAACTTGATAGTATTCATTCACATATAGTTCAAATTTCACAAAAATTCTCGTGTTTCTGCTTGTTCTATAGGATTATTTATGGCTTTATATATTTGTGTCTTCTACTGTTGGAGCACTCAATGGATGAACACTGTATTGCAGGAACACAGTCTATGGTGTTTCTGTCTAACTTTAGTCTCACACAAGGTTCATTTATTCATTGTGGTGGTTAGATCATTTGATATTAAAAGTGAGTTGCGATAATTTGAATTGGATTTGTAAAGTTAACTCTTTATTGTTGGATTCGTGTAATATTTATAATGGATTTATTCAAAGAGATGTTTGACTTCAATTAATTAATATATATTGTTTAGATTTAAGATTTTGACTAATTTAGATTTAGTTTAAATTGTGTTCATAGAGTTTAATTTTACGATGAACTTACCTAAAAGTCTGCGCTTTCCCTTTGTACTAAACTAAAGACTTAAAAAGGATGACAATTAGTGAACACTAATTGATGTTAAATTTAAATTTAAATTTAAATATTTTAAAAAATTATAAAGATATGAATTTAAATAATGAAAATGTTATATAAGGAATCGATCATTGACATTATTTTTAAATAGAGTTCAAGTTCATCTTCTTCTTTCACCAATAACCTATACGATTTTGGGCAAATAAGAAATTGATAGAATAGTTGGAAAAAAAATAATAAATACCAAATATGATGACAAATACGTAAAAAAAGAGAAGAAAATGAATGGTAAATAAGAAATTGATAGAATAGTTGGAAAAAAAATAATAAATACCAAATATGATGACAATACGTAAAAAAAGAGAAGAAAATGAATGGTAGAGTTCGAATCTCTCCTGGCCATTGGCCGGAAGAGTTTTTTCTTACGAGAAGAAGATTGCTAGAGTTTTTTAAACTTACAGTTCGAGATATATTCGCGAGTGCAAGTATACCCGCACTATTGGCCCTTCCCGGCTGGATTGGTTTGGCAAGGAACTTAGGCCCACCTTAAAAAAAAATTATTGCAATGCATTATATATATATATATAGAGAGAGAGAGAAAGAGAGAATATAGTTTTTTTTTTTTTTTTTTTTGGTAAGTGAAAGGAGAATATAGTTACTTATATATAACATATAAATATTATAATATTTATAATATTATAATATTATAAATATTATAGAGAACAATTTTCTTTCAACAAATTTCTAATTCTAATTAAACAACCAAATAATATTTCATTGGAAGGGTTATTGTAACTGAGTTCGAATACAATAGTAGCGCTTCCCGAAGTGGATTTTCCATGGAGGTCCAAGACGAGATGAGCAATAATTTTCCCACGTAAATCCTTGTTCCTTTTCTGCCCAACAGATGATAGCAGGATGCCTTTCAACAATCTCGGTGGATTCTAACTGGGTAAATTTCTAATATTCCGATATACTGGAATTGCTATTAACTTGTTTGATGAAATGTCTATGCGAATCGTGAATTTGGGATCCAGAAAGATGCATCGGTTTCTGTATGAATCTTTACATTGTTTCCGATTCATAGACAGGGGAAATGGAAGTATGCGTTTCAGAAGATTGTTGTTATCTTATTCCTCTTGTCATTATTATTGTACAGAATACTCCCAAGATGAAGAGCAGTTAATGCCTTTTGAATGGTATGAGAAAGCCTTCCATAAGCTATCAAAGCTATCTAATCTGTTAAAAGGCATGGATTTGATTGATGGGAAGTTGGTTAATATTAGGGAGAACAATAATAATAATGATACAAGAGTTTTTGATAAGAAGCTTGAAGAGAATATGCACATTTTTAAGTCACTTGGGAGGGCTTTTATTGGTTGTCCTGTTTTGCAGGAAGAAATGAAGAAGAATGTAATGACTGCATTTCCAAATGGAGAATGTGGATTGTTAACATGTTTTAGCAAACCGAATGATAGAGAACGAATCGTTGTTAATTCGCTCACGAAAGTATCCTGCATTTTCGATATGTCAGCTCAGCAAAGGAAGCTGGTGAGGATCACTATATGCCCACAAGTCACGCAGCATAGGATATGGATTGGTGCATTGCAGGAGATATTGAATGGATTGAGATCAGATATTGAGTTTCGGATGGGGAATTGTCTGAGCAAAGAAATTAGGATATCACAGCAGATAATTGTTAGTTGCCTGAAGCTTTTAGACACTGCGATTTCTTATGACCCGGAATCTACTTCATGGATGCGCCTCAACCCTACAAAAGCTGTGGATTCAGATTGTTCTCACAAGTGGGAAGATGTTCTTGAGATGTTTAATGATCTTGTTAATTGCTTGTGTGATGAGAAGGAATTAGTTTTACATGTGACAAAGCTTGAAATCATGAAGGAAGGGCTTTACCAAATCAGGGATGTTTTGTTAGACAGAAACGTTGGGTACAAGGAGAATAGGTTTCAAGAAAGTCTGGTCCAGAAGAAACTAACAAAAACACTGGGACATTCGTCGAGATGTTTGTTTACGCTTTTGTTGTATTATCTATATGGAAGTGTTCGAGATATAGAAGTAGAGATTGGTGGAGGTGTTTATCCAGTGAGTGGTGGAAAACAGTTTTGGCTGTGTATGGGGAAATTTCTAACATCAGATGAGGAAGACATGGTTTTGGGTGCAGTGAAGCAGCTGGACAGGGCTGTTGGACTATTCAAGTTTGTTTGGGAGACGGCAAATCTGGAAGGAGATTTGAAGCTTCAAGGTCATCTATGGTGTGTTGGAGCTCAAAACAGGTCCATTACATACAGAGGGAATACATTCTTACTACATGGGATTAGTTGAAAAGGAAGAACACTCCTAATGATGTGAGTCCTGTGAAGGGAGTTGGAGGGCACCAGTGTCAAAAAGAGGTCATGTTTATTTTATTTTATTTTTTTGTTAAACTATCTTGTGATCCTAACATTTACACGACACTTACAAGTGTTGCACCCATTATTTTGTATAATGATCACAATACATTTTTTTCATTATGTCTCACAAGTGTTGAACTTATGATCTTGTATAACAATCAAGATGCGTTTTTTTCATTGTGTCAAGTTATGGACAGTTTTTATATTACTTGTTTGGTAATGGTAATACTGCTGGAAATTTTGGATGGGTTGGGTGCAGCTTTTTTTAAATCTTTATTCTGTTTCAAAACTCAGAGGAAAAAAAAAAACTAGGGAAAATAGCATTGTTTGGTAGAAATTTACTGTTTTATTGAATTGCCCATCAATTACAACTTTTAAAATGTTTACAGAATTAACTAACTTTCTAAGATAAGATATTTCAAGTTGAAAGTTCTGGAGAAATGACCATTGTGCTGGTTATGATCACCAATGCTTCATTAATAGTAGTTATTGTTGCAGCCACGATGATCAGCCTTGAATTTTTTTGAAGAATGCTCCTGCCTGTTGTTGTTGTTGTGTTTCTCCTGTGATTCATATACATATTGTTTCCTCTTTGGAGCTGCTAAATTCACAATATCTTTGTCTTTGTTTGAAGATATACAAGATTGTGTAGCTCTGGATTCATTACTCGAGGATGAACCTTTGCCTGGTTGAATTTTTGAATCATTTTTGTCTATGCTGGTATGGTAAGATGGAATTCTTCCAATTCTTCCATTAATGATATTCCTTAATGTTAAATTGGGTAAGAGATTATCATTTTGAATATTTGTAATCCCACAAATGCATTTAGAATTAGAAGATATAAAATTTTTTATGCATTTGTCACAGAAACTATCAAAACAACAACTCGTCATCACAGAATTTTCCATAATTTTCTTACATAATTTACAATAAAATTCAAATGGAATATTATTATTAACATTTGAGGGCATCTTTTTAACTTCTTTCTCCGTTGGAAAACCAGCAACTTTCATCCTCTTAATATCGTAATTGGTATCGCCGTTCGTAGGGCAGTGCTGTATGAAATGACCTGCAACATTACATCTATGACAAATATACCCATTTGGAGGGTTAACGTTTCCGAGTGTAATCTTTCTAATTTCTCTTGGAATTATTTCAGTTCTTGGAACAGTCGTTTGAATCGTGCCGGAATTAGGTTGAGAAACTGAGTCATCCACCGTGGTTAGAGTAGAAGAAGAAGAAGAAGAAGAAGAATTACTGCCGGAAATACTGGCGAAAATTTCATTCCACTCAGAATCTTTAATAATATCTACTGATTTAGGCTGCTCGACTTGTACAGATTCAACGGTGACGGCGGCGGCAGGGGCACCAACAACTATGGCCTTGGGCGGCAAACCAGGAATTCGACGAATTAATAATTTAGTATTCGCGAGAATCATAGAGGATTCGAGATCGTAATCTTCACCGGTGTCTGCGTTAGTAATAATTAGGTCGAAATCTCTGCCTCTACCGATTTTGGATTCGAAAATCAAAGTTTTGAATTCACGAACTGAGATGTAGCGTTCGCATATGGGAAATTCAGAGAACTGCTTTGCACTCTTGAATTTGTAATACAAAACCGCCATTGATGATTCTTAATCTAAACTGTAAGGAAAGGAAAATTTATTGATCGATGAAAACTTAGGGTTTCAGAAAAAAGGAGGGGAAGAAAGAAAAATGAAGAACGAAGAAAAGAATAACTGAATAGGAATTTATAGGAAACAAAACACTTCTCTTCGGGTCCCACTAAGACGTGGTTTTTCCGCTGTCTTTCCTTTTTCTAATAGAAATAGGTTTTTCAATTTAATTAAATTGAGATTTTTTTTCTTTAAAAATCCAAATATGAGATATTAAACTTTATTAAAAATATATATTAGTACGAGAAATTAATAGATATTTTATTTTAATACATTAAAAATTAATAGATTTTAGTACACAAAAAATAGGATCTCCGTAGATTTAGTTCTAAATCTTTAAGGAAACAAAAATTTTCTGCTGTCTTTCCTTTTTCTAATAGAAATAGGTTTTACATCGAGATATTTTTCTAAAAAAATCCGAAAATTAGTTTTTTTTTTCTTTATTATTTTTGAATTTTACATTATTACTAAAAAGTAGTAGATTTATTATTTTAATATATTAAAAATTATTAGATATTAGTACCAAAAAAAATAGGAATTTAGTTCTAAGCGGTTTTGATTTCTTTGATTTTAAATATTTTATTTTAATATTTTTGGTACCAGATCAATGATGCTATCTTCCATTAGTCAATTTTTATAATATTTGTTAAAATAAATATTATTTGCATTAAAATTTTATAAAAGTGTTTAAAGATATATTATTCATCACTCTAAATAATTATATATATATATATATTTTTTTTTGAAGTTATTAAAATTGACTAATAGAAGATAATAATTTTAATTTTTCATATTAATTAAATTTATAGAATAGAGTAGAAAGTTTTAGATACAAGTAAAATAGTCGAGAAATAAATAATAATATAAAGAAAAATATAGAAGGTTTTAGTTAAGTCTTAACAACCATTGAATCAAATTAATCCTAGTTATTCATTTAGGATGTGCAAAGCTATAAATAGCTGTGGTGGTCATTTGGAATAGCCATCCAAGATAGAGAGAGAGTAAGAGCTTGAGCACACACATCTTTTATTACTTCTTGTTGAGCATTAATAAAATTTCGAAATCAAGTCTTCCCAACTTTCTCTACAAAATTCATGTTATCTTTCTTAATTTTAGGATAGTGTCAATTTTTTTAGAACCTTTATTATGTTTTGAAACTCCCAAAAAAAAAACAAAAATATATTACTTGTGAATTACAAAAATATGTTTCTAATTTTATTAAAATTAGATACATAAATTTCATGGACATCATGTAATTCTCAGCCGCAAGATCTCGTGAAGAAATTCTCTGTACTTCTCTTGCTTCTAATGGCTTTCTTGCTATCACATTCTTATACTTTGACAATAATTTTGATTTTTTTTTTAATTTTATAATATCTTTATCGTTGTTGAAAGATAGAACTTTGGTTTCATTTATAAAAGATGATGGATCTCTGCTAAAATTATCAAATACAATACGATAAATTCATTTTAAGTTTGTTTGGGAGACGGCAAATCTGCAAGGAGATTTGAAGCTATAAGGCCATCTATAGTGTTTTGTAGCTCAAAAAAGGTCCATTACATATAGAGGGAATACAATATTCTTACTGCATGGGATTAGTTGAAAAACAGGAACACTCCAAAGGGTGAGAGTTCCGTGAAGGGAGTTGGAGGGCACCAATGACAAAAGCAGGTCATATTTTATTTTTTGGTTGAAGGAAAATAACATTGTTTGGTAGAAATTTACTCTTTTTTTTAATAATATATTGCAAGTCAATTACATGTT
Organism: Cynanchum wilfordii; assembly: GCA_025388415.1. Classification (NCBI taxonomy): domain Eukaryota; kingdom Viridiplantae; phylum Streptophyta; class Magnoliopsida; order Gentianales; family Apocynaceae; genus Cynanchum; species Cynanchum wilfordii. The sequence continues at coordinate 264,754 of JAHSUH010005350.1, read as the reverse complement.
TTAAAATATTTACAAATTTAACTTATGTTTCTAACATAAGCTATATTTCATGTTGCAGGTTTACTGTCTTGAATTTCTTAAAATAATGCTAGTTGCAGGTTTGGTTATGTGCTAATAGTTGTTGCTGCAGCCACTCTTGAATTTATTCATGTGCACGTTCATGTCGTTTTCATGCTCATATAGTTTCCTCTTTGGAGCTGCCCTGCTGCTCACCACCCTACATATTTCATCATTTTTTTTATTTGAAGATAGCTCTGATGATAACACTTTGGATTCATTGTTGTCAATTCTTCCTGTAATGATTTTCCTTAATGTTAAGTTGGGTAAAAGATTATCATTTATTATTTGTAACCCCACAAATGCATTTGGAATTTGAAGATATGAAATTTCTTATGCATTTCTCACAGAAACTAGCAAAATAATATTTTGTCATCACAAAGTTTTCACATAATTTACAATAAAATTCAGACGGAATATTAGTTTTAGCATTTTTTTAACTTCTTTCTCCATTGGAAAACCAGCAACTTTCATCCTCTTAATATCGTAATTGGGATCGCCCTTTGTAGGGCAGTACTATATCAGATAAGGAAGACATGGTTTTGGACTATTCAAGTTTGTTTGGGAGACAGGCAAATCTGCAAGAAGATTTGAAGCTTCAAGGTCATCTATGGTGTGTTGGAGCTCAAAACAGGTCCATTACATGTAGAGGGAATACATTCTTACTGCATGGAATTAGTTGAAAAACAAGGACACTCCTAAGGATGTGAGTCCTGTGAAGGAGTGGGTAGGCACCAGTGTCAAAAAGAGGTCATGTTTTATTCTGTTAATATTTTTTTTTTCCTTTTGTAAATCAACAGATCCGGACTATCATCAATAATTCTCTCTTTAGTTGCTAATCCTGAGGAAATTAGCATCATGTAAAATATAACTAGGTAGGTAACTTTGCGTGTATCAAAAACTTCTCATTGCCTTCATTCTTTTGCTTTAGAACCAAATGAGCTTCAATCTGAGAAATTTCCCCATTATCTCTTTGGCAAAGAACAGCAGCATCAAATACATTTGGATGTTTCCCTAAACACTCGCATCAAAATACAATTTTTTTTTTTTTTTTTCTAATGGATTGAATTTTTGATATTTTTGCCCTTTTAATATAATTATTTTAATGATAAAAAAAGTTGACTAACTGTTGATCCGTCATTAAAATAAACAGAAGATGAAACTTGACAAAATTATAAAGATAAAAGATGAAATTATATAAAAATTTTAAATATCAATCAAATCACAAAAATTATATAACTTAGGGATGAAATTTGACAATTTGCCAACTATCTTATCAAGTGTTGCACTCATTATCTTGTATAGTAATCACAATACATTTTTTTTTTTTATTTCTGTCTCACTAGTATTGCATTTATGATCTTGTATAACAATTAAGATGCTTTTTTTTTTCATTGTGTCAAGTTAAGACAGTTTTTATATTACTTGTTTGGTGATGGTAATACTGCTGGTAGTTTTGGATGGGTTGGGTGCAGCTTTTTTTTAATCTTTATTCTGTTTCAAAACTCAAAAAAAAAAAAAAAAAAGGAAAATAAAAATAACATTGTTTGGTAGAAATTCACTGTTTCATTGAATTGCCCATCAATTACAACTTTTAAAATGTTTACAGAATTTAAAAAAAAAAAAAATGTTTACAAAATTAATTAACTATCTAAGATAAGCTATTTCAAGTTGAAAGTTTTGGAGAAATGTCCATTGTGCTGGTAATAGTAGTTGTTGTTGTTGCAGCCACGATGATCATCCTTGAATTTTTTTGAAGAATGCTGTGATTCATATTCATGTTGCTTCCTCTTTGGAGCTGCTAAATTCACAATATTGCTCGAGGATGAACCTTCTGATTGAACTTTTGAATCATTTTCGTCTATGCTGGTATGGTTAAAAGCAATTCTTCCAATTCTTCCATTAATAATATTCCTTAATGTTAAATTGGGTAAGAGATTATCATTTTGAATATTTGCAATCCCACAAATGCATTTAGAATTAGAAGATATAAAATTTCTTATGCATTTGTCGCAAAAACTGTCAAAACAACAACTCGTCATCACAGAATTCTCCATAATATTCATACATAATTTACAGTAAAATTCAAAAGGAATATTATTAGCATTTGAGGGCATCTTTTTGACTTCTTTCTCCATTGGAAAACCAGCAACTTTCATCCTCTTAATATCATAAGAGGGATCGCCGTTTGTAGGGCAGTGCTGTATGAAATGACCTGCAATATTACATCTATGACAAATATACCCATTTGGAGGGTTAACGTTTCCGAGTGTAATCTTTCTAATTTCTCTTGGAATTATTTCAGTTCTTGGAACAGTCGTTTGAATCGTGCCAGAATTAGGTTGAGAAACTGAGTCATCCACCGTGGTTAGAGTAGAAGAAGAAGAAGAAGAATTACTGCCGGAAATACTGGCGAAAATTTCATTCCACTCAGAATCTTTAATAATATCTACGGATTTAGGCTGCTCGACTTGTACAGATTCAACGGGAACGGCGGCGGCAGGGGCACCGACAACTATGGCCTTGGGCGGCAAACCAGGAATTCGACGAAGTAATAATTTGGTATTCGCGAGAATCATAGAGGCTTCGAGATCGTAATCTTCACCGGTGTCTGCGTTAGTAATAATTAGGTCGAAATCTCTGCCTCTACCGATTTTGGATTCGAAAATCAAAGTTTTGAATTCAAGAACTGAGATGTAGCGTTCGCATATGGGAAATTCAGTGAATTGCTTTGCACTCTTGAATTTGTAATACAAAACCGCCATTGATGATTCTTAATCTAAACTGTAAGGAAAGGAAAATTTATTGATCGATGAAAACTTAGGGTTTAAGAAAAAAGGAGGGGAAGAATGAAAAATGAAGAACGAAGAAAAGAATAACTGAAGAGGAATTTATAGGAAACAAAACACTTCTCTTCGGGTCCCACTAAGACGCGGTTTTCCCGCTGTCTTTCCTTTTTCTAATAGAAATAGGTTTTTCAATTTAATTAAATTGAGATTTTTTTTCTTTAAAAATCCAAAAAAATGAGATATTAAACTTTATTAAAAATTATAATATTTTTAATTTTACAATAGTAAAAGAAATTAATAAATATTAGCACGAAAAAAGAGGATATCCGTAGATTTAGTTCTAAATCTTTAAGGTTTTGGATTGTTTGAGTCGTATAATAATTTTATTTTTAAAAATTAGTTTTAAGTCTTTTTTTTTTTAAAAAAAAATTTTTGATTTAATTTAATTATTTTGATCAAATTTATAAAACGTTTTAGTCACGTGAGAAGAGGTAAATTACTGAAAATGCTTTCAAAATTAAAATAAATAGTCATGTGATTCTTAAAATTGAAATAGTAAAAGGATCAAATTATAAAATATTTAAAATTTATGACTAAATATAAAAAGTTATTGGACCAAAACAGGTAATTTCCAAATTTTAATCATAAAAGCTGAACTTGGTAAGAGGGGGATTTCTTACAAGGTTTTTGAAATGAAATCCGAAAGGAAATCAAATTCCATTTCCAAAGGGCAAAAGGAGAGCAGAGCTTCTGTAGCTATGGCGGGGAAGACCCTCAACTTCAACTTCAGCTACAACTACAGCTACAACTCCGCTGCATCATCAAAGGGAAAGTGGAGCAATCTTTCTACTTATGCTACTCGTATATATTTCTTCCTGATCGTTCTTCAAATCCCGCTTTTCAGGTGAGTATTGAAGAAAAAAAAAAATTGACGAATCTGATTTTTACTTCCTCGATCAAACAGCATTAGTGTACATGGAACAAGTTCAAGATTTATTTTGGTTTTGATTTTTGGGAATTCTACTTGATGTTTTTGCATCTGCGACTGGGATGGGATAATTGATAATTCATCTTCTGTTTTATGTTTGATGGCTGTTTGTTTATTGTTTTTGATTGTATTGTTTAATTGGGAGCATTGAGCTTTCAAATTATTGAATACAGAATTCAAGATTTTCTTTTGGACATGATAATTGAGTTCCTCAATTTGTTTTTTGGATTTACCAGATCCTCATATGTGGATGAAAGACCACACTAGATTAATCACGGTTTGAGTCGGGTAGGTAACTTACTTGCCAAGTAGATCCATTATGGGAGATTAGTTCTGGTCCAATTGTGGGTTTGAAATCGTACTTAAAGTCAGGAGTAGCTCACCTGTGGCTGTGGCCTGGGGTTGAAAAATTTTGTTGGTGGTGTAGAAAGAAGCTTTTTTTTTTTTTTAAATGTGAAAAGTTTCCTCCTGGTCTAAGTTCTGGATTTTTTTTTCTCATCTTTTTTATCAAAGAGTTTTGAAAGGTTAAATAACTAATTTAACCAACAGAAGATTCGAATAATATTTCGGAACTAAAAGGATATGTTACTTGCTGTAAAATTTCAATGCATAGCTCTACAAATCCATCAAATTATATGGTCCAGTATATTTTCTTGATGGAACTTGCATATTTACTTACTCAAGTTAGTGATGACTGTATAATTTTCCATTTTATTCTTAGTACTCTTTAAAGCTGTAACGTTAGAAGTTTGGAAATGGCAGGATTGAAATATAATTTTCAAGGTTGAGCAAAAGAAAGAGCTTTAATGAGTTGGATTTGTTGTTTTTTTGTGTATTTTATAGCTTTATGCTGCTAACTAATAATGTTTTGTTTGGTTTACTTTTTCGGATTGGCATCTTAAGTGGATGCACGATGTCCTAGCAGGATTACTGAGAACATCTTGAAGAATCAGAATCTCTCAGTTATTATTTCTGTTTAAAATGCTACAGATTACAAAATACGGAGACACATAGCTGATTCTTTATGTGATGGGATTATGACTTGACCGCATTAGTTTTTCTGATTGATTATTTGTGTTTTCTATTCAGGGTTCCCTGTAGAGCTGGGATGTGTACAACCCCACTACAGGTCACATCTTCCCAGTTGATTGCCAGTGAAATTTTTCCTGTTCCAGTTGTGAAGGCCCTGCTCTACCCTGGGGCTGTTGTGAATGGCCTTGCCACTAACATGACAATTCCAAGTTGGAATAATCTTATGAATATTTATAACTTGACTGAAGTGAAGGAGGCTTCTCCTACAGCTGACCTGCAACGCCTGGAGGTTTGTATCTTCAAAACTCGTAATTATATATATGCTTTATTACAATCATGTCCTGAGATACTATCAAGCTTTATGACGAGTTCTGACAAAAAAATACCATTTTCATCACAAGGTTCATTACCTTTTTCGACAATTCATAATGATTGAGGGTTACCTGTACATACCATAATTGTGAGCTATAATCAAATAATACCATTAACTGTATCTGTTCCAGCATCATCATTTGTTTATTGAGTTTTATTAAGTTTCAGAATTGTTTCTTCTTTAAATCATTGGGATCATGGTGTTGGACTTAACTTATCAAAATGGACGAATAAAGATTTACAGGTTCGAGAGCTTAGTTAATAGAATGCTTTACCAAGCTCAGTTAAATAGGGTTTGAAGTTAGTGACCTAAATCTCAGTGGTACATCTCATCCATTTTTATATACTTGATATGGGACATGTTCATGATATAAGTCATATGCAATGATGAGTAGCTGATTTTTGCGGAGTGTCAATGCACGATAACTTCAATATGAACTGATTTAACTCAATGGAAAACTATAATTGTCTAGAAGTATTCAGTTTTACCAGTGTATCTCACATCGAAGAGAGAAGTTCAATTGACGTGAACTTTCAAACAATATCATCATTGGATAAAGTTGTTTCATGCTTGTCTCAGCTTTGCAGAAATGGGCTTTCGAGTTAAAATAATAGGTTTATATTTATTAAGCACTCAATACACCCTCATATATCTAATGTGAGTAGAGTTGTGGTCTCAATTTCATCTATTTCTGACCAAGAACCTGACATCTTGTGTCGGCCCATCTTATGCTCAAACTCATTGCTAATCTGATCAATGTCATGTTCTAATTGGCTGCAACTATACCATTTTTTGATACCTTGATTTGGCAGATGGGGCGATCATAGATCCCCACTTAGTTTGTCCACTTGTACTTTAATCATGTCTAGATGAACCACATCAAACAATGTTTGGGTGTTTTACATAATTTTTTATACAAAGTTTTTTCTGTTGTACTTTTGGAGCAGAATGTTCCTACCACTGGAATTAGTTGTCATAGAGCGTCATTCTAATATTAATCTTGTCCTCCCCATGGTTGTGTTCCCATAAACAAAACAAAGGAACAATGTTGGTTTTACTTTTTTTCAATTGGTATTGACACAATTACTTTTTTGAAGTTTGTTTTCGATTTTCCACTAGAGTCTGTTGCCCTTCATAGACTCTCCTTCCTTATTCACCGATCTCAATTCCTTTTGGAGCAGGTTCTTGCCGGAAGCTACTTCTCTGTTGCTGGAGGACTTGTAGGCTTGTTAAAGCCCGGAAGAATGAGCATGTTTGGGACACTTCTTGTGATCTGGGGTCTTGTCAAGGAGGGAATTCTTGGGAAGCCAGTAAATACAGATCCAACAAAAGCAGTGTTTGTCTATCCAACAATGTTGTTAGCACTTGTGTGTGCTTTCTTGTCAGTGAAGTATGACGTGAAAAAGGTTGCCCGAATCGCCTCTGCTCAATCAACTGCAAAGCCTCTGAAGGGCTCTTCAAAATCCAAGCTAAAATAACGTTGAAACTGTATTCCTTCCTGTTAATCCTCCTTTTTCTATTGATTTCCAGGCTAATTGTTGATTACTTCAGAGATGATTTTTTTTTTCTGTTTGGAATATGGTGTTTTCCACATACAATTCTGACTGTTAATTGCCTTTAAAGAGAAAACAATAGTGTTTGTAGATCAGCTAAAAGTGAGAGTATTTTATGTTTGCTTTATTAGATTTGGGACAGGATAGGGGTTTTATACTGTCCTGTGCATTACTAAAGAAATGCAATAAAATCTTCACTATTTGTTTTTGTAATTCCAAATGAAATATCCTATTCAATCAATCTGTTGCAATTTTTTTTTTTTTTTTTTTAAAGCTCATCCTCCATCCTTAAGTACTCCCCAACCTCCAGGTTGGGAGATCGATACTCCCCCCATGTATATTAAAAAAAAAAAAAAAAAAAAAAAAAAAAAGTACTCCCCAATATCAGCCTGGTGAATAACCACAATGCCATTGGGATCCATCTTCCTGCAATCCTGTGTACTCTTGGCTGCAACACCAAATCCCAAAGGGACATCTGACATTGAAAAGACTACAACTCATCATTTGGGTGTTTATTCCCAAAATATGGTAAATTTTGGGATTTTTTTCAAAATATGGCAAATTTTCATCTCCTTCCCAAAATATAGTAAGTCTACTTTGGTAAAGTAGACTCTCATTTTTTTTAATAAAATATTGAGAATCTATTTTGTGTGGGGGGCCGGGTCACAAGTGGACTCTCAATATTTTATTAAAAAAAAAGAGAGTCTACCTTGTCAAAGTAGACCCAATTCAATTTTAATAAAATATTTAAATTATACTTTCTTTTTTCTTTTTAAATTTATTTATAAATTTTAATTTTTATAATTTTCTAATAATAGCAATTCATAAATTTATTTTTTATAATTTTCATAAACATTAATTATTATTATACTTGTATTACATTTAACAAAGTGACGTAAAAATTAATTGAAATTATAATATATTATAATATTAAAATAATATTTTATGTATTAATGTAAAATAATATTTTTTTTACTTGTGCTTATATATTCAAGTAATTTTAATTTAAAATTTATTTTTATATTCTTGAATTAAGTAATTTAATAAATTTATATTATATATTAACATAAAAAATATTTTATTCAAATAATTTTTTTTTTTTTATATTGGATGTGCATCTTGTGTATAGTACAACACAATCTTCATTGGTCACACCATCAACACACTTTGGTGTATTTGGGCAAGCTAGAGTTTGCTTTGCAACAGTTGGAAAACGTAAGCAATATAGGGGAAGAGAGAAAAAAAAAAATCAAGAGCTCGTTATATGAGTATTTATATAACTATGATTAATTATTTTTTATGTTAATATATAATATTTTTATTTGAATAAAATATTTTTTATGTCAATATATAATATAAATTTATTAAATTATTTAATTCAAGAATATAAAAACAAATTTTAAATTAAAATTATTTGAATATATAAGTACAAGTCAAAAAAAAAATTATTTTATATTAATACATAAAATATTATTTTAATATTATAATTTCAATTGATTTTTACGTCACTTTATTAAATATAATTCAAGTATAATAATAATTAATGTTTATGAAAATTATAAAAAATAAATTTATGAATTACTATTATTAAAAAATTTTAAAAATTAAAATTTATAAATAAATTTGAAAAAAAAAAAAGTAATTTAAAATATTTTATTAAAAAAATGAGAGTCTTACTTTGGCAAAATAGACTTTTTTTTTTTTAATAAAATATTAAGAGTCTCTTTACCAAAGTAAACTTACTATATTTTGAGAAGGAGGTGAAAAAATAACTATATTTTGAAAAGAATTCTAAAAATTACCACATTTTAGAAATAAACCCATCATTTGGATTAATATTCTCAATAATCCTCCCTAACCACGTTTCAGAACACTGTTTCCGTATAAGAAACTCATTTCAGTAATCCAGAGCCTTTGCCCCAGTAGTAAAGGCTTTTTAGCCACAACTTATTACTGCTTTAAAAAAAAAAAAAAAAAAAAAAAAAATTATGCTTAGCATTGGCAGCCAACAAATTCAAACTCTGTATAGTCAGCTGAAATTTCCCACCCTGCGTGAATTTTCCTATCTGGGTTCCAAGTGAAATCAAACTCTCCCGCTTTATGTTTGTTGCTCGCTTAACTAGACACTCAGCAACATAGTCAACTCGATTTCTTTTGGAGACGAAAACAATACCTTCCAGGCTTTGAATCAGGACCTTCAAGAGATGGGTTATCTACTATGTTCTTCAGACTGCCGCCTACGAATTTAAATAGCTTTTCGAACACTTGGGTCGTCTCATTCTCGTCCAGGGTTCTCATGGCTTCAACAAAAAAACGAATTTAGGGTTTATGGGAGAGAGAAATATATATATATATTATAATTCTAATGACCTGCTTACTTGGCAGCTTAGTCATCAGTTTATCCATCATAACGCATTCCCACTACGCGCTCAGTTAGATTTGTCTGTAATTGTAAATCAATCCCCTTAGAGAGAGATAAGAGAGCTTTTTGAAAATGGCTTCCTCTGCAATCTCGCTTCCCATTCTCAAAGCTCCTCCTCACAATCACATCTACAAGAACGAGAAATTCTTCTTCCCTGTCTATCCCAGAAGTGTTAGAACCAATTTCATCTCGCCACGTCTCCGATTCCCTTTCTTATCCGTCGTTGCTTTAGCTCGCCGTCGTCACAGTAGCTCCGACTCTACCTCTCTCCCTCCTAAGAAAGACAAGAAAAAGGTCTGACACCGATTTTCTCTCTTTTTTCTTTTGTGTTAATTCAATTGATTTGTATTGGGAGAGTTTAGTAATTTTTTTTTTTTATTCATATATTCGATGGGTTTAGCTGAAAAATGGTGAATTAAAAAAAAAAAAACAATAGTTTATGGTGTCACTGTGTTTTATAGTATTTATTTAGTGAGAATTGAAGACTATTTTGAGTTTTTAAGTTTTATTTGTTGAATTATGTTCATAGTATACTAGAACCCTTTTGTTAATTCTGAAGTTCCTAAAGATAATTTAAAATAATTACACTTAACTTGTCAACCTGGACTTGAATTTGCCTAATTCCAGAGTTACCTTTTATGTCTTTTTGATGTAAATGAATCATTTTTTTTTTTTTTTTAGTGGACAGTATTTACAAATTTGTGCATCCACTGTGTAGTAATACAGATATGGTGGTGCCCCTGCAGGTGGCACACGCAGAAATTGAGAAAATGTGTATGTAGTTTATGATTTAAGAACTAACGATTTTTTTTTGTGTTCATTTGATTTTTATTTTTCAGAAGAAAAATTCTCAACGTAAAGGTGCTGAAGAAGAAGAAGATGCTTTTGAGGCCTTATTTCGCCAGCTTGAAGAGGACTTGAAAAATGATGACCTTTCTATGGATGATTTTGATGATGATATAAGTGAGGAAGACCTTGCAAAGCTTGAAAAAGAACTGGAAGAAGCATTGAAAGATGACGAACTTTTAGGGGCTCTAGGATCACTTGAGGATGAACCTGAAGATAAAGAAGAAGAAGAAGAAGAAGAAGAAGGAGAAGAAGAAGAAGAAGAAGAAGAAGGAGAAGAAGAAGAAGAAGAAGAAGGAGAAGAAGAAGAAGAAGGGAAAGCAGACGATGAAGTCCAAAATGCTTATGAGGATTATGAAGATGATGATGATGATGATGATGAAGACGAAGAAATGCCAATTCAACTTAAAAGTTGGCAGCTTAAGAGACTGGCATATGCTCTCAAAGCTGGTCGCCGTAAGACTAATGTAAATACTGTTTTTTCCACTTTAATTTCATTTCCTATTCTAGCCTGAAGATTACTGCTTGGTTGAATATATATTAGACAATGTTTCTTGTGTCATTATTCTCCTTGATTATGGTGCTATCGTTTAATGTAATGCTATCAGAAGCAGAGGTTAAGTATCAGGAGATAATGACTTGCCCAATGAGTTTTGAGGCCTCTTGATATTATCTGGCCTTGTCTTGCAGATAAAAAACCTTGCTGCTGAGTTATGCCTTGACAGAGCAGATGTTCTTCAACTACTTCGTGAACCTCCTCCAAATCTTCTTATGATGAGTGCTATGTTACCTGATAAACCCGTGTCAACAGTTGTAGAAGAACCTGTAAAGGAACCATCAGAAACAATTTCCTTGGAGACGACTGAAACTACTCAAAATTCTGAGACTAAGACAAAAGTGCCTGTTCATGTCATGCAAAGCAATTGGTCTGCTCAGAAGAGAATCAAGAAAGTTCAACTTGACACCCTTGAACGTGTTTATATACGCACAAAGCGCCCCACAGTAAGTGAACTTTTTTGGTTTACGTACATTGCAGTATTTGTTTGTTCTGGAAAATAGGGTAGTTTCAAATATTTACTCTCCACTGTGGATTTTTCATATGGTGGATTTGCAAGTCTAAATTTTTTTTAATTGTTTGTGACAAACTCAACAAATTTTGGATAAAGCTAGTTACTACCAAGTGCCAAATGTCGAAATGACATTTAATATGCTACCAAAAGCTTAAATGTTCAAAGAAATTAGTGTATTTAGGGGGCAGATAGACTATGATTTCATAGCCCTGGGGATGAATTGTACACACATTAGTTGGTCCTGAAGTATTTGAAGGCAAGATGTGAAGTGGGTAAAATTTAGTAAGATCTTGCTCGAAGAAAGTATTCAGACCAAATAGTGTAAATGTGGGAGTTTCTAAAGCAAACAAACTAGGATCGCTGAATACCTACTGTGGAGTGTGTGGTTTTATACTGATTGGGTTTCCAAATTAACACAAGAAACTGGCTGGTGAAAAACAACTTTTTTCTTCTTTAGTCTAGATTGTTTTCGTGTAAGCTGAAGTTTGATACTGCCCAAATATTATAAAACTGCTACCATTCTCCCTCAGTTGTGATTTTGTGAAGGTTTTTATCTTATCTTAATACCCTTTTCATAGATTGAGTTCAATGGTGAATACTGTAATGAATTATATCTCATTCTTGAGTTGTCTGTTTGAAAAAAATAAATTATGCAGAATGCCATGATTAGCAGCATCGTGCACGTGACAAACCTCCCTCGGAGGAGGGTTTTGAAATGGTTCGAGGATAAAAGGGTCGAAGAAGGAGTTCCAGAGCATCGGGCTCCTTATCAACGGTCCTCTCCTACATTCAAATGAAAGAAAGATCAGAACTGTACATTTTTTGGGTAAAGTTTACTCTTTATGTTAGGAACTACATGGAAGGAAGTTCAGGTAGAGTTCAGCATATAGGAAAGTGGAAAGGAAGAACTTTAGCATTATGTGGAAAAAGGCCATTCAAAAATAGATTTCATGTTATTGCATATTCTTTAGTTATTCCAAAGGTATTGTTGATGTTTGATGCTATGATTCATTTCATCTCCATGTTTGTTCATCTCCAAAGGTTTTTTAAAAAAAAAGTAATTTTATTGCTTGCCTTCGTATACTTTTACCTTCCTTATGACTTGATTTCTTGTCTTGAGTTGCTTATTTTGAGTCTTGAATTTGGTGAAGTTGGAGGAAACACAAAAAGAACATATAAAGAAGGCAAATGATAATATATGTTAAGAGAGGATTAAAGTATAATACTGTAAATGATACACGAGGTTGAGGTTTGACATTGGAATATTCCATTAACTAAGAGTTTGACTCTCGAGAGCAATTCAGATTTGTCTGAATAATGATTTTGGATATTGAATAGTGATGTTGTTTAATTTGAATGTGGAAATGATTTAAATGTGTTTGTAGTTAAGATTCATCTAAAATATTTCGTTTTATAAATATTTTTGCTTCTTAATACAATTAATATTAAACTAGTTGATTCATGTAATTTTTAATATTCAAATATTGAAATATAATCATGAATATTGCTGTTAAAAATTAATAATATAGAACTTTGCATCCTTAGAAAGTCCAAAATTTTGTTTTCAAATTTAAAAAAAAAAAAAAAAAACAAAATTAATATAACAAAAACATTTAATGACTAAATTAATTCATTTTCATTCATGATTATGAAAGTTAATCCTAACTTCTAGGTAATAATTGAAACTGCTTACATGCATTTTAGTAACATAAAAATATATTTAAAACAATTTTATTAAATTCAATCCAAATTATATTATTTAATTTTTTACATTCAAATGTTGGAAAAAATTAAATTTAGAAAAAAAAATGAATTTTTTTTTTTAAAATTTTAAAATAATTTTTCTTCCTCTTATCCAATTCAGTTTCCCCTTCTTAAAATTTCTTACCAAAATTTGATTTAAAATATAAAGCGAATTCCAGACTGCTCCGAAATATTCATATTTATTTACGTTGTAGTCCTCATACAAAGAATACTTTTTGCGCTGTTCCCCTGCAAAAATCCCCTCTCGTTTTCCTTCTCTCCTGCGCTGCAAAAATCTATCGGATTCTGAAAGAGGCAAAGGTAATGGAGGTTTCTCCGGCAAGAACTTGTTTATGGAGTTTTATTTATTTCACGTAATACTTTATCATTCTGTATTTATTTATTTATTTATTGTTGTTGCTAATTTGCTCGAATTAGTAGTTTAAAATCTCGCTGATTTTTGTTTTTTAATTCTTGGGCAGAATTATCTCGGTTCTGTTTGTGGTTCGTTTTCTGTTAGTTTTTTTTTTTTTTGGTGGGGTTGGGTTATAGGAATTTGAAGAAACCCTAGGTTTATCTGTGGGAAAGTTGGTAATTTTCCATTGCTTGAGCTGATTTTAGAATTGATTCTGCTCTTGTTGGAACTGATACTGACGAATTCAGTCAGTTTAGCTTGTAATTTGCGGATGTATTTTGCAGTATCTTAGAATTTGAGTTGATGATAGTAGTACGTTGATTGAATGAAGTCTTTTTGGGTTTCTTCCACATTGGATTTATTTCTTGGGTCTATGATTATTGTGTGGTATATTAGGAGGAGAAAAACACCCTAGATGTTTCTGGAACTTTGCTGATATTTGACTCTGTGTAATTCAGCATTAGGCATTATAGTAGGTGATATTAGTTTTCATCTTTCATTCGACCTTTTGTATTCTTCTCCGGAACATGTGTACTATAAATTGATCGTCGTCCTCTTCCATGAAAAAGAAAGATGCTCTTTGGCACTTTCTTTTTCCTCTGTGCCATTTTAAAACTGTATTCTGACAAATCTTTTGTGTTCTAATTGGGAATATCGAATTTAGGTGTCTTTGTTGTTAGTTAAATAAAGAGATGCAGAAATGCATGGATTATCGATTTAGTTTGTAGTTACCTACTAAATGATGAGGTTATTGTTATTTATTTTACATTTTGGTGTACTTAAAACTGCAGGTATAACCAATAATGCCGAAGGTGAAAACCAACCGTGTTAAATATCCTGAAGGATGGGAATTGATTGAACCTACCCTTCTTGAACTACAAGCCAAGATGAGAGAAGGTTTGGTTTGCCTATTATTCTGAAAACCTTAATAGACATTTTATCTTCTCACTTTTTTTATTTTTTGGGGTTTTTTTTTTTTTACTTTTTTTCCCCTTATTCAGCTGAGAATGATCCACATGATGGTAAGAGGAAATGTGAGGCATTGTGGCCTATTTTTAAGATAGCCCATCAGAAAAGCCGATACATATTTGACCTTCATTATAGAAGGAAGGAGATTTCCAAGGAATTGTTTGAGTTTTGCTTGGATCAGGGGTATGCAGATCGTAACTTGATAGCAAAGTGGAAAAAGGTTTGTTCTTCATATTAAAAAAATCATTTTCCTTGTTTTATGTTCAATTTTTCCTTTCACTATGTGTTTTTTCCTAGGCTAGTTTTTCTTCAAATTAGTTTTAAAAACAAATTTTAGATATCTGATTACCATGTAGCTGTGCATCTTTGGCATTGAGGAATGTTTTTAAGCACACCCCAAAAAATTAGATGTAAGGAGAAAAATATTTTCTTTCGAATATTCACCATATTCACTCAATTTTCCACGAAATACTCTATTGAGTGAACATGACTTTGCCCTTATCTCTGATATCTCCCTCCCTTCTCTTCTCAACGGACTTCTACTCTTTTGCTATGTGCATATATTTGAAGTCTTAGTTTCCACCATGCTTTTCTAATAAACTCTCATGATCTGCAATTATTGGCAGCCTGGATATGAACGTCTTTGCTGTTTAAGGTGCATACAACCGCGTGATCACAACTTCCAGACTACATGTGTTTGTCGTGTTCCCAAGCATTTGAGAGAGGAAAAGGTTATAGAATGTGTGCATTGTGGCTGCAGGGGTTGTGCCAGTGGAGATTGATTAAACTTTCTATAGCTTATTATCATTAGTCAAGATATGTGCTTATGTGCTGTAACAGTAATTCTCTAATTGTCTGTCCTTCTGTTCCAAGTCTTGTAAGTGATTGGTGGCTTAACAAACCACAGGTGATTTGTATGAAGGAAATTTAGTTTTCTCACCTGCATGTTCCTAGTGTGTGTGACTCTCATCTGCCTGGTTTCTGGTTTCTCTGCTCTTTAATTTCTACTTCTTCTTTTATCGACTTGTAGTAGATTTACTTATAAATTTTCTTATTTACTATGGTGAGATATTATAAGTTGACAAAAGTAATTTTTTTTTTTTTTTTCTTAAAGAAACTTTTGTAATCTAGCTATTTTGATCTTGAATAATTCAGAAATATACGTATTTTTTAAGATAATGTTTTTTTAACATATATTTATTATTTAATGAAGTGTTTTTATTTTATTTTTGTAAATTAGTATATTTCACAAGTTTAACATTTAGTTCACAATAATATATAAAGTATTTTAAAATTTAAAAACGAGAAAAGGAAAAAAAAATATTATGAAAAAAAGAGTAAAAGCTGATTGGTGAACTTAACCAAATTACAGAAAACGGTTGTCATAGACAAACAAATCTCCAAAGGAACGAGTCAACTCAACACTATTAACTCAATAACTCGCCCTACTTCACTTTCTTGTATTGTGGCCTCCAACAGTCTCACACAGTTGAGTAAAACCCCTTTCCATTTCCAAAGCTCACCCTCCCATTTATCCTCCTAGGATCACAAATCCCACATTTCCTCCTCTGTAAAATCAAAGAAATCCAATCCAATCCCATCAGTAATCTCTTGGAAGATTCACCGAAGAAGAATCCGAAATGGGTTCGCTTGGAAGAGCAATTTACACTATGGGTTTCTGGATCCGCGAGACCGGCCAAGCCCTTGATCGCCTCGGTTCCCGCCTTCAGGGAAGCTACTACTTCCAAGAACAACGTATGCTATCTCATTTCCATTTTTTCCCTCTATTTTCTTGCCAAAATTTCTTTATTGTGTCCAAGCCCTAGAAATTCTATGTCTTTAGTTGTTAATTCACTGAATGATTTGTGTTTATTTTCTGAGGTTGAGGCATTTTTTTTTTATTAAAATTTTGGATTTTGAATTTTATTCCCTGCTCTGATCACTTTATATATAAGGTTCTTGTGTGGGCTGGACTGATTTTACTCCACTGGTTGTTATTCCTGATTTTTTGGAGGATTTATTATTATTATTATTTTATTTATTTTAAATTGTGGAATAATTTCTAAATGCTGTTATGTTTGTTTGGTAAGTTTCCAGGCATAGAACCCTGATGAACATTTTTGATAAAGCTCCTGTTGTGGACAAGAATGCATTTGTAGCACCAAGTGCTTCTATTATTGGAGATGTTCAGGTTGGCCAAAGTTCGTCCATTTGGTATGGATGTGTTCTAAGGGGTGAGTTCGTTTCACTGATAATTCCTATTCTCGTGTCAATTTCTTTAAGTTGATTCCAACTATTTTGGAAAACATGAAATTTGGTCCCTTTAGCACTATTTTTTGTATTATACTTAGTAATGATCTCGAGCTTGCTCTCTTACTCCTTTATCCTAAGCCAAAAGATTAAATAATTGGCTTATGTATCATGCACCTTTTTTTTTTTTTATACACTAATCAAGTAAAAGTTCTGAATTTATATATGCAGTCTTCTTTTTGGGTTTGCAATTATTTGTGTTGAGAAATTGTTTGTATATATGTCTGCTAAATCTGAATGGATTTTGCTATAATCCCTAAAATGTTTGTTAAAGATGGAATGACTAATATACTCCACCTGTATTGAGCTTTGGCCAGTGTCACTAGCAGTCAATATCTATCTTGACCACTTTCCTAATGCAAAATGTTTGTGGGTATGCATTTTTGAAGGAATTTAGGGGTTTGACCTTTATATTTGAAATAGCAGAACAAAAGCATGTGATCTTTTCAAATCCAGCATGAGAAATGTTGAATCTTAAATTATTTGAGACATTATTTTTGCATATTATGTTCTCGATATAGGAGGCCACCTTTACACTTTTGAGTACAATATGGTACTAAATATCTCTAACTCACATCTGCAATTTGCTTTACCTGATAAACCTGCATTAACCATCTTCAACGTAGTTGTATTGATGGACTTTCTTTTGTTTTTTTATGGTTCATCATCTTGTAGTGGATCATATTCTTTATATTATCTATAGATATTTATTCTATGTCTATTTTATTTTCCTGAAGAAGTTCTCATCTGCAATAATTTTGTTCTTAAAATCTTAAGGCTGTGAAAGAAATATTTTCTCTTTATTTTTCCATCTATCTTGATAGTAAAAGAGGATGTATTTAAATCTTTTCCTCTAATTTCTTTCTTGCGTCTTTTTTATGTTAAGGTTGTCAGTATCCGTACATCTCTTGTGGGCTTCTAATGCTTTTTATTGGTTAATTATTCTATTTAAAAGTACCTTGAGTCGCCTTCCCTACCAAAAATTGATATGAAATATAAAATTGATCCATTAGAATCAAACATAAGGTGAGCAAGAATTCAGTAATCTCCTCAAATCTTGAATGCCTTGCTTTAGCGCTACCCGAGGCTCTAACATTGAACACTTTGCATGTTTGCTCATATCCTTTTTTACCTCATAGGATTACTCCCATTGCAAATGCATTTTTTTTCTAATTGCATTTTCTATATGGTCACGCATGAAGAATAATAAGTTTCACTGTCATGCCTATTAGAGGTTGTTATTAGATCCTATTAAAACCCCTCCCACCCCCCCCCACCCCAACAAAAAAAAAAAAAAAAAAAAAAAAAAAATGAACTATTGCAATCATACTCCCTGCATGAAATAAGGCTTTTGCTTCCTCAGAATCCAATTTTATTTTGTTGAAGAAGACATTACAGAAAACTCCCAAGTTCTGGAAGTTATGTGCTACATTAGTGATATGATTGGAAAACTCTCAAGGTATGATTGCATATTTAGAATACTTAACTAGAAACATGTCCATCTTGAGCAGCAGTTATGTATGAAAATGGTGTAGTTGACACGTATCTTTTCTTCTCCTTTTTTTGTGGTCTTGGAGGCAGGTTTTATTTTTTTAACTGGAGAAGCTTGTAAAATTTTCACTGAGAGACTGATATGTTAAAGATTGGATCCTATTAAGCACGCACTTCTACACAGATGTCTTTGCTTATATTTTGATTTTTTAATTCTGCTGACCCTTCTAACCATATTCAAAAGTGATCGGCTTATGATGGCATGAATACTTCTTGATCCTTACATACTTCAATTTGCTCTGTATATTTTCTAGTTCTTATCTAATTGTAGAAGAAAATATACAGGTGATGTGAACAGCATTAGTATTGGAACTGGAACCAACATACAAGACAATTCTCTTGTCCATGTGGCCAAATCCAATCTAAGTGGGAAAGTGTTGCCTACTATAATTGGTGATAATGTTACTGTTGGTGAGTGTCTTTAGATGAATGCATTTCATAGATCTAATCTTCCTTTAGAAATTTAATGATATCTTGTGCATTTTTGTTGGGTAGGTCATAGTGCTGTTCTTCATGGATGTACTGTTGAGGATGAGGCATTTATCGGTATGGGTGCAACATTGCTTGATGGGGTGGTTGTCGAGAAAAATGCTATGGTTGCAGCTGGAGCACTTGTCCGTCAGAATACAAGGATCCCCTTTGGTGAGGTATGTCGAAACCTGTTTTGTGGCTGAAATATCGAAGCAGTTAGATGGTTGTTGAAGGACTATAGAACATGTATATTAAGACTCTCTAGCAGCATTTAATTCTTGTTGAATAGTTCACAAGGGTTTCTTGCATGCTGCTTACTTTTTGTTACTTTCAAAAGCCGGTCACTAGAATTTTGAAGCGGCACTTCAGTAACTGTTAGCGTAGTACCTATGTGTTCTTAATTTTCTGAATGTTAATGTCCATAGGGGAAGAAGAAAAGTGAACAGTGAACACTGAACAGTGAACTGAAGTTTTTATAACATATGATGTGTCTTATGGTCAGAAACTAGTGAAGAAACATGAGCTCTTTTTGATGAAATTTAGCATATATTTCGTCTAGCAATTAATTGAATGGTCAATTATGTTTCACGTTGTATTATCATATTAGGATAATTATGTTACACAATACACGCTTATGTTGGTTTTGTGATTTTGGAGGAAAAGAGAGCCAGGTAATCTTGTTTGGGGATATAAGACTCAAATTCTCCAACTACTTTTTCCATTTACCTTAATCTTTTTGTTCGTGATGCCTGATAACAAATGTCACTTCAATTATTCCTTCGGAAAGAAATTGCATGAGAACTAAATGTATTATTATCTAATAGTTCTTCTCTTGTGATGCAGGTGTGGGGAGGAAACCCCGCAAAGTTTCTAAGAAAACTGACAGAAGAGGAAATAGCTTTCATATCCCAATCAGCCATAAACTACACCAACTTAGCACAAGTTCATGCAGCTGAAAATGCAAAAGGCTTTGATAAAATTGAGTTTGAGAAGGTGTTGCGCAAGAAGTTTGCTCATAAAGATGAGGAGTATGACTCAATGATTGGTGTTGTTCGTGAAACACCACAAGAGCTTATCCTCCCTGATAATGTTTTGCCTGATAAGGCTGCACCAAAGGCCTCGTAATTGTTTTCCAATACCCCTTATAACTTTAAAGGTCTTGGGATTTGATCACGACAAAATGCCCTTTTTTTTTTTAGCTTATAATAATTATTATCAGGGCCAGGTTGAATGAAGTAAGAAGTGTTAAAAGATTAATCCCTGGTATGCAGTTCTCTTTTCCTCTGTCTTATTGGTCATCCTATTCGAACAGCTAGAGGTATTTTTTCTTTTTAAATGTTTTGTTGAGGTGATTGATGATGAGATAGTAGACAAAAAGACTTGGAAAATGTTTTAGGACTTCAGGTATCTCAAAAATGATGCTTTGAACTCATTTTCTTTGAGAAACCTTTTGACAGAAATAAAATTGAATGACTTTTTGCTTTGCTATGTGCCTCTCTCACGTTGCTGCTTTGACTAATTTTGATTCGATTTAAATTGTATTTGTAGAGTTTAATTTTTGTTTAGGGAAAGTATTATCATAATTTTTGTATGACGATTATAACGAGTGTCAAATTTATAGTCTTATATAATATTTTCAAGCTGCTTACAATGAGTTTTGAATTTGTTATTGCATTACAATGAGTTTTGAATTTGTTATTGCATGTAATATTCACAAGTCACTCGTTACATAGTAATTGTCAAATATGTGATTTGATGTAATATTCAGAAATTGCTTATTTCTTACTTATCTGTGGGGCTTAGAAGAGTTTTGGTATTGTTAGGAAGAACGTGTGGTAAAGTAGATCTAGCTGTCCCTAAACATAATTGTAACTTCATTAATTGGCTGGTAGTTGGGATAATAAATCAGCAAACTAATAAAAACTAAAACCATCTTAATTGCAGCCAATATATTTACACTTTAAAAGAAATTGAAAATTTTTCATTTTTAGTACCATAAATTTTTGTTTCAAATACATTATTATTATTATTTGTTTTGGTACGAAGTGTCTTAAATAAGTCTTAAATAGTAGGAAACACTTTTAGGTTAAATTAATCTACATTCAAACTAATTTTCGTTCGAATCGGGTTGGATTCTGACCACAAATTTTAAACAAATACATGAATTGGGCTTGAACTTTCAATCTCCTTAAAACAAGAGAGTTCCTTACTAACTTATTTGCACTTTGGGTTAATTATTATGTTTTTTGAGAGGTTTAACTTTTCTTTTCTTTGAAATATTTTCATGAAATGATTATCCAATTTAAAGTTTTAAAATATATTCTAAAACAGTATGCAATTTTTAAAACCATAATTTATTATTATTTTCTTTTATTAAAGATGAATTAAAATTTTACCTTTTAATAAAAAGAAAAAAGAATTGTAAAAGAGAAAGTTTTAAAATATTAATAATTAATTCAACTTAATTTTCTAATAATGTGAGGGTAATGGGGACAGAAATTTTAAATATTATATTTGTTTACATAGCCTTTATTTTAAAACGTGCAACATCAATAATTATTAATATATATATATATATATATATATTTTTGCAATAAATTACATAACCCGGTGCTGAGGAGAGTTTGGTGTCCTTATTCTCTGGTCTTGAGTAGAGAGTCGTTTCAAACTACATACTCGAATTTTTTACTAGCTCAATTATGCATTGAAATTATTATTTTTATTTCCTATTGCTATCCAAATATATTTTATATATATATGTAAGTTCTTAAATGGGATTCAAAAAAAAAAGTTCTTAAATGGGAAAGTATCAAGGGTATATTTGTAATTTCACCTAAAAGCACAGACATCAAAGAAACATGGGCAATTTGGCAATTTTCTCCGTGTAGACTAACTCAGCACATGTCCTTTTCAGTCCCAGTTCAATGTTTCTTAACCTTCCATCAAATCTTAATCCAACGGTCATTCTGACGTCCACGTTTCTTTCTCTCTAGCTTTTGATTAAACCAACACGCTGTGGCTCCTAATACTTCCACGTTCACTACTTTTTCACCGTCGGATCATTAATAATCCAACGGCTAAAACTTCACCACCACCTTTCTCTCTCCCCCCCCCGTCTGCTGAAGCATTAACGTCCCGCTCTTTTTCCAGCCTTCTTCTGACAAACAAATATCCCATTCTCTTCACCTATTTCCTTCTTTGGTTTTCTTCATTTTCTCTCTCTTCTTTATCATCTCTCTTAAAAATTTCTTCTATTTTTGTGTGGTAAAGTAAGGGAAATGCAAGAACAAGCTACCAGTTCCATTGCAGCTAGCTCTATACCTTCCAGCAGTGAAAGATCCTCTAGCTCAGCTCTGCACGTTGAAGTCAAAGAAGGTATTAATTTTTTTTTTCCAGTTCTTGATTCTTTGTGGTGTTTGCTTCATTGCTAATTTTTTTTGCAACATTTTACATTTTTAGATTGAAAGATTGCATCTTTACTGTGGATTAACATGTTTTAGTATAGTCCCGTCCATCTGTAGTATGTGATTTTGTTGGCATTTGATTCTGTGTGGAGAATCCTATTTAGAAAAGTATGAATTTTCAGCTCATATTTAGGATAAAATCATGAATACATTTTTTCTTTGTTGGATGAATGTGAGTGGGCCTTATGGATTACTTTTTGGGAATTTGAGCTGATTTTCAATAATCTAAGGAAGGTCTTGGAAAATGTAGGACTTTTTTTTCCATGTGGGTTTTTTTTTGGTCATTTTCTTGGGATGGAGTAAGATCTTGACTTTGATTGATTACCTTAATTTGGTGGAATTATGTGTACTACTTTTAAGGTATGGAGAGTGATGATGAGATTAGAAGAGTTCCTGAGATAGGTGGAGAAGCAGCTGGTGCATCAGCTTCTGGAAGGGATGGTGGCTCAGCTGCTGGGCCAGTACAACCTTCTGCCGCTGGCCAGAGAAAAAGAGGTAGAAGCCCTGCTGATAAAGAGAACAAGAGGTTAAAGAGGTAAGGTGGTGTAGTAAAGGGGTCCCAATTTTGCATCACTTTCTAAACTAAATCTTCTTGTTTGTGTGTGGGGTGGGGGTTTTAATCATGGCTGACAATGTATGATGGGGACATACAAATCATCTAGTTTTACAAGTATCCCATTACAAATCTTGATAAAGTTTGGTATTTTTGGTTTTATCAGAGGCAATTTAGTAATATTGTGATTTGTGTGTGAGGTTGGAAAAGGTTGCTGAGGAACAGAGTTTCAGCTCAACAAGCAAGGGAAAGAAAGAAGGCATACCTAATTGACTTAGAAGCTAGAGTTAAAGAATTGGAGACAAAAAATGCTGAGCTTGAAGAAAGACTGTCCACTTTGCAAAATGAGAACCAGATGCTTAGACATGTATGTCCCAACTTAACTCCTTTTTTTGATTTATTATTTTCTCCTATTGAATTCTACTCTTTTGGACAACTTTCCGTATTCATACTATTCTTAATAACATTGAATTCCTCTGGTTTGAGTTCGTGAAAAAGTTCAGTATCTTTGTGAGGAAGACTTACCGATTCAATTTACTTTCATCCCTCTAGTTCATTATGCTTTTCTATGTGTGTGTATATATAATATTTGCATTTAAACCATTCTCGAAATGTTAAGTCTTGCCATTGAATTCATTGTTTATCTGTAATGCATCCTCTTTGTTTTTTAAATTGTATGATTTCATTAGGTTTGGTATAGATTGCTTGAACTGGTGTATATTTACCTTAAAAGGGAATATCATTCATTGTAGGGAAATTGTGTCATGTGACATTACCTTAACCTGTTTTCTTCTCTCTCATAATAAGTAAACAGATTGCAGCTTTTCTTTAATGATGTTGATATTTTGCAATTAGTTACTACATTTGCATGGATCTGGTGTAGTCCCTTAACAACTTTCGGCTATCCGGTTTGGTACTTCTTTTTTTTTCCAAACAAATTAATCTTTTATCTAATTTCGTTTGCTTAGATTAATCTTTCCTGCCAATTACTAACAAATTCCAATCAAAATTTTTGTATGTGTCAAACACATAATGGTACAAAAGCGAAAATTACCAATTTTTCTTTTCCTCCTTGTTTTTCTATAATTTCTTGGCTTATAAGCAAGAACACTAAACCTTTTATTGTGGTATGTGATGAGGTCCTTTTTCTAAGCCTAAAAAATGGTAATAAAGTCATTACACTAGTGTGGTGGGTAAAGTGATTTACTTTGTCCTGGCTTTAGAACACTATTAGTGTTATGCACTCATGCTTTTATTTTTCATATTTGCATTTTAAGTGCATGGAATTTGTCTTAATCTTAATCTAAGGGAGAGGTCATTAACTCTTGAAAATCTCATATTTAAGTGTATTTCTTGTGATCAAGCACGAGGTTTGCCAAGATAATTGGCTAATAACTTGCTGTTCTTTTCACATTTGCAGATATTGAAGAACACAACGGCAGGTGCACAGGAAGGAAGGAAGTAGGACTATGTTTGACAAGTTTTGAGAGGGGAGGAACAATGACAGATAAATAGGTTTCTCCCCCCAACCCTCTAATCATCATGCATATTAAGAGTTATTAATTTAGTTTAGCTTAGTCATGGAGCATATAAAAGTGCTTATTTATGTATACTAATAACATTCATAATTTATCCTCCATATTTTAGATTGTATCTTACACACTCATAATTATATATTATGTATACATTTAGTCGAGCAAAACTAAAGTTTTGATGGCCATGATTTCGATGAGGTGGTGAATGAAAAGTGTCATTTTATATATCCTCTTTTAAGTAGTCTAAAACTAAACATGTTTTCAACCCTGATTCTTATTTCATTTACAACATTATTGGGGAAAGAAAAGATGTGTGACATCCCGTTCTATATATTATAAGTATGTAAAGATGTTCAGGTATTCAATTCTTTTTGGTATAAAATACAATATTAAGTAAGTGATTGTGAGTACTGATAACTTATTATAAGTATGTAAAGATGTTCGTATTAATTCTTTTTGGTATAAAATACAATATTAAGTAGTGATTGTGAGTACTGATAACTTTATAGTCGTGGTGCAGATGCAAGGCTATGACTAGTTGGGTGGTAAAGTAATGTGCCATATGTGGTCATTTCTTGACTATGTTGCTTCTATTCTTTTTCATTTGTGACATCTTTTGAGTTTGAATAGTGTGTGAAAGAGGGAGTTTATTGACATTTGTTTGGTGTATTTTTTATCTTTATGGGAGAATTCTTTTTGTGTGGTTGGTTTGAATCATTGAAACATAGAATGGTGGTAGTCACTTTTGGTTCTTTATGCCAAAAAAAAGCAACTAACTTGGAGTGTCATTTAAGTATAATCCAAAGTGTAAGTTAAAGGAGTGGTTATTATTCTTTATAATTGGATTTTGTAAATGTGCTTTGTTTGTTTTCCTATGATAGAAACTAATCCAAAGTGACTTTCTCCCTACACATCTTAAGACACATGTGTTCTTTCAACATAGGCATGATGACAATAAGGAATATTTAGGCTTTTGGTTTGACACAAGTGATAAGTGGCTCGAGAATGAGGTCTTTGGTTCAACTCGATCTGATAAGAGTTAGATTACGTAAGTTGAATTTAAATTAGTTAAAATTATGGTGTCGAATATATGATGTGGTATATAATTATATTAATTTTTTTATGGAATATTATGGAAATTATAGGAAACATTTATAGATATAATAGTGTGATTAACTACCAAAATTAAGAAATGGTTGTACATCTACATCATATCAGATTTGTTCATTAATGTACTTTCTTTTTTTTTTTTTTTTTTTTTTTTTTTAAGCTTGTTCATTATTTTACTTACTCCAATGTGATAGACATTAAAGAAATACACCTGATGGCCATGGGCTAATAAATCAACAATCATAACTCTGTGTCACGTAAACCTATGTCGTGATTGTAAGATTGACAATACTCATGATTAGTTACGGTATCTTTGGTATATAACTATTTTAAATATGTGTTGAATTTAAATCTTTTATTTGTCATATCATGGGAGACATTTAAGTAGAACATTTTCACGTAAACCTATGTCATGATTGTAAGACTGACAATATTCATGATTAATTACGGTATATTGGTATATTTTTTAGCATGTGTTGAATTCAAATTCCGGTATATTGGTAAACTCTTAGGT
The DNA here is from genome assembly GCA_025388415.1 of Cynanchum wilfordii. Taxonomy (NCBI): domain Eukaryota; kingdom Viridiplantae; phylum Streptophyta; class Magnoliopsida; order Gentianales; family Apocynaceae; genus Cynanchum; species Cynanchum wilfordii. Next base: position 238,989 of record JAHSUH010005350.1, on the reverse strand, counting down.
ATGTGAAGAACATTTCCACAGCTCAACAACTTTTCGCATTGTCACGACAACATAAGACTCTTTGGTATATATATTTTTTGGTGGATCAAAATTTTGCATAATCAATATGACAAGTTAAACTAATTAAATTATTACATTTTTACTCATCTTATGAAAAATAAAAAAATAAAAAAAATAAAAAATTTAAAACTATATACCTTTTCATTTTTCATTTTCAAGAAAATAATAGAACAAATGGAATCCTAAATAAAACGTGTCCATACTCTCTATCAGGATCTTCTCATCTCATTATTTTCATTTCTTTTTTTTTTTTATTTTTTAGAAATAAAAGGACCGAAAAAGAAATAATATAAATAGATGTGAAAATAAAATAAAATAGGAGCGACCGACGAAAAGGAAGAGTGAAATAGAGGCCACCGACAGTGAGTGGAGATGTCGGAGAAGAGTAACCGGTAATAGCCGGTAAGTCCCATTAGAGAGTACAGGCTGTTTACAACGGAGTAGTTGTCTAAGCATCTTCAAGGAACATGTGTACTCTATGTAGACTCCACTTACACTACATTTAGTTACTATATTTTTCATCTTATTGTAAATAATATTAAAGTTTATATATATATTTTTTTAAAGTTTTAAAATACTAAAATATTATTTTTATTTTATTTTTTAATAAAATTTATTTAATAAATATAAGTTATATAATATTAATTTTAGAAACATAAAAAAAAAAAAATAAATTCTTTTTGTTGTGATATGAAATTCTACCCTCGCTCGTCTGAGAGGTCTAATAATGCTTATTAAAGAAGATCTAAAACAATTTATTCAATCGATGCATTTTAAAAGAGAACCTAAAGTCGTTTATTTAATTGATGCGTTTTAAACCCCAGTGAGACTCACTTTAGGTGGACTAAAGAGTGTGTTGTAACATAAAATCTCATATTGTCTGTTTAGAAGATCTATTGAGTACTTAGTAAGTAGAAACATAAAATTTTTTACACAGTCACAAATTTTAAACCTGTGATGCTCTAATTAACGGATAATATTATTAAACTATTTATTTATTTTGAATATGATTATTGATAAGAGAAATGGATGAATATCTAAAAGTCAAAAACCAAAAAAAAATAAAAAAAGAGGTTAAGTAAGGAACACTGCAGTTGCGAGATTTGTGATGATTGATGAATAAAAAATAATATGGACCGTCCGTTAGGATGAAAAAGATATGATGAAGACGCTGTGGAAGTGTCGTCGTTTCCAGTGGGCTCGGCTTCAAAGGAGGCTTGGCGTTTATTTATTTATGTGAGCGGGTAGGAGTTACGGCTGTCCTTTTCGCTCAATTTAATTACTAATATTAGCCTTTGTTTTTTCCCCCAAGGAAAGTGCAATTTTTTTTTAAAAAAAATAATATTCTCTTCATTTATTTTACTTGTTTCTTTGTTTTATATATATATATATATATATATATTATAATATTACTGATTTTTAATTGTCACTAGGCACGACGCTTTAACACTAATTAATTGCTATTTATTATTATTTTCAATATAATAAAAAGATATATTAAATTGACTATAAATATTTAGATTGAATTTGAATTTTTTTAGTGGTTTTTAGCCCCACATAACTCGTTTAGAAGATCGATTGAATGATTATTGTTGTGACTTAAAATCTCATATTGCTCATCTAGGAGATTGATTAAGTGATTATTGTTGTGCCTTAAAATCTCATGTAGTTTGTTCCCCAAGAACTCTAGTGATTAGTATTAAGTAAAAAAAAAATTTTACTTAATGAACAATTAGAATTATTTTTCTCATGTAGATTTTTTAAATTAAAATACTTATTTATAAACATTTAAATTTAAATTTTATATAATAGATAACAAATAACAAAATAAATACATTGAAATTCCTCTTCTGGCCTAATGGTCTAGGAATCTCTGAGTCTTCAAGTCTCTCATGGTCGCCTTTTTAGGTTTTTTTCTCTCTTACCTCATGACTTGTCAAGATGTTAAGGGTTTTAAACTTCACCCGGGGTTTCTATAGATCCGATATATATTCGAAATAATTATACCCCCCCCTTTGGGCCTTCCCGGGGGATTAAACTCAAACAAGGAGGGCAAAAAATTAAATACATTCAATTAATAATAAAATAAAAAAAATCTCGATCAATTAAAATAATATTATTTTAAAAGTAATAAAATAATAAAAGTATAAATAAAATAATAATATTTTTTGTTTTTTGAAAGAAAAATAATAATGATTTAGTTTGTAATATTTGCATATTTATAAATAAATAAAAAAGAATTAAAAAAAAAAAAAAAGAAGCCAAAAGTTGCCGCTGGCTCTGAGGTCAGGCTGATGGGATGGCTGAACACCGAACCGAACTCTCTCTCTCCAGCTGTTCCCAGCAAGCCGAAGCTGAAGAAGACAAGCTGAGTACTGACTACCGGTTCAACCGGTAGAAAATCCTTTACGTTATTTTTTTTCTCCAAAGGTTTTCAATAAAATAATTGGCCATGAAAATGATAAAAAATGACAAGTGCTGAAATAGATATATTGTAGGAGTAGAGAGTAGTAGAAAGAGAAAGCAAGGGGGAAGAGGAAAAAGCAGAGATGACCTACTGATCTGGGCGAAGAAGAATCGAAGAATGCTCATCTCCTCCTTCAATTTCAAATCTCCATTACAGATTCCATTTTTTGATTTCTCTTTTACCCATCAAAATTGACTCTTTTTTGTTGTTGTAAAAAATAGCATATATTGGTTTGTGTTAAGTGTAAAAGGTAAGGAAAAATGGAAGCAAATGCTGGGATGGTAGCTGGATCCCACAAGAGGAATGAATTGGTTCGCATTCGTCATGATTCTGATAGTGCGGTATAAAATTATTTGCTTTTGTATTGTTTGCATTTTTTTTAATTATTGATTTTTTTCCCCTTTTTTTTTTTTTTGGTTTGGGTTTTGAGGTGCTGTAATTGGAGATCCATATTATGATCTTGTTTCAGTGAATCTTGAGTTTAGAAGTTTGGATCTTATCATGAAATTAAGGAGATAGTGATCATCGATTCTGGTCTTGCTAGTCGGTTGAATTAGCCTTTCTTGTTTGAGTTTTTGATTGACAATGTGTACGGATCTGTACTATTGGATACGCTAGAGTGAGGACTGGAGCTCTGAAATGGCTTTCGCTGATGGCTATGGGAGATTTACCTTTTTCATTTTAATTTTTGGGTCTTTGTCTGAGAAGTGACAAGATTGTAGGAAAGGTTCAACTAAGAGTAGCTTTAGCAAGGGAGGGGTTATGGATATCTAAATCACCGCTCGAACTTACTTTGATAAGTGGAGGTTGGACTCAAGGAAAAAGCTCATCCCTAATTTACTTTGTTAGCTTACTAATCTGGCAAGCTAGGATAAGTTATCTTAAGTTGGTTGATGAAAATTTCGATAATGTTTTATCTAAATACTAGATAAGGCTGTTTTGATTTCTCTATCCATGTGGTGCTCCCTTCGTTCATATAGTTTTTGATCATTGTAGTCATCATGTTGTAGTACATTCTATCTGCACCAAAATTTTGCTAAAACCATTTTCTATCCAGGTTTTGAAGCTTTAATGCACTAGAGATATATAATTTTTGATATTTAAGCTTCACACATTTTATCTCATTCTTCATTGCAAGTTTATCTTTTAACAATCTAGTTCAGATTCTTGGAGAAAGCTTAATTCTAACAAAGTTCCAAGAATAAGTCTAACTCTGCTATTAGATGGTCCTTGTGTTGAGTCTAATCTGAAAAAGCTTCAACTAATCTGCACACACATATATTATATATATATATATATATATTAACTGCTTGGAAGTGAATATTTTAATTAACTTGATTTTCATTTTTCTAATTTTTGCTTTCTTCATGCATAATGCAGCCAAAGCCCCTGAAGAATTTGAATGGTCAGATATGTCAGATTTGTGGAGATTCTGTTGGTCTTACTGCTGATGGTGATGTATTTGTTGCCTGCAATGAATGTGCATTTCCAGTTTGCCGTCCTTGTTATGAGTATGAGCGGAAAGATGGAAATCAATCTTGTCCTCAGTGCAAGACTAGATACAAGAGACATAAAGGTCAGTTGTTTTTCTTTCTCTTTTAGGTTCACTAACAAGTGTTATGGTCCATTTGGACAAGAATGTTAACTATTCATCTCTATTTAAAATTGAAATGAAATTTTTAGTAGACTTCTTGTTCAAATGACATTTAATGCCAAAACTAAATAAAGTGTGTATTTTGACTAGTGGCTATCCAAATGGAGCCTTAATCACATTTTTGGTCTACTAAGCCCATGTCATTCAAGTTTTTTCTTTTGTGGCTGTTGACTGAAGTCAAAATGACCTTATCTGTATACCTTAGGGAGTCCCAGGGTAGATGGTGATGACGACGAGGATGATGTTGACGATCTTGACAATGAGTTTAATTATGCTCAGGGACATAGCAAGGCTAGACGCCCCTGGCAAGGAGAAGATGCTGATCTATCTTCCTCTTCTAGGCATGAATCTCAACAGCCTATCCCTCTTCTCACTAATGGCCAGTCGGTAAGTGGTGTAAACAACACAGATTTCTTTCCTATAGACATGAACTCATTAGAGGTAGTAAAATTCCATATTCTGCATCCACTTTGTTCATGGAAACTTCTACCTTGTTTAGGTATATGCTGCCTAGTTTTTGAAATCCTGAATCTTCTTAAGCAGTTAATTTGAATACATGGCTATTACATGGACCTTGATTAACCACAGACTCACAGTCAAAAAGAATGAAAGTAAAAAGGAAATCTGATAAATGGTTTGCTTATTAAAATTTATGTTGCTGCATGATTCCTTTGATTTTCCAGTAGTTGGTCGGTTTACTATTTTGCTTGTTATTCTGTTTATATGTCTACCTTTTCTCCCTTCAAGATTTGTCTTTTGAAAAGTCTGAGGCATGATTTTGTACTCTTCAAATTAGAAGTTCACTTCAAGAGGGTTTACATCCACTATTTTGATAACTTGAGTTTGATGGTGTTTCTATGCTGCAAATCTCATAACTATAGATTTGAACTGAATTACCTGGTTATGTGTTATAGATGTCAGGTGAAATCCCCATTGCTACCCCGGAAACACGATCTGTTAGGAGTACATCTGGTCCTTTAGGCCCTGGAGAGAAGGCCCTTCCTTATCTGGATCCTAAGCAGCCAGGTCAGTGTCTACTTGCTTTATGTTCTTCAGTCTAGTTCATAAAATAATTCTGTTTTGAGGATGTAATAAAGATATCTGAAACTTTTAAACTGCTGTATTCCTTTGCAGTCCCTGTAAGAATTGTGGATCCTTCAAAGGACTTGAATTCTTATGGTCTTGGAAATGTTGACTGGAAAGAAAGGGTGGAAGGCTGGAAGCTTAAACAAGAAAAGAATATGGTGCACATGAACAACAGATACAGTGAAGGGAAAGGAGATATTGAAGGGACAGGATCAAATGGAGAAGAATTGCAAATGTAAGAATGTTTGCTCTGTAGTTTTTCGTATAATCTTCTGTTTACGTTTTCTCTTGACAAGTGGGAGGTGAAAAATGGCAAGAGCTTATGTTCTTTTCCTCTTCTTCTTTGTGGGTGGTGAACCTTTTTTCTTTTATTTAAGTCAAAAGAATAGAGGGGCTTTGTTTGTAATGAAAATGGAGTGACAAGCAATGCTGTACTGCTGGAGTTGTGTAGAATGTGGGCAATGTTTCATGGTTCCTGTAATTGACTGTTTTTGTTATTTCTCCATTTTGAGGGCAGTGGAATACTTTAAAACTAGAGAGGATATGCATCACCTTAAAATTTTACCCAATAAAAATTTGTATCATCATCTCTGCAGAACATTCTGACATGTGGGGGCTCACATGTTGTGACTCTTCATGTTCCATCTGAAATATATTTCTCCAAGAAAAAATTTTCTATGTTTCTTTCCAGTTGCTGATGGTCTAGGTTTCAATGACAGGGCTGATGATGCTCGCCAACCAATGAGCCGTGTAATGTCTATCCCCTCATCATATCTTTCCCCTTATCGGGCGGTCATCATAATTCGGTTGATTGTTGTGGGCTTTTTCTTTCAATACCGTTTGACTCATCCTGTAAAAGATGCTTATCCACTGTGGCTCACATCAGTTATATGTGAGGTTTGGTTTGTTTTATCCTGGCTTCTGGATCAGTTCCCAAAGTGGTATCCTGTCAATCGGGAGACCTACCTCGACAGGCTTGCAATGAGGTTTGTGAAATTTGTTTACTGCTAAATACATGTACAAAAATTTGATCAGTAGCTGTTCTAATTCTTAGGATTTTATATTCATCTGTGTTTATTTGTGTTCTATGTCAGATATGATCGGGAAGGGGAACCTTCACAACTAGCCCCTGTCGATGTATTTGTCAGTACTGTGGATCCTATGAAAGAACCTCCGCTCATTACTGCCAACACTGTTTTATCCATCCTTGCTGTGGATTACCCTGTAGATAAAGTCTCCTGTTATGTTTCAGATGATGGTTCAGCTATGCTAACTTTTGAAGCATTATCAGAGACAGCTGAATTTGCTAGAAAATGGGTGCCCTTCTGCAAGAAGCACAACATTGAGCCTAGAGCTCCTGAATTCTATTTTGCTCAGAAAATAGACTATCTGAAGGATAAGATTCAGCCTTCATTTGTGAAAGAGCGTCGTGCAATGAAGGTAAGTGACAATTCCACTGGTGTTTGCATTTTGCACTGCTGGGATAATTTTATGAGATAGCTATTCTAGTTTTACTTAAAAACTATCAAAATGCTAAGATATGTCAAAAAAAATGGTGCTTGAAAGGGAGAAAACATGATGCCTTTACACAAGCACCGCCTGACGAAGGGGGGACGATGGTTATAAATGTCAAAAGCTTCTTATTAGTTAATTCCCAATGTTGATAGCATTAGATGAAAGGACATTCTTCTACTAGTCAAATATATTTTCACCTGCAAATAGTGCCTCCATGAACTTTGATGGCAAAAAATTCAAATCTCTTTTTAACTGGAAAAACTGTCCTGCAGAGAGAATATGAAGAATTTAAAGTGCGTATTAATGCACTTGTTGCAAAGGCACAGAAAATGCCTGAGGAAGGGTGGACAATGCAAGATGGAACTGCTTGGCCTGGAAATAACCCGAGAGATCATCCTGGAATGATACAGGTATGTTTTTCCTTCTGAACACGGGACAAGTTTATCATTATCTGTATTTTGTAATAACTTAGTCTCCGTTCTGCTTTAAAAAATAGGTATTTCTTGGACACAGTGGGGGCCTTGATACTGATGGAAATGAGCTTCCACGTCTGGTATATGTTTCTCGAGAGAAGCGTCCTGGATTTCAACACCATAAGAAAGCAGGAGCTATGAATGCTTTGGTAGGTTATGGGTGACTTGCACAGAAGCTAATAATATTTGGTTAACCTGAAACAATTTTTTAAATAAGGGTCTTGTTCAATGGTCTTTGTGGTTCATTGGTAATCACTTGTTTTATTGTCACACATGCTCCTTGGTTTCATTATATGGTCATCACCCTCAAATATCATATTGAAAATCTTTATAAGAAAAAAAATATCAAGTATATTTATTGCATTTTAATTCTCCCCTCTCTTATGAAGGGGTAAGTGCATCTATGATAAGTGACTCAGAGAATCCATTATATTGTTCGTATTGATACGTAAAAAGCTTATTCTTATATTTGCTTTACCAAAGATATAGTAACTTAGGTTTTCTCATTCAAGATATAGACTTTCATGAATATATTTAGTTAGATCCTGTATCATTGTATTCAACTCAAATGAATATTTTGTTGGATAAATATGAAGGCACATTTACTTCAAAATTTCTCTCTGAGAAAAAGAAAATATTAACTGATATAGGATACAATTTAAGGTTTGAGTTAATGCTCTCCGAGTCTCTTCTCATTCTTAATCCTTCTTCTTGTGCTTCAGTAAGATAATCTATAATGTGCTTCCTCCTTTTTGTTGACATTCTGCAGGTTCGAGTTTCTGCTGTTCTAACTAATGGAGCTTACCTTCTGAATGTTGATTGTGATCACTACTTCAACAATAGTAAAGCTCTTAAAGAAGCCATGTGCTTTTTGATGGATCCTGTTCTTGGAAAGAAAGTGTGCTATGTTCAGTTTCCTCAACGTTTTGATGGCATTGACTGGCATGATCGATATGCTAACAGGAATATTGTCTTCTTTGATGTAAGTTTTGGTTGTCTACTAGAGGAATAGTTTCTTTAGGATTTTGTTATGCTTATGACTTAATTGATCTTATCTTCTTCTTGACCAGATCAACATGAAAGGGCTGGATGGCCTTCAGGGTCCTGTATATGTTGGAACGGGTTGTTGTTTTAACAGGCAAGCTTTATATGGATATGATCCTGTTTTGACAGAGGAAGATTTGCAGCCCAATATTATTGTCAAGAGCTGTTGTGGTTCAAGAAAGAAAAGTCGGAGTGGAAAGAAGAGTTACATTGATAAAAAGAGAGCTGCTAAAAGGACTGAATCTACAATTCCTATCTTCAACATGGAGGACATTGAAGAGGGTGTCGAAGGTATAAACAAAAAATTCTTAACTGATGTGGGATCAGTGGGTTCCCTGTTTCTTTTTGTTAAATCAACTCCTTTTTATTTGCAGGGTATGACGACGGAGAAGTCACTTCTTATGTCTCAGAAAAGCCTGGAGAAGCGTTTTGGTCAATCTCCAGTTTTCATTGCTGCCTCTTTTATGGAAATGGGAGGCATTCCACCAACAACTAATCCAGCCACTCTTCTGAAGGAAGCTATCCATGTTATAAGCTGTGGATATGAAGACAAGACTGAATGGGGCAAAGAGGTAACTCTTCTCAATATGAAGCTTTTAAAACTCTAATTTTTTTATGATTTATACATAATTTTCTGATACAATTTAACTTGCTCTTTTCTACTTTCAGATCGGATGGATTTATGGTTCAGTCACAGAAGATATTTTGACTGGGTTTAAGATGCATGCACGTGGATGGATTTCAATATATTGTATGCCTCCTCGCCCAGCATTCAAGGGTTCTGCTCCCATCAATCTTTCTGATCGATTGAATCAGGTGCTTCGGTGGGCTTTGGGATCCATTGAAATTCTTCTGAGCAGGCATTGTCCTATATGGTATGGCTTCAATGGAAAATTGATGATGTTGCAGAGGGTGGCATACATCAACACCATTGTCTATCCTATAACATCTATCCCGTTGCTGGCCTATTGTATTCTTCCTGCCATTTGTCTTCTCACGAATAAATTTATCATTCCCGAGGTAAGCAGAAGTTAGAATGTCTTGGGCTTGAATTAGATCCATGATTTCCCTGTACTTGTGCTTAGCACTATGTTGGTTCTTCCTTTGATACTTGATGAACATTGTGCAGATAAGCAACTTGGCAAGTATGTGGTTTATTCTTCTCTTTATGTCCATTTTCGGTACTGGAATCCTGGAGCTTAGATGGAGTGGTGTTAGTATTGAAGATTGGTGGAGAAACGAACAGTTCTGGGTTATTGGTGGTACATCTGCACATCTTTTTGCTGTCTTCCAAGGTCTCCTGAAAGTCCTTGCCGGTATTGATACCAATTTCACTGTTACATCAAAGGCAGCTGATGAAGATGGAGACTTCGCTGAACTATACGTCTTCAAATGGACATCTCTTCTCATCCCTCCCACAACCATCCTTGTCCTCAACTTGGTGGGTATAGTAGCTGGTGTTTCCTATGCCATCAACAGCGGATATCAGTCATGGGGTCCTCTGTTTGGGAGATTGTTTTTCGCCATTTGGGTCATCCTTCACTTGTATCCCTTCCTCAAAGGTTTACTGGGACGCCAAAACCGTACACCGACTATTGTCATTGTCTGGTCTATTCTCCTTGCCTCTATATTCTCCCTTCTCTGGGTTCGTATCGATCCTTTTACATCAAGCTCTTCAAAGCAAGCTATCAATGGTCAGTGTGGCATCAATTGTTAAAAAACACTTCTCTGCATCTTAAGCCAGCCTACCTGTGTACATAGAAAAAGATTTGTTCTTTACCATGATTCTTGTCCTAAGGAAAAGTACGACGGTCACACACCGACCAGACAACTACATCTGAGTTCATATATATTTTTGTACTATCTCGTGTTTTAATCCTATTGTATACTGTGTTTAGAGACTAAAATATGTTAAACATAAGATGATTTACGAACACACTCTTGAGCTTAAAAGGTTATTGATTGTTTTGTGCCGTTTTGTGATAAATACAGTATGCAGAATGTCTGAAATGTAATTCAGCAAAACATAATTTATATTTTGTCTCTACATTTGTCTCTTTGACTCTTTTTTTTTTGTCTTAACCTTTTGTCTCTATAGATTTTTGTTTTAGATTCATTCAATTACAATTTTGTCGGATGTTTTGTAAAAGGCTTAATTTTGATTATTTTTTAAACTATTTTGGCAAAGAATTATTCTTTAGAAAAAAAAAATTCAATCTTTTGGTGTGAAGGTGTTATTATTTAGAAATTATGTGCCTTTTTTAACCTACAAAGCACTTTTTATCTTTAAAATATGACAAAATTTTGCAATTTTGTTGAAAACAATGGAGAAAAAAAAGTGGGTTAGATTGCAAAATAATGATATATTAGGGAATTATTCAAAATCTTAAAAAGATACGTGCCAATTGAATAAAAAGACGTAACTTTGAGGACCTTTCTAAGATTAAACCAAAAAATCTGATAAAATCATAACGGTGTCGTATCAAGAGCTTTTATCAGAGAACTGGTTTTTCTTTATATATATACCTCTCTAATAGTGAGAAAGACTAAAAGAGATTTTAGTTGGGACAGAAAGAGAGAGAGAGAGCAAGGAAAGAAGGTAGGGTTTAGGGTTTGGAGCAGAGAGAGAGAGAGAAATTTGTGAAAGAATGGAGGGAATTACAGAAGGCGTAAACAAGATGAACATCTCCGAAACTCAGAAAAGGAACCGCATCCAGGTCTCCAATACCAAAAAATCTCTATTCTTCTATGTCAACCTTGCTAAGGTACCTTTTTCTTCTTTGTTGAAAATTTAACCTTCTCCGCTTTTTGTTACCTCAATTTGTATTTACTTTCTGTATATATACATATATGCTCGTTTTAGAGAAATTGCTTGTGGAATGTGTTTTTTTTTTTAAAAAAAAAACTGTGTTCTTCTATTGTTAGTTGCTGTTTTATTGAATAAAGTTAGTTCTTCAGCGAAGGAAATCTGGCTAGGAGTTTGTACGGCCATCGTATTGTATAGAGATTGGCATATATATTCAGTTGAGATATAATTATTATCATATTTAAGGCTGAGGTGAATATTATCTGTGGAACATATTCACGTGGATATTGATTTTTATTACAGATGGCATTAGATTTTGGTTCCGAGTTGTTTCAGTATTTTCGTTTTTTCTTTGCTTTGTTTTTAATTTTGTTTAATTTTTATTTTTAGCGATTAGTAATTATAGGATGTCGGTCTTTTATTTCAGAGGTACATGCAGCAATACAATGAAGTGGAACTCTCTGCTCTTGGAATGGGTACTGATTTCTGCATTCTTATTTTAGTACAAATAAATAGATCAATTTCGGGCTGCTTGTTATTGTATTTTTAACTTAAGCTTACGTATTTAATATGTGTGTTTTGGTTGGATTTGGAAATTGCTAATGTCTTTTAGAACTCAAGTTATGTTTAATGTGCATGTGAGTTCCACAGATACTGATCATCGTCAAGGTTTTGTTAGATTTCTGTTGATCTAACACACACACACACACACACAAAAAGAAAATCCAAATATATGGTCATCAAAATTTCAGACTATGCTTTGGCTTATTAAAATTGTTATAATTTATACACTGAAGCAAACTGTTCCTTCTTAGAATATCGTAGTTTGATTTGACAGAATCATGTTTTGTTGGTTTGGATAGCATGGCCTTGGGTGGCAAAAAAGCATGTGAAATTGTGACTGTTTACTGGTACTAATTGAACTAAAGGATATCCCAGTTCTTGCTTTTGGTAAATTAGAAAAATGGGTTCTTACATATTTTGACACTCCTAATATCTTCATGAATCAAAATAGGACACTGACGCCAACTTGGTGATCCTTGGTTTTCCATTTATCCACAGCAGCTTAGCCTAGAACTTGTTTGTCAATCTTTCATTGCAGATAATTGCCTAATTGTCTCTAATTAGTGAAAGTGTTTTGTTTGATTACCCAGAATGGTCTTTTGATGCGAAATTCTTGATGGCCATGGCTTTTCTTTTCAAAATTGATATGATATGATTGATTTCCTAATTTTAAAATTCGCTTTAATATTTTACTACTACAAATCCCTTTGAACTTTCGGTTTTGAATATATTGCTAACCTGAATGATGCCTGCAGCGATTGCCACAGTGGTCACTGTTGCTGAAATTCTAAAGAACAATGGATTTGCTGTTGAAAAGAGTGAGATTATATTTCCTCTATTTCCTTGTTCCTTCTTACCTTGTTTTCGGTCGTATTCATCAGTCTCTAACATGAAGCTCTGTGGTTTGCTTTACAGAGATCAGGACACTTACTATAGATATGAGAGATGAACCAGGAGCACGTCCAGTACCCAAAGCTAAGGTAATATACAGTAATACTATACACAGTAAGCTACTTACTGGATTTTTAGGGTTTTTTGTCAATCTTTTTGTCAATCAGTACCACAGTATGCTGCTATCACTTTGGTGACTAATTGCCATCCCTGCTCTTGGTGGGGCCAATTATTAATAATCAAAATGTATGAGAAAAAAGTTATATTTTTTAAATGACTGGTTTTGTTTTTCTGTCTTAGATTGAGATCATGCTGGGCAAGGCAGAGAACTTTGATGAACTGATGGCAGCTGAAGCAGAGCAAAGGGAATTTGGCGAGAACGAGGAGCAAAACTAAAATGATTTGCTGGTCTTTATGTACATCTCTTACATTTCTGAGTCCTTCCTAGAGTTTAGAAGGGAATATGGTGATGGTACTTATTTGGCATTTGTTGGAATGAACAAGCAAAAATGTGTTTCCCCGAAATATAGTGTCTGTTCTTTGTATGGATGGTTTAGTATTATAATTGATTTTTAAATTTAGAAATGAAATGTTTTCCTTTCTTTTGCGTATCTGCATCTATACCTGTCTCCCATTCTTCTAAAACCCCAACTACAACAGAAGAAAAAGAATCTGGAGCAGTTGAAATCATTTGCACTTTATGGTTGACTGCTGCAGTAATTGTTTTAAAGGATCAATTGGGCATCATCATGGCCTGCGAATCTTGTGTTCAGCCATGAACATGTAACAAAGCTTCTTATGATAATCTAATGTCCAGTTGTGGATTAAGGATAATCTGAACAGCTCACATAAGACAAACCCAACTGATGGAGGTTGACAAGACATCTTCAACCAACATCCAAGCAGTGGGGGGTTTTGGGGGTGTAAAAAAAAAAAAAAAAAAAACTTCATGATAGATCCAATAACAAGAAACCAAAGGAATTTTTCATCTAATCTCTCTATAGCTCTCTATAGCTCTGGCAGGTTTGTTTTTACCTCTCTCTCTCCCAAAATCAGCATAGTAAATATCAATCTCGGATCATCTATCAAATTGAGTAAAAGTATCCTCATCTTTAAAAATTTCACATTCAAAATTTTTCTATCTTAACAAAAACCCAAAATTCAAAACCTGGAAGGTAGGATAAAAGTTAGTTCGAGAACTGTAAATAATCTCACCTTATCAATAATGGTAGATGAACACAAACTCTTTCCATACCAAAACTATGTGAGAGAAGCTACGCCTCTTCTTCATTTTCGACCAATATCCTCTTGCACGCTTCGTAACACATGAAAGAAATCCCAGCAGCAGGCACAAGTTTCATACAACTAGGTCCAAGGCCCCTATACAAACCTTGAATCCCTTCTTGCTCAACTATGCTAGCAAGTGCATGAAGCACATTCTTGTAAACTCGTCTTCCACTAACTGCACCAACCTGCATATGTTTACGAGCAACCTCAAGCGGGAACGTTGCAGTACTGGACATAGCACCAGCTGCAGATCCAATTAGGAGAGTCTCTATGTTGCCTATCTTCTCTTGTTTGAATACCTTACTGTATGCTTTTCGTAATGTATCATATGCAAAGTAATTTGTTGCAGCATAAGGAATTACCCCAATAAGACTCGGAGTTAGTCCCCTGTAAAGTTCTCCAGGTCCACCCTCTTGCAAAATTTTGATAAATGCATCAAACAATCCGTCATAAACACCTCTCTGCATGATATATTATTACACAAATAAACCCCATCGAGATTTGCATCCTCTCTCACAAACACACAGAAAAGAGAAAGACAAGCTAAAACAGCATCAGGAGAGTGTGTAGGAGTGTTACCTGTATAGTTAATCGAGTCTTGAGTAGCTCCAATGGATATGTTACTAAAGTGGAGCTGACTCCAGCACAAGCTCCTGCAATCAATGATGGAGGTATACAGAGTTTGGGCTGTTCACCAGGTTTTGGTGACAAGTTCTTATTGACCGTATCATAAGCAAATAGCTGCAAAATGAATAGAAGCATTCGAACTCAGAAAATCAGGCTAACATAGTAACTAATGACAATTCAATCAACAGTACAACATAGCCAATTTAAAAAACACAAGAATTTCAAGAATCTAAATACATATCTTATCTTGTTCTCAATGAGGTTCGAGTAGTACAAGGTTAATCGCTTTTTTGACAAAAGGAATCAGAAAGAGAATAGCCTATTCAGAGAAGAAGGACTTTGCTTAAAACACAATCCTTCAACTTCATTGCTCTCTTTGCTACTATATCTGACTTTGTAGTTTGCTTTGTTAGCAGATAGTGATGACAGTCCTTTCTCTGACTTGATAGTTGGGGCATAAAGCTAATTTGACCATGTATCTTGATAGGAGAAGAGTTTCATTTCATTCTGTGCTTTGATGATCAATTTAAAGATCTGAGCCAGTTTTCTGAAGTTCATTATATGGGAAAATATGTGATTACAGTTCTCGCAATATCACCAACCACCATTCGGAATTAAGTTTTTAACTGACTGTGTTTCGTTATGTTGGCAGTTTTCTTGACATGTACAATAATGCCAAAAACAAAACTTGACTTTTGTGTAGGCATCTACACCCTTCATGTCCATTTAATGCTGCCATTCAGGGGGGTTATTCTAATCTACGAGCGACACGTTAACCAAATACTTTGTCATTTTCCCCCCAAAAGAAAGATACAAAATTTTACTGGAAAAAAAAAAAAAAACAGAACAGCGACAGGATATCAATGCAATGAATCATTAATGGATGCATGGAACTTATGGCCATATTTTAAACTCTAAAGTAGTCCATTAATGGAATTGGGTGGGACATTGGGCCAAACAGCTAAAAAAGAAGCCATTCTTATTTCTCCAAAGACAATGTAATAAAGAATATCACCAAATAAGTAGCTTCAACTGATAGAATAAGGCACTGGTATCTAAATAAGTATCCCTATTATTTTGAATATTTCACGGTACATAGCTCAACGACAAATATGTCATAATGCAGGTTCCAAGTAAAGCCAAAGAAAAAGTTACAGAAGCTTGAGAGCAACAATTAGATATGTGGAAAATACAAAGAAAGATACTACACCATGATACAAACAACCAAGATATACGCTGATTAGTTGATCCAAGCTCACAGGCACAGTCATAACTCGAACATAATATAAATATATATACACACACAGGGTACTTACATAAAACCTTTACATGACAAAACCAAGCATTGAACTGTTTGCAGTGACTGAAACAATATTGGAATAAAAGCTAACAAATGTGACATGTCTAACAGGTGATATTCAGTCAATAAAACAAACAAGAATATGTAAAACTGAAAAGAAAATTTGCAAAGAAATCTTTAATCTAACCTCGATAGCTTTGCTAGGCGCAACTCGAATGACATTAACCAAATTTCCCCTAAACAATCCTTTCCAACCATCATGCTGAATAATATTATTGAACACCTCAGAAGTAGAATGACCACTACTTCCAACCATCAAATGAGTCCTTATTGTTTCTAATGGAGCTACAGCAGTTCTAGACACAGCCCCAGCAAAGGCTCCACTAATTAACCTCCTCAATGAAGGATTTGAAACTTTAACCTTAAGCCTAAGTCTCTTCTTATTCTTCACAACCCCTTCTTCCTCTGAAACCCCCTCCATCACTGATGAAACATATTTCATAAATAAATCAGCATAAGGTAGCTTAAATCCTCCATTTCCATCATTTCCTCCTGGTTTAGGTGAATTTGGTGAAACCCCAAAACCTATATTATCCATTTGATTAACAGAAGCAAAGAGGCCTCCATGGGACAAAGTTATCATCCTTATGAACACTCCATTGCAACCTCAACTGTGAATTCGATTGAATTCCATCACTTTTACACTCTAGAACACACATATCTTTTCTACCCATTCTCACAAAACCTTTTTTTTTTTTCCCAAGGTAACCCTTTTCTTGCCCTATTCTCTATTCTTTCTCCCTCAGTGAAAGAAGTGCACAAAAACCACCACCCCAAATAAAATCAATCTTAATTTCAGGTTTCCAAGCAATTTGTTAATGATGGAACATCACAAGATTCGATTTTGAACAAATGGGTATTCAAAATTCCCATTCTTGACTAGTGGAAACCAAAAAAAATAATCGGAATCAAAGAATTTTAGTATTAAATATAGAATAACAAAGACAGATCAACAAGAACAAAAATAAAAACAAGAACAGAAGTAGTTTAGGAAAAAAAGGGGATTTCCTTCATTTCCACAAGGAAATGAAAAGGGCTATTAATGGAAGTACAGGAAGCAGCCAGACTAAGCAAGGTCTGGTCAGTAACGTCAGTTAGTTAAAAAAAAAAAAAAAAAAAAGAAAAGAAAAAGAATGAGGGTTGGTGGACGGCGATTCTTCTCCCTTTCAACCCCCACAAGAAAAACAGAACAGAATGAAAAGGAGCTATTATTAGGTAAGTAGTTTTCTGTGTTTGTTTATATTCTAAGAATCTGTTCTCGCTTTCGATTCCAGCAGAAGAAGGAAAAAAAAAAAAAAAAAAAAAAATTCGGGTCGTAAAGATGATAATTTAGAATAACATTGATGGTGGCTTTTTTTTCTGCAAGATGGCACTTTTATGCCAAATGGGATATATTTATTTAATTATATACACACACACTCTCTCTCTCTTTTTTAAAAAATTTTATTTTAAATTACATATTTTTGAATAAAAATAATTAATAATTATAAATTGTAAAATATTTTGTTTTAAACTTGAAATGTTACTTTTAATCAATTAATCCATATTTTTGAATAAAAACAATTAATTTAATTATGAATTGTAAAATATTTTTTAGGTTAGTTGCAAAACATTTGTTATAGAGATATAAATAAAAAATATCAATAAATGCACAATAATTTTTAAAAAGTTTAATAATATTGTTTGTTTTGGAGCCTACTTCAAGTGAGTCTCAAGAATTTAAAACACATCATGTGAATAAAAAGACTTCAAACTTATATTTAATAACTGCTAAGTGATAGGATTCTAAGTTACAATATATATATATATATATTATAAATTTTGCCAAATGAGATTTTATTAATACTTCCTTTCTTCCTAAAAATTACCACAATTATTTTTCATATTTTCTTTTATTAAATAATTTAAAGAAGACAATTGTTACTTGTCATGTAACCATATATATTTAATATTGAGGAATGAAAAATATAAAAAAATATTCCTTTTGTTCATCAAATTGATATTATGAATAATAATAATAAAAAGAAATTATGACTCAAAGTAATATCTATATATATATATATATATATATATAATATCAATTTGGACAAGAATTAGTTAATAGTGACAACATAATTTATGAGTCTACTAAGGTTGAATAAATAATTTAACTTGAAAAGAAAATTGAAATATATAATAATCTTTATATATATATATATATATATCTTTATATGAATTTTTCTAATTTTACTATTATATGAATTTAAAAATAAAATAGTCTGAAATATCAATAAATAAAAAATAGAAACTTAGGATTAGAACTTTTGTTACAAGGACCTATCTCATTGTCCTTATTGACTAATCCGGAAATTATCCATGACATGTGTCGAACTCAAGTCTTTGATCTGCCATTAGACATTGTCTTTATTGACTAATCCGGAAGTTATTCATAACATGTGTCGAACTCAAGTTTTCACCTGCCAAACCGAATAAAACAACTAAATAAGACAAATAAAACTAACTAGACTATCATATATTTTTTTCCGACGTATCCCACTTGAAAGAAAAAAGAATGAGCATTTAATCTAATGGGCTTGTGATGTTTCCACTATAGGTAGAATGGTCATTGATCTTTTAGGCTCTTGGGTTCCTCTTATTATAACTTTTGTAGAATTGGGCTTTGTTTGTGAATAGATGTTAGACAATTTTTTTTTTATTTTTTTTTTTTTTTTTTTTTTTTTTAAAATATTTGATATGGAGATATTAATTTTTATTTTTTAATATAAAAAGATAGATAATCTTAAAGAAAATAGAAACTAAGTTTTTGGTTACATCTACCTCCTACAATTTGGATTGGTTACATGCTCACATGATACCGATATATTAATTATACATGAGTTGAGATTCAAACTCTCGATCTCACTTAAATAAAGAGAACTCCTTACCAAATTAGAGTATATTGATGAATTTGCTATATTTTTATTTATAGTTACTCCTTTTCTAAAGGTCCCATAAATAAAAGAAAGATACATCAAAACTTTATAATACTTAAGGAAAAGTATTATAAACCTTAAACTTTATCCTCTAAATAAGTGATCACGTGACAATTTCATAGCGATTAATTGTCACTCACTCCATTTATAAATAGACGGTAAAAATTCTCTAAAGAAAAAGTT